>OU343222.1:27426169-28033889 GCA_910596185.1 Chrysanthemum makinoi | reverse complement strand
GATCAACACCCACATACCTGGTCTTCAAAGCTCCCCAGATTTCTTTGGCTGTGTTGAATTATGAAACTTGAAAAACAAGTTCTTCTGGGATCGCCTGGAAGAGTAACGCTACTGCCATGTGATCTTGCTTAGCAACAACTTGTGTTCCTTCCCCTGGTTCCAGTGCATCGAGTATTCCATGGACTCGAAATACCGCTTTAACTCTTATTGCCCATATGTTATAGTTCGTGCTTGTTAACATTGGACATTGAAGAGCCGTTTTAGAATGTTCAATTGGTGGTTGACTCGACTCGCCTTGCACCATCCTTCTTGAACGCCTTTTGTAAGTTACCGGTGTAGTTGGATTGTCTTCCAGCCCTAGAACACGCTTGTTTTACTTCTTGCCTAAGTAAACCAAGTTAAAGTTTGAAACTTTATTGACTTCTTGGAACCCTTTAGTCGTCTTGACTGTCTTGGAAAACCCTTTAGTCGACTGCTTTTGAAACCCTTTGGTGATCGACTTCTGTTTGGAACCTGCTGTGATCGACTGCTTTGGAAACCCTTCAGTTTATCAACTAAACTTAAACCTGTTGTGATCGACTACTTTGGAAACCCTTCAGTTGATCGACTAAACCTGAACCTGCTGTGATCGACTACTTGAAACCTGCTGCTGTGATCGACCACTCTTGAACCTGGTGCTGTGATCGACCACTCTTGAAGCTGCTCTTGATACCAATTCAAGTCCACACGTCTGATCTTGTTCACAGGCAGAAACACAAAACAAAACTGGATTACTAGAATATGCTCGCTAGTATTAATCAGAAAAGTATTTGCTTACAAAAAACTGATATTGAATGCATACTTTGACAAACCACAGCTCGGTTTGTATATATAGGAAATAGAACAAGCTTTCCTAATCCTACTACAATTCTAATATCACTATAATATTAAAACCGACATTCCCCCATAAGCTCGGGTCAATTGCTGCTGCTGCCCCATGGGCTCGGGTCAGACATTAGCCCAACACTGTTGGTATGCGTTTGGGAGAGAGATTGAAATTTAAGGTTACAAAGAGCTATCAAGGCAAGTTGTACGTTATGCGGCCGGTCTTCCATTGACTATAAAAGTTTTGGGTTCATTTTTATGTGGTAAAGATGAAATTGAATGGAAAGATGCCATAGAAAGACTAAAAACAATTCCGTTGGAGGAAACTTTGAAAAAATTGGAATTAAGCTACAATAGTCTTGAGCAGGATTATAAAGAAATATTTCTGGATATTGCATGCTTGCTCAGATATTGGAAGGAAGACGACGCAATCTAAGTGCTTGAAAGCCGTGGATTCCATGCTAAAATTGGTTTAAGAGTTCTTGAGCAAAAATCTCTTATAAGTATTTCTAAAAGAAATATTTTATAATCTCGGAAAGTTATGAATATAAGGAATTGGGGATGCATGATCATTTACAAGAAAAGGGTAGGAATATTGTTCGTCGGTCACACCCTGATGAACCTCGGAGACATAGCTGATTGTGGGTTCAGAAGGAAATCGAGTATATATTGACTAATGACCTGGTAAGAATTAAATTATTATTTAATAAAACAGAGCGTTGACTACATTTTTTGTCCGCTGGATATTTTATTTTTAGCCCAATAGTTTGAAAATTTTCGGGTTTAGTCTAAAATGAAACATTCATTATCTAACTCTTTTAGTTTATCTCCGTTTGACCGTTTAATAGAAGTATATTATTGTCTTTTTATGTTAATATAGGTGGAGTGCACTTGTCTACAATTCTCATCTTGCTCTTTGTTTGTCTCTTTAAAGTTTTCCCCAAATTCACTTTCTGTCTCTAATAATCATTCAAAAATTCATTAATTCGAATCGAATTATCATTGAATTCACTTTATATCATCTTCATTCACTCTCAATATGATCATTTCTTCAGTGATTTTGGGCGTTTTGAAATTTAGGGTTCCGACAAAAATCAAGGGGTTTTATTTTTTCGATTTCAGGGTACCCAAGCAACAAAATGTCTATACTTAGACTCAGATGATTTCAGGTTTGAAATTGCAGTAAAAGGTCTAGCCAAAATGAAGGATCTTAGATTTATTCACATATATCTCGTAAAGGATTATTATCTTAAGAGGAATATTGTTCAATTTGATAAAGTCAGCGAATACCTTCCAACTTCCTTACGATATCTGAGATGGATTGGTTTTCCTTTTTCGAGTTTAACGAATTCATTTCAAGGAAAAAATCTTGTTCAACTTTACATAAGTCACAGCGATATTGCTCAAGTTTGGGAAGATGGAGAAGGAAAGGTAGAATAATGGTTAAAAATTGTTTTTTCATGATCCTATATATCTATTGGTTTGTCATTGCACCAATATTAATTGTTTTTTGTACTTATGTTAGGCTCTAAATAACCTCAGGTTCCTCACAGTCGCGTTTTCAAAGTTGAGGACCTTTGACCTTAGGTTGGCTCCAAATCTTGAGCAGTTGACTATTGACTATTGTAAAGATTTCATAGAGCTTCATACACCTGCTGATCAACATTCAAAGCTCGAACATCTTTACATCAATTATTCAAAGTTGAGAAACCTTCACCTCGGAAATACTCCGAATCTAAAGAACCTGACACTCCAAGGCTGTAGTGATTTGGTAGAACTTCAAATGCCTGCTGAAAGTTTAAAACTTGAACATCTTGACCTCAAGAATTCAAAGTTGGAAAACCTTCACCTCGGGAATACTCCGAATATTGAGACGCTAATACTCAAAAGCTGTAATGATTTGGTAGGGCTTCAAATGCCTGCCGAAAGTTTAAAGCTCAAATGTCTTGACCTTACTGATTCAAAGTTGAAAACCCTTCACCTCGGTAATACTCCGAATCTTGAGATGCTAATACTCAAAGGCTGTAATGACTTGGTAGAGCTTAAAGTTCCTGATCTAAAGCTTCAAGAGCTCTACCTCAGTCATTCAAAGTTGAAGACCCTTCACCTCGGGAACACTCCGAATCTTGAGAGGCTAAGACTAAAAGGCTGTAATGATTTGGTGGAACTTCAAATGCTTGCTTAAAGTCTAAAGCTCCAAGAGCTCTACCTCAGTCATTCAAAGTTGAGGACCCTTAACCTTGGGATGACTCCAAATCTCAAAAGGTTAAATCTTGAAAATTGTACAAACATTGAGAATGTTTCAAGAAGTATTTGTAGTTTACGAGGTTTAAGAAAGCTTACACTTGAAGGCAGCATTCCAGAGGTACCCCGGGACCTTGACCAGTTAGAATGTCTAGAGGAGCTAATTTTTTCATCTACAAATATGAGAAATCTTCCGGATAGCATTTGTAACTTGAAACATCTCAAATCTCTCGAACTTAAATCATGGTTGCTTCTTGAGAAGTTACCCGATGATCTCGGCCGAATAAAATCGTTAGAGACTCTAATCATAACGGATTGTAACCATTTACGAGATATTCCAAACAGTATTTGTATGATGAAATGTATAAACAGTTTTGATCTCCGCGGTTGTATTCAAGTTGTCGAACTGCCTGAGGATATTGGATGCTTAGAAGGTTTGAAAGAGTTAAACATAGAAGGTACAGGCATAAACCGTCTTCCGGATAGCCTTTGTAAGTTGAAACATCTCAAATCTTTCAAAATCAAATCTTGTTGGCATCTTGAGAAATTACCTGAGGATCTTGGCCGATTACAGTGTTTAGAGGAACTAGACCTAACAGAGTGTATAGTTTTACGAGATATTCCAAACAGCATCTGTCAGATGAAAAGTCTGAAATATTTCCATCTCCCCTACTGTTTTCTAGTTAAAAAGTTGCCTGAGGAAACTGGAAGTTTAAAACGGTTAGAAGAGTTAAATATAGAAGGTGCAGGCATATGTCATCTTCCACAGAGCATTTTTCAGTTGAAACATCTGCGTATCGTTGGCTTTACATGGCAGCTTTGGTCGTATGGTTTTAGCACCGTAATACCAACATCAACATACGTATCTTTCACCTACACCTCTTACCATTCTTCAGCCAATCATTTAGAGAAGCCAGTTTGATTTTGCATGGCAGCTTCAATCGTATGGTACTTTCTCCTTTTTTTGATTACTCATATAACTTTAATTTATAATTAGAACTTAGTATATGTGTTACTCGTTTGACTTGTGCTTTTTTAAATTCTTTCAGTCAGGAGGCCGCTGACTGGGAAGCAATCAGCACACAAAGGTGATTAATTTCCGAACAGAATATGTTTTATTTATATAACTGATTTTTGCTCAACTACTTTAACCGGAATACTAGTTTCTATTCATTTGTAAACCAATTCATCTTATTTGAACTTGAAGAGGTGGTTTAGTCTTGTTTGAACTTCCATTTTTCATTTATCTTTCTGAAAACTTTTCAAATACCTTCATGTAAGAACAATAATTTGGTACTGCAAGTCGAGTACTTTATAAGGTCAAAGTAGTCAATAAACAGTTTTACTTGATAATCATCTGCGTATCAAATACCTTAATACTAAAAGGTTTTGTCTTGTCTTAATTAATCCTTGCCATTACTCAGGCCTTTAAATCAAAGTACAAGGAGGCGGGACTGATGATTCAAGTCTCCAATAAATACACTTAAATCAAGGTATAGTTATTAACATTAGAAGTGTGCCGAGTAAAGTTAACTACTTTTTATAAGCAGTTTAAATTTTTGAAGTTAGAAAAGTTAACTCATGGAGTTCAGATAACACAGTTGACTTCTTCAGAAAGTCAACTGTGTTCATGATGAAAATGATTGGATTTTACATGATGTTGGAGATAATCATATTATAATCATATTCAGTAATGTTTTTTAAATGATTTAATATCATATACAAGTTTTGTTTTACAAAAAAATATTCTAAATTGGGACAAAAATGGTGAACCATTAAAATATTTGATTTTTGGGACAAAAGAATATCCAAGTCAATAACAGAACAAATATGATAGTGTTTACTGGTATTGATAGAAGCTGCTTAAAATGTTCCAGTAATAAGATGTTATCATCAGAGGCTAGGAACACGAGATGAACGTGAACCTATCAAATAAAATGACTTCACATTGGAATGTTTAATTCAGTTTGGTCTCAAAGGCATGGATGTGGTTGTCGGGCTTTGCTTACCTAGCTACAATGATGTTGTGATATTCCATATTTGTAAATGTACATGCCCTCATTTCTGTTTATGCACCATATCTTAGCCTCTTAGGTTCCGTTTGTTTAGCCATTTCCTTGTTTTCTCGGCACTTTGCTGTTAACTTGTCAGGTTTTGTTTTCGTTTTTTTATGATTTGGTATCTCCTAGCTAGTTTTAACAAATCTACTTCTTTGTTGTCAAAGAAAAGGACATTACTTATTTCTGTATGGTACCACATGAAACTTGCATACCTTCATGTTTAGCGGTTATTTGGTAGGGTGTATCGTTGTTTGCCGCAGATGGACTATATCACTATAGTGAAGAAAAGCTTATTCAAAAGTTGGACTACTTTTTTGAACAGATTTGATCTTTAAGTAGGATATTTGTTAATTCCGTATAAATGACTTTTTAAGAAAGTCAAAGTCAGTTCTTTGTGAAAATGGTGGGAGTTTGATTTAATGTTTGAGATAATCATGTTTTTTAAATTCATAAATAAAGGTATTGAAAATAGTGGGTTGATCTTATCAAAATCAAAGCCATTTGACTTTTTGAGTCAAAGTATTGACTTTCATCTATTATAGTCAGGGGTAGGGCTGCAATCAAGTCAAGCTTTTATCAAGCAGCTCGAGCTCGAGCTTGAGCTTGGCTCGATCAAGCCAAGCTTTTATCAAGCTCAAGCCCAAGCTCAATCCCAATAAGTTGGCTCGAAACATATAACAAGCCAAGCTCAAGCTTTTGATAGCTTGGCTCGAGCTTTTATCAAGCTTTTATCAAGCCTTAGTATATATATCTTTTTATATTAAATCCATATAATTAACTAAGGGCTAATTTGACTATTATTCTAATTATAAGGATTTACTAATAAAGAATTATTTAATATACTCTAGAATGACTTTTATATGGTAAATAAAGTTGTAATTATTTGTAACAACGATATCTTAGACCAGTGATGTTGCTTACTTGCTTTATATCTAGAAGCGAATACAAATTTCTAGTTATGAATCGTGAATATTAATAGACCAAAATACATACTACTATTAGATAATTTTAGCTTTTGTTTATACTTAGTATATCGATGACAACATTAATTAGTACTTTGGCTTATGTTTCATTCTAATATAATAATATTGGACTTAATACGAAAATGTTATTGTTGCTTTTATTACTGTTAAATTAATTTAATTTGGTTTTCAAATGTGGTTTTAGTTTTTATTACTTTATAAATATATATATATATTTTGAGAGTGATGTTACATGGGCCTAACTAAATAGGCCTAAAAGGAGACCTAATGCATAAATGTATTGTACAGTATCAGTACAATACATTTATGCATTAGGTCTCCTTTTAGGCCTATTTAGTTAGGTCCATTTATCATTTTCCATATTTTGATGACTTTTTCTATCAAATACAATATTTTTGTGTACATTCAAGCTTTTCAAGCCAAGCTCAAGCCTTGTCGAGCTCGAGCTCGGCTTGACTCGATTACACCCCTAGTCAGGGGTGGAGCTACCCCGAGCCACATACGGTTTTGGCTGACGAATTGTAGTTTTTTGTGATTTGATTTTTGGTTTTTCGAGAGTGCTACACCCATTTGAGCAGATAGGTGTTTTACTTCGCCTTTTTAACGTATATGTAGATGTGAATCTATATTCTAAAACTTTTTTTACTTGATTTTAGCATAATATAAGTGAAGAATATATGTTTAGGAGATAAGAAAGTAAAAAAAGATGAGCGTGGGAAGAAGATGTGTTTGTATAAATTCAATTTTCACCCAAAGGTTTAACGGTTTTACATTTTCGTTTTAATATTTAGGTATTGTTTCTACATACAGGTACAAAAGGCTTTACATAGCTCCACACGTTCTTTTACTTTTTTACTTTTCCAATTCTCAAAATTCCATTTACTTCAAAGTTTTAATTTACTCCTCGTATATATACTTTGAAGTTCATTCTTTAGTTAGAACCAGTTGTGGTTAATAACATGATACTAAAGAAAAGGTGTTTTTAGAAAAATTGTAGTTAATAAATATTGTGGCTATACATTTTTCACTTTGTTTACTTATAGCCCGACTTCACCCGTTGTATTTGCATTTCATTTATATTTATAAAAATATCATAAATTCTTATTTTATTTACGGCTAAAAAGATTTATATTTTTTTTATACTATGTTTAAAATGGATTGAAAGATTAAAAAAAAAAAAAATAATAAAAAATAAATAACTAGTTATACTTTGAAAAATGAAAAACTATAATTTAAAAATATTCGCGAAGCCAAGCAAGCCGAAAATCGTGCCACATATGGTCAAAAATCCTGAATCCGCCACTGATTATAGTTGACATGTATTAATGAACATATCTGAGAGTTATTGATGATATTGAACATGTAGCTTACAGTTTGATTACCTATCATCTTGATTTTGTTAGAAAATTGGGCTGCATATTGTCCGTTTATGGACTCGGATCTTATCTGGGTCAAAATTGGGTCAATAAGATCACCCGTACTAAATTGCTAACATCTATTATGTTTTTACAGTTATGTTTTTCACACTTTTAACCATACAATTATCAAAATAGATGAACATTGCATATGCAGTCCTTCAACTTGTTTTTCAGAATGAAGGTTTATTTTGATACTGATGTTACATACTATTTTTAGTAACAAGGTAAGCAAGTTAAAGCCTCTTAATACTGATAATGCATAAATTTTGGAGGCATAAGCAATTTTACTAATGATACGTTTCAATGCTTAAAAGAAAATGTGGTTTAATTTTTGTATTTTTTTAATGAACGGCTTGTTAGTTGTTAGTGGTTCTGAAGAGGTAAAAGTCCCGGGTGGGACTCGAACTTGAGACCTCCCATAGCCAAACATCCCTTCCAAATGCACCTTAAAGAAACCTTGGTGGCCAACTGAGCTAGCCTGTTAAAGGAAAATGTGAAAGTTAGTATAAAAATATTCTATATTAGTTTAAAATTTTAGTTCATTAACCAGCTCCTCAAGGTTCACACTATGCCTCACAATGAGCAACACAAAGCTTCTTTAACCTTTACAATTCTCAGCAACACTAATCAACCCAACATTCGTGAATCGAACAATAAAAACATGAAAGTTCCTTCGTACCTGATTATTATATCGTCGGTCATTTTGAGAATTTGTAATTCGTCATAGGAGGAAGGGAGTGCGCGTGTGTGTGAAGAAGGCGATGAATAAATCATAACCCGGTTAAAAAGTGGATCACTTTTGCCAAGGCTTTTTAATAAAAAGGTTTATTTATTTGCACTTTGGCCACTAGGCTTATTATATATGACCCTGCAGATGCAATCTTGGACTTTCTCGTGTGTTGTGAACTCCTTGGATAGGATCATAATCCTTTCGTGAACTACCACATAGAGAAGCTTTTAACCCTTGATTTTTATCCTTGAACCCCATGAGTGATCTCTTTTGTTAAATGATGATCTATGTTCACACTCGCACCCTTTTGGGGTTGTTTTTGTTAAATGATATCAAATAAGCAAAACCTGTTTAAAATTTTCTAACAGTTATTTGACAAACAAATAAAATCTGAATAGTTGGGGTTAGTTTGTATCAAAGTTTCATTTTACTAATTAAAACGATGGGAATCTACATGCATATGAAACAATATTCTTGATGACCCAACAATTAAACTTTAGGAAGAAAACAATAATTACGTTATAAACAACAAGGGACTAGTGTCATCCGCCTGATTTCGTTGTTCTTTTCAAGGACAGATTTACAACATCTAATCAACTCATAAGCAATTTTATGGCCTCTTATTCTATATCAAATACGAATCCTTTTTTTTCTCCATCTTGTAATTGTAAGCAAACCCATGTTGTTCACACTAACGTCATTTGAACCATTGTCCTCTAAAGACAAACTATCACTTTGATCATACAAGCGTACGTTTGATGGCATCTTCTTCAACACCGTCTACTCAAAAGAGCTTTAAGAGTTTTTTTTTTTTTTTTTTTTTTTTTTTGGAATTTTAGAAGTGAAGACACCCTTAACAACTTTGTTGGCCATTTTTATCAGGCTCTTAAAGCAAAAAGGCATTGAAACATCCAAGGATGATGAGAAAATCGAGAAAAGGAAACCGGCTGATGACCAGCTCATCAAATCCATCAAGGAATCCTCGCACATTTATCGTGAAGGGAGATCTCTATGTCAAATTGATATCGGTATAGAGGAACCTAAGGTAATTGTAGAAATTGATGTAAAAAGTTA
This sequence comes from Chrysanthemum makinoi, assembly GCA_910596185.1. NCBI lineage: Eukaryota > Viridiplantae > Streptophyta > Magnoliopsida > Asterales > Asteraceae > Chrysanthemum > Chrysanthemum makinoi. The sequence continues at coordinate 28,024,516 of OU343222.1, read as the reverse complement.
TGAGGTTAGCTCATCTTATTATCTTGAAGTACGTGTCAAGTAACGCTAAGTGCGCAAATATTAGATATGGTTTTCTCCCCTTCACATCCTCTTCTTTTTAGGAGTTATAGATAAGGATGTCGTAGACCTACTGCAGGTTCGAAAGTTCTCCGTGGCTCAAAACATTTGGACACGAGTTTTTGTTCACATCTTTAGTATGATTAGTTTTGCTATAGAGAGGAGTGGGGGACTCGGATAGTATCTCACTTTCTCACTAATTTCTTGTAAATATCCAGAATTTATAATAAAATAAATAAAAATAATAGTAGTAGGTAGTAGTGGCGGCAGTGGCATCGGTAACAGTGGTATTAGAAGGGAAGACTATTTTAGTAATTCTCATTACTAGGAAGAGGGTATTATAATAATTTCACAACTTTTAACTGGTCATTAACAGTTAACGATAAAAAGATCAAACCCGCAAGGGGTATTATATTTTGGACCATACCTGAAACTTTTCAAACTATTAGATTAAAAGTGAAATACCTGAAAAACCACGGGGACTAAAAATGTAGTTAACTGTAAAACTGATTAATAATTGAACAAATTTTATGGTCATCACATTATTTTTTATTTTTATTTTTTTTAAGGTACCCAAGCAACAAAATATCTACACTTATGGTCACTGGATTTCAGTGCTGAAATTGCAATAAAAGGTCTAGCAAAAATGAAGGATCTTATTTTTGTTCTACATTTCGGTAATGAACAAAGAAATATTTAATTTATTGTTTAAACTGGAAATTTATTAGCGAAAACCTTCCAATTATCTTACGACTTATGAGATGGTCAGGATTTCCTTTTCCGAGTTTACTGAATACATTTCAAGGAAAAAATCTTGTTGAACTTGACATACTTGGCGGCAATATTGTTCAACTTTGGGAAGATAGAGAAGAAAATGTATAATAATGATTAAATTGTTGTTTTTCATGATTCATTATGATCTTATACATTTATTGGTTTGTCATTGCACCAATATTAACTGCCTTTTGTACTCGTCTTAGGTTCTTCATAAGCTCAGGTTCCAGACCGAACCTCACTGGTTAAAAACTGAGGACCTTTCACCTTGGGAATACTTATATTAAAACTCGATAGGTGTAAGGATTTTGTAGAGGTGGGTCATGGCTAGGGGCAGAGGTGGGGAAGATGCAATAGGTCCTCAACCCCCCTTTTTCTAAAAAAATTAATAAAAAAAACTAAAATGTATGCAATTTAAAAAAAATGGTGGTATTTTCGTTAATTGGCCATTAAAAACATTTTTAGATGTATTTTCATAAATTGACCCTCAAAGTTTATTTTTTAGTTCCGCCCTTGTCATGCCACCCCCTCCCCCACCCAACCAGCCAAAAAAAAATGTGAATTGTTAGTATAAATTTTTTTATTGTTGTGAGAAGTTATCTATGCAATACATTTTAGCCCCTCCTAAAATTGTGAAAACTATTAGTTGATAAAAGTTGGGTTTGGCCCGTTTAGTTATTAGGGTTAGGTTAGTTTTGTAGTTTATTTAATATTATCTTCAAGACCATCCTTGATGGGCGGGCTAGCTCTATAATTAAGTTTTAATTAATATTAGATGATTAATTTTTGAATTTGTTAATATCTAAGTATATGACTTGCTCTACGTCTTAGCTTCGTACGGGCATGGTGCTATGTCGAAGAGGAATGCTTTAAACCTTAGATTACATAATTACATAAGTATGCGGATAAACCTTAGATTCAATTCTTTCAACCAATCCATTATAATCAAGGCCTTGAATCAGAAACTCATGCATTACAAGCTTGTTACATGCGTGTGAACCTCCATTGACACAAAACAAACACCCCCCGTTTTCACAGCAAAAACAACCAAATATCTCGTGCAAAACGCATCTAAAGTCTTAAAAACGATAACAAATGTTGTATTATTTTGGGTTCGTATCTGATAATCCACGGATAAACCTTAGATTCAATTCTTAAACGTTGATAATGAAACAAAATTTGAAAGTTAGATGGGTATTGTTGTATTATTTTGGGTTCGTATCTGATATTGGCACAAATGGGACGTTTCTATTACATGCCATTAACCTTAAATATTATTGAGCAAAATGAAAATGAGATCATTAAGGTATCATATGTATTTTTAACAGGTTCTTTTTCAATGAATTAAAAGTCATCAGAAGGATGCTTGTACGCATCACAGTAATGAAATCGACTAGATTGTTTATAAGAAAAAGTTGAAGGACCAATTTTCTCAACCTCCAATTCATTAACAGGTGGATTTCGTAATCAAGTTATGGGTCAATTGCAACACTACCCCAAGAAACTCGAAAACCCCAAAATATGGATTTATTTGGGTGGGTCAAAGTTATTTATTTGCACTGGAACTTGTTTAATAAAAAGTTAAATATTTTATTACATCAACAAATATTAACCTTGGACCTTATATATGACCTCTCAGATGCAACCTTGGGCCTTCTCGTGAGTAATTAACCCGCTAGATAAGACCTTAACCCTTTCGTGAACGCATGATTGATCTTTGAACCTCATAAGTACGCTTTGAATGATGATCTGGGTTCACACTCAGACCTTTTTACATTTGTCTTTTTTTTTATATTATATTTTTTTTTATGGGCAAATAATTTCAAAAGGAATGAACAAATCAGCTGTTTCAATGGAGAAATTGTCAAAACACCTTAAACCGACCTCAAACTTTTCTCCATTACATGTCCATTCCCTTAACAACAGGTATGATTGATCATTACATGTTCTCACTCACCAACCTCAAACAAATATAAAGAATGAAAATGAAGTAGAAGAACTTGTATTCTAAACGAACAAAATCAAACCTGAAGTGTACGTCTTTATGTTTCTCGAAAGCAAAAAATTGATCAAGAAAATCAAGTGATGACTCAACACAAATCATACTACCTCAGTTCCAAAATATAAGTTCAGTTTGACTTTATGAATCTAATTTTGACTTAAAATATTTTTGTTTGCATTATATAATACTTAATGAAAATTATATCAATAAAAAATACAATTAAAACATAATTCATTTACATAATTTGCATTAAGTATTATATAATAAAAATAAAAATATTTGTGATCAAAGTCTTAAATTTTAGGATGAATGTAGTACTCCTATTTGTTAAGACACACTAGGCCCACTTCTTTTAAGCTGATAACGGGCTTAGCGGATTCGGCATGGATATTACAGTTTGTACCCGAGGCCTCTTTGTTACCTCATACGTATTTGTGTTTATCATGTTCCTAGAAAGGCATTTGCGTTAAGTATTGCCTTTCGTTTTATCTATCAACAAATTTGTGTCTATAAATGCTTTGAAAAACACAAAATTATAAAACAACCGGTAATTGAAAGGATCGAACTTGAGACCTCCAACTTGGTGTCATCAGCCATTCAAATCCTTCCCAAACCACAGTCGTGTTAAAAAAAAAAATTCTTTTGCTTTGTTTATCAACATTCTTTTATATACCTTCTCCTGACGACATCTTTTTGGACACATGTATATACGTACATAATAAACTCTAAGTATCTTTACTACCTTATAATGGATTTAGGACATGCTAAATATAGAAGGCTTAAAAATTCAGCCAATATCACTTACTTAATATGGAAATTAATAGTCATTAGCTTACATCATACGCATACTTAAAAGTTACACCAAAAAGTTAAATGTCTAAAATTATAGGCTTGTAACAGCACAATATTAATATAACCCATTTAAAACTTTTAAGAGCCCATTTAACCCATGTTCGTAACTGTCACCCACCCTAATCTCAAAGCATATATAAACTAACATAAACCCACCTGATTCATTTGGTGTCCCTTTCTTTCTTCTCTCTAAAAAAAACATATCCATATTGACTTATCATCTTATCAGCAACACAAGCTTACCACTACCACCGGTTAATAGCACCGACACCATTACACCACCACCATCACCAACAACATCTATAGATCTCGCCACCAACACCATCGGTTTTTGAATACCCTGATCCAAGTTACCCTTGCTCAGTTATTGAAGTGATAAAAAAATACATTAAAAATGAAAGAAATAGAGTTTTCGTCGCCTGCATTCTTTCAACAGAGATGTATGGCGGCTCTCTCTGAAGAAGAGGGTTCTAATGTTGGGATGGCTTTCAATAGGCCCAGTTAAAATATGAATGTATTTATTAGTTAAAGTGAGTTCACCAGGCCCAGTACCTTTAAATTAGTTATACGTTACGTCTTTCCGTATCTAATATGAACTTTTTTTCTAGAATCAATATCTAATATGAATTGTTACAACTTTCTTTTTAGTATGTTTAATATCTTTTCTGATACTTGATTTAGTTGTTGATAACTATTTATGTTTCACTTGACTGTTGATTTCAAGATCAAATTTTATGAATCTAAACATTATGCTGTTAAATAATATGATATTTCGAATTGATTACAAGTACCAAACCAGCTTTTATAATTTAGGGTGGATCAAAAAGAAGAATTCAATCCAAAATAACCCGAACCTAATGTACGAAACCAATTTTGTAACTCTTCGCAAAACAAGACTAATCATACTTAACCTGATACCTCAAAAACCGACCCAATAAGCCGACACAAAAAACCCGACCTATTATTATATTTTATTATTATTTTTAAATAAAATAGTGCACACCCTATCTTGGATTGAATGTTGCCATCAATATCATGGAATTGACTCAAAAGTTGTCTTGAAATATTCCTCACAGGCTCACATTACATGTATGAGGTTGCAATTTACATACTGTCAAGCTTCTCAGATATATCATTTAATTTATGCTTTAGTTTGTGTCATGTAATTTCTACTAAAAAACTACATGTTATAAAACAACTCAAAGTATAACAAAAGCAAAAAAAATAAATAAACCCAGACTACTTTAGCGACAAGAATATTGTTCGGATGTAATTTTGAGCGTAATGTACTCATGGTTATATTTGTTAAAACAACATCACAATCAAACAAAAAAATTGAATGACAAATTTATTACGGAGTAATAATCAGTATTCAATAGCAAATGTATATGCAATTACCATCTTCTTGAAAAGGCTATGTATGATCAAATTCTTATATCTAGAATTTATGTAAAGTTACATAAATGTAAAAAATGATTATTGCAATTCTATTAAGTCCATATGTGATAAAAGCCTCCATATAAAAAGTTGATGTAGATATGGTATAGAACTTGGGACGTTGGGTAATCAGAAATTGGTATATAGATACATATATTATGCTAATTGTGAATTTAGGTATTTGAATCTACACTATATTATAATCGACTAGCATAGTACCCGTGAAATGCGACGGCTTGTACCAGTGAATAATTTTGTGGCTAGCAAATGCTTTTCAATTATATGTTTTTTCTAACAATAAGTTCGAATGAATGACAACTTTTAATTAAAAATAGTTTGCATTGTTATTGTTTATAGTTATTTTAATTAAAAGTTGTCATTCATTCGTAAAGTTACTCTTAGAAAAAACGTATAAATGAAAAATATTTGCTCGTTCGGGGTCAAAGGAACTTCCTTTTCGTCGAGCAAGTTTTATAACACCCTAGGCAGTGAACCTAATCGCTGTAGTGTAGTATTAGGGTAAGCCACGGGTATTGATATCGTTCTCTAGGGGAATAGTGTCGTTAGGCTGAGGTGTATGTCAATTTAAGTCTAAAGGTGAGGGATGATTATTTTTGTATTTTTATATTTTATGAATCTCGGTTTTGGAGGGGAGGGTGGAATTAGTTGCTAGTCAACTATCCCAAAAGATACTAACTAAATTATGGGTCTACCAGGAACGTGAAGCGTATCTACTTATGATGTATTACTCCTTGCTAGCTATCCAATTCTACCTACTGAATTGTCACGTCCTATTGATGGTTGAATTGTCACGTCCTTATTCTTAACGCGTTGTGTTTTCTAAGTTCGTAAGGTGTGTGTTCCCTAACTCTTTAAAGTCACCTTTAAGTGTAGTAAACGAAATCCACTAAGTCATTCATAAACTAACTTTGAGGTTATCTTTGGGTTTAGTAAACGAAATCCACTAAGTCATTCATAAACTATCAAAGATTTGTCAAGTATTAAAAACAACGATAGCCTAGTCGCACTCCTAAGCCAATTACAATTAAGACAAGAGACAACCAATCAAACAAGAGACAGTAGGATGCAAGAATTATAAACTAAACCAATTAGACTCATTGAAATTGTAACACCCCTAATGATGAAGATAGACACAAGCATCACTAAGAAATCAATAAGATCTAATTAATTACATACAAGTTTCATACAATCATAAGCAAACACTAGGTGAATTAGCCAAGCATAATTAATGAAGAGCAAGCAACAATCATGATAATTGAAGACATACCATAGGATTGGATTAACAAACAAACCATTACATGATGTTTATAGAGTGTTTGAAACCCTTTAAGTTGCTGGAAAAACACCTACCTAAACCCCAGAATCGGACTTAGGGTTTAGGGCTTACAAAAAGTGAAGTTATAATGTTATATTTATAGGCAGATTTTCTGTCGGCAAAGAGTGACGGCGTCACACCTAAAGAGTGACCGCGTAACGACCACTTTTTTTCACCAAACTGTAGATTTTCTCGTTCCGATCGCGTGGGCTTTTGAATCACCTAAATCCGAGTTCGTATGCAAAAGTTATGGCCAAAACAGTATCAGCAACTTCGCGCGCAGGTTGCAGCTTGTGACGGCGTCACCTTATGCTTGTGACGTCGTCCCCTTCAGTCTCTGACGCCGTCTGGATCAAATCTAGGCCGTCTGAGTTGCGACGACTTACTCTTTTAAAGCCTGACACCGTCACTTGTAAATAAGCAATTTGGCTATTGAGCGGTCACAAAAGTGATGCGACGGCGTCGCAGTTAACACCTGATGCCGTCCCCTTGTAATTCAGCAGCTTGAGTGTCTCGATTCTTGACTTTGGCCATTTTCTTCGTATATTCGCGCCTTTTCGTCCGAATAAGTGTCATTCCAGCAATTTTCTTTCAACAGACCTAAAAAGGAACGATATTAAGTAATAACGGATACAAAAGTGATCACATAAGGGCTTAACTGACCTCTCAAAAAGGTACATTTTAAAACCTTATCAGGTACCCGCCGCCGCATTGCGCGGGTACCCTGCTAGTATTACAAAAAGCATTTGATACATTTTCAGAGAGAAAGTCTTAAAATTTTAAAACTATATACTTAATTATTATAAAATTTTGTTTTAAACACTTATAATTCATGCAAGTAATAAAACACCCTCTACATAAAAATAAATAAATGATACAAATAATGAAAGTTGTCAACTAATTTAAATATCTACAATTCAATATAAGTAATAAAATACCCTAACTAATGTGGCCATCATTTATTTGACATGATATAAACCAACTACTGTATAAATTTTCTAATTTACATTCACTTATTTTAACCAAAGTGTAATAACCTTTTAACTACCTTAATATATTAAGCTCAATGGTCTTATGTTTTATACCTTTTTCTTTATCGTTAGCCATGTCATCTTTTTTTATCTTCGTGTTTTCTTTTTAACGTCTTTTGTTACATTTGTTATCGTAAGAAACCATGGTTGTGAAAGGTTTTATGGATATTTAAATATATGTATGTCCGGATTCGAACTCGAGACTTCGGGATTGCACACATTACGTATGAGAGTTGATGTTAACAATTAATATATAAAATGTTATTATTAATTATTAGTCACGAAATAAAACATAACGATAGTTAATATTTAACGGGGTTTTGACTAACGATCGTTAAATGTAAACTACGATGACTAAAGATGAAATTAGTGGACAAGAAGGATCTAGAATCCCCTTGGGGATGCTTGGCCGGTCGTGGGTTCACAAAAGCCCAAGGGAGGCTTTTCTTGGTCACCAAGTTTTGAAAAACTATAAATACAATCCCTTGTATTCATTATTCTCCGAACCTTGGATCACCAATAGACCTAATTTCTCTTCTCCTCTCCTCTTTCTTGTGTGGCCGGTCGAACACCCAAACCCAAAGGGTTTCGATTTGCTTAACTCAAGATTAAGTGTTTGGTTTTATTTGTGATTCAAGAAACTAGCTTTTCACATCAAATCGCTAATAGTACGTGTGTACAAGAACGAAGAACAAGCACGCTTGAGCTTGTGTATTCCTTGGTGGTCGATCTCCTTTGGGTCGAATTACATAAACCCTAAAGTTAGGGTTTTGGGTTTTAGTTCTTGTTCAATTACCGTTTGATTCTTGAATTGCTAAAAGGTACGCGTTTTCTTATTCGGTTAATTACTTACATATATTATTCCTATTTACTTCCGCTGCATGCTTTGATGATGTTATTTGATTTTATATAATTGTTATGAATATTAAATCCCAACAGTGGCATCACGAGCCGTTAATATGATGTAATTAATTACCGAAACACATAAAAATTGGATCTTTATGATTATATGCATGTTTTTTATGGTTTCTATGGTTTTGAATTCGAAACCCTAATTTTTTATTTATAGGGTCGATTACCCACTATTTATTTAATTAGGTTTTAATTTTATAAAACTTGTAGAAACCCTAGGATTGCATGCTAATTTTATGTGGTTAATTAATGAATAATTGTTATGTGCCATGTAATATGCGTATCTTGGGTGATAATTGTTATGCGGAATCCATGGTGGAACATGCATGTTTTGCCATGGAGTATTGTTTGCAATAAATTGTTTAGTGATACACACATGTTCTATTTATTTAATAATTATTGAATTGGGGAAGACCTCAATTATAACTAATAAAAATTCGTTACATGCTAATTGGTATATTATTAACTTTGGCTTACGCAATCGACTTGTCGATGTATGTGGCTCATCTACTTGTAGGTGAAAGCCCTAGTTAATGTATGCATTTATTTACGCCTAGAATTGTTTATTAGAGTTTATTGAAATAATTATGCATGTGGCTAATTGTTTTTACATATGTTAAATTGTTTAGTTATATGTTTATATTATTTGAGTGTGTTTAGTTTTTATTAAAGTGCTTTTTTGTTTATATATTGTTTGACATGTTAGTAAGCAAAAAGGGTTTTTTGGAATAGAAAATTAAATGGACTAAATAATGGAAAAACTGATTTGTTATCTAAGAATAATTCTTGAACTTTTAATCGATTGATGCGACTGTACTAAATGGTTAGAACGGCTCACCCACTAGAACAAACTATAAAGGGGTTAATTAAGAAGTGCGCATGCATGCTGAATGGATGTCTAAGGTTATGCTTCAGCTTACGGTCCTCTGCCCCCTCTGAGTTCGATTGGAGCTACCTAGTATAACCATTCAATGTACGAAGCATCTTAGTGCAAAGTTGTAAGTTTCTCAACGCATCGATTAAAACTTTGTAGAATTCAATCTTAGCAATTAAAATCTCATGTAAGTTTTTTCGAAAATATTATGCTATAAAGTTGTATGCATGCTTCTTTATACATAAGTTTTGATTACACGTCAAAAATTGTACCCTTTAAATTTAAGTTTATGTCATCTAATGATATGAAACACTTGAAGTTGTAATTTAGTTATGTGAGACCTTGATCTAGATTACAATAACAAGGTGAATTATTTTATTGTGTGAGACCTCAGCTTAATTATTTGCAGTTTCTAAATTAGACAACTTAATTAAGTTAGTTAGTGAGACCTATGACTTAAGGCATAAGATGGGATAAAACATGCTTACGTTTTGCATTAATTGTTTTGGCAAAATTGTAAATCCCATAACTTTTGGAATTGAAAACTTATTTGTCAATTATTGTTTTTCAACAATTACCTATTCTATACTTTCACCACTAGCAGATCAACTGATGTGGTGAAACTATGATAATGAGGATCCAAAATTCAAGGAAAATACTATGGTTAATATGAATATTGACCAAAGGGTATTTTATTTTCTTGAATGTTTACTTATCGAAAGTACTAACTTTTGAACTTTTATTTATGTAGAAATGGCTCAAGCTGAATCTACTGCACTAGCTTCGTCTTTCAAATCTATGTTTGATTGAGAGAAATTGACTGGTAGCGAATTTCAATGATTGGTATCGGCAACTCAGAATTGTCTTGAGGGTTGCCAAAAGACTCAATTATTTGACTACGCTTTGTCCTCCTGAACCTGCAGCTGATGCTACTGCTGAAGCACGAGCTGCATGGCAATCTGAGTATGACAAGTATAATGAGGTCACCTGCATTATGCTCGGGAGTATGAATCCAAACTTGCAAAAACAGTTTGAAAATTACTTCCCTAATCTCGTGCTTGAAGAATTGCAAAGGTTGTTTGAAAAGCCTGTGACTATAGAGCTGTATGATTTGATAGATGCTCTTCATAGTTGCAAGAAAGGAGAAGGGAAACCTGTAAGCGCCCACTTCCTGGAAATGATGAGTTACATGGACCAACTCGGGCGACTTAACTATGTCTACCCCAATGACATACAAATTGGCCTTATCAACAAATCCCTTAACAAGGAGTTGGATGGTTTCGTGCGCAATTACAATATGCATTGCACGGGGAAGACAGTCACTGAGGTACATGCAATGCTCATTGATTACGAGAAATGTTTGCCCAAGAAGGCCCCTACACCTGCGGTTTTGACCATCCAGAAGGGTAGGATTTCTAAGCCTAATAAGCATGGCGAACAAGAAAGGGAAAGGAAAGGGTAAAGTTGATAAGGGAAAACAAGTTATGACTTATCAACAAGAACCCAAGAAGTACCCTCCCAAAAAGCGTGAGAATCCGAAGAAGGACCAGGCTTGTCATCACTGCACCGAGGTAGGACACTGGAAGAGGAATTGTCCACTCTACCTTGATGAGTTGCGCAATAAGAGGTATAAAAATACTGGCACTGTGGCCGGTACTTCAGGTACTCTTTTGATGATAGAATTATTTGCTTTTCCTCATAAAATAAATTCATGGGTATATGATACTGGATGTGGTATTCACATTTGTAATACACTGCAGGGACTTAGAGGAGCAAGGAAGCTTGCCTATGGACAGCAATACCGCATGGATAATGGAGCACATGCAATCATTGAAGCTATAGGCACGTTTGATTTAGTTTTACCTTCGGGTTTAGTACTGTCATTAAGCGATTGTCATTACGCACCTTCCATTGTTAGGGGTTTCGTTTCTGTTTCCTTGTTAAAAGATATTGGTTTCGTTCATACATTTACTGATTATGGAATTTGGTTTCTTTAAATGGTGTTTTTTACTTTAATGTTATTCCAGTAAATGGTGTGTTTGAAATTGATTTTCATCATAATGTGATTGATAAAAATAATTCTGTCTTTAGCATCAATGATAAAAGAATCAAAGGTGATTTGGATTCTTCATTTCTTTGGCATTGTAGACTTGCTCATATAGGCAAGAAACGCATGCAAAAACTGCAACACGATGGGCTTTTGCAAGACATCAATGATGAATCATTTGATAAATGTGAATCTTGCATATCTTGGAAGATGACCAAGAAACCTTTTACAAATAGTTTAGAAAGGGCTTCTTCTTGGTGTGATACATACTGACGTATGTGGACCACTAAGACATGTGTCAAGAAAGGGTGCTAGCTACTTCTTAACCTTTACTGATGATTTCAGTCGTTATGGTTATGTTTATTTAATTAAACATAAACATGAAGTCTTTGAAACATTTAAGGTTTTTAAGAGTGAAGCAGAACTGCAACTAGGAAAGAAGATTAAAGCACTTCGATCCGATAGAGGTGGTGAATATTTAAGCCAAGAGTTTAAAGATTATCTAGCTGAGTGTGGTATCGTCCAACAACTCACATCTCCGTATACTCCACAACAAAATGGTGTATCTGAGAGAAGGAATCGTACATTGTTAGACATGGTGCGATCGATGTTTAATCTTACAACTCTTCCCTTATCCTTTTGGGATTATGCTTTAGAAACTGCTGTTCGCATATTGAATATGGTTCCAACTAAGAATGTTGATAAGACTCCTTATGAAGTGTGGTATGGGAAAGCTCCCAACTTGTCTTACTTAAAGGTCTGGGGTTGTGAGGCGTTCGTTAAACGTGACTCTGCTGATAAGCTGCAACAAAGATCTGTTACGTGTATCTTCGTAGGATACCCAAAGGAAACTATGGGTTACTACTTTTACTTTCCACCTGAAAACAAAGTAATTGTTGCTAGGTATGAAGACTTTCTTGAAAAGGATCTCATATCTCATGAATTCAGTGGGAGAGTTTATGATCTAGAATATGATCAAGAAGATACAACACCTTCTGAAAACACTAGCCAACCTCAAGTAGAACCTGAAAGTCTGGGCGTTCCACATGAAGTTGAAGTGGTTCCCATTTGTAGATCCGCAAGGGCTACGCGTGCACCTGAGCGTCTATGTCTCAACGTAGAAGCTGAGGAAAATTTGTTATGGGATCTTGGTGAACCTGCTAACTATAAAGCTGCCATGATGAGTACTGAAAAGGAAAAATGGCGAGTTGCAATGAATGGGGAAATGCAATCCGTGAAAGGTAATGAAGTCTGGATAGAGGTTGACTTACCTCCAAATGCTAAGGTAGTTGGAAGTAAGTGGCTCTTTAAGATAAAGACTGACATGGATGGCAATGCACACACCTATAAAGCTCGTCTTGTAGCCCAAGGGTATAGTCAAACCTATGGGGTAGACTACGAGGAGACATTTTCTCCTGTAGCAGACATTAGAGCTATTAGGATTCTTATAGCCATAGCTGCGTACTATGACTATGAGATATGGCAAATGGATGTCAAAATTGCCTTCTTAAACGGTCGCCTAGATGAGGACATCTATATGGCGCAGCCTGAAGGGTTTGTGAATCCAAAGTTTCCGAAGCGTGTATGCAAACTTCAAAGATCCATTTATGGGTTGAAGCAAGCATCAAGGCAATGGAACAAGAAGTTTGATGAAGAAATCAAGAAATTTTGTTTCACTCAAAATCTTGATGAGCCATGCGTGTATCACAAAGCTAGTGAGAGTAATGTTATTTTCCTTATCTTATATGTCGATGACATATTGATCATGGGAAAAGACATTCCAAGTATGCAAGATGTAAAGTCTTATCTTGGAAAGTGCTTTTCTATGAAGGATTTAGGGGAAGCAGCATTTATTCTGGGAATCAAGATCTACCGAGATAGATCAAGGCGGTTAATTGGACTAAGCCAAAGTGCTTACATTGATAAAATATTGAAGAGATTCAGTATGCAAAATTCCAAGAAGGGATTTTTGCCGATGCAAGTTGAACATGGCTTAAGTAATAAAATATGCGCGTCAACACCTGAAGAGGTGGCATACATGAAGAAAGTTCCTTACGCTTCGGCTGTAGGATATCATATATGATGTGAGATGTACAAGGCCTGATGTGGCGTTTGCACAAAATATCACCCGTCGGTATCAACAGAACCCAGGTGTGAAACACTGGCAAGCTGTTAAGAACATTCTTAAGTATCTAAGGGCTACTAAAGAAATGTTTCTAGTGTATGGATGAAATCCAGATGCAGAACTTAATGTTACAGGTTTTTGTGATGCGTCATTCCAAACTGATAAAGATGATACGAAGTCTCAGACGAGTTATGTCTTTGTCATTAATGGAGGAGCAGTTGACTGGAAGAGCAAGAATCAAACAACGGTTGCGATGTCTATTATAGAAGCTGAGTACATAGCTGCTTCAGAAGCTGCGATGGAAGCTGTTTGGATTAGGAAATTCATTTCGGCACTCGGAGTAATGCCCTCAATCGAATTACCTTTAAATGTGTATTATGACAACTCTGCTGCAATAACATTTGCCAATGAGCACAGGTCATGAAGGGCAGGACATTTTCCTCGTCGATATTACTATGTTCGAGAACGAGTCGACATAGGTGAAATCAATGTACTCAAAGTTCATACAGATGATAATCTAGCTGATCCCTTTACGAAGCCTTTGCCAAAGGAAAAACTTACTGACCATGCTGATGCGATAGGACTTCGTTTAGCTAGTAGTTTCATGCAGATCTGTGATTAGTATTTGGATAAAGGATGTTATGAACAAATATTACTTTAATGAAATAAAATAGTTGTTTATGTTTATTTTTCATTTTCTTAATATTATATCCTATATTTGCATGTTTAATCCATGAATAACTATGTTATTCTAAATAGTCCGTTGTCGATCAATGATGTGAGAATGTCATTGAATTAAGACAAATCTGAGTTTTGGTAGAATATACTTTTAAAGTATATTGATGCGTGGGACATACCAGATTCACATGATATTCAATGAATTGAATATAGGACTCATCCCAACTTTACATGATGATACTTTATGGATCTCTGTCATTAAGTATATCATGAAGTGTTTATCCTCAGACTTGAGATACCAGATAACTGATATGAATGTAGTGCATGTGTGTAAGATAGTCTAACGCTATCCATAACTGGTAGTTATAAAGGCTATTTTCAGAAGTGTTACAAGGTTCATGAGTTATGTTTGTAGTCAAGAGAATTTGTTCATTTGAATTTGTTTGAAAGCATAATACTATAATTGGGCCCCTCGTAGGGTTGACAAGATGTTTGTATGGCCGTACCCAAGATCTATCTGGAATACGTTCAGATGATTTGGTAATCTTGTTCAATCGAATACAACGAGAAACAAAATATTAACTTATGAAATGACTTGATCCATATTCATAGTTAATGTAGTATTAGTAACAAAAGGATAAGTAAAAATAATGAATCATTAAATGGTTTTTTCCAGGAGACCATACTCGATTTGATCTGGGGGCATTGGCGTGTGAAAGCTAGACTAACCAATGTCATTACTATATTTAGTAATATCCAAGTGGGAGCTGAAAGGTTTTATGGATATTTAAATATATGTATGTCCGGATTCGAACTCGAGACTTCGAGATTGCACACATTACGTATGAGAGTTGATGTTAATAATTAATATATAAAATGTTATTATTAATTATTAGTCACGAAATAAAACATAACGATAGTTAATATTTAACGGGGTTTTGACTAACGGTCGTTAAATGTAAACTACGAGGACTAAGGATGAAATTAGTGGACAAGAAGGATCTAGAATCCCCTTGGGGATGCTTGGCCGGTCGTGGGTTCACAAAAGCCTAAGGGAGGCTTTTCTTGGTCACCAAGTTTTGAAAAACTATAAATACAATCCCTTGTATTCATTATTCTCCGAACCTTTGATCACCAATAGACCTAATTTCTCTTCTCCTCTCCTCTTTCTTGTGTGGCCGGTCGAACACCCAAACCCAAAGGGTTTCGATTTGCTTAACTCAAGATTAAGTGTTTGGTTTTATTTGTGATTCAAGAAACTAGCTTTTCACATCAAATCGCTAATAGTACGTGTGTACAAGAACCAAGAACAAGCACGCTTGAGCTTGTGTATTCCTTGGTGGTCGATCTCCTTTGGGTCGAATTATATAAACCCTAAAGTTAGGGTTTTGGGTTTTGGTTCTTGTTCTAATTACCGTTTGATTATTGAATTGCTAAAAGGTACGCGTTTTCTTATTCGGTTAATTACTTACATTTATTATTCCTATTTACTTCCGCTGCATGCTTTAATGATGTTATTTGATTTTATATGATTGTTATGAATATTAAATCCCAACAGGTTGAGTACCTATTAACTCCTAATACCATTCGCATTCGTCACGAAAAACATAAAATTAAAAAGTATTAGCCGTCGGAAAATTTAATTACATGTATTCGTCATCGCAACGCACGAGTATCATGTTAGTAAATAGTAATACCCGTATTACATCATACACCTTCTTTAACTCATAAAAAAACCACTTTGTACACACGAACATGCGTGATGCATATATTTTCTTATTTCAATATTTCACATGTTATTTTATTTTTTTATTTTTTTTAGAAAGGCAATATTTCACATGTTATAATTGTAATCATGCATATATATATATATGGCTTTTGTCTCATTGTATTTTAAGTATATATATGATCTATGTAACCATTTGCTTTGGCATAAAACCAAACATGCTCCGATCCCACAGATCATATATAATATTTCACATGTTATAATTGTTCATGTTTTCGCCCTTAAGACATAAAACCAAACATGCTCTGATCCAGGCCTGGATCTTAGCAAGTGCGGGGTGGACGACCGCACAGGGCCTCCGTTTTTCAGGGGCCTCCGATTTCTAAGATTTACCGATTGACATAAACTAACTATGAGATGATTAAAGCATCTAAATAATGTTCCCGTTTTAGAGTATAAACTATAAGCCAAAATAAAGAAAAGGAAGCTTGGATTTGAGTTTAAATGGTGTAAAAACACAGTGTAGGATCCTCCTATGGGGAAGATGACTCAACTTACGCATTTGTTGGTGTTGGGCCCTCAAATTTGATTGTTTTTTTTTCCTTACGTCCTTGTTATTATTCAAAGTTTTAATTTAGCCCTTTAGCTATCATCAAATATATTTAAAGTGTTACTTTAGGACCCATATCTTATAAACTGATGGCTTGGACTTTATATGATGTCACTGAAGTTTTAGAAACTTGATACTTCACACTAACAAATAAAATTTCACAAGTTAAACAAGAAATACTTTAACTTGCTATTAAGTGATATCTAACATCTAATCTAGAAATCCAATTTAAGTTAGTCATTTGTATATGTATTTAGATTTTCGATAATCAAGGGCCCCATTAAAGGAAAAATCATACAGGGCCTCCGAAATTCATAGGACGGCCCTGCTCCGATCCCACAGATCATATCGATCGGTAACCGGAAACTTGGGTGGAAATTTGAACTTTGAATAAAAAAAAATGTTGGTTCAAAGACTTTGGACAAATCAGCTAATTCAGTTCGACATACCTTATTTTTTTTCATACATATGGTTCAAATTTCTTCCTAATAAAGTTCGACTTTGGTTCACATTTCATAGTCATTCTTTTCCACTGGCCGTCAATTTATGCATGATATTGTAACGATAAGGCTAAACTATTAAGGACACTATATGGTCCCATGCAAATAGGGGTGAGCGAAAAAGCCGTAAAGACCGAATAAACCAAAACCGAACTGAACCGAAAATATAACCGAATCGAACTAATAACTGAACCGAATTTGCTAAAACCGAACCGAACCGAACTACTAATTCGATTCTCAGTTTGGATAAGGGTTTGGCAGTTTGAACCGAAAACCGAATTCATATAAATATATGTATTTTTTATATATTTATATATTTTTATGTATATTTATATATAAATAAATACTATTAAAAGGTTATCATAATATAATAAAACACTTTTTATGGTTGAAATATATTTTTTTGCTAAATATCTATGTAATTATTAAATTTTTTTTAAAAAAATAGTGAAATTCGTGTATTCGGGTCAACCCAAGAACCGAACCGAACCGAAAACCGAATTTGAATTTGGTTCGGTTCGGTTCTCGGATTGATCTAAAAAAATTTATTAACAGAATTAATCGAACAACCCGATGACCGAACCGATCAACACCCCTACATGCAAAACACGTGGATGGATTAATAAGTACTACGTAATGATGGTAAACATATCTTTGTCATATTTTCGTTTATGCATTCCAATTTCCTAATGCCTAAAGTTTTTATCAGATGGTAAACTTTGATGATGCTCTTAAGAAACTATAACTAAATGGCATTTGCAAGTTATGAAGAAACGAGAGCATGCCACATAGGCAAATAGAAACATGTTTTTGCATTGCATTTCGTTCTACTTTTGGTTTATGCTTTAAGTTGTTATATATGTCAAACTGTCAAGTCATCTTGTAAGATAGTTTTTTTGAGTTTATAGAAGTGTGAATCCGAAAAGAAACACAAAAAATATGATTTATAGACTAAAAATGGTCCGACCAAAGAACTATGCCTTTTTTATTCAAAAGAAAAGAAGAACATGTACTTTCAGCCTTTTATAATCGCATATAATGCAAGGCAAATGACGTGCGATGAGAGTAGTCGCGGTAATTTGTGTTTAAAATCAGCCTAAACTTGTTCAAACGCATCGCGATAGGACAAACCTGGGCATTATCATCGCCACAGGTCCAAAACTTGGGTTTTTAATGCCAAAGAAGTCCCTTGACAAAGTCAATGTCTGATTTTTGTTTTGTAGTCGAGGGTATTTTAGTCCATGCACATTTATACTTTGATAACACATCTATATTTTAGCCTTTCATCTTTATTTGTCGTCGTCAACATCATCAGCGTCATCATCTCCCCAAGATAACATCTCTTGCAGGTTTTAGTTCGAGACTACACAGTACACATTCATATATCTACAGGTTTTGGTTCAAGATAACATGATGTTGGCGGCCAATAAACTGATTCTAAGTTATCTGATTCAAACATATTAAGGAAAAAAGCTATAAATTCATAACGTACTTTACACAAAAACTCATTATGCTCTCTCTACTTCACTTATTGTCATTATACATAACCGTTTTCATTTTATTTGTTTATTTTACGCCCGTTTTATCCGTTTTGTAAATCGTCCATTTTATCCGTTTTCATTTTAATATGTCCGTATAAAAAGATAAAAGCGGATAAAAACCGTTTGACATGGATAATAAAAGCGGTTTTAATCCGTTTTATCTGTTTTATCGGACAGATTAAAATAAAAACGGATAAAATGGACGATTTACAACGGATAAAACGGACGAAAATAACGAATAAAATGAAAACGGTTATGTATAATGATATCGACCGGAAACAACATTAAGTATAATGACAATAAAAAAAGTTGAGAAAGCACAATGAGTTATTTTGATAAAGTACATTAAGCATTTATAGCTTTTTTCCAACATATTAATGGTAAAATTAAATAGAATCGTAGAGCTTTAAGAACAAACATGCAGCTAACTGTAATTTTCTATATGCCTTTAATCTGATTATTTTCTCATCTACAGATTTAGCTTGGATTTGGTTCATGTGGCTGCATAGATGTGATTACTTGCTGCACTAACTTTTGAGTTTTGATCTCATTCTTCGACCCTTTATTGGGTTTCATACATATGATTTGCTTTGTAACCGTACAGTATCAGTATAGCAAAATATTTCGTATTGTTTTCTTTTATTGTAGATATGCAAATTTGATTTATAATTCTAGCATCATTTACCATCGTTTTCTAAAACTCTCCATCTTCCTCCATGGCCCGGAAAAAATTGGTAGGTCAAAACACTTTGGCCAATGTTGTTGACATCCCATTAGAGGGGGAGGGAGTGGAACCCAAATACCCAACACTACCCAAATTGCCACATTATCTCTATTCAATAAAAACCCTCCAACTTAAAACTACCAAATTCTACCCAAAAACTACCCAAATTGGAAGGAGTGGTACCCAATCATACCCAAAACTACCTTTCACAAAAAGACAAAAAAAATAGAGAGTAGTGGGAACATTTCACGATCGGCTTGTGAAGCCAAATTGATACCCGATTTCAAGTACCCAAATGACTGGGGACGGTGTACCCGCAATACCCGAGCCATACCCGAAGCCATAACCGATGCCACTCCCTCCCCTCTTGTTGATCTAAAAATCTCAAGTGAATAATATAAAACACGTGTTGAACTTATCTATTTGACTTTGAACAAGATAAACCATAGGATTTGTAAGATCTCTAACTAATTTTCTTGGTTGCTTTGCTTTAATTAGTAATTTTAAACTTTGAAGTCTTACAAATTTGGTTTTTCTATAAAAAAAACAAAAAAGGAGAAAGCAAATGAGCTACACCACTAGTTGGGGTTTTATGAAAATTTCAGATACACAATTAAGTAACATTTTAGAAACTACTGTAAAATCCTTGCAACTTTAGTTAATAATTCAAATCCGTTATGACTTCATGGCTACAGCCATCACATTTAAAACTTAACCATTTCACTAGTTAGTCTATCTTTTAACATCTCATTAATCTGCCGTACAATTAGACAATTGGTCTTTCATATAAATTTGGTTGATAACTACAAAAGAGACCAAAGGAAACGAAGATGACACCGGGTAAGATATTCTCTACACAACCTTGACTTTGCGTATTCTAGAAAACTTGCAAGAACACAAATGAGCTTGTTTCCAATGAGCATTCCTTTTTATACCGGGAGTGCTAGACATTTGACAGTTGCCAGGACGCCACAGTAGAATGAATTAGCAGAACGGATGAATAGAACTCTCATGGATAAGGTACGTTGTTTATTAATTCAGTCTGGATTTCCCAAGACCTTTTGGGCCGAAGCGGTATGTACGACCGCATATCTCTTAAATAGGTCACCATCGACAGCGATTGAGAAAAAGACACCTATGGAGATGTGGTTGGGACATCTAAGTGATTATGGTATGTTAAGGATTTTCGGTTGTGTCGCATATTCACACGTTAAACAAGGTAAGCTTGAGTCGAGAGCGGTAAAATGCGTTCTTTTGGGGCATCTTGAGGGTGTGAAGGGGTACAGCTATATAGGCTTGATAATGAATCACCTAAAATAGACACTAGCAGAAATGTGTTTTTCAATGAAAGTGTCATGTACAAAGACACATTGAAGGATTCTAGTGCAGGTACTGATAAGAATGTTGAGGAATTACAGGTTGGGGTGGAACTGCAAAGGTTAAATAATTGTACGCTTGAGGAAGATCAAACAGATGATCAGGAAGGTAACGATGATGAGGATGCAGGGGATCATGATTATGATCAGACACCGGATCTCACAGATTATCAGTTGGTTTGGGATAGAGAGCCAATGACAAGAACAAAACCTTTGAGGTTTCGAGATGAGAGTAATATGGCCTGCTTACGCGTTTGTTGCAGCAGAGGAAGAAGATACTCATGAACCATTGACATACCAAGAGGCGGTTGCTTGTGAAGATAGTTCTAAGTGGAAAGCTGCTATAGATGAAGAGATGTATTCTTTGAGGAAGAATAAGACCTAT
Organism: Chrysanthemum makinoi; assembly: GCA_910596185.1. Lineage (NCBI taxonomy): Eukaryota > Viridiplantae > Streptophyta > Magnoliopsida > Asterales > Asteraceae > Chrysanthemum > Chrysanthemum makinoi. The sequence continues at coordinate 28,003,529 of OU343222.1, read as the reverse complement.
GAGTTAGTAGATCATCCAGATGGGCAAAAGCTGGTGAGCTGCAAATGGTTGTTCAAGATATAAAAAAAGGGATTGAAGGTGTTCAAAAGCCTAGGTACATGGAAAGGTTGGTAGCTCGTGGATTCACACAGAGGGCAGTTATTGACTATAATGAAGTATTTTCTCTGGTAGTTCAACACACATCTATCCGGGTTATACTTGCATTGACTGCGTGTAGAGATTATGAGTTGGAGTAGCTTGATGTAAATACATCATTTTTACATGAAAATCTTGAAGAAATGATCTACATGAGGCAGCCATCGGGATATGAACAAGGTAACAAGGTATGTTTGTTAAAGAAATCCCTTTATGGTTTGAAGCAGTCACCTAGGCAATGGTATAGGAGGTTCGATGAGTACATGCTGAGCACTGGGTTCAAGTGTAGCAGTTACGACAGCTGCGTACATTGCATGAATTATGCACCAGGTGAGTATATCTATCTATTGTTATATGTAGACGATATGCTAATTGCTTGTAAAAGCAAGGTTGAGATTGGGTCTATCAAGCCTTTGCTTAAAATGGGGTTCGACATGAAAGAGCTCGGGGAAGCAAAGAATATTCTTGGTATGGAGATCATCAGGGATCGGAGTTACAAGATTCTGAGGGTGTCACAATCCATGTATGTTTCTAAGATTTTAAATAATTTTAGAATAGAAAATGGGAAATCGGTTCAGATGCCATTGGGTGAGCACTTTAAGCTGTCTTTGAAGGATGGCCCGGTTAGGGATTGTAATGTTGAAAGGATGAGTAAGGTACCATATACAAAATCGGTTGGGAGCTTAATGTACATGATGGTCTGCACGAGGCAAGACATAGCATATGTGGTAAGTGTAGTTTGCAGATATTTGGCGAATCCAGGTAAAAAGCATTGGGAAGCACTGAAGTGGATTTTGAAATATTTGCAGGGCACTGCAAACGTGGGTTTGGTGTATGGGATAAATCGTGCATGTGGACGTAACAGGTTTTGTTGATTCGGACTATGTTAAGGATCCGGATAAAGGTAGGTCAATCACAGGTTACGCGTTTTTAGTACAAGGATGTGTTGTAAGCTGGAATGCAACGCTACAACACGTGGTGGCTCTTTCAACTACAGCGGCGGAGTATATGGCCCTTACGGAGGTTGTGAAGGAAGCTATTTGGCTAAGAGGACTCTTGGAAGAGTTGGGTGTAGAACTAAACACTGTGGCAATTAATTGTGATAATCAGGGTGCGAGCTGGACTGAAGTTTCAGCACTGCTTGGAGTTGTTGAGTGTCGGTGTAGGCTACTATAAAGCCTAAGGTGAAAATTGTTACAATATTAATCTCTATATTAGCTTATTAATAAGTCTAGGGGTCTTAGTGTTATGTTAAAACTTTATTTGCCAAGTGAGGATTAGAATGTGTCGGTTTGTTGGGCTTGTGTCCCAAGCCCAACCTGTTTCTTCCTTTTTGTTTTACGGTTGACTTACAAGTCGTTTTTGTATTAGGATTCCCCCTCATTCTCTATAAATAGAGATGAGGGGGGAAGGGTCTTGTAGGTCATTCTTTCAAGCTTAATCTAAACGTTTGATTAAGGGTAATCACGTGTGCTAGTTCTTTATAGTCGATTATTACTTTGGTGTGGTGTATCAAAGTTCTTCACTGAACTTGTTATCCGTGTTCGAGTTTTCCGGGTTGATGTATGACTTTACAACAAGAAAATATTTTGATTCTTTTACTGAACATCTTTTAAAATAATAGTAACTAATAATTAAAGTTTCAAAAATCTCTTATATCAAAACTTTGAAATGAGATTTTCTTTAATACAACAATAATACAAGATGTTAATGCACCTAACAAATAAGTCAAGAATATGCCAACAAGCAAGTGCGTGGAAAGCTTATAAAAGTAATTAGATATCATAAGAAAAAAATACTTTTAAACCACTACAATGATATTCATATATGATTATAATAAATAAACAAGTCCAAGATAATATAAGACATGTAATTCATAAAAGTACAAATTTACAACTTTCATTGACACGAAAATTAACAATTGTAAAGTCTTTTTCTTTACTTTAATTATTTGTGTCACTATCTCATACCAAATAATTTCCACCCTAAATGATCACGTTCACATTGCTAGTGCGATAACCATCAATCCCATATAGCAAAATGCCAAATAACTAAGGTTTTAAGTTATTAATTCCTTAAATATCTCATTCTTACAAAGGTGATATATGTTATTTTTACATAGAAATTGATCATTGCAAAATAAATTAATGGATGATCTTTCCGAATTATGATCCTTATCGAAATAGTATCAGTATGCGATATTTCAAATTTGTTTGGGTTACATGTTATTTTTTGTGAAAATTCAGGAATAAAGTGACTTTTCAGAATCATCAAAACGTTAATGACGAATTGACGATCTGTTGTTCGATAATCAGATGTCATATTTTTTCTGGTTTAAACATCGAGATAGAAGTTTCAACATCAATTGGGTTGAATGGTGCATTAGTCATGTTCGCTGTAAATGCTGAGAGTGCTAATGCTTCGCGTTTCGGGTTTTTAAGGGCGAGGTTGAGACTGGTTCACGGGTTTTTATTGATATATAAGTGAAGACGTTCGATTCGATTAGTAGAAGGTCGAAAAAGTGGAAGCTGTAATGGGTAAATCGGATTGAGAGACAATATAGCAGTGGCTTGGCGGCAAATGCAACTGATTTTGTCGCGAAGTTTGGTTTTGGTTGTGGTTCTTGGCTTAATATTGTATTTTTCCTTCTCGTTTCATTTTCTAGTAGTATAGCTGGTATCAATACACACGCTATATTCCATTCTTAACTACTTAGTGAAACTTTTATGCATATATGACATTTATATTTGTCGATGGAATATTGCATGTCTGGTAATTGATTATGTATTATTATAATATTCAGGAAAGGATGAATGATTATTAAAACATTCTTATGGTCTTTTTTTTCTTTTTTCTTTTTTATGTTTGTTTGGACAAAAAGTAGTTTATGACCCATCTAATTCCAAAGTTTTTCCACACAAAAAGATCACGTTCACGTTCACATTCACCATTCATCCTTAGTAGCAACATCCTTAATATATAATATAATGGGTAATTTTCGTTGTAATATAATCAGTTTAGCCTCCAATAATGAACGAATTGAACAATCTGTGAGAATGTTAATACAAAAATGATTCTTTGACTCTTTTGTGTCCCCGTCCCGTTACAAAGTTTTGATAACACATACTACCTTAATTCTTGGTATAACCTCTTTAGGCTTATTCATTTCATCCCCTAAAAAAAAGTGAATTTTTAGTATACCTTTATTATTGTAGTGACAAGTTATGTATGCAATACATTTAAGAATTTGCTACAACCACACAAAATCATCCACACAAAAAATCCACACGTTGAGGTGGAAGCGGATGATTGTTTTTTTTGAAAGTGGATCCCACAAAAAACTAATAATCTACTTCCACCTCAGTGTGTAGTTTTTTTTGTGGATGGTGGATGTATCACTCCTCATACATTTAAGCCCCTCCTAAAATTATGAAAACAAGTTTTGTCCTACTAATATAGCACTCTAAGCTTATTCTATGTTCCTCTTTTTTTCTATTATATATATTTTTTCAAACATTGTATATAGTAAAATGTCACAATGATCGAACATCACAACTGTATTAGTTTACTAATACGTCTAATTTGTTTAATTCTTATATAACTTAGTCAGTGTTCTTCACTTCGGAGAGTAAATTTGATATTTTTGGTTTCGGACATACTATTATGTACTTCGTTTCACGAACGCATTATACATGGAAGAACCATTTCTATGTTGAAACGAATACTTCTTAAATGTAAACTTATAACAAGCTCTTAAATATGCATACAAAAATAACAACACTAATCAGTGTTGTAAAAATAGCCTAGGATGGCCGATTAACCAATAAAAATATTTGAAGAAGTGGGTCTTTGTATACTTTTGGATCAATGCTCTAGACATTAAAAAATATTAATTAATTGCAAAGAGGCGAAAATACACAAGTGGCAAGGGCCGCCAATAACGTTCTAGAGAAATTTAAGAGCCAATTCAAATATATAAAATATTTGAAATAGAACATGTGGTGTAACATCATTCGTATTTGGATAAATAGACCCAAATCCCGGTTTGTGGGTTTTGGGCCTATTTATCAACTAATAATACGTACTAATTTTATTTTCTTTGAAGAATTTAAATCATTCAGATTTGAAGTTAGAATATATTGTTGTTTAATTTAAAAAAGATGTTACTGATGGTAATTCATGTTACAAATAAATCCAATGAAGGTTTGTATGATCTATCATATATATCATGAACAAGTTCCAATTAACATGTTATGAATTCGGATGGAGTTTTAACTATCATTGATAAACTTTATGGTTAATAGTTCAATAGTTAATGTGTTATAATATCATTAAGTTGGATTGATGAAAACGACAAGGAAATTTCCAAGATATATTTTTTTCATAAACAAATTTTTCGATGAACTTGACTAAGAATTTTGAGGATGTTTCTTTTATCATTACATACTTTACGACCAACTAGCTATAGAATTTTGTAAAGTATTCTTGTATTATTGTAAATCATAAGAAAATCTATTGCGTCAAATTTATTGGAATTGAATGCTAAGAACCAAATGGTCCTAAATGGTACACAAAGACATTTTTTTTCATTTGTAATATATTTGTTATTCGTGTTTCCATTACATCCTACCAATTATTAAAAGATTTAATATTATTATCAACATCATAAGGATTTATATGGCATTAAGTTGTGCTTGTCATAGAAAATATTTATGTTAATATTGAAGTTAGAATAATTTTTCAGTTACAATAATAAAAGTTATTATTGCAAAACTTATACAAAAAATGTAGATTAATAAATTGACAAACTTTGTCATAATGTGAAGAAGTGAATAAAAGAAGGATCGTAGATGCATCTTATGTTCAACTAGGAAACATCGTCATTTGACCAAATTAAATCATGGGCTTTTATTTTCATTAACCAAAAGACCAAATGAGTGGCTTTTGTTTATCACCAAACATAATTAAACACATCACTGCAGCTGGAACTGCTTTCTTTCTTCACATAAACTCTTTAAACAACTTCAACCAAATTTCCAATGGGCTCTTACTTCTCCACTTAATTTACATTTTATTTCCACACAAACACAATTACCTTCACATTATCAAGTATTATTCACTTTTCCTTGCAATCAGTTTGTAAAAATGTCCTTCAGCAACATATGTTTCTCCTCCGATCTTTCATCCATAACCTCATTAGGAATTATGCTAATGCTAACGCTAATGCTAATGGTCTTTATCCATTACTACTTTTATTCAAAGGCATCTTCTTTAAACTCATCTGCACCAAAAGAAGAAAAATCGTCTCCAGATCGACTCATCTGAACCAAAAACAATGGTGTCCATTTCAACTTCATCCGGTCACAAGAGCTTTAAGTATGATGTTTTTTTAAGCTTCAGGGGTGAAGACACTCGAAAGAACTTTGTTGATCATCTTTATTCTGCTCTTACACAAAAAGGGATTGAGACATACAAAGATGATGAGAAAATTAAGCAAGGAAAAATGATAAGTGATGAGCTTATTAAGGCCATTGAAGACTCAAAATTTTACATTATTATTTTCTCCAAGAGCTATGCTTCTTCATCTTGGTGCTTGGAAGAGCTTGTTAAGATTATGGAATGCCAGACGATGGACGAGCACACTGCTTACCCCGTGTTCCATGATGTGGAGCCCACTGAAGTTCGCAAACAAAGTGGGTCAGTTGGAGATGCATTTGCAAAACATAAAGAGGATGAAGCTGCTGGGAAATGGAGGGAGGCTTTGAAAGAAGCATCTGATTTGGCTGGATGGGAGTTGAAAAGCATTGCTAATGGGTGAGTAAATTTCTTCATCGTCTAGGCAATATTCTTTGATTTTACTTCTCTTTTATCTACGATTGAATGATTCCGGTGGGTTCCAATGTATAAATAATAAATTGCTTTTAAAAAAACATGTTTCATCTCAAATGGGTAAATAACTATTTATATCCTAACATGGTGTATTTTTAATACATAACCTTGAAGAAGTTTTTTGTTCACAAACTTAAGATTTTTTCTGTAGTGATATATAACCTTAAAAGCAGTTTTTAATGCATTGAAATGAGTATGTTATAAGTTAGATGTTGCAGGGAAGTGTTTGCGGGTAGACCCAACCTGTTTTGACCCGGAAAAAATTTAGCTTATACCCAGCCTATCTGTTATTCATTTACTATCTAACTGATAGCTGATTCTTTGCCATTACTTCATATACAATTGTATGTGTTATATATCTGAAATTTGATTGTTAAAGTAGGATTTTTAACAATCTTATTTTACATACAGGCATGAAGCTAAATTTATCCAAAAGATTGTTCAAGAGATTTCACTAGAGTTACGCTCCATCAATTTCGGCTTGGATGAAAAGTTAGTCGGCATGGAGACTCGAGTAAAGGATGTTGTTTCATCTTTAGAAACCAGTGTTGATGATGTTCGCATGCTAGGGATATGGGGGATGGGAGGTGCGGGGAAGACAACCTTGGCCAGAGCTGTTTTGATCATATATCCATTCAGTTCGACGGTGAAAGCTTTATTGAAAATGTCAGGGAAGTTTCAAAAGCCTCTACGGAGGGTCTAAAGAAGTTGCAGAAACAAGTACTTTCAGATGGTTTAAAGGATCAAAACATTGAAGTAAGTAGTGTTTTTGGCGGTAAAAATATGATGCAAAGGAGGATGCGTGGTAGAAAGGTACTTGTTGTTCTTGATGACGTCGATCATAAAGACCAGCTTGAGGCATTAGCCGGTGACTGTAATTGGTTTGAGCCAGGAAGTAGAATCATAATTACAACAAGAGATGAGCAAGTACTGGTATCCCACCGAGTGAGCTTAATTCATAATGTGACTTTGTTATCTCAAGCGGAAGCGGGATGCCTCTTCAGCAGGTATGCGTTTGGAAGAGAGATTCCAACTCAAAGGTACGAAGAGCTATCAGGACAAGTTGTACAATATGCTCATGGTCTTCCCTTAACGATCAAAGTTTTGGATAGATGCCATAGAAAGACTAAAAACAATTCCATTAACGGCAACTATGGATAGATTGGAAATAAGCTTTGATGGTCTAGATAATGATCACAAAGAAATATTCTTAGATGTTGCATGCATACTTAAAGGTTTCCCCAAAGAATATGCAATTAGAGTGCTTGAAAGCCGTGGATTTCATCTTTGAAGTGGGTTTAAGAGTTCTTGAGCAGAAATCTCTTATAATTATTTCTAACAATAGGTCTTTTGGGATGCATGACCATTTAGAAGAATTGGGAAGGAGTATTGTTCGTCGGTCACACCCCGATGAACCTCAAAGACATAGCCGATTGTGGGTTAAAAAGGAAATTGAGTATATATTGACTAATGACCTGGTAAGAATTAAGTTATGATTTAATGAAACTGAGAGTTAATTACATTTTTTTCCTTGTAGTTTGCTAGATATTTCATTTTTTCTCCAGTAGTTTAAAAAGTTTTGGGTTTGGTCTAAAATGAAACATCCTCACGGGTTTGGTCCAAAATTTCCTAACTTTGTTAGTTTGACTATATTTGACCATTTAATAAAAGGATATCATTGTCTTTTTTAAGTATTATATTAGACAAAATAATAAGTTACCGTCACTTTTCTTATAAAAAACACATAACAATTCTCATTTTGCTAGTATTTGTTTGTCTCTCTAATAATCATTCAAAAATTCATTAATTCAAATTGAATTATCAAACAATTCGCTTTATATCATCTTCAGTCACTCTCAATTTGATCATGTTTTCAGTGATTTTGGGCGTTTTGAAATTTAGGGTTCCGACAAAAATTAAAAGGTTTTAGTTTTTTCAATTTCAGGGTACCCAAGCAACTAAATGTCTATCCTTATATTCAGAGGATTTGAGTGCTGAAATTGCAGTAAAAGGTCTAGCAAAAATGAAGGATCTTAGATTTGTTTATATGAATCTCTTGGAGAGCAATATTGTTCAGTTTGATAAAGATAGCGAATACCTTCCAAGTTCCTTACGATTTATGAGATGGAATTATTTTCCTTTTTCGAGTTTACCGAATACATTTCTTGGAGAACATCTTGTTAGACTTGAAATATGGGGCAGCAAAATTGTTCAACTTTGGGAAGATGGAGAAGCAAAGGTAGAATAATGGTTAATTTGTTGTTTTTCATGATTCATTATGATCCTATATATCTATTGGTTTCTCATTGCACCAATATTAATTGTTTTTTTTTACTTATGTTAGGTTCTAAATAACCTCAGGTTCCTCAGAATCGGGTATTCAAAGTTGAGGACCTTTGACCTTAGGTTGGCTCCAAGTCTTGAGCAGTTGACTATTGACTATTGTCATGATTTCGTAGAGCTTCATATACCTGCTGATTATCATGCAAAGCTCGAACGTCTTGACCTCACTGCTTCAAAGCTGACAAACCTTCACCTCAAGAATACTCTGAATCTAAAGATGCTAAAACTCGAACGCTGTCATGATTTGGTAGAATTTCAAATGTGTGCTGAAAGTTTAAAGCTCAAACATCTTGACCTCAGTCATTCTAAGTTGACAAACCTTCACCTTGAGAGTATTCCGAATCTTGAGAAGCTAATACTCACAGGCTGTCATGATTTGGTAGAATTTCAAATGCATCCTGAAAGTTTAAAGCTCGAATGTCTTGACCTCACTAATTCAAAGTTGAAAAACCTTCACCTCGGGAATACTCCGAATCTTGAGAAGCTAATACTCAGACGCTGTCATGATTTGGTAGAATTTCAAATGCATCCTGAAAGTTTAAAGCTCGAATTTCTTGACCTCACTGATTCAAAGTTGAAAAACCTTCACCTCGGGAATACTCCGAATCTTGAGAAGCTAATACTCAGAGGCTGTCATGATTTGGTAGAATTTCAAATGCATCCTGAAATTTTAAAGCTCGAATGTCTTGACCTCACTGATTCAAAGTTGAAAAACCTTCACCTCGGGAATACTCCGAATCTTGAGAAGCTAATACTCAGAGGCTGTCATGATTTGGTAGAATTTCAAATGCATCCTGAAAGTTTAAAGCTCGAATATCTTGACCTCACTGATTCAAAGTTGAAAAACCTTCACCTCGGGAATACTCCGAATCTTGAGAAGCTAATACTCAGAGGCTGTCATGATTTGGTAGAATTTCAAATGCATCCTGAAAGTTTAAAGCTCGAATGTCTTGACCTCACTGATTCAAAGTTGAAAAACCTTCACCTCGGGAATACTCCGAATCTTGAGAAGGTAATACTCAGAGGCTGTCATGATTTGGTAGAATTTCAAATGCATCCTGAAAGTTTAAAGCTCGAATGTCTTGACCTCACTGATTCAAAGTTGAAAAACCTTCACCTCGGGAATACTCCGAATCTTGAGGAGCTAATACTCAGAGGCTGTCATGATTTGGTAGAACTTCAAATGCCTCCTGAAAGTTTAAAGCTCGAATGTCTTGACCTCACTGATTCAAAGTTGACAAACCTTCACCTCAGGAATACACCGAATCTTGAGAAACTAATGCTCCGGGGCTGTCGTGATTTGGTGGAACTTGAAATGCCTTATGAAAGTCTAAAGCTCCAAGAGCTCAACCTCAGTCGTTCAAAGTTGAGGACCCTTGACCTTGGGCTGACTCCAAATCTCAAATGGTTAAATCTTGAAAATTGTTATGATTTGGTAGAAATTAATGCTCCGGTTGGATGTCTGAAAAAGCTTGTCTTCTTAGACTTAAGTGGTTGTGGGAGGTTTAAGTCTTTTGTGTTTGACAAAGATCTTGATTCTGATTCAGATGAGGTTGGTTCTTTATCTGAGTTACATCTGATTGCAGAACCCACAAATGTTTGCCCATTGCACTCCGACAATGATTCTCCAAAGTTTCTGTTTGAATGTTATTATAAAGAAGATAAAGCTTCATCATATGGAAATCTTGAAAGGCTTATTTCGATGGGTCTATGTGCTTGTACAAACCTTGAGAATTTTTCAAAAGGCATTTGTAGTTTACGAGGTTTAAGAAAGCTTACACTTGAAGGCAGTATTACAGAAGCACCCCGGGACCTTGACCAGTTAGAATGTATAGAGGAGCTAATCTTTTCATCTACAAAGATTAGAGATCTTCCAGATAGCATTTTTAAGTTGAAACATCTCAAATCTCTCGAACTCAAATCATGTTTGCTTCTTGAGAAGTTACCCGATGGTCTTGGCCGAATAGAATCTCTAGAGACGCTAATTATAACGAAGTGTAACTGTTTACGAGATATTCCAAACAACATGGCTAAGATAAAGTGTGTTATATCACCAAAGGTCTACAAGCGCTATACTCATGGGAAATATAAGCAGCAGTGATAAATGACAGGTATTTTGGCTTTAAACGTTTTGGTTCCTTGATGAATTTCTCCAGTATACTTCCAAAAGTACGATTGTTTGTAAAGAACTGTTTCAACGTATGATTGTCACTTTACCTTTTGTATTAGTAGTTTTTAATGTATACACTGTTAGATCAAGCTATAATCTTAACTTGGATGCTGTACTCATTACTTCAGATCAATAAAGAATTTGAACTTTATTTTGATTCATGGTGCTCAGTAGACACAGTTGACTTGTTCAGAAAGTCAAACTGTGTTTTCGATGAAAATGGTGGGACTATATATGATAAAGGGTTGGAGATGATCATGCTAAAAATAAACTTAAGAAAGTGTTGATAGTGATGTAATATCATATATAAGATTTTGATTCACATAAATAAGCTCTACATGTGGATGGAATCATCAAGCATAAACTATTAGACTTTTGAGTCAAACAATTTGTCATGGTTGAGCTACAAACCGTAAATTTTAAGTTTCATTTTATACTTTTAATTGGTTTATACTAGAATTTAGTTAATGCAATATTGGTGGTGGTTTATACTAGAATTCAGTTAATGCAATATTGGTGTCAGTTATTATTTGGATTATACTTGGGTTGAAACCGGGTCAAGAAGAATGACCCGGGAGAAGAATGAAGTTGATATCTTATTCGAAAGTCGTAGTTTTTCACTTTGGCAACAACGCTAAGTTTATTTATTTGCATTTTGGCGACAACGCTAAGTTTAGCTACAGCTTACACATGCACCCATTGTACTTCCATTATTAACGCTAAGTTTATTTATTTGCATTTTGGCAAGAGAAGGGTTCAAGCTGATGGTCAAGGTTTCTGGGCATTGGTTCACAAATGGCTATGGGAAGAGGGTAAGTTGGAAAGTTCTTGTTCTGTTATAGTACTCATTTCTAATCAAGAAACTGATATCTCTCTGAGTTTGAATTCTTTGTTATAGTAGTCATTTTGAAATTAAGAAACTGCTAGAACCAAATTCAGGTCGGGTTTGGGTTTGGATTGGCATGTCAGAATGCCTTAACCCGAGCACGACATGTTTAAGTAGTTAGGTCAGTTATAATCCTAACCCGTCTACACATAACTCAAACATCGCCTATTCAACCTGCTTTTCTAAACTTGTGGGTGGGTCGACATGTTTAACCCGTTTAACCCATTATAAACATAATTTATCTAAAATAAACAAAACTCAAACGGGTTACTGATTAGACCAGACCCTACCTGTTTATTTCCATGTTGGTTTTGGGTCGTGTTTTGTGTTAGGAATTGCCACCCCTACTTTTTGATGGCATCTCTTTATGTGCTGTATGATATAAATAGAATTTTCTTCTACTTTTCAGGTTTATGCTGCTAAAAATGGGCAAGAGATGACTCGCAAAGCTGCTTACATTCACTATAAAAAAAGGTACTTTTTCTCAATTATGTTTATCTCCCAACTTCTTTACCTTGGTTTGCTTTATAATTGATAAAGTTTGTTTTAAACTTTTATTTTTTTGCGTGTAAATATGATTTGAGAAAAATTGTTTCTTTTGTCTTATAGTAATCTATTTTCAACTTTCATTCAAATAAATCCATTGTTTTGACAGGAGAGCGGAGGAGGATCTAACAATAAAAAGGCGAAGAAAACTTTCACCAAGAAGAAATGAGTGTTGATTATGTGGCTGAAATGTGAGATTGGTATACACTTATGTTGAGACACTAAGGGCTTGTTTGTTAAATTTTTTTATGAAGTCATGTTTAATTAAAAAATGACTTAATGCAGACAACTTCAGTTTTATTACCTAATATTTTCAGTTATCTTTTTCTATTAAGTCAGAAACAAACAGTTTTCATATGACTTAATTAATTCAGTTTTTTTCATATTAAGTCAATTAAGTCGAAATCAAACACCCCCAAAGAATTTGAATGGGATTGCTCAAATACAGTTGACACTAGTCGCTTCAGAAGTGTTGGTGAATTTTCTGATTCTGCTCGGTACCGGAAAATAAAGAACATTAAGCGGAAGCTTTTTGAACTTTAACTTGTAATATGGACCTTTTTTTTTTACTAATAAATATATTTTAGATCTAAATTTTAGTGTTTCTAAATTAGAAGTAGAGGCTTTTAAGAACTCATTGGATATCATATTGGTAGAGAAGTGAGTTTGAGCCTGAATGTTAGTTTGAGCCTAAAGTAGGATTGTTTTAGGTTATGAATATATGTTTTACTTTATTGAATATATGTCTAATTAGAAGTTAGGGGTGTTTGTTTAAGCTTATTAGACATAAGCCGTGTTCGGCTTATATAACATAAGCCACAATTTTGTGGCTTATTTTAACACTTACGGGCTTATATAACATTGACAATGTTATATAAGCCTGTAAGTGACAAATAAGCCACAAAATTGTGGCTTATGTTAGATAATCCGAACTCATATAAGCTAATAAGCCTATACGTAAGCCGAAACAAACACCCACTTAGACTAGTTAATTAATAGAGTACAGTCAATATTAGAAAGTCAACTGTGTTTTTGATGAAAATTATAGGAATTTGATATGATCATGTGAAGATGGAAATGATCATGTACAAATGATTCTATATTCCACAAGTGTTGTATGATCATACACAAGAGTGTATCGTTTTATGCTCTTTGGGTTGAAATCATAAAGAACAAAACCATTTGACTTTTTTTAGTCTAAGTATTGACTTTCATCAATTTAATGATTTTTTATTACTGCTGGTATTGTCAAATAAAAAAAGAAATATGAAGGGCATGTTATGACAATACTATATATATATATATTTTTTTTTGAAGAATGAAGTTATGATTTCGTTGCATGTTGATTTTAGTAAAAAAATGGAGCTTGATTTTATATGTTTATGGACTTGGATCTTTTACTTGGGTCAAAACCGGGTCAAGAAGATGACCCATGAAAAAAAAAAACCGAAGTTTTGCTTTTTCGCAGATTGACCACGCAAGTTTTAAACAATTAAGTTTATTTCAAAGTCTGTTTTGCCAGTTATACTTGAAGCTCTTAACCAATTGTTAAAAAACCTATATAGCGAGTGTGTGCTCTCAAACATAAGTGTTAGTTTTGTAGCGTAATACGCGACAAATCACAAATATACATAGTTACATCAAGATAGAACTACTCTGAGTTGATTAACGTGTTGGAAATGCAGATAAAAATGATATACTTGTATAAGATATGTTTACGGACGTTATATGAACGTATCTGGCATTAGTGTTTGCAATGGAAATGTGCATGTGTATGTCGAAGTAAAATATATGGTGTTGATTAAATGAAGAGAGCCTTGGAACAATTGACTTGGAATTGCCAACTTTTTACAAGCGAAGTACCATTTTATACAAGGGAAATTGTGTTATATGCACAAGGTGACGTTTAAAAGGAAAAATCTCTTATTGTGTGTAAACTACATTACTTCTCTTATGGTATGTATACTATTACTTTTGTGTAGTTGCCTTCATGTAAAAAAAGAAGTAAAAGTTGAAGGGCTTGTCATGCCATTACCCTTAATTCATGAACGTCGATTTTTATTCTCAAAAATCATAGGGAGACAAAAGGTCGATCAAGATTTCATCAAACAATGGGAGTTATGGATCATCAAATTAACCAAAAGGTGCATGAAGAAACAATTGAGGGTAAATCATTGTTGTACGTTTGGTTGGTAGTTTAATCTTGCTTAGTTTGTTTTGTAGAACGTAGTTTAAGCTTAAACTTCGTTAATGCAAAATCACCTTCAAAAACAAAAAATGAAACTTTTATCATCTTAAATTGATCTTCTTGTTTCTTCTTCATCATGACTGATCCAATACCCACATCAATCTTTGTTAGAATTAATGTTTTAAGCTTTTGTTTTTAGATTGAACAATATGTATATTTGTATTTATGCTTGTAAAGTATGCGTGTACATTATGTATTTTGGCTAAGCCTGGAACTTTAGAATGGGCTTGGGCCAAATGGGTCATATTGGTCAGTTTTGACCCGTTGTGACTCTAGGGATAGGATACGCCCCTAGAATTTCATGAAGCGTGATAACTGCCTCTCAAGGCACCGTTTCATAAAGTATATAATGTTAGGGGCTGTATAAACTTTGTATCATTCTATATCTATTAATCAAAAGTACATTGTTTATGCATCTTTGTTTTGCCAAACACCCCTGTAACTTTCTGCACAGTCAAAACCAAACACTCATGTCGAAATACAATCAATTTTCAAACCACACTTGGCCACAAGAATCCTATTTATATCAATCTTGAACATTGCAGATAAATTGCTTACTGTAAACAACATAACCTCGCTTATACATGTCAAACTAGATGTTGACAAACTTAACTATTATGGGCTTATTTTTTAAAGAATATATGTGAAGGTTTTGAGGTTCTTAAATCTTAACCATCTAAAAAGTGAATCCACCAGTAGGGCTGGCTATTGCTCCTCCTCCTTCTGTTCACTCGTTGAAAGTTGACTCAATTGTGAAGTCATGGATCTTTTTTACTCTTTAATGCTCTTCAAGAATGCCTTCTTGTGACGAATCCCAAAATTGCTAAGGATGTTTGAGATCATATTGAGAATAATTTTCTTGACAAAGGGGAATCACAGATGCTACAACTTGGTGACCTAACCGTGGATGCATACTTTATAAAGATCTAATCCATCACCATCATATTGACTAGTCCTGGATCTCTCATTAGCAATGATAATGTTGTCACCTATGCTCTTAATGGGTTAAGCGATAAATATGATCATGTTGTGGGCATTTTTGCACATAGGGTTCCTTTCACGGATCTAAACACGGTGAGATCTATGATTCCTACCGAAGATATGAGATTGAAGTCAATCCCAAGCCTCTACACCCGATGCTTCATCTTCATTTCCTACTATTCTATTGGCTAAAAGCAATAATTGATGAGGAAATGGTTGTCGTGACAATCGTACGTCTCAGTGCTCATATGAGCCTCGAGTTTGTCATAATTTTGCTAAAGGTTTTTGTTGATTTGGTGCTACTTGAAAATTTGTGCATGATTCTTCCACTCATGCAAAGCAGAATAGTTATTCATCCCTTTGGTCACTGCCTAATGTCCCACTGTTACTCCTATTGGACCCAGAGGGGTCTCGGAAGGGTGTGCAATAGGTGCCGTCGCACAGGGCCTCCACTTATTAGGGGCCACATTTTCATTAGTTTTCCATATAAATACGTATAATAGTAAACATATATGAGTTATATAATTCAAGTTTTATATGTGGTTTGTGTTTAGTTTAGAAGTATAACATGGCATTTTTGTTGTTATTGCACATGGCCACCTAAAATTATGAGACGGCCAAGGACCATCTATGCAAAATTGTTGAATTTGATAAAGTTAGCGAATACCTTCCAAGTTCCTTACGATATTTGAGATGGATTGGTTTTCCTTTTTCGAGTTTACCGAATACATTTCAAGGAAAATATCTTGTTCAACTTGATATATGGCGCAGCAATATTGTTCAACTTTGGGAAGATGGAGAAGGAAAGGTACAATAATGGTTAATTTGTTATTATCCATGATTCATTATGATCCTATATATCTATTGGTTTGTCATTGCACCAATATTAATTGTTTAATTTGTACTTATGTTAGGTTCTTCATAAGCTAAGGTTCCTCACCTTCTGGGGGTCAAAATTACAGACCCTTGACCTTAGGGTGGCTCCAAATCTTGAGCATTTGACTATTTACATGTGTCGTGAATTCGTAGAACTTGAAATGCCTTCTGAATGTTTAAAGCTCGAAAATATCAACCTCATTCATTCAAAATTGAGGACCCTTGACCTTGGGCTGACTCCAAATCTCAAAAGGTTAAATCTTAATAATTGTTATGATTTGGTGGAAATTAATGCTCCCATTGGATGTCTGAAAAAGCTTTTCTTCTTAGACATAAGTGGTTGTGGGAGGTTTAAGTCTTTTGTGTTTGACAAATACAAGTGGTCTCAACCAGCTGAGGCTGGTTCTTTATCTGAGTTACATCTGATTGCAGAACCCACTGATGTTTGCCAATTATACTCCGACAATGATTCTCCAAACTTTCGGTTTGAATGTTATTATAAAGAAAATAAAGCTTCATCGTTTGGAAATCTTGAAAGGCTAATTTCTCTAGGCCTGTGTGCTTGTATGAACCTTGAGAGTTTTTCAAGAAGCATTTGTGCATTACAATGTTTAACGAAGCTTACACTTGAAGGCGGTATTACAGAACCACCCCGCGACCTTGACCAACTAGAATGTCTAGAGGAGCTAATTTTTTCATCTACAAATATCAGAAATCTTCAAGATAGCATTTGTAAGTTGAAACATCTCAAATCTCTCGAACTTAAATCATGTTTGCTTCTTGAGAAGTTACCCGATGATCTTGGCCGAATGGAATCTTTGGAGACGCTAACCATAACGGACTGTAACCGTTTACGAGATATTCCAAACAACATGGGTAAGATAAAATGTGTTATATCACCAAAGGTCTACAATCACTATACTCATGGGAAATATAAGCAGCGGCCCATAAATGATGCAGTTGACAGACCCACAGGAGCCAATACATAAATAACAGGTACATTCTCTGTCTCCGTTTTTGTATTGATCGCCTTACATGACAACAACTAATCTGTCTGTTTTATATATGTTTTTACTTTGTATCCTGACATTTGTTCCATTCAAATGTTATTTTTCTAACTTGATGTACCGAATAAACAATATTTCAGTGATAAGAAATTATCAGATGTCTGTTTTATATATGTTTTTACTTTGGATCCTGCTTGTATTTTTGAAAGAAATTGAGTAGTCATATGTTGTCTTTGTAATGGTCTGTAGAATGTACAATTCAGACAATAGTTTGACATGGTAAAACCGAAGTAACACAAAACGTTGCTTATAATTAGTACCGCGTCAATATTGACCAGATACACGTATAGAACATTACAGCAAGCTTTGTTGCTTAAAACTCAGCTTCTTTGTTACAGTACATGGAACTGGTTTCATGCAAGAAAAAGATGAAAAAGATGCGATTTTGACATGAGTTTGGATGTTAAAAATGAATTCATTGATGATCTGACATCAACCATTAGCAGATGGATTTATTAAACTTTGAAGCCCTGTTTCAATCTTTATTGGGCAAACTTGAAGGTCAAATAATTGTTGATAAGATAAAACTGATACTTAAACCTCGTTTAATTGCAACACTACCCCAAGGAATTCGAAAATGTGGTTTGTTTCGGGTAGATAGCGGGTCAGAATGGTAACCCGGGTAAAAAGTGGTTACTTTATTTGAATTTTGTTTCTTCACACTTTGGCCACAAGGTTTTTAATAAAGAGTAGTGTCATTAACCTCATGTTCTCTTTATTTAGCATCTAAGATGAACGCTTTTATAGGATAATCATACTCTTTAACAAAATCAGAACCTTGAGTTCTTGAGTAGAACTTGGTTAAGGTTTGTCAATTTTACAACCCTTATTATCCAATTTTACAACTTACAAGGGTTGTCAATTTTCACGTGAATTTGGCTTTATCCCATTTTGGGTTTTGTTAGTATTGTCTGGTACACTCCCAAAGTATGATTGTTTGTAAATTACAGTAGTAACTTTTTTAAATACGCACTTATTAAGGTATAGCCCCAACATGGGTGATGTACTAGTACTTATTACTTTGATTCATGGAGCTCAATAGATACAGTTGACTTCTTAGATAGTCAATCTGTGTTCTTAATGAAAAATGGTCGGATTTATATATGAGGCTGGAGATGATCGTATTAATAATAAACTTAAGAAATTGTTTTTAAGTTATGCAAGATCATATTACATAAAGAAGCTCTAAATTTTGATCAAATCATTAAGCAAAAACATTAAAATTTTGACTTTTTTAAGTCAAACTATTGGCTTTCGTCAGATGTCGCCGAGATTTACAGGGAACTGTATCGACCAACATGTTTCAGTGATAAGAAATTATCAGAGCATGATGCGTTTATATTTATGAAAGTCATTGAGTAGTCATACATATTGTGTTTTTCCATGGTTGGGCATCGAAATGCAGAATGTAGAATTTTGAAAACAATTTTGACATGGTAAATCTGAGCTAACACAATTCGTTGCTTATTACTAAAAAAATATCACCATTGACCACGTAACTGATATTTTTACGATGCTATAGAGTCTAAAAGATTTGTACTTTTATCATAAAATTAATTGCAGAAGATGATACCATACAAGGACGTGACACCAAGCTTTGTTGCTGTAACATGTGAGATGAAATAATCATAAACTCGTATCGCTGTGTTGTTTTCGGATTGATTCTGACAATGAGGAGGAGGAGTTAGTAAGGCCGAGGATAGTGGGTTTTCGGGTTGCTGGGTTCCGGTAAGGGTAAGACTATGGTGGTTTTGGATTTGGGTTCGCGTTCGGGTAAGAGTAGAGTGGATTTGGGTTCGGTTGTTGATGATGATGATGATATGCTAATGGTAATTTATTCATTTTTGTCAAGTATTTTTGATCATTGATTGCAGGCATGCCTAATATTCTCGGTATTCCTAATATCACATCAATTTAGGCACAAAATTAGTCATACTATTAGGCCTCCCGATATTTTTTAGGTATATTTCAGGGTTGAAATAATTTGATGACTAGGGGATGTTTAGGATTGTTTACTTGATTAACATGTTTTGAGATAGTTTTGAGGGTGTTTGGGAATTGGGATTGCTTATTCAAACATGTTTATTTGATTTTGTCAAGTCGTTTTAAGTTAAGCATTCAGAAAGTGGCTATATGAAATAATATCTTTTTTTTAAGGCGATGATCAATTTCTTATAAGACTCTGTTAATTGTGCTAGTGTTTGGTAATGCTGATTGTTAAATATTAATTAAATCTTAAGGTAGATGTTCCTGTTGGATTAGCTTCTGATGTGAAGACAGTTGTTGATGGTAATGATAAGGAGTTTGAGATTGACAAGCTAACTGTTGTTGATTCTGATGATTAGAATGAGGAGGTAGTAAGACCGCGATTCAAGCGGTTAAGGCGCTGGTGTAGTGTCTAGGATAATGCTAAAGGTAATTTTGACCATTGATTGGCACGCCTATTTGGTAATCCTAATACAATCAATTTAGGCACAAATTAATCACACTATTAGGCCTCCCGATCTTTTGTTGGTATATTTCAGGGTTGAAATAATTTGATGATTAGGGGATGTTTGGGATTGTTTACTTGATTAACTCGTTAACATGTTTTGACATAGTTTTGAGGGTGTTTGGGAATTGGGATTGCTTATCCAAACATGGTTATACGATTTTGTCAAGTCATTTAAGTTTAGCATTCAGAAAGTGGCTATCTGAAATAATTTTTTTTAAAGGCGATGAGCAATTTCTTATAGGACACCTTTAATTGTGCTAGTGTTTGGTATTGCTGATTATTTAATGAAATCTTTAAGGTAAAATAATCAGAAATTAATAATCAGTTTGATTAAGCAACTTTGAAGCTGAGTAGTTTGGTCTTACACATAATCATACATCACAATCATTTAGCCTCTGTCCAAACACTAAAAAAAATATTTATATGTTATTTCTAAGCAACCCCAAACACCCTCTAAGGGCGAATAATTCTCGCCACGTGAGCAAACTTATCACACAGACCATTACTTGCATAGGTAACATGATTTTCATCAAGAACCTTTGATCCCAAATTTGTCAAACGATCTGCTAGGTTAATTATCTGGAAGTACTTGGTTATGGACGAGTCGACACAATCAAGGTTTAGTAACTTGTTGTCAAGCTGAATAGTTCCATTGTGCTTCTTTTAGTGAATGATACTTTTCAGATGCTCTCACAAGTCTTGGCTTTTGCATCCATGACACTTACTTCCTCACCATCTTAGTATCTTACACATTTCTAGACTCCCAAACCAAAACTTCCCCACCCTCTTCACAATCCATCTCCACCTGAACCAAAGCGGAAGCTTTTTAAATATAACTTGTAGTCCAGTCCTTTTTTACTAATAAACATATTTTAGACCTGACTTTAGTGTTTCTAAATGAGAATTTGTTGGTAGAACTTAGAAGTGAGTTTGAGCCTAAATATTAGTTTTAGGTTACTAATACAAGCTTACTTTATTGAATATATGTATAGTTAGAAGTTAGACTAATTAATTAATGGAATACAGTCAAAATAATTGACTTTCTTCAAAGTCAACCGTGCTTTCGATGAAAATGCTGGGATTTTGATATGAAGATGGAGATGATCATGTACAAATGAATCTATGTAGATTTTACAAGTGGTGTAGTTCATACACAAAAAGTATCGTTATATGCTCTTTGGGTTAAAATCATCAAAAACAAAAACATTTGACTTTTTTAGTCAAAGTATTGACTTTAATCAAATTTACTGATATTTTATTCAATGTAATGAACATAGAGTGTTTATTACTGCTGTTATTGTCAAATAAAAAAAGAAAGTTGAGGGGCCTGTGATGACAATACTTTATATATTTTATGACTCTTGGTAATTTAGTTATTTGCCCTCAACACCTTAATAAGAGACAAGTTTTGATGAAAAAATTGAAGAATGGAGTTATGATTTCATCAAATATGATACAAGGCAAAGTTTAAGGTAAATTGTTGCTTATACCTTTAATTTGTATTTTTAAACCTTTAATTAGATAGTAAGACATTTGAGCTTTAATTTCTATCGAATTGAAGCTCCATTTATGCATGATTACTAATGTATTTGATGGTTAAATATATAAGGTTACATTGCATGTTGATTTCAGTAAGAAAATGGAGCTTGATTTTATTTGTTTATGAATTTGGATCTTACTTAGGTCAAAACCAGGTAAAGAGATGACCCATGCGGTTACAGTGAGATCTCAGATTGAAGAAGGGGGCTTTCCCTTTTCCAGCTACAAAATAGGGTTGCTTCCTCTGTCGTCGCCGGGGGAGCTCTTGGCGAGGAGACCTTAGGATAAAGACAAAACTGAAGTTTTGATTTTCACATATTGACCACTCATGTTTTAAACAATCAAGTTTATTTCAAAGTTAGGGTTAATTGAAGCTCCTAAACAACTTATTAAATGCTTACTTAGCCACTTTGTACTTTCATATATGCCATATCTATAAACAAGTTAGTTTTAATAGATATAATAATGAATGTATGAAAGCCCTCAACAACATCTTATGGTGTGTTTGGTATTAGGGTGTTACAATCAAAGAATGTATTGATTTCTGATAATTGTTGTTTGGTTTTTATTTAGGAAATGAGATTTGGAATCATGGAATGAATAATCAATCCGGTTATATTTGGAGGGTTTTATGATATCTTTCAAGTATTTCTGACAAAGTAGGCCACATACCTATATTTGTATGGATATAAATTGTGGATTTTTGATAGTGCCATTATCTATTACTATTTTAAACATTTATATTATAATCCAAAACTAAATCAAAATCCAAATCCAAATCTGAATCCTAAACCCATATATAAACCAAACGGACCCTTAAACACCTTTTTAGCCATTGTGTACTTTTCAAATATACCATTTCTAAATATAATCAATTTAAACATCAAAATGCCATATATACCCAAATACATGTTTTGAATTCATGATGTATAATGTATTTAAAGCAGGGGTGTCATTCGGGCCGACCCGACCCGAGGCAATTCAGGTCGGGTCAATCGGGTTCAAATTATATTCGGGTCAATTGGGTCAACCTGAATTGACCCGAGTTATAAACAAGGTCGGGTTCGGGAATGTTTTTTTAGCCTTGACCCGACCCGAACCCAACTAACCCGGCTCAACAACACTTTTACAATGTAAAATACTCGGGTTGACCCCGAACCGGAATTGACCCGACCCGATTGACCCGCCCCGAGTTGACCCGAACCCGAATTGACCCAAGTTCTAAACAAGGTCGGGTTCAGGTATGTTTTTTTAAAGCTTGACCCGATGACCCGACCTGGGTTGACCCGAACCCGACCGGGTCAACTCGAATAACACCCCTAATTTAAAGTATGTTTTGGGTAAATATGACATTATGGTGTTTTAATTGGCCATATATGGAATTGACCCCTTCCAATAAATGTGTTAATTTTATGAAGAAATATGTGACAAATTGCAAATAGAAGTCGATAAAATCAAGTTAGCACTATTTCTTTAAAATTAAAATATGTACATACTTCAAGATGGTTAAGGTGTTACAAATGCAATTTAATAAGATATGATTACAAGAGTTTGGATATTAATGAGCTATGTCAACGTATTTGGCCTTAGAGTATGCAATGGGGAATTTATGTTCATTTCGAAGTAAAATATGATGATGATGATCAATCCAAGAATATTCGAGTATAGATTTCTTCGAATAATAGACTATGACTAACCACTACTCCCTCCGTCTCAAAATTATTGTCTACAATTGACTTTTTTAGTCTTTCTTCTTTAACTTTGACCATAGCTATTTTTGTTTGTGTTATATAACACTTGATGAAAAATATATGAATGTATTGGGTTTTAAATGTATTTTTCATTGGTATAATTTTCATCAAGTATTATATAACACAAATAAATATATTAATGGTCAAAGTGGAACAAAAAAGACCGGTCAAAGTTAAAGTGGACAATAAAAATGAGACGGAGGGAGTATATTTCTTAATCATTAGTGACACGAATATTTGCCAATATATATGTGGGGAGAATGAGAAGAACAGGCACAAGTGGATCAAGAAGGTGCTTATCTTTATATCTAAAAAGTATTATTTTTCATGAATTGTAGTACATAAAGTTATTTGATTGAATTTTGTAAATCAAAGGCTTGCATGTGATGTGTAAAGTTCATATGAGATATTTTCATGATTTAATGTGTGCTTCAATCATGACGAAAGGAATTTTAGTCATGATTTTTTAATATGGTCTTTTTCTTTGTAATTTCCATTAGCAAAAGGAGTCATTTGTTATCCCCACCACATTCGAATGTTTCCAATGAACAAATCTAGTTCACACTTATAATCACCTTCCAATTTGAGTGTGTGCGGTGGAAAATCTAGTGATTGGTCGGATAAAAGGTCATAAACCATGATTGAAAAAGAGAATCCGAAGATCATCGCTTCTAGGAATATATATAATGGTTCAGAAAGTTACTTAATTATAAACCTAGAATAATGTTATATGAAGGGAAACAAGTGATGAGTTTTTGAACCATCATTTTCTATTTTTTGTACCAAATTAATCAAATTTTACACAATATGCCAAAGAAAAACGAGCTGCTAACCAACACGCGATTTTAGATCGAAGCATGAAGCAAGGAAAAAAAGCGCAAAACAAATGAAATCAGTCCTTTGAGCACGTAAGTGATATGTCGTGATATTGTTATGATACTAGAATCTAAAAGATTTGTACTTTTATTATAAAATTGTGGAAGATGATACCGTACAAGGACGTGACACCATGCTTTGTTTCTGTAACATGTGAGATGAAATAATCATAAACTCGTAACATTGTGTTCCTCATTTTGGAACTCGAATCTCAACTAAATGGTTGACTTAATAAAAAAAGTCAAACTACATCCTTTATGAAAAAAAGTTTGGATACTATCATGTTTAAAATAAATAAAATTAGTATGGTTACATAAAGTAATGTAACTATCATAAATAAGTTTTAAAAGCTACCCACATCTAACCCCAACGGGTGACTCAACGGTAAGAATATCAGTCTTTCAAAGACAAGGTCAAGGGTTCGAATCCAACTGGGAGAAAATTAATCCCTTGTGGCCACGGAGGTCCACTTGCGCCGACTTTGGGCCATCCAAAACGGTAGTCGCATTGGGATTAGTCGGCTTGCAATGTCAAGTCGGAAACTTAGGTAACCAAAAACATAAAAAAAACTACCCACATCTGAAACTTGGAAGACCTGTTACCGAGATAAAAAATATATAGAAATTCATTGAGGTGAGTTCATCTTATTATCTAGTAGTATAGCTGATATCAATATACATTCCATTCTTAACTACTTAAGTGAAAGTTTAATGCATATCTGACATTCACATATGTGGATGGCAATAATACATCTGAATAATCGTCCGTTATTTGTTAAAGTTTGAAACTTTATCATACAAGCACATGGATAGGTGCGTATTTCGTAATTGATTGTGTATATGGAAATTTTTAAATAACTAGTAATTATTAAAATATTTAGGAAAGGAATGCTTTATAACCACTACAATGGTGATGATTAAATAAAACAAGCCTCGTCAAAAAGCATTCGTATGGGTCTTTTGTCTATGTCTGTTTCCACAAAAAGAGTCTTTTGTGACCCTATCTAATTCCAAAGTTTTCCACACAAAAAGATCACATTCAGATTGACCATTGACCCTTAATATATGTAGCAACATCCTTTATATAAAATGACGGGTATATTTTGTTGTAATGTTTTTTTTTTGAACGGCGAGTTAGTAGTTAGTAATTCAAGCCCCTAGTGACATCCAATATGGCAGTATGCAAGCCTCAAACCTTTCTCCTTAGGGGATAAACCCCACTCATGCTTCTATTTATTTTGGGCCCCTGAAGGTGCATGGTGAGACTCGAACCTGAAACCTCTCCAAGAAAACCTCCCCAAGGTTACCCTTTGTGGCCAACTGAGCTAGCCCAGTTGGTTATATTTTGTTGTAATGTAATCAGCTTAGCCTAAAAATGAACAATTGAACAATGTGAGAATATTAATACAAAAACGAGTCTTTGTATAACCTCTTTAGGCATATTCATTTCATCCAAGTCCCCCAAAAAAAAAAAAAAGTGAATTGTTAGTATACCTTTATTATTGTAGTGACAAGTTATGTATGCAATACATTTAAGCCCCTCCTAAAATTGTGAAAACAAGTTCTATCCTACCAATATAGCACTATGAGCTTATTATATGCTCCTCTTCTTTTCTATTGTATAAACATTGTATATTTACCTAATACGCCAAGTATTAGTTTACCTAATACGTCTAATTTGTTTAATTCTTATATAACTAAGTCATTGTTCTTCACTTTGGAGAGTAAATTTGGTATTTTTGGTTTCGTACATACTATTATGTACTTCATTTCACCTAACGCATTATACATGGAAGAATCATTTCTATGTTGAAACGAATACGTCTTAAATGTAAACTTATAACAAGTTCTTAAATATGCATAAAAATAACAACACTACGCATACAATCGTGTTGTAAAATAGCCTAGGCGGGCCGATTAATCAATAACAATATTTGAAGAAGTAGGAGTATGTATACTTTTGGATCAATGCTCTAGAGATTAAAAAATATTAATTAATTGCAAAGAGGCGGCAATAAACAAGTGGCAAGGGCCGCCAATAACGTTCTAGAGTAATATAAAAGCCAATTCAAATATATAAAATATTTGAAATATTGTTGGTCGTCAATAGGAACATGTGGTGTAACATCATTCGTATTTGGATAAATAGACCCAAATCCCGGTTTGTGGGTTTTGGGCCTATTTATCCAGTAATAATGCGTACTAATTTTATTTTCTTTGAAGAATTTAAATCATTCAGATTTGAAGTTAATTTAAAAAAGATGTTGCTGATGTTAATCCATGTTACAAATAAATCCAATGAAGGTTTGTATAATCTATATATCATAAACAAGTTCCAATTAACATGTTACGAATTCTGATGAAGTTTTAACTATCATTGATAAACTTTATGGTTAATAGTTCAATAGTTAATGTGTTATAATATCATTAAGTTTGATTGATGAAAACGACAAGGAAATTTCCAAGATGTATTTTTGTCATAAACAAATTTTTCGATGAACTTGGCTAAGAATTTAGAGGATGTTTCTTTTATCATCACATACTTTATGACCAACTAGCTATAGAATTTTGTAAAGTATTCTTGTATTATTGTAAATCATAAGAAAATCTATTGCGTCAAATTTATTGGAATTGAATGCATGATAAGAACCAAATGGTCCTTAATGGTACACAAAGACATTTTTTTCATTTGTAATATATTTTACATCCCTGTTTCCATTACATCCTACCAATTATTAAATGACTTAATATTATCATCAACATCATAAGGATTTATATGGCATTAAGTTGTGCTTCTCGAGAAAATACTCATGTTAATATTGAAGTTAGAAATAATGCTAGTCAACAAAAGTCTATGTGAAGAATTTTCATATGTATTTACATATTTTTTTGTCAGCCGATATGGCTAGGAATTTTGAGGATAATCCTCATTAGAGACTTTATGAGCAACTAGCTAAGAATTTTAATTCCATGATATCTCTGTATTATTGTAAGATTAAGTAGTTATTTTATTTAGACAAGTAACTACAAGAATAATTTTTAGAATACAATAATAAAAGTTATGATTGCAAAACTTATACCAAAAATATAGATTTATAAATTAACAAACTCTGTCATAATGTGAAGAAGTGAATAAAAAGTTTGAATGTTCAAACCGTGAATGTTTATCTTTTTTTTTTCATTGACCAAAAGACCATATGAGTGGTTTTTGTTGCTCATCCATCATCATCATTCCACAAACACAAAACACTTTTTTCACACAAACTCTTTCAACCAAACTTCCAATGGCTTCTACTTCAGTTTCATCCATTCAAAACAGCTTTAAGTATGATGTTTTTTTGAGTTTTAGAGGCGAAGACACTCGAAAGAACTTTGTTGATCATCTTTATTATGCTCTTAAGCATAAAGGTATTGTAACTTACAAAGATGACGAAAATATCGAGAAAGGGAAAAGGATCAATGAGCAACTCATCAAGTCTATTGAAGACTCGAGATTCTATGTTATTGTCTTCTCTAAGAACTATGCTTCCTCATCTTGGTGTTTGGATGAGCTGGTTAAAATTATGGAATGCCAGAAGATGACCGAGCATACTGCTTACCCAATCTTCTATGATGTGCATCAATCCGGAAACAAATTGGGGCAGTAAAAGATGCCTTTTCCGAAAACGAAAAGAAGGAGGCTGCTGGAATATGGAGAAAGGCTATGGAAGAAGCAGCAGGTCTGGCTAGCTCGGTATTGGAGGATATGCTTGATGGGTAATTCCTTCCTTAATATATCTGCAATATAATTTCATTAGTTTCTTTTTTGTGTGAGTTATGTGATAGATATAAATCTGAAATTTCAAGTCCACACGTCTGATCGGTTCACAACAGAAACACTAAAACAAATAAAACTGGAACACACAATGTTTCTTGGAATAAGCTCTCCAATTAATCAGAAAAGTATTTGCTTACAAAAACTGATATTGAATGCATACAATGACAAACCACAGCTCGGTTTGTATATATAGGGAATAGAACATGCTTTCCTAATCCTACTACAATTCTAATAAAGCTAGATAGTCCTTAACAAATAAGGAGTCCTAATAAGACTAGAATTGTAAACTTCCATATGCTTGGAAACTGTTTTGTCTTCCATCCTGCCGGATCTCTGGACGCACATTAAGCTCGTGACTTTTGAACTACTCATTAGCTCGAGTAGAACATTAGACCAACATTCACCCCCCTAATTTCTGACTCGAGATAGGTAGGTCTTCAACTCCGAGTAACTCTTGCATCTCCTTGAACTTAATCCTTGCTAGAGCTTTCACGTAATATCGGACGTTGCAAATCACCTCTTACAAATTCAACTTGTACTTGGTCTCTTTCAACACATTCTCGAATAAAATGATAACGTGTGTTTATATGCTTGCTTCTCCCGTGAAAGACTGGATTTTCATAAGTGCAATAGCCGATTTGTTGTCAACAAATAAGACCACCACTCTTTCTTCCATTCCGGTTATTTCACTCAACAATCCACGTAACCATATCCCTTGACACGCCCGAGGTTGCAGCCATGAACGCGGCTTCACAAGACGATAGAGCCACCGTGTTTTGCTTTTGTGAGCACCAAGTGATAGGTGATTTCCTAGATAAAATACATGCCCAGTTGTGCTTCGACCATCATCTTGGTCCATAGCATAACTACTATCACTAAACCCCACTAACTCCTTGGTTTTCTCATGGTTGTATCGTATTCCAAAATTCAAACTACCTTGGATATACCTTAGTATTTGTTTCACAACTGCCATATGTGATTCTTTTGGTTCTTGCATATAACGACTAACCAATCCAACCGAATAAGATAAATCAGGTCGAGTGTGTAGTAAATACCTTAAACAACCAACTCGTCGTCTATACAAAGTTGCATCAACTGGTTTTCCTTCCTTGTCCATGCTTAACTTCATTCCAGGTTCTAATGAACATTGAGTAGAATTCGCTTCATGCATCCCAAAGATCTTTCAAGATCTTCCTTGCATAGCTTTCTTGACTTATTGAGATACTCGAATCCTCTTGCTTTACTTCAATGCCAAGATAATAGCTTAACTTTCCCAAGTCACTCATATCGAACCTTTCTTGCATTTGACTTTTAAATTCACCAATTTCACCAATTTGTTTTCCTACCAAACAAGATTCACACAACTTGTTCTCTTGATGAATTATTGGCAACTTTTCAACCATGCCCTTCCTTGCCATTAATTCCATCGTCACGAAATTAATGTGACCCATCCTAGCATGCCATAACCAAGCATCATCTTCCATCTTTGCTTTGAGACACACCGGACTTCCAACTTGAAGCTTAATCTTCTAAAGTCTATTACTTGTTCTAGGAACCTTCATCAAAAGCTTGCCATCTGAGTCACGCATAGTAAGAAGGTTACCTTTCATACGAATGTCACATCCGCCTTCGGTAGCTTGCCCAAGACTAATTATGTTGCTTTTTAGCTCGTAGGTAATAGACTCAGTGATTAACCATTGCTCTCCGCTTTCCCTTCAATGATTATCGAAACCTTCCCTTTTATCTCGATGTAGGAGTTATCACCAAACTTCACTCACGAGATATTCTCATTCATCTCCGAAAAGTATTCTCGGATCCCCGTCATGTGATTACTTGCTCCATTATCCAAATACCAAGTGTCTTCCTCGTTTGGCTTAGTATTCAATTGGTTTGGGATAATCTTTTCTTCATTCAAGAAAACTACTTCTTGAACGCTTTTCATCATAAAAAGTGTTGGGTCATCATCATCCTCCGTTTTCAAAAGGTTTGACTCATGCTTTTGCTTCTGTTCACGTCGTTCGGGGCAATTAGAAGCAAAGTGACCATATTCATCACATCTGAAGCATTGAATCTTTGAAAGATCTCGACTTTTGTTCTTCTTTTGCTCCGTATTGCTCCCGGAGTTGTTACGGTTGTGGTTATTAGCTTGACCACTATCATGAGATTTGTTTTGAGAATAAAAGTTTTGACCTTTACCGATGCCACCAGAGGAATTCCTTCCTCGACCTTTCTTATCATATCTTTCAGCCCTTCCGAACATCAACATGCCTTGATCTTCAGAAGTGGTGTCAACACCCTTCATTCTTCCTTCAAAAGCTTTCAACCTTCCAATTGCTTCTTGAAAAGACATAGTATTCAAGTCAACAAATTGTTCTATTGAGGCAACAATTGCAACATACCTATCCGGAACGGATGCAAGTAGCTTTTTAACAAGTTTCTTGTCTTCATAAATTGTTCCCAAGCTATTTACTGTACAATTTTGCCCAACCTTGCCGCAAAGTCATCGATTGATTCGTTGACTTTCATCTTTAAAGATTCGAATTCCGTCTCCAAGGTTTGCAACCTTATGCTCTCGAACCCTTTCAAGACCGGTCTTCAAAGCTCCCCAGATTTCTTTGGCTATGTTGAATTGTGAAACTTGAAAAACAAGTTCTTCTGGAATCGCCTGGAAAAGTAATGCAACTGCCATGTGATCTTGCTTAGCAACTACTTGTGTTCCTTCCCCTGGTTCCAGTGCATCGAGTATTCCTTGGACTCGGAATACCGCTTTAACTCTTATTGCCCATATGTTATAGTTCGTGCTTGTTAACATTGGACATTGAAGAGCCGTTTTAGTATGTTCAATAGGTGGTGGTTGACTCGACTCGCCTTTCACCATCTTTCTTGAACGCCTTTTGTAAGTTACCGGTGTAGTTGGTTTGACTTCCAGCCCTAGAGCACGCTTGTTTTACTTCTTGCCTAAGTAAACCAAGTGTAAAGTTTGAAACTTTATCGACTTCTTGGAACCCTTTAGTCGACTGCTTGGAAACCCTTCAGTGATCGACTACTCTTGGAACCCTTGTGATCGACTTCTGCTTGGAACCCTTGTGATCGACTACTCTTGGAACCCTTGTGATCGACTTCTTCTTGGAACCCTTGTGATCGACTACTCTTGGAACCCTTGTGATCGACTACTCTTGAACCTGGCTCTTGATACCAATTCAAGTCCACACGTCTGATCGGTTCACAACAGAAACACTAAAACAAATAAAACTGGAACACACAATGTTTCTTGGAATAAGCTCTCCATTAATCGAAAAGTATTTGCTTACAAAACCGATATTGAATGCATACAATGACAAACCACAGCTCGGTTTGTATATATAGGGAATAGAACATGCTTTCCTAATCCTACTACAATTCTAATAAAGCTAGATAGTCCTTAACAAATAAGGAGTCCTAATAAGACTAGAATTGTAAACTTCCATATGCTTGGAAACTGTTTTGTCTTCCATCTGCTCGGATCTCTGGACTGCACATTAAGCTCGTGACTTTTGAACTACTCATTAGCTCGAGTAGAACATTAGACCAACAAAATTAAGTATTCTTTTCATCTGAGAATTGCAAAACAGCTAATTGTATATATCTTTAACATACAGGCATGAAGCTAAATTCATACAAAAATTTGTTCAAGACATTTCACGAGATTTGCATTCTGTTGACTTCATTTTAGATGAAGAGTTGATAGGCATGGAGACACGGATAAGGGATGTGGTTTCATCTTTAGAAATTGATGTTGATGATGTTCGCATGCTAGGGATATGGGGGATGGGTGGTGCGGGGAAGACAACTTTAGCCAAGGTCATTTTTGATCAAATATCCTTTCAGGTTTGAAGGTAAAGCTTTGTTGAAAATGTAAAGGAAGAATCAAACCATCTTTGTCGGTTTAAAGTCATTGCGAAACAAGTACTTTCAGATATTTCAAATGATCAAGGCGTCACCGTAAGTGGTGTTCTTGATGGGAAAAACAAGATGAAAAAAGCGATGGGTGGTAGAAAAGTACTTGTCGTTCTTGATGATGTCGATCATAAAGACCCTTTTAAGGCGTAGTGGTGATCAGAATTGGTTTAAGCCGAAGTAGAGTTATTATTACAACAAGAGATAAGCAAGTCTGCGCCCACGGAGTAGTATTGATTCATAATGTGACTTTGTTATCTCAAGCGAAGCGGTTGCCTCTTCAAGAGGCATGCGTTTGGAAGAGAGAATCCGATTCAAGGGTACGAAAAGTTATCAAGAAAAGTTTTACAATATGTCGATGGTCTTCCCTTAACGATCAAAGTTATGGGTTCACATCTTCGTGATCTAGATGAGTCTGAATGGAAAAATGCCATAAAAAGACTAGAAAAAATTCCATGCAAGGATACTATGGAAGTATTGGAATTAAGCTTTGATGGTCTAGATAATGATCACAAAGAAATATTCTTAGATGTTGCATGCATACTAAAAGGTTGGGGCAAAGAGACTGCAATTAGAGTGCTTGAAAGCTGTGAATATTATGCTAGATATGGTTTAAGAGTTCTTGAGCACAAATCTCTTATAACTTATGATAAATACGGGCGCCTAGGGATGCATGACCATTTAGAAGAAATGGGTATGAATATTGTTCGCCGTTTGTATCCTGATGAACCTAACAAACATAGCCGATTGTGGATTGATGAGGAAATTGAGGATATATTGACTAATGACCTGGTAAGAATCAAGTTATAATATAATCAAACTCAAGTTATAATAAAATCAAACTGAGAGTTAACTATGTTTTTGGTCCGTGTTATTTGCTAGGTATTTCATTTTTGGTCAAATAGTTTGAAAAGTTTCGGGTTTGTTATGAAATGAAACACTCGTTGCGGGTTCGGTCCAAAATTTCTAACCCCCTTAATTTAATTATGTTTGACCATTTAATAAAGAGCCAAATTCATTTTTGTCCCAAAAATGAAACCATGGTTAAAGATTTGTCCCAAAAATGACTTCCATATTTGCCTCACCCAAAATTGTGCGACTCCACCAAAAAATTGACACGTGTCCCAGAAAAGTACACATTTTGAATATTTAATTATTTTTTTGTTTGACTTTTTCGAAAAGGTTCAAGTCACACAACTTTTTGGTTGAGTTGAACAAGTCGCACAATTTTGAGTGGACAAATACGGAATTCAATTTTTTTTTTGCAAACCTTTAACCATAATTTCATTTTTGAGGCATATATGGATTTGGCTTTTTAATAAAAGGATATTATTGTCTTTTTAAGTACTATATTAGACAAAATAATAAGTTACTGTACAATTCTCATCCTGCTCTTTGTTTGTGTCTCTAAAAGTTTTCTCCAAATTCACTTTCTGTCTCTAATAATCATTCAAAAATTCATTAATTCGAATTGAATTATCATTCAATACGCGCTATTTCATCTTCATTCACTCTCAATTTGATCATGTTTTCAGTGATTTTGGGCGTTTTGAAATTCAGGGTTCTGACAAAAATTAAGGGGTTTTATTTTTTCGATTTCAGGGTACCCAAGCAACTAAATGTCTGTACTTAGAGTCATGGCTTTTGAGTGCTGAAATTGCAATGAAAGGTCTAGCAAAAATGAAGGATCTTAGATTTATTCACATATATCTCTCAAATTTTTATTATAATGAGAGCAATATTGTTGAATTTGAAAAAGTTAGCGAATACCTTCCAAGTTCCATACGATTTATGAGTTGGTCAGGATTTCCCTTTTCGAGTTTACCGAATACATTTCAAGGAAAAAATCTTGTTGAACTTGACATAAGTCGCAGCAATATTGTTCAACTTTGGGAAGATGGAGAAGGAAAGGTAGAATGATTGATTTGTTGTTATTCATGATTCATTATGATCCTCTATATCTATTGGTTTGTCATTGCACCAATATTAATTATTTTTTGTACTTATGTTAGGTTCTTCATAAGCTAAGGTTCCTCACCTTCATGAGGTCAAAATTACAGACCTTTGACCTTTGGTTGGCTCCAAATCTTGAGCAGTTGACTATTGACCATTGTTATGATTTCGTAGAGCTTCATATACCTGCTGATCATCATTCAAAGCTCGAATATCTTAAGATCAGTTATTCAGAGCTGACAAACCTTCACCTAGGGAATACTCCAAATCTTAAGAAGCTAGAACTAAGTTATTCAAAGTTGAAGACCCTTCACCTCGGGAGTACTCCGAATCTTGAGAAGGTTATACTCGAAGGATGTAATGATTTGGTAGAACTTCAAATGCCCGTTGAAAATCTAAAGCTCAAATATCTCGACGTGAGTCATTCAAAGTTGAAGACCATTCACCTCGTGAATACTCCGAATCTTGAGACGCTTATACTCAGAGGCAGTATTGATTTGGTAGAACTTCAAATGCCTGCAGAAAGTCTAAAGCTTGAATATCTCAATCTCAGTCATTCAAAGTTGAGGACCCTTGACCTTGGGCTCACTCCAAATCTCGAACTGTTAGACTTAAGTTGTTGCGGGAAGTTTAACTCTTTTGTGTTTGAGAAACGGTATCATGGAGATCAGGCTGGTTCTTTATCTCAGTTACATCTGAATGCAGAACCCACAGATGTTTGCCCATTGCACTGCGACAATGATTCTCCAAAGTTTCAGTTTTCATGTTATTATAAAGAAGATAAAGCTTCATCGTTTGGAAATCTTGAAAGGCAAATTTCTCTATGTCTGTGTGCTTGTACAAACCTTGAGAGATTTTCAAGATGCATTTGTGGATTACGATGTTTAAGAAAGCTTACACTTGAAGGCAGTATTCCAGAAGTACCCAAGGACCTAGACCAGTTAGTATTTCTAGAGGAGCTAAAATTTTCATCAACAGATACTAAAATCCTTCCAGACAGCATTTGTATGTTGAATCAACTGAAATCGCTTGAGATTGTATCTTGTTGGCTTCTTGAGAAGTTACCGGAGGATCTTGGGCGATTACAATGTTTAGAGAAGCTAATCCTTACGGATTGTAAGGTTTTACAGGGTTTACCGAACAGTATCTGTAAGATGAAAAGTCTAATATCTTTACATCTGAATGAATGTCAACGGATTATGGAGTTACCTGAGGAAATGGGACTTTTAGGCTGTTTGAAAGAGTTGGATATAACAAGTTCAGGCATAAGTTATCTTCCAACAGGCATTTTTCAATTAAAAAGTCTGCGTATTGTTGGGGAAGATCAGACGCAGCTTCGGTCATCTGGTTCTACAACAGAGATACAAATATCCAAGAATGAAGCAACTGTGACTATTACAGGCACACAAAGCAGTAGTCTCGTATCGCGTGGTCAAAGGAGAAAACGACTTAACTGGTACTTCCTCTGTTTTTCTGTTAATCATCGTATCATTATTTCAGTTTATTTTTTCTTGTATTTATTTTTTTTATTATTATTTTATTTTTTGAAATTGCTGAGATAGTAGTTAATATTTCAACCAAAAATCAAGAATTAATTAATTTTCACTGTGTATTTCATTACATTGTGCAACTTCAATCCTTCTCCTTTCGTCATGACATACCTTTTCCATGCATTAATGATTGTTTTCATGTGCTTAGCCTCTGCTTCTCATCATCTGATTGAACCAAAGGATGATGCTCTCTTCAAATGCCATTATGAGCTGGATGTTCAATCACCGGGCTCAATGGTGCCGTTCTATATTAATGTAAGAGTCAGAAGTTTGGAGTGTAATCGGTGTTGCTGTTTGAAATTCAATGTCAACTTTACTGTTGTATCATCTTTCCGCACAAGTGGTCTCGCGATAGAGAAACATTAATATACGATTCTTGGATACATTCCAAAAGTGCGATTGTTTTTATTTTTCTATTAACAAAAAGTACTATTTATACACTGTCGAGGTATGATCTACTCCCTTAATTGGATGATTCAGTTACTATGTAACTGCTCTAAATCAATTTAAAATTTGAAGTAGTATAAGTTATTTTACAGCAGTTTACCAAAAATAGTTGACTTTTCGATAAAGTCAAACTGTCTTCTTGATGAAAATGATTAAAATTGGATAAAAGGCTGGAAAATGATTCTGTTAAAATTAAACTTAGGAAAGCCTTATTAGTTATGCAAGATCATAGACTAGTTTTACTTTGCATTCATATGCTCTCCATTCTGATGAAATCATTGAACATAATAAAACATGGCTTTTGAGTCAAACTATTGACTTTCATCTAACTAAACAAGTTTTTCATAAACTTTGATTAGAAAACTTATTATGAGAATGTTCACAGATGTTAGGGTGCTATTGAACACGTTTCTGTAATCAGAATTTGTAAGATGATGGCTTTTAAAAAAATCCAAGTTTAGACGGATAAAATAAAACCCATAGTGATGCTTTTTCACATGACACCAGACACAAAAGAGTGAACTAATGAAGTAACCTTAAGTTTTTCGAAATGGATATGAGCAACCTGATTAAGCGTATCCTGTAGTTACCACAGTTGTGCTATAAATTGTAAATTATGGGCATTTCATCGAGTATACGCATTGATCAATCTTCTATAAACTGTTTGGCAAACT
The DNA here is from genome assembly GCA_910596185.1 of Chrysanthemum makinoi. Lineage (NCBI taxonomy): Eukaryota > Viridiplantae > Streptophyta > Magnoliopsida > Asterales > Asteraceae > Chrysanthemum > Chrysanthemum makinoi. Next base: position 27,967,352 of record OU343222.1, on the reverse strand, counting down.
ATCGGGTTTACTAGTTATTCATCAAGAAAACTAATTTTAGTAATTTGTCAGATGGAATGAAAAAGAAATGCTCGTGATCAAATTTTCATGCTCATAATCATCTTGAAACTCAATGAAAAACTAGCTTTATATTTAAGCATCTTCATAAGTAATATTAGACAACTTACAGAACGAAATTATTTATACTTGCAGATGTAAAAACAAATCTATTAACCCAAAAGGGAAACGTGTTCTACTTAACTGGCTGTTTAACAAGTTTTATTAACTTTTTTCACCATTGTGTTGTTTACCGTTGTTGTTACTACAACTGGAATTCAAAATATAGTTTAAAGTCAAGTAAGTTTAGCTAACATAGTTGACTTTGTAAAAAAGTCAAACTGTGTACTTCTGGAGAAGAAGGTGGAAATTTGATATTAGTTTGCATATTATCATGTTGAAGTTAAACACAATAAGGTTTCATATGTTAGCCCCAGCGTGTAATAAGGTTTCATATGTTCACCTTTTTGGTCCTTCATATCGTGTAAAAACGTCGCGTGGGTTTGTGTATTCGTGTTATATTTGTAGATCGGGGAAAGATAAAGGTAAAAGGAACAAGTTGTGAGCTCGTTTGAGCCTTTTGTGAACTCGTACGAACCACATGGGGTTTGACCCATGTGTTTCTTGGTTGGGTTTTGATGAACACGGACTAGAAATGATGTTTAAAACTAATAAAACATAAAAACAAGTGTGTGGTGTCGTGTGTTGTGTCGTGTTCATGTGTTATTGTATTTTTATCATTTTTGTGAAGTTTTGATTTTAGTTAGATGATGGGTTCTTAATGTTTGATGGTGTTTGGATCTTGTTTGGTTGTGTTTGGGAAAAGAATAAACCATTAGGGTTTGTTTGGTTGGTGTTGTGAGCATGAAACGAGCCCCAAGGGACCATTAAGGTCCCGTTTGATCACTTCTATCCACAATGATATTAGGGTCCCACTTTTGAACCATGAGTGGCTTATTATTAACTAACCAGGGGCCACTTTCCAGCACATGATTTATTCCATCTTCTTCTCTAAATTTGAACAAGTACAACCCATTTTGAGACACATATCTTTTAGTCCAAACTTACCCCACATTCTAACTAAATTGTACTTAAGCTCATAGTATGACATTTTACAACCAACAAAATGTCCACAAAATGTTAGCATCCATTTCTTACTACCTTCCAATAAAAGTTCATCATCAAATACCACAAGTTCTCTTCCATCACCAATCACAGTAGGTACCAAGCTTAATTTGTTCCTAATGATACTAATAGTAGGTTTGACAGTATCAACAAATGACTTACGTAACACATTTTCACTCCTACTATTATCATCAGAATTATCATATGAAGCACTACCAGCCTTGTTACCATTCAAATCATTATCACTTTGATCATGAGGAATTTGACTTACAGTGGTTGCAGCAACAATATTCACATCAATGCCAGTTTCAGTAACCATTTTCTTCCTAATAGACGCACTGAGTGTAGGAAATTCATTTGCAGCCAAACACTCCCCTTTCTCAGTGCTTCCACATTCAGTGTCCTCCATTGACCCCACACCATCAGTATTCTCACCTCTATCACTTCTTGTCCTTTATTCTACACTAACTCACAAACAGTTTCCTTATACTTATTAGGCACAGTTTTCTTCCTTTTAGATGTTCTTCCTTTAGGTGACATGATTAAGTACAATTGGACCATTCAAACAACTCAATATTACTGAAAACTTGATCGGATCGGTGTTGATTGTAATATTATAAAAGGAATTGAAAAAACAAAATTTGGCGCCAAAATTCAAAAACATGGTAGAAATACTGGGTAGAAATTGGGGAAATTCATATCGATCGGTGTAGAATTGAAAACTATATTGATCACATGGTTTAGAATTGTTGAATTACGGTCAAGAACCAGCGTAATTGAGGATTTTCAAGGTTTTCTAACGGTGAAAAATGGAGGGAAAGTAGTTAGGGTTTTGTTGGAAGAGAGAGAAAGGTTTTTTAATTCTAACTACACATATTTTTGCATATAGTAAATTCATTTGGTCTTCAATGTTAAGTTTGAGTTTATTATTGGTTAATGTATGTTGGAGCTCTGCAGTTCATGACCTTAAACTAGGTCAGTTATGATTCGGGTCATACTTTGGTTGTAACTTGTAAGTGGGTCAAGAAGACAACCCGAGAGAAAAATGAAGTTAGTATTTTTTATTTAAGTTTTGGTTTTTCACACTTTGGCCACAAGACTAAAAGGGGTAAGAAATGAAGAAAAGGAAAGACTTGAAGGACCTCTTATGTCATACCTCCAAATTCATTACAGATGGATTTAATTAAACCCTTAAGCCCTCAAACAAGTTAAAACGAGTGTGGAAACCCGCGCGATGCAGCGGGATTGCTTTTGTAGACGTGAATTTGGAACTGATGAATGAAATTTGTTTGTCTATTTATTTGGGTAGTCCTTGAAGGACCTACGTTGCAAAGACAATTCAAACCTTAGGGACTATTTTTCGTGGCTACAAAGGACTTACTTTGCAAGGACACTTAAACCTTAGGGACTATTTACCTTAGGGACTATTTTCTTGGCTACAAAGGACTTACTTTGTAATGACACTTAAACCTTAGGGACTATTTTTGCCAAATTGCTATAGATAGCAATTAATTCTACAGGACTTACTTTGCAACGACACATAAACCTTAGGGACTATTTTTGCCAAATTGCTATAGATAGCAATTAATGCTACAAGACTTACTTTGCGACGACATTTAAACCTCAGGGACTATTTTTGCCAACTTGCAAAAGTTAGCAATTAATGTTGCAAAACTTGCGCTCGCTCTATAGTATATATATGTAATATTTGTTAGGCATAATAATTGAAGGTCAAATAATTGGTCATTGGCTATAACTACTGATGGATTGATTAATTAGTTGCTACACTACCACAAGGATTTCGAAATCCCCCAAAATTGTGGTTTTTTTCTGGGTAGAAAGCGGGTCAAAATGATGACCCGGTAAAAAAGTGGATAGTTTGTTAAATTTCATTAAAAGGGAATGAACAAATTAGCTGTTTTAATGGGAAGAGGGTTCAAGCGGATGGTCATTTGTTCACAAATGGCGATGGGTGGATTTGGAATTGAGCTTTTTTGTTTATCTTATTATTGATTTTTTATCTAGTTTTCAGGGTGTTTTGCTTAGCAAATTAGTAACAGTTTTTCGTAGGTACCCTTTAGTTGTGCTAGTGTTACTTTGGTAATGTTGATTATCAGTGAAGTTTAATGGTGAAGTAATCCGAATCAGATAGTATGAATCAGCGACTTTGAAATAGTTTTGAAGGATTGCTTATCCAAACTGCTTATAGTTTTGAAATAGTTTTCACAGATATCATTTTCATAAGTTGAGCCTTTAATTACACGACAGGCGAAATTGTGACCAATTGATTTCAACTATCTTAACTACTTCCTGATGTACAACGTATACAAGAAGCGTATACATACATCAAAATCATAGTATAAAAGAGAAATACAAGCTAACAGGCATCATTCAGATGCTGAAACCGCGACATCCAGTAGATTTTACTTTCATCACATGGTAAAAGGCCATACTCAAAATTTCAAACTGAACATGATCAAAATATATATACAAAACCTTACAAACATATCAAATATTCAATATAACAAAACATCAAACTTTCTAATCAGTAGCCCGTTCGATACGGATCTCAAACCCGCTATCAGACGAGGTCTTACAACTATCAATCATACTTTCAGTTTCATCATCCGAACACGACACAAGATCCTTAACACTCATAGGCATACTAGCCGAAAAACTCACTTTAGGTTTCACCACAGGCACATTCGTTACCTCCGCCTCGTTATTCAGTATTTGCAAAACTCGACTCATCGATGGCCTCATTTCACTTCGTGGGTTCACACAACTTAACCCGACCATCAGAAGCCTCTCACCTTCCACCTCATCAAACACCCCGTTTAGTCGAGCATCAATTGAGTCCAAAACCTTGCCACTCGAGTATAAACCCCAAACCCAATCAACCAAGTTAACCATATTCTGACTTTCGGGCTCTTTCTCTATAGGTCTTCGACCACAGCAAATCTCAAGTACCACGACCCCGTAGCTATAAACATTGGTTTTATCATTAGCCTTTCCACAATGTAGATACTCGGGTGCTAAATAGCCCGCTGTTCCAGCTGTTAAAGTCGAGATAGGACTCTTATCATGATCAATCAACTTAGCTAGCCCGAAATCACCTAACCGAGCATTAAAATTTGCATCTAACATCACATTACTAGACTTTATATCACGATGAATCACCAACTTATCACATTCTTGATGCAAATAAGCCAAAACCGAAGCTAAACCTATTGCTATTTTATATCGATGTGACCACTTTAAAAAGCCCCAATGATCAGGATCTTGATACAAGACTTTATCAATACTTCCATAAGGCATTAACTCGTAAACAAGTAACAATTCCCCTTTTTCGACACACCAGCCTAGCAACTGAACAAGGTTCTTATGTCTCAAACCCGCGATAACCGACAACTCTGACAAAAACTTGTTTTTTGCTTCACGAGACTGTTTAGACCGTTTCACAGCTGCTGTCGTGCCTGATGATACTAAAAACGCTTTGTAAACTGACCCAAATGACCCGTGACCAATAACACGATTCGGATGGAAGTCATTCGTCGCGAGTTTTAGCTCTCGATACCTATACTGCCTCGGCTTTCTTTTAAACTCGTTTTTTTATGACCGTGTCGTTTTTTATCTCTCGCCATCTTTTAACTGAAACGTACCCAAAAAGTACTAAAGCCGCGAAAACAAAAACCGGGCCACCTATTTCAAACCCGAACCCGATCTCTTTACTGTACTTTTTATAACCCGAGTTTCTATCACGAACACGAATCTCAACCGTGTGATCACTAACATTATGCGGGTCACGCGGATTAAACCTTTTAAGCCCAAAAGACCGAAACCCCCAACTTTCAACCAAATGCGCCTCGGTACTCCCTTGACTCGACCCCGAAAACCCCAAATACATAAACTCCTGAAAGTAACTCGAAAAATCGACACTCGTGTTCAAAACCGGGTTCTCGGGTCGAACTGGGTCGCGACTCAAATACACTTTTAAACACCTCAAATCATGATAATACTCCACCCAAGAATCTCATTTAACAGTTTTTCGTAGGTACCCTTTAGTTGTGCTAGTGTTACTTTGGTAATGTTGATTATCAGTCAAGTTTAATTCTACAGTAATCCGAATCAGTATTAATACGCAACTTTGAAATAGTTTGTCTAAAAATGATATCAATCAGTTATCAGGTATTAAGAGTAGTCACTAATGCCTTTTTTAGTAGGTTCAATTTGATTTCATAAAGAGAAAAACAAAGTTTGTGATTCTGTATTCTTATCAGGATGAGTTTGGCAGCCAATTACTTTATTTTGAACTCTAATAGTAACGAAAGCTGGAATTAGTTTCTGTATGTTGTGGGTGGATAGGGGGTTGTCGGGTTCGGCTACGGTAGATTTGGATTTCGGTTTTGGTTCTGTTAAGAGTACAGTGGATTGATTGGGTTCGGTTGTTCGGCTAAGGGTAAATGATACTATTTTTGTTTAATATGATACAGATCAGGGGATGTTTGGGATTCTTTTATTGATCTTGTTTGTTTATCTTATTATTGCTTTTTTTTATCTAGTTTTGAAGGATTGCTTATATGATCTCGTGAGCGAATTAGCAAATATAATAAGCCAATTAACAGTTTTTCATAGGCACCCTTTAGTTGTGCTAGTTTTACTTTGGTAATGCTGATTATCAATCGGTATAAGTTTCAGAATCACAATCGAGTATATATTTGGTATATGTTTCGGAATCACAATCGGTATATGTTTCATTGTAGGGTAGAATGATTACATGGAATGGATCTAAACTAACCTCTTGTGAGTGGTATGGAGTATGGAAATTATTAAGGAATGAGTCCATAACTTGAAACCCATGTATGTCAACCAAACATGTACAATCATAGTCATCATCATTCCCTCATTCCCATACCTCCCAACCAAACGCACCCAATGGTAAAGTAATCGGAATCAGTGTGAATAAGCAAAGACTTTGAAATACTTTGTCTAAAAATGATATCATGATCACAATCAGTCCCAAACACTAAGATTAACTGATTATTTGTCGTTTCAAAACGATGTTAAGAGCAATCCTAAACACCACTAATGCTTTTTTCAGTAGGTTCAATTTGATTTCATAAAGATAAAAACAACGTTTGTGATTCTGTTTTTCTTATCGGGGGCAGCCAATAACATTATTTTGAACTCTAATAGTAACGAAAAACTGGACTTCGTTTCTGTACGTTGTGGTGGATGGACTTACGAGTAACCGTTGATCACTTCATTGTGTCTATTATGTAATCTGTTCAGTTAGTCTTATGATAATGTAGCAAGTCTGGTGTATTTAGGGAATTGGTGCCGTTGGGCACTTGGGCTACAACTTACAACCCCTATGGACGGTTACTGATGTCTTAACATGAACAAGAAAGCTGTAATTGTTACCAATGATGTTTCACATCTGAATAACGAAATGGGATTGTGTTTATTAACAGGGGATATCTTATGTAATCCATCATCCCACTTTGTAACTTATTACTGTATTTAGCAGACATAAACGCTTAAATATGCAGCAATTTGGGATTCTTTTTGATCTAAGAAAGATCACAAAGATATCCACGTTGATTAACTTTGCATGTAAAGGGATGGTATTTGTGCTAGTTTTATGATTTATAAGATTCCATAAAGTAATTTGCAGTCAGACGTATCTCAAACCAGTGTGCTAATTACTGTCACGTGCGCTTGTTTATCATTCCCATATTCACTGATTGTTATTATTGCTAAATGCAGATGAGACTCTTCCAACACAACACTATTCAGTCAATAACAGTTCCAAATTCCCGCTTACCGGACTAGGTGTTTTGACCACAGAATCAGGAAAAAGAAAGAAAAGTCTCTCAAATGCGCCAGAATCTGTAATCAGAAGCTGCAGCAAACAACCGTTTCCAAAGTTAAATGTGAGTCCTCTTAGAAATGACTGGCAAAGCTGCTTACATTTACTATATTGACATGTCTTTTAGCTCAATATTACAACTTTCGTTAGTGGGAAAAGGAATTGCCACCCCTGATGTGAATACAATTTTCTTTTACTTTCAGGTTTATGTAAGTAAAATGGGCAAGAAATGACTGGCAAAGCTGCTTACATTTACTATAAAAAGGTACTTCAGCTCAATTATATCTCCCAACTTTCTCACATTGTTTTGCTTTATAATTGTCAAACATTGTTTTTAACTTTTATTTTTTGTGTGTAAATATGATATGAGCTAAGTAATAATGCCTTTGTCATTTAGCGAGTCTAATTTAATAATCATTGAAGAATATCTATTGTTTTGACAGGAGAGTGGTGGATGTTTTAAAAATAAAAAGGCTAAGAAAACTTCCACCAAGAAGAAATGAGTGTTGACTGTGTCTTACATGTGGGATTGGTGAAGTTTCTGAGATGGCTCGGTACTGAAAAACACATGAAATTAAGCAGAAGATTTTTAAAATTTAACATATTTTAGACCTGAATTTAGTGTTTCTAAATAAGAATTTGAAGCTTTTTAAGTACTTACATTTATAATTGGATATCATATTGATAGAATTAAGTTTGAGTTTTAGTTTACTAATAAATGTTTTATTTGAATATATGTATAAATAGAATTTAGACTAGTTAAATGATGGACTACAGTCAAAATAATTGACCCTTTAAGAAAGTCAACTTGTGGTCCACACCTTTTTACTAATAAACATATTTTAGACCTGAATTTAGTATTTCTAAATAAGAATTTGAAGCTTTTTAAGTACTTACATTTATAATTGGATATCATATTGGTAGAATTAAGTTTGAGCTTAAATGTTAGTTTGAGTTTAAAGTAGGATTGTTTTAGTTTACTAATACATGTTTTATTTTATTGAATATATGTATAAATAGAATTTGACTAGTTATACGATGGAGTACAGTCAAAATAATTGACCCTTTAAGAAAGTCAACTGTGTTTTCGATGAAAATGCTCAAAATAATTGACCCTTTAAGAAAGTCAACTGTGTTTTCGATGAAAATGCTGGGAGTTTGATATGAAGTTGGAGTTGATCATGTTCAAATGAATCTATGAAGATTTTACGAGTGATGTATGATCATACACAATAGTTGGGTTAAAATCAAAAAAACAAAAACATTTGACTTTTTTAGTCAAAGTATTGACCCATGGTATTTACCCCCAAACTGAAGTTTTGTTAAATAAAATAAAAAATTGAAGAATGAAGTTATGATTTCATCAAATATGCGATAAGGTGAAATTTAAGGTTAATTTTTGCTTATACCTTTAATTTGTATTTTAAACCTTTAAATCTTTAATTAGATGGTAAGACATTTGAGCTTTAATTTTTGTTGAATTGAAGCTCCATTTATGCATGATTAGTAGTGTATTTGATGGTTAAATATATAAGGTTACATTGCATGTTGAAAACGGAGCTTGATTTTATTTGTTTCTTCGGATCTTGGGTCAAAACTAGGTAAAGAGATGACCCATGAGAAAACTGAAGTTTTGATTTTCACATATTGACCACACATGTTATAAACAATCAAGTTTATTTCAAAGTCGGGCTAGTTATACTTGAAGCCCCTCAACGACTTGTTAAATGATTATTTAGCCACTTTGTACTTTCAGATATACCGTATCTAATAAACGAGTTAGTTTTGCTAGATATATAATGAATATATGAAACCCCTCAACAAAATGCTAACTACCTTTTTAGCCATTGTGTACTTTCAAATATACCATTTCTAATAAATGTGTTAGTTTTATGAAGAAATATGTGACAAATCACAATTATAATGCTGATAAATCTAACTTAGTACTATTTGTTAAATATATGTACATACTTCGAGATGGTTAAGGTGTTAGACATGTAATTTAAATATTTAATAAGATATGACTAGAAGATTTTGTATGTTTATGAGCTTTATGTCATTGTATTTAGCATTAGAGTATGCAATGGGTAATTTGTGTTCATGTCGAAGTAAAATATGATGATGATCAATCCAAGAATCTCCGAGTAAAGACTTCTTCGAAATAGACTAGGACTTATCACTATAATTCTTAATCATTAGTGACAAGAATATTTACCAATATATATGTGGGGAGAATGGGAAGTGTTAGACCAAACTAGAGTAGATGGGTCGGTCCAAGATATAGATGGGCCGTACCCGTTAGGTTATGCGTTAGTTGCTTGGTCTCCAAGCAACCGTATTAGTATATATACATATACAATCTAATGTACAAATTAAAATTACAATTACAATAATACAATACCTTTGAGGTTTATTATGGTATTAGAGCCAAAACACTAAATAACCTTTTTTTTCGGGCACAATTCCGGTACTTTTCAACCTCCACAGTAGCTCACCGGATTTTACAAAATCCGCCACGCTTTTGCTTTTTTCCGGCCAAACCACATCGATTTACGAAAACCAAGAACACCACTGTGATCCTCATATAAATCCGAACAAAACCCCCTAATCAATTTTGAATTTCCGATCACCTCACCATCGCCGCTGCTAAACCCTAAAAAAAAAAAAAAAAGACAGAATATGGCTATGATTTCACTTTCACCACGCCGATAAAACGCTCACAACTCTCGTTCGCTTTACCCTTTCACCAACCAATTATGGTTATTGGAAAAATATGATTGAACCATTCCTCATCACAAACAATTTGATGGGTTATGTGAATGGTTCAATAACCGGTCCATCAAAAACCTTAATTCTGATCAGGTGCCATCGCTCGAAAGGAAAACCCTAATTATCCAATTTGGGTCTCCAACGATGCCCACGCCCCAGTATGCTAATTATCTCTACAATATCATAAGCCATCGCCATGTTCAAGGTACAACTTCTGAGATCTTTGGTTGTCCCTTGAAAGGCGTATGCACCTCATTCCACATCCGGGAGTACACTCTCTAGACACAACTTCGTGAATAGAGATGCACTGATGAAACTCCGATGCTTATCTAAATCGTGCTCAAGAATATGCTGATGCACTCGCCGCCATCGGTGAACCTGTAAAAGATAAAGATCTCGTTATGCTTGCTGTCTCAGGTCTCCGTGAAGAATATAACGGCCTTAAGACAACAATCACTGCCCGTCAAAGTCCAACTGCATTTAACGGCCTTAAGTTGACTTTTACCCTTTCACCAACCAATTATGGTTACTGGAAAAATATGATTGAACCATTCCTCATCACAAACAATTTGATGGGTTATGTGAATGGTTTAATACCGTGTCCATCAAAACCCACCTTCAAGCATCAAGGTGCACGTTCCAAAGGAAAACCCTAATTATCCAATTTGGGTCTCCAACGATGCCCACGCCAGTATGCTAATTATCTCTACAATATCAAAAGCTTTTTTACGCCATGTTCAAGGTGCAACTTCTCGAGATCTTTGGTTGTCCCTTGAAAAGGCGTATGCACCTCATTCCACATCCAGGGAGTACACTCTCTAGACAACTTCCGAGAATAGAGATGCACGGTGATGAAACTCCTGATGCTTATCTAAATCGTGCTCAAGAATATGCTGATGCACGCCATCGGTGAACCTGTAAAAGATAAAGATCTCGTTATGCTTGCCTCTCGTGTCTCCGTAAAGAATATAACGACCTTAAGACAACAATCACGCCAGAAAAGTCCAACTGCATTTAGCGAGCTTCATGCACTCCTTAGTGATCATGATTATATGCTTGGAAAAACTCATGCACCTGCTCCATCTATCACTCCATCTTTTGCTGCAAACTACGCAGTGGGCACACCAAGCACCAAAGATGCTCGTCAAGCTCAACTTTCAGAATTAGCTGCTCAATTGAGTGCTCTGGATTCCGTCACCCATTGCACCATCATCATCCGGTCCACAAGCTTTTTATGGCGCCGTAATCAAACAACAACAGAGTAACAATAACAACAACCGTGGCAACGCAACAACTCTCGTGGTAACAACCGAGGTCGCGGGTAATGGCCGTTCATTTGATTGGGCATCCACCCGAACACGAGATATGGCACTTGCAATAGATGTGGTATTGGTTCACATTCCATCACAATGCCCTAATCGTGACCCTTATACTATTCAAGCTTCGCCGCCATCCGCTAACTTTGCAAATACCGTGCTCGGTCCTCTAATGCCTCAAAATTGGCATTCAGCACACCGAGCAAACAGTCATGTGACACCCGATTTGGAAGATGGACAATTCCGAGGCATACTATGGTGACGACGCACTTCATGTTGGCAACGGTAAGGGTCTTCCTATTCTTCATATTGGTTCATCTAAAGTTTACTCACCACGAAAACGCTTTTCTCAAAACATTCTTCACGCAACGTGAAATCTCCCACAATCTCCTTTCTGTTCAAAAGTTTTGTCATGATAATGATGTCTTTTTTGAATTTCACACTTCTTATTTTGTTGTGAAGGACGAGTCTACACACACCACTCTTCTCACCGGCCCAAGTAAACACGGTCTCTACACCATCACTCTTCCTCAACTGAAGTCGATCAACAAAGTATCTTTTTCGGTTGTACGAGCTTCCCCAACCACTTGGCATAGCGCTCGGACATCCTCATCAACGTCTTTTATGCTCCATGCTTTCTAATTTTTCTCTTCTTGTTACAAATAAAAGTTTATCAAGTTTCTGTAATTCTTGTCCATTGGGAAAATCATCAAAACTACCTTTATATGTTTCGACTTTCTGAGTAATAATATTTTAGACTTGGTTTATTGTGATGTTTGGGGTCCCACACCTGTGTTATCTTTTGAAGGTCATAGATATTTTATGTTGTGTGTTGATCATCATTCTCGTTACATGTGGATATATCATTTAGCTCAAAAATCTGATGTGTATTCCACTTTTAAATCATTTGTGCAAATGGTTGAACGTCAATTCACCACAAAATTAAAGAATGTTCAAACAGATTAGGGCGGTGAGTTTCGCAATTTAGCTTCATTTTTCTTGTCGCTAGGCATCATTCACTGACGATCTTGTCCTCATACAAGTGAGCAAAATGGCTTTGTTGAACGTCGCAATCGCCACGTTGTGGAGACAGGTCTTACCCTTCTTGCTCAATCATGTGTTCCTCAACGTTTTTGGCATTATGCTTTTGATGCTGCCGTTTACCTAATAAATCGGATGCCCTCTCGCACATCGACAAACAAGTCACCTTTCGAACATATATTTAAACGGTCTCCCGATTACTCTTTTCTTCGTGTCTTTGGGTGCCTATGTTTTCCCCATCTTCGTCCATACAATCGTCACAAAATGGATTTCCGTTCCACTCCATGTGTCTTTCTTGGCTACAGCCCCTCCCATCATGGATATCGTTGTCTTGATATCTCTACCGAGTGTATGTATATTGCTCGGCATGTTCGTTTTAATGAAACACAATTCCCCTTCGATATCCACAACACAGCTTCCCCACCCCCTTCGAAAACATCTCCCTATTACTCCTCGGAATCACCATATGTAATTCATACTACTGACCATCCAAGTCCATCTTCACCACGCTCACCGATCTCATCTCCATCATCCGTTTCCCAGTTGAGTCCAACTTCTCAAACTTCTCCCGAGTCTTCTAATGGTCAACCATCTCCCGTATCGACTACATCGATACAAACACCACCCTCACCACCCCCACCACCCCCACCACCACCTCCCATTACTCGGAAACGTCCCGCAAATCTTCGTCAAAATCCCAAACCGCGAGTTCCTTACAACCCTTCCGCAAATCATGCTACCGTCCTCCCCACTACTATCACCGAACCAACCTCGCTAAGCACCGTTGCCAACAACTCTCCAGAGTGGCGTCAAGCTATGAAAGAAGAGTATGATGCTCTAGTAAAAAATGGAACGTGGTCTTTAGTACCTCTTGCTTCTAACACCAATGTTGTTGACGGTAAGTGGGTATACAGGTTAAAAAGGGACAAGCATGGTGCCATCACTCGTTACAAAGCGAGATTTGTTGCCAAAGGTTTCCGGCAACAACCAGGTATTGATTTTCATGAAACATTTAGCCCGGTTGTCAAGTCGACAACTATTCGAGTTGTTTTATCACTTGCAGTTACTAACAACTGGCCCTACGCCAATTAGATGTTAAGAATGCATTTCTTCATGGACATCTTAAAGAGCAGGTTTATATGAAACAACCTCCGGGCTTCATTGATCCACAACGACCAAATCATGTATGTTTGCTTCACAAGTCTCTTTATGGATTAAAGCAGGCCCCGCGCGCTTGGTTTGAGCGCCTCTCCAAGGCCCTCTATGATCTCGGTTTCAAAGGCTCCAAAACGGATCCATCTTTGTTTATTTATTCGCGTGGACACAAGCTTTTGTACATCCTGGTATATGTGGATGACATCATCGTTACAGGTAATGACAAGGGCACTATCGACAATTTAATTTGTCAACTTGGATCAGCTTTTGCATTGAAAGATATCGGGCCACTTAACTACTTCTTGGGTATTGAAATTGTTCCTCATGTGTCCGGGGTTCTCCTGTCTCAAAAGAAGTATATTTTGGAGCTATTACAAAAGGCTGGTCTTTCTAACCGCAATCCCGTGTCTTCTCCCATGGTTACTTCAAGCTCACTAAGTTTAGATGACAGTACCGCTTTCTTTAATCCTGTAAAATATAGACAAGTTGTGGGTGCTTTACAATATGTTACCTTATCTCGGCCTGACTTAGCTTTTGCAGTCAACAAGGTATGTCAATATATGCATGCTCGACCGAGAATCACCGGTCCGGCAGCTAAACGGATTTTACGTTATCTTCATGGTACGCTTGAATATGGTATGCTCATACGTGCTTCTTTTGGTTGTACCCTTAAAGCTTTTACTGATGTACTATGGAAAGGTAGTCCCGATACTTTTCTTAAAGCTTTCTCCGATGCCGACCGGGTCGGGATTCAGATGATCGATGGTCCACGGGGGGATTTGCTATATATCTTGGTTCAAACCTTATATCTTGGACTGCCAGAACAACGTACGGTTTCACGTTCCTCTACGAAGCTGAATACAAAGCTCTTGCCGACCGTTGTCTGAGCTTACATGGCTTCAAGCTCTTCTTCATGAGCTTGGTATCCGTCCATCTTCAACTCCTATACTATGGTGTGACAATCTTGGTGCAACATACTTGTCAGCTAACCCTATCTTTCATGCGCGCATAAAACACGTGGAAATAGACTATCACTTTGTTCGGGAAAAGGTTCCTCAAGGAGATCTTTGAGTTCAACATATATCTACACATGATCAAATTGCAGATATCTTTACTAAGCCATTACCAACTCCTCGATTCCTCTTTCTAAGATCCAAGCTGCAGGTTGTTGCCCGTCCTTAGCTTGCGGGGGCGTGTTAGACCAAACTAGAGTAGATGGGTCGGTCCAAGATATAGATGGGCCGTACCTGTTAGGTTATGTGTTAGTTGCTTGGTCTCCAAGCAACCGTATTAGTATATATACATATACAATCTAATGTACAAATTACAATTACAATTACAATAATACAATACCTTTGAGGTTTATTAGGAAGTATAGGCACAAGTTGAAGCCCGGATCAATAAGGTGCTTGAGGTTAGTTTATCTTTATTTCTAAAAATTATTATTTTCAGAAATTGTAGTGATTGAATTTTGCAAATCAAAAGAAAAAATGAGAATTGCTTGTGATTATATTATATGGAACTAAGAAAACCCACAACTACTTACTTAGACATGAACTTATTATTCATGATTTTATATGTGCTACATTCATGAATAAAGGAATCTTAATCATGATCTTTTCATATGGTCTTTTTCTTTGTAATTTCCTTTAGCAAAAGGAGTCATTTGTTGTCCCCACCACATTGCAATGTTTTCAAACGTACATATCTTGTTCACATTGCTATCTGCTATAGTTATAACCAATGTTCGTTTGTTCATATTGGTATTGCTATTTGAAGTGGTCATGACAACCCTTTGAAAAAATAGGATTTTACCTGGTTTGAGTGTGTGTGGCAGTGAGTTCAAATCTCGTGGTTTGGTCGGCTAAAAGGCCGGAAACCAAGGTTAAAAAAAAGCCAAATATCGCATTTCCAAAAGTTGTTTGATTCAGTAAATGAAGCAAGTTGTTTTAAGCTATGAGCAATTTATCACTTTCAATAAGCAAATCAACAATTTCTTTGGTATTGCTTATTATTAACAGATTATATAGAAAGTCATTGAGGTGAGTTCATCTTATTATTTGGTAGTATATTTATAGCTGATATCAATATACACTCTATATTCCTTTCTTAACTACTTAATGAAAGTTTTTTTATGCATATATGACATTTATATATGTGATGGCAATAATACATGTCTGGTAATTACCAGATTAAATAAAACAAGCCTAGTCAAAAAGCATTCTTATGGGTTTTTTTTTCCACAAAAAGAGTCTTTTGTGACCCATCTCATTCCAAAGTTTTTCCACACAAAAATATCACGTTCACATTCACTATTGATCCTTCCTAGCAACATCATCACAAAGTTTTGATAACACTACCTTAATTATTAGTATAACCACTTTAGGCTTATTCATTTCATCCAAGTTTCTTTGTGATCAGCTTATTATTGTACTTTTTTCAGTTATAACTTCAATGGCGTCCACTTCAAGTTCATTGATTCAAAAGAGCTTCAAGTATGATGTCTTCTTAAGCTTTAGAGGTGAAGACACTCGAAAGAACTTTGTTGATCATCTGTATCATGCTCTTACACAAAAAGGTATTGAAACGTACAAAGATGACGAGAAAATTAAGCAGGGGAAAATGATAAGTGATGAGCTTATTGAAGCCATTGAAGACTCAAAATTTTACATTATTATTTTCTCCAAGAGCTATGCATCTTCATCTTGGTGCTTGGAAGAGCTTGTTAAGATTATGGAATGCCAAACGATGGACGAGCACACTGCTTACCCCGTGTTCTATGATGTGGAGCCCACTGAAGTACGCAAACAAACTGGGCTGTTGGAAATGCATTTGCAAAACATAAAGACGAAAAAGCTGCAAGAAAATGGAGAGAGGCTTTGAAAGAAGCATCTGATTTGGCTGGCTGGGAGTTGAAGAACACTTTTGATGGGTAATTCCTTCATCATATCTTTGCGATATTCTTTAATTTTACTTCTTTTTTATCTACGATTGAATGATTCCGGTGGATTCCAAAGTAGTTGTAGTTTTAGGGTGATTGTTATTAGCTCCTTGCTAGTTTTATTTATAAATACATAATTAGTGGCTTTCAAAAAAACATGTTTCATCTCAAACAGGTCAAATGGGTAAATAACTATTTATATCCTAACACGGTGTATTTTTAATGCATATATAACCTTAAAGCAGTTTTTATTCGCAAACTTAAGATTTTTTCTGTAATGATATAACCTTCAAAGCAGTTTTTATTGCATTGAAACGAGTATGTTATAAGTTAGATGTTGAAGGGAAGTGTTTGCGGGTAGACCCAACCTGTTTTGACCTGGAAAAAATTACCTTATACCCAGCCTATCTTATCTGTTATTCATTTACTATCTAACTGATAGTTGATTCATTGCCATTACTTCATATACAATTGTATGTATTATATATCTGAAATTTATTGTTAAAGTAGGATTTTTAACCATCTTATTTTACATACAGGCATGAAGCTAAATTTATCCAAAAGATTGTTCAAGAGATTTCACTAGAGTTACGCTCCATCAATTTCGGCTTGGATGAAAAGTTAATCGGCATGGAGACTTGAGTAAAGGATGTTGTTTCATATTTAGAAACCAGTGTTGGTGATGTTCGCATGCTAGGGATATGGGGGATGGGAGGTGCGGGGAAGACAACTTTAACCAGGTAAATCTGAGCTAACACAATCCGTTGCTTATAACTAAAAACATATCACCATTAACCACTTAAGTGGTATTGTTACGATACTATAGAGTCTAAAAGGTTTGTACTTTTATCATAAAATTAATTGCAGAAGATGATACCATACAAGGACGTGACACCAAGCTTTGTTGCAGTAACATGTGAGATGAAATAATCATAAACTCGTATCGCTGTGTTGTTTTTGGATTGATTATGACAATGAGGAGGAGGAGTTAGTAAGGCCGAGGATAGTGGGTTTTCGGGTTGCTGGGTTCCGGTAAGGGTAAGACTATGGTGGATTTGGATTTGGGTTCGCGTTCGGGTAAGAGTAGAGTGGATTTGGGTTTGGTTGTTGATGATGATGATGATATGCTAATGGTAATTTATTCATTTTTGTCAAGTATTTTTGATCATTGATTGTAGGCATGCCTAATATTCTCGGTATTCCTAATACCACATCAATTTAGGCACAAAATTAGTCATACTATTAGGCCTCCCGATATTTTTTAGGTATATTTCAGGGTTGAAATAATTTGATGACTAGGGGATGTTTAGGATTGTTTACTTGATTAACATGTTTTGAGATAGTTTTGAGGGTGTTTGGGAATTGGGATTGCTTATTCAAACATGTTTATTTGATTTTGTCAAGTCGTTTTAAGTTAAGCATTCAGAAAGTGGCTATATGAAATAATATCTTTTTTTTAAGGCGATGATCAATTTCTTATAAGACTCTGTTAATTGTGCTAGTGTTTGGTAATGCTGATTGTTAAATATTAATTAAATCTTAAGGTAGATGTTCCTGTTGGATTAGCTTCTGATGTGAAGACAGTTGTTGATGGTAATGATAAGGAGTTTGAGATTGACAAGCTAACTGTTGTTGATTCTGATGATTAGAATGAGAAGGTAGTAAGGCCGCGATTCAAGTGGTTAAGGCGCTGGTGTAGTGTCGAGGAGAATGCTAAAGGTAATTTTGACCATTGATTGGCACGCCTATTTGGTAATCCTAATACAATCAATTTAGGCACAAATTAATCACACTATTAGGCCTCCCGATCTTTTGTTGGTATATTTCAGGGTTGAAATAATTTGATGATTAGGGGATGTTTGGGATTGTTTACTTGATTAACTCATTAACATGTTTTGAGATAGTTTTGAGGGTGTTTGGGAATTGGGATTGCTTATCCAAACATGGTTATACGATTTTGTCAAGTCATTTTAAGTTTAGCACTCAGAAAGTGGCTATCTGAAATAAGTTTTTTTGAAGGCGATGAGCAATTTCTTATAGGACACCTTTAATTGTGCTAGTGTTTGGTATTGCTGATTATTTAATGAAATCTTTAAGGTAAAATAATCAGAAATAAATAATCAGTTTGATTAAGCAACTTTGAAGCTGAGCAGTTTGGTCTTACATAATCATACATCACAATCATTTAGCCTCTGTCCAAACACTAAAAAAAATATTTATATTTTATTTCTATGCAACCCCAAACACCCTCTAAGGGCGAATAATTCTCGCCACGTGAGCAAACTTATCACAGAGACCATTACTTGCATAGGTAACATGATTTTCATCAAGAACCTTTGATCCCAAATTTGTCAAACGATCTGCTAGGTTAATTATCTGGAAGTACTTGGTTATGGATGAGTCGACACAATCAAGGTTTAGTAACTTGTTGTCAAGCTGAATAGTTCCATTGTGCTTCTTTTAGTGAATGATATTTTTCAGATGCTCTCACAAGTCTTGGCTTTTGCTTCTTTTAGTGAATGATATTTTTCAGATGCTCTCACAAGTCTTGGCTTTTACATCCATGACACTTACTTCCTCACCATCTTAGTATCTTACACATTTCTAGACTCTCAAACCAAAACTTCCCCACCCTCTTCGCAATCCATCTCCACCTGAACCAAAGCGGAAGCTTTTTAAACTTTAACTTGCAGTCCAATCCTTTTTTACTAACTAGCATGGTACCCGCACAAAGCAGCAGGTTCGAAGGTGAATGTTATTTAACGATTTGATTATAGGTACACGTCGCCGAATGTTGTTTAATAAATGTTGCTCGGAGTCGAATTGAATTGAATTTGAGTTTTTCTTTTTGAATTCGTAAGATTAAAACCCTACCAAGAAAACATGTTCTTGATGTTGCTTATTAAAATAATCAATAGAAAAGAAAAATCAAATAACAGCAATTTTGTAAGGCTCGTGTAAACAATTACAAAAGTTGTATATGTATTTGGTTATACAATAAATGTTGTTTATGTATATGTATTTGGTGGTGCATTAAAGAATAAAATTCCATTGTGTCTAGTGGATGGAATAGTTTGCTTTCACTTAAGAGACCTAGGTTGAAATTTTGCCACTACTTATTTTTTAAATCTTACACAATTCCACAATTAGCAAGTGTTGAATCTGAAAATTTTAAGCCTTCCGTAAATAGGATGTCCCAAATGCTTTATATAGTAGTATATTTTAGACCTGAATTTAGTGTTTCTAAATGAGAATTTGTTGGTAGAACTTAGAAGTGAGTTTGAGCCTAAATATTAGTTTGAGCCTAAAGTAGAATTGTTTTAGGTTACTAATACAAGTTTACTTTATTGAATAATGTATAGTTAGAAGTTAGACTAGTTAATTAATGGAATACAGTCAAAATATTTGACTTTCTCCAAAGTCAACCGTGTTTTCGATGAAAATGCTGGGATTTTACAAGTGGTGTATTTCATACACAAAAGTATTGTTATATGCTCTTTAGGTTAAAAGCATCAAAAACAAAAACATTTGACTTTTTTAGTCAAAGTATTGACTTTCATCAAGTTTACTGATGTTTTATTCAATGTAACAAACATGGAGTGTTTATTACTGCTGTTATTGTCAAATAAAAAAAGAAAGTTGAGGGGCCTGTGATGACAATACTTTATATATTTTTATGACTCTTGGTAATTTAGTTATTTGCCCTCAGCACCTTAATAAGAGACAAGTTTTGATGAAAAAAAATTGAAGAATGGAGTTATGATTTCATCAAATATGATACAAGGCAAAGTTCAAGGTAAATTGTTGCTTATACCTTTAATTTGTATTTTTAAACCTTTAATTAGATAGTAAGACATTTGAGCTTTAATTTCTATCGAATTGAATCTCCATTTATGCATGATTACTAATGTATTTGATGGTTAAATATATAAGGTTACATTGCATGTTGATCGCAGTAAGAAAATGGAGCTTGATTTTATTTGTTTATGAGTTTGGATCTTACTTAGGTCAAAACCAGGTAAAGAGATGACCCATGCGGTTACAGTGAGATCTCATATCGAAGAAGGGGGCTTTCCCTTTTCCAGCTACAAAAGAGGGTTGCTTCCTCTGTCGTCGCCACGGGAGCTCTTGGCGAGGAGACCTTAGGATAAAGACAAAACTGAAGTTTTGATTTTCTCATATTGACCACACATGTTTTAAACAATCAAGTTTATTTCAAAGTTAGGGTTGCCAGTTATAATTGAAGCTCCTCAACAACTTATTAAATGATTACTTAGCCACTTTGTACTTTCATGTACGCCATGTCTATAAACAAGTTAGTTTTAATAGATATAATAATGAATGTATGAAACCCCTCAACAACATCTTATGGTGTGTTTGGTATTTAGGGTGTTACAATCAAAGAACGGATTGATTTCTGATAATTGTTGTTTGGTTTTTATTTAGGAAATGGGATTTGGAATCATGGAATGAATAATCAATCCGGATATATTTGGAGGGTTTTATGATATCTTTCAAGTATTTCTGACAAAGTAAGCCACGTACCTATATTTGTATGGATATAAATTGTGGATTTTTGATAGTGTCACTATCTTTTACTATTTTAAACATTTATATTATAATCCAAAGCTAAATCAAAATATAAGTCCGAATCTGAATCCTAAACCCATATATAAACCAAACGGACCTTTAATACCTTTTATCCATTGTGTACTTTTCAAATATACCATTTCTAAATATAATCAATTTAAACATCTAAATGCCATACATACCCAAATACATGTTTTGAATTCATGATGCATAACGTATTTAAAGTAGGGTGTCATTAGAGCTTACCCGACCCGACCACGACCCGAACCCGACCCGAGGCAATTCGGGTTGGGTCAATCGGGTTCAAAATTATATTCGAGTCAATTCGGGTTGACCCGACTAACCCGGCTCAACAACACTTTTACAATGTAAAATACTCGAGTTGACCCCGAACCCGAATTGACCCGAACCCGACCGGGTCAACCCGAATAACACCCCTAATTTAAAGTATGTTTTGGGTAAATATAACATTATGGTGGTTTAATTGGCCATATATGGAATTGACCCCTTCCAATAAATGTGTTAGTTTTATGAAGAAATATGTGACAAATTACAAATAGAAGTCGATAAAATTAAGTTAGCACTATTTCTTTAAAATTAAAATATGTACATACTTCAAGATGTTTAAGGTGTTACAACTGCAATTTAATAAGATATGATTACAAGAGTTTGGATGTTAATGAGCTATGTCAACGTATTTGGCATTAGAGTATGCAATGGGGAATTTGTGTTTATTTCGAAGTAAAATATGATGATGATCAATCCAAGAATCTTCGAGTATAGACTTCTTCGAATAATTGACTATGACTAACCACTATATTTCTTAATCATTAGTGACACGAATATTTGCCAATATATTTGTGGGGAGACTGAGAAGAACAGGCACAAGTTGAAGTCCAGATCTAGAAGGTGCTTGAGGTTAGTTTATCTTTATAACTAAGAAGTATTATTTTTCAGTAGTACATAAAGTTATTTGATTGAATTTTGTAAATCAAAGGCTTGTATGTGATGTGTAAAGTTCATATGAAATATTTTCATGATTTAATGTGTGCTGCAATCATGACGAAAGGAACCTTTGTCATGATTTTTTAATATGGTCTTTTTCTTTGTAATTTCCATTAGCAAAAGGAGTCATTTGTTATCCCCACCACATTCGAATGTTTCCAAATGAACATATCTAGTTCACACTTATAATCACATTCCAATTTGAGTGTGTGCGGTGAAAAATCTAGTGATTGGTCGGATAAAAGGTCATAAACCATGATTAAAAAAGAGAATCCAAAGATCATCGCTTCTAGGAATATATATAATGGTTCAGAAAGTTACTTAATTATAAACCTAGAATAATGTTATATGAAGGGAAACAAGTGAGTTTTTGAACCATCATTTTCTATTTTTTGTACCAAATTAATCAAATTTTACACAAAATGCCAAAGAAAAACGAGCTGCTAACCAACACGCGATTTTAGACCGAAGCACCAAGCAAGGAAAAAAAACGCAAAACAAATGAAATCAGTCCTTTGAGCACGTAAGTGATATGTCGTGATATTGTTATGATACTAGAATCTAAAAGATTTGTACTTTTATTATAAAATTGTGGAAGATGATACCATACAAGGACGTGACACCATGCTTTGTTTCTGTAACATGTGAGATGAAATAATCATAAACTCGTAACATTGTGTTCCTCATTTTGGGACTCGAATCTCAACTAAATGGTTGACTTAATAAAAAAAGTCAAACTACATCCTTTATGAAAAAAAGTTTGGATACTATCATGTTTAAAATAAATAAAATTAGTATGGTTACATAAGTAATGTAACTATCATAAACAAGTTTTAAAAGCTACCAACATCTAACCCCAACGGTAAGAATATCAGTCTTTCAAAGAGAAGGTCAAGGGTTCGAATGCAACGGGGATAAAATTAATCCCTTGTGGCCACGGAGGTCCACTTGCGCCGACTCTGGCCATCCAAAACGGTAGTCGCATTGGGATTAGTCGGTTTGCAATGTCAAGTTATAAACTTAGGTAACCAAAAACATAAAAAAAACTACCCACATCTGAAACTTGGAAGACCTGTTACCGAGTTAAAAAATATATAGAAATTCATTGAGGTGAGTTCATCTTATTATCTAGTAAAAAAATATATAGAAGCTCAGCTGGTACTAAAGTGCTCTTTTTTTTTGCGTCAGACATGGTTTCATATTTTGACTGCAAGTGACATTGGTGACATTAGTTTATATGAGAATTAAATATTCACATATGGGTAGTTGTTGTCATTTGTCATTGTGTGGTTATTTAAGTTTTTAGTAGTTTATGTTGTGTCAGTGAATTGTTTTGAGGATAATGTACTGTATGTTTTGTTTTTTGGGTCTCATCATCTTTTAATTAGCTTGTTTAATTGATGTGGGATGCCTTCTATTATCTTTTTTTCTTTTTGTCTTGCTTTATAAATTGTTGCCTTTCTAAAATAAAAATATACACGCTATATTCCATTCTTAACTACTTAGTGAAAGTTTAATGCATATCTGACATTCACATATGTGGATGGCAATAATACATGGAGAATAACTGTCCGTTATTTGTTAAAGTTTGAAACTTTATCATACAGCACATGGATAGGTACGTATTTCTGGTAATTGATTGTGTATATGGAAATTTTTAAATAACTAGTAATTATTAAAATATTTAGGAAAGGAATGCTTTATAACCACTACAATGGTGATGATTAAATAAAACAAGCCTAGTCAAAAAGCATTCGTATGGGTCTTTTGTCTATGTTTGTTTGCACAAAAAGAGTCTTTTGTGACCCTATCTAATTCCAAAGTTTTCCACACAAAAAGATCACGTTCAAATTGACCATTGATCCTTAGTATATGTAGCAACATCCTTAATATAAATCGGCTTAGCCTAAAAAATGAACGAATTGAACAATCTGTGATAATATTAATGCAAAAACGAGTCTTTGTATAACCTCTTTAGGCTTATTCATTTCATCCAAGTCTCCCAAGTCCCCCAAAAAAAAAAAAAGTGAATTGTTAGTATACCTTTATTATTGTAGTGACAAGTTATGTATGCAATACATTTAAGCCCCTCCTAAAATTGTGAAAACAAGTTCTATCCTACCAATATAGCACTCAGCTTATTATATGCTCCTCTTCTTTTCTATTGTATAAACATTGTATATTTACCTAATACGTGTTAGTTTACCTAATACGTCTAATTTGTTTAATTCTTATATAACTAAGTCATTGTTCTTCACTTCGGAGAGTAAATTTGGTATTTTTGGTTTCGTACATACTATTATGTTCTTCGTTTCACCTAACGCATTATACATGGAAGAATCATTTCTATGTTGAAACGTATACATCTTAAATGTAAACTTATAACAAGTTCTTAAATATGCATAAAAAATAACAACACTACGCATAATCAGTGTTGTTGTAAAAATAGCCTTGGTGGGCCGATTAATCAATAACAATATTTGAAGAAGTGGGTTTATGTATACTTTTGGATCAATGCTCTAGAGATTAAAAAATATTAATTAATTGCAAAGAGGCGGCAATAAACAAGTGGCAAGGGCCGCCAATAACATTCTAGAGAAATATAAGAGCCAATTCAAAAATATAAAATATTTGAAATATTGTTGGTCGTCAATAGGAACATGTGGTGTAACATCATTCGTATTTGGATAAATAGACCCCAAATCCCGGTTTGTGGGTTTTGGGCCTATTTATCTAGTAATAATACGTACTAATTTTATTTTCTTTGAAGAATTTAAATCATTTAGATTTGAAGTTAGAATATATTTTTGTTTAATTTAAAAAAGATGTTACTGATCTTAATTCATGTTACAAATAAATCCAATGAAGGTTTGTATAATCTATATATCATAAACAAGTTCCAATTAACATGTTATGAATTCGGATGAAGTTTTAACTATCATTAATAAACTTTATGGTTAATAGTTCAATAGTTAATGTGTTATAATAAAATAAAGTTTGATTGATGAAAACGAAAAGGAAATTTCCAAGATATATTTTTTTCATAAACAAATTTTTCGATGAACTTGGCTAAGAATTTAGAGGATGTTTCTTTTATCATCACATACTTTATGACCAACTAGCTATAGAATTTTGTAAAGTATTCTTGTATTATTGTAAATCATAAGAAAATCTATTGCATCAAATTTATTGGAATTGAATGCATGATAAGAACCAAATGGTCCTTAATGGTACACAAAGACATTTTTTTTCATTTGTAATATATTTTACATCCCTGTTTCCATTACATCCTACCAATTATTAAATGAACTTATATTATCGTCAACATCATAAGGATTTATATGGCGTTAAGTTGTGCTTGTCGTAGAAAATACTCATGTTAATATTGAAGTTAGAAATAATGCTAGTCAACAAAAGTCTATTTGAAGAATTTTCATATATATTTACATATTTTTTGTCGGCCGATATGGCTAGGAATTTTGCGGATAATCCTCATTAGAGACTTTCTGACCAACTAGCTAAGAATTTTAATTCCATGATATCTCTGTATTATTGTAAGAGATAAGAAAAATTATTCAAACAATATAGTGGTGTATGGTATGAAACTAAATGTAAAAAAATGGTCCCCTGTTACGGATAAGAGGAAATTTCTTATTGCAAATTATTGGTCAATGTTTAGAAATAGTCCACAAAATGCAAGTGAACAACAGTTTAATTTTGAATGATAGCAGATATTTATATGATTTATTCATTTGAAGATTAAGTAGTTATTTTATTTAGACAAGTAACTACAAGAATAATTTTTAAATTACAATAATAAAAGTTATGATTGCAAAACTTCAAAAAACTAGATTTATAAATTAACAAACTCTGTCATAATGTGAAGAAGTGAATAAAAAGTTTGAAAGTTCAAACCGTGAATCTTTATCTTTTTTTTTTCATTGACCAAAAGACCATATGAGTGGTTTTTGTTGCTCATCCATCATCATCATTCCACAAACACAAAACACTTTTTTCACACAAACTCTTTCAACCAAACTTCCAATGGCTTCTACTTCAGTTTCATCCATTCAAAAGAGCTTCAGGTATGATGTGTTCCCAATAATCCTTAAAATCAGGATCATCAGCATAAAGAGGTTGTAGACTCTCAAAACCCGACACATGAACCAATGACGTGGTGGTTAACGCGGGTCGCCTGCTCAGGGCATCAGCCACCGTATTTGCACTCCCCGCTTTGTGTCGAATGACAAAAGTAAAATCCTGAAGTGTCTCAACCCACTTAGCATGTCTAGGTATTAATTTCGCTTGCCCCTGAATGAACTGTAACGCCTGATGGTCGGAATAGAGAATAAACTCATTCGGTAATAAGTAGTGACGCCAATATTTGAGACTTCGGACAATAGCATAGAATTCCTTATCGTATGTGCTGTAGCGTTTGCGAGTGTCATTAAATTTCTCGCTAAAAAAAGATATGGGTCGGTTTTGTTGACTCAGAACGCCTCCAATACCGAGGCCCGAAGCATCGCATTCCACCTGAAAGACATGCTCAAAATTGGGCAAAGCTAATACCGGCGCTTCCGTAACAGCCTTTTTTAGCTTGGCGCGCCAAGCATGATTCCGAACTCCATATGAACTTTGAATCTTTTAAGCAATCCGTGATAGGAGCAACGATGGAACTAAAATCACGAATAAAACGGCGATAGAACGATGCCAAACCATGGAAACTTCTGACATCATGCAACGACCTTGGAGTTGGCCAGGTAGTGATGGCCTCCACTTTGGTAGTGTCCATGCGAATACCCTTGCCGGACACTAAGTAACCCAAGAAAATTACTTCCGTTTTCAAAAAGTGGCACTTTGTCTTGTTAGCAAATAATTTCTGTGCCCGTAAAATGAGAAAGATATCACGCAGGTGCTGGAGGTGCGAGTCTAAACTTTTTCTAAACACCAAGATGTCGTCAAAATAAACGACAACACATTTACCAATGAGGGACCTGAAGATATGGTTCATTAAACGCATGAACGTGCTAGGCGCATTCGAAAGACCGAATGGCATAACCATCCATTCATAAAGACCGTCGCGTGTTTTGAACGCGGTTTTCCATTCATCCCCTGGGTGGAGGCGATCTGATGATAGCCGCCCGTAAATCTATCTTGGAAAAATAGTAGCGCCATGGAGATGATCCAAAGATCATCAAACCGCGGAATTGGAAACGGTATTTTATGGTAATTTTGTTAACGCTGACTGTCAATACACATGCAAACGTGCCATTAGGTTTAGGAACAAGTAATGTTGGGCGCACACCGGGCTCATGCTCTCACAGATTAAACCCTTTTCCAGTAGCTCGGTGACTTGTCGGTGTAACTCGCTATACTCTTTTGGGTTCATGCGATAAGCTGCTTTGTTAGGGATTGTTGCACCAGGATTGAAATCGATGCAATGTTGTATCTCCCGCATAAGTGGTAATCCTGCAGGAATATCATCGGGAAAAATATCAAAGAATTCAGTAAGTAAAGGCATCACCTCAACTGGGACATCTTCAATTGGGGTGTTCTATTCGACGACAACTAGACCGAACACGGGATGCGGCGGTGAGTGTCGTGTGAGGCCGACAAGATCGGCTTTTGTCACCGGTGTGATCTCTGGTTTTTCGTCTCTAGGATTAAGAGGAGCCAATGTAACATGGAGACCATCTTTTTTGAAGGAATACGTGTTTCGAAACCCATCATGTTTTGCCCTCCGGTCGTATAGCCATGGTCTCCCGAGTAACAAATGGCACGCGTCCATCGGGATGACTTCACACCATATCTCATCTGTGTATTTGGTACCAATCGAGAAGTTCACCAAGCACTTTTGTGTTACCTTGACGAGATTACCCTTTTTTAACCATGTTAACTGATACGGTTCCTGGAGGTCTTGGGTAGGGAGGCCTAGTTTGTCGACCATGGTGGTGGCGACCATGTTTTCACAGCTGCCACCGTCAATAATGACTGTTACACCCGTCCTTTGGTGGTGCATTTAGTGCGGAAGATATTGTTTCGAAGCCATTTGGTGTCATCGTCCGGATCAGAAACAAGGGTATTCAACAGTCGTCGTGCAACAAGTGCTTCACCTTTGTCCGGGTAAAGGATCTCGGTTTCTTCTTCCCCGTCGGTGTCAAATTGGGGTTCTGTATCGTTGACGAAAGCAACAATTTGTTTGTTCGGGCAGTCACGCTTGATATGACCCAATCCTTGACATTTAAAACAACGTAAGGGGGTGGAGTTGTCAAACGCTGTAGTAGGGGCTGCTGGGGTATCGGTTTTGACCGGTCCAGGTCGATTGGTGATTTGTGGTTGGGTTGGTGTGCGATTAGAAGGTTGGAACCGGGCAATTGTCTTGCTTTTTCGAGTGTTCTGTTGTTCGACCCTCAAAGCTAACCTGCACACATCCGAAAAAGAATAATATTGCATCAACGAAACGGTATCGGCAATGTCTGGTCGGAGTATTCCGAGAAAGCGCGCAATAAGCTGTTCTTCGTCTTCTTCAGCTCCACAACGTAAACGCATTCGTTCAAATTCGGTGATAAGAGCGGAGACTGATAAAGTACCGTGTCTAAGGTTGTGGTATTCGATATACGCATCCTGTTTGAAGGTGACCAGAAGAAACTTGGCACGCAAGAGTCGTTTCATCTTATCCCATGAAGCGACTTTGTGTTTCCCGTCGCGATGGCGCTGTTTTTGGATGTTTTCCCACCATAACGAAGCATATTTTTTTAACTTTATAGCAACTAATTTGACCTTTAAATTATCTGGAATGTCGCGAAGATCAAAAATTCGCTCGACTGTAAGTAACCAGTCAAGAAAATCATCGGGTTGTAGGTCAGTGCGAAGACCTAGGGATCGGAGAGGATCAGCGAGCTGGTGTGGTTGTGGAGGAGCACGGCGGTGACGATGGGCTGGAGGAGTTGGTGGATGTTGATTGTGAAAAAAAATTTCAAAGTCGTCGTCTGATGTGCCGCCTGGGTGTGATGGAGATGGTGTGTTTTCAAACTGTCGTTCATAGCGATTAAAAGGATTGATTTCTAACTCTCGAATCCGGTTGCGAAGTCGTTCGATCTCAACATCACGGGGGTCGGGTTCAGCAGACATGGTGAGATACGTTTGGCTGTGATACCACTTGATAGGGATGTGCAAGAACAAAGATAACCTAGGACTGAAACCTAGCGGCGATTAACACTTGGCCAACCAAGTTGCTGAATTGTCGGTCGCTTCCCGGCCAACCGAGCAAGACAAAGAAACGCAGGAATACGTTTTAACAGAAAACTTTATTAATTAATAATTAACCAACCATCCAAGGAGTTTAAATAAGAAAACAAATAAACCTAAATCCCTAAACTTAAGGATAAAGAAACACAATTTTAAAAGGAAACAAATTCGTAACAAAAATAGACTTGCAACAACTTCTCCTTTAATTTCGGATGGATGGGATCTTGTTGCCAAATATCGCTCTAGCCACTTAACCCATCAGAACTGTTCCCGTCGATGGGCCTTCGCTCCACCGGACCCGTGTTATGATGCCGATCGGTATCAAGATCATTTACACATATTCACTTCTGCAAGGTATAAATGCCAAGATATAATACATTTGAGTGTTTCAATCAATTTATGAAGTGTGCAAATCACCTCGCTTATTTAATTGTTACATTGTGCGTATACGGAGTCGGATCGTATTTGGGTTAACCGGGTAAAAAGCTACATTGTGTGTATAAAATAGCTAGCAAGTACATACATATTTTCTACTTCTTTTTCTACTGTACATATGAGTATAAAAGAAGAATTTATAATTTCTTTTACCAAATCAGAAAATATTGGGATAGTGGACGTGACGTATGTGTTGATCTTACGGGTTCGTCGCCTTTGACGCAATCCGGGTTGATTGATTTTATACCAGGGCGAGCGATCAGTGATGCTGCACAGCGTAAACGGGTCAAGTACGATGCTAAATGTGCGGATATTGGATATGGGTTTCTCCCCTTCTCTTTTTCTTCTTTTGGAGAACTTGAGAAATATGCAGTCACCTTACTTAAGCGTATTCGACGATTCTCTATTACCCAGGACATTGGAGCGCGTGCAGCAGTTCATATCTTTAATAGGATTGGTTTTACCATTGCTAGAGGTGTGGGGGCTCAGTTGATTTCGAGACTCCCCACTAATTTTTTGTAATCCTATGAGTTTTTAATAAAAGTGTGATTTATAAAAAATAATAATAAATAAATAATAATAATAATAATAACAATAATAATAATAATAACAATAATAATATTCTCAGTTGTACCCGGGCTCCACATGCACAAGATTTCTTATTCACCATACCTACTGATGGGTTAGGCCAAAGTATGAACCATCACCAATTCCGGTCGGTATTGTGTTATACGCTTACCATACCTATGTTTTCTGAAGATAGTCCTTGTCCAAGCTGCAAGCATCGTATGGACCAATGGGGAGACCATGCAGTTTACTGTCCCAGTGAAGTGGGGGTGAAGTTCAGACATAACCTGGTGCGTGATATTCTTGTCGACATATGTTCCAAGGTTGGGATTATGGTGAAAAAGGAGGGCCCAATGGGGTGTCTTTCGAGAGATGGGAAAGTGCTACGTCCGGCAGACTTGTTATTATTCAACTGGATCCAAGGTAAAGATGCATGTTTAGATGTGAATGGCATCTCTCCTTTTGCGGGTATTGATGCAAATTTGTGGGCTCTAGGGGTAGCCTTACATAATGCTGTGGAGAAGAAGAAACAGAAATATGTGTCCAAATGTGAAGAAAACGGTTATAAGTTCATTCCATTTGCTTTTTCTACATTCGGAGAGCTTGATGTGGAAGCCTTGGATACACTTTCATGTATCAAGACTGTTGTCGTTAGCCACTTGAATAATCTCAAGAGTGATGCTTTTGTTTTTCATAGACTAAGTTTTTGTATCCAGAAAGGAGTACGAGCCCAACTAGTGTCTCGGCTTCCCACTAATTTCTTGTAAAATCCCTCTGGTTTTCTAGTGAAGTTATGTTTTAAAATAATAATAATAATAATAATAAAATAATAATAATAATAATAATAATAATAAATAATAATAATAATAATAAAGTGATGTTATAAAATAATAATAATAATAATAATAATAATAATAATAATAATAATAATAATAATAATAATAATAATAATAATAATAATAATAATAATAATAATAATAATAATAATAATAATAATAATAAATAATAAATAATAATTCAATCATTTCTTAATAAGTATAAAGGTATAAAAATATTTACTTTTATATAATAAAAGATGTTTAGAATTATCGAATGCACCTAAAGAATAAGCCAAGAATAAACCAATAAGTGTGTGGAAAGTTTATAAAAGTAATTAAATGTTATAATAGAAAGACACTTTTAAACCAGTAAAATAGTACTATATGATTACGAGTAATAAATAAGCAAGTCCAAACCAAAGAAATGTAATTATTAAAGGATTTTTCTAATTTGTGTCTTACAGACACACGATAAAAAGTCAGAGACTCACAAAAAGAACTTAGAGATAGGGGTGAGCATGGTTCGGTTTGGCTCGGTTTTTGTATAAAACCGAAACCGAACCAAAAAATTTCGGTTTTTGATTTTTAGAAACCATTCGGTTTCGGTTTTGTGTCGGTTTGGTTTTTTGGTTGTCGTTTTTTTTTCGGTTTTTTCGGTTTCTATACGATTTATCGAGCTTTGCTTTTTCAAAGTAGATTTGACATATATCATAAAATAAAACCATATCTTAAACCGGTACCGGTACAACGGTACTAAAACGGGTTAAGAACCGTCTTAAATCAAGTGCCAACATTCTCAAAGTTGCCTCCAAGTTCCAAGGATTTGTTAGAGCTTGAAAGGTACACTCAAACAATTGAAGGGTGTGTAAACGAAAAAAGAATGATGTTGGAACAAGTTCTTCAATCTTTTGATGTAATTGCACCATCTTCAGCAGGAACAACCATTAACATCAAACTTAATGTGTTCTTCTCACATTTGTGTACCCATTTTTTTTACCTTAAAGCACATTTGTGTTATGTATATTGTTA
Organism: Chrysanthemum makinoi; assembly: GCA_910596185.1. Taxonomy (NCBI): domain Eukaryota; kingdom Viridiplantae; phylum Streptophyta; class Magnoliopsida; order Asterales; family Asteraceae; genus Chrysanthemum; species Chrysanthemum makinoi. The sequence continues at coordinate 27,935,405 of OU343222.1, read as the reverse complement.
TGAAATAAAATATTAGCAGAGTTATCACACGTTTGAAATGCATCATTGACAACGGTAATGTAAAAGGAATATATCAAGATAAAGTACTTATATTAATTATGAACAACAAGGCAAGATATATTATTTTGACTATAAATGTCGGTTCGGTTTCTATTGGTCGGTTTTTAAAGCTAAAACCAAACCGAACCAAAAACTTCGGTTTTTTCAAAACATAAAAACCAAACCGTCGGTTTTTCAATCGGTTTTGGTTTTTTTGGTTTCGGTTCTTCGGTTTTTTTCGGTTTAGGTTCGGTTTTTCGGTTTCTTGCACACCCCTACTTAGAGATACACACAAAAGTATAGTTTTTAAATAAAAAAAATGTTTTTTTTTATACTTTTGTGTGGTCCCTAAGTCCTTTATTGTGGGTCTCTATCTTCTTATCTTATGCCCGAGGCACAAGTTAGAAAAACCCTTTATAAAGAAACAAAATTACAACTTCCATTGACGTGTAAATTGAAAATCTTATGGTCTTTTTTTTCTCTATCATTTGTCACCATCTCATTCCAAATACTTTCTACCCTAAATGATCACGTTCACATTGCTAGGGCGATAATCATCGATCCTATATAGCAAAATGCCAAATAACTTAGGTATTATAAGTTGCTAATTGACGTAGTCACCTTAGATAAATGTAATGGTAATACTATTAACAGGGAATCAGATATGGATTTTCCTTTTTTGATTTTACCGACTATATTTCAAGGGAAAAAATCTTTTTGAACTTGACATAAGTGGCGGTGCTCATATTATTGACCCTCACTGGTTCAAAACTGAGGACCTTTGAACTTGGGAATACTCCGAATATTAAGATACTAAAACTGAATAGGTTTAATCGACACCTTTTTGTGTAAGATAATAAAACTGAATAGGTTTAAGGATTTGGTAGAGCTTCAAATGTTTGCCGAAAGTTTAAGCTCAAAAATCTCGACCTTAGTTATTCAGAGTCGACAAACCGTCACATCAGGAATACTCCAAATCTTGAGACGCTAATACTCGATGGATGTGGTGATCTAGTAGAGCTTCAAATTCCTACCGAAAGTTTAAAGCTCAAATATCTTAACCTTAGTTATTCAATGTTGACAAACCTTACGTGGACCAGCATCCTATGGCCCTAGAGCTCACCCTACCAAACTCGTGCCCCCATAACTCCCACGACCTAACCTTTGAATCCACCAACATCACCTTCCAACCCTCCTCTTCTGACCTGTTGGGAATTATAATTGAGTTGATATGACAAAATATGAAAGATGAAGGACTTATGAAGACAAGGGACCTACTTGTTAAAATAGTTTTTACTATTTAGTCCCTAGTAGTATTTGTAACCCTAGACTCTCTAGTTTAGTTTATAAAGAGAAGTAGGGAATAGGTTTAGGTGTGCCAAGATGTGAACACCATTAGTAAAGGTGTGTGTATGTGTAACCTAGACATAGTGTATAAATGCATAGGGATAGATAGTTAGTAGTCGATTAGTATTATAGTGATTAGTAGTGTAGATATGATGATGAGGAACCTTTAGCAATAACATTGATGTTCTTATTCCACTGTGCACCTTATTTATCGTTGTTATTGTTATTCCTATTGGGCTTAAACAATCTTTAACATGACCAAATTGGTACGGCCCAACAGACTACACCGGCCTACAATCGATACCACAACAAAATACACCCGAATCACTATCAACTACCTAACCACTGTCACCCAACCCAAATACTCATCTATAACCATTACCGGACACCCTATGGTCACACGGGCTAAAGATGGCCTCACAAATCCTATTGACCGTTTGTCTCTTAACACTAACACCACTTCACCCATTCATTGGTCTCATGTTCATGCTCTTTATGACCCTAATTGGTAAAAAGCTATGTTAGAAAAGGAAAATGCTTTAATTAATAACAGAACATGGGTAGTTATGCCTCGTCCTGCTAAATGTCAACATTGTGTTATGTATGTGGCTTTTCACACATAAATTTAAGGTAGATGGATCACTTAGTCAGTATAAAGCTCGCCTTGTAGTGAATGAACGTAGTCAGTGGTTGGGTATTGATTGTGATAAGAAATTTAGCCTAGTTGTCAAACCGGCTACCATATGCATTGTTTTGAGTCTTGCAGTTTCTAGGAATTGGCCTATTCATAAGCTAGATGTGAAGAATGCTTTTCTTCATGGTGATTTATTAGAGATTGTTTATATGCATCAACCACCTGTCTTTGTGGACCCTCATAATCCTAATTATGTTTGTCATTTTCAACGGTCTTTATATGGGCTTAAGCAAGCCCCTCGTGCATGGTTTTAGTGCTTTGCTTCTTATGTCATACAAGTTGGTTTTCACCACAACAAAATTGACTCATCATTGTTTATCTTTCATCGCAAGACAAATAATGCATACTTGGTTCTTTATGTTAATGACATTATCCTCAAATTTCTTCTGCATCTTTTTTTGAGAAAGTTATCTCATCGCTTCATGGAGAATTTGCTGACCGGCATGGGCTCTCTTAATTATTTTCTTGGTATGTCTTCTCAATGTTCTTCAACAGTTTTATTTTAATCTTAGAATAACTATGCTAAAGAGCTTCTTGAACGTGCTCATGTGCAAAAGTGTAATCCTTGTCGGAAACCTGTTGATACTGATTCTACGCTTGGTCTTGATGGTGATCCTCCTTCTGATCCAACTTTGTATCACAGCTTAGCCGATATTATAGGACCTGGTTTGTCCTATGTTATTCCGCAAGTGTAACTTTATATGCATGATCCTAGGGAGCCACATTTTTCTAATCTCAAGTGTATTCTTTGTTTTACAGCTGCATGTTTCTACTATCACTCAACGAACTGCTTACACAGATGCTGACTGGGTTTCACCCAACTTTCCATATCTAGCTATTATGTTTTCATTGGGGATAATTTGCTTTATTAGTCTGCTAAGCGTCAAGCTACACTATTTTGATCAAGTGATGATGTTGAATATTAGGTGTTGCTAATGTTGTTACCAAAACTTCTTGGGCACATAACCTTTTGCATTAGTTAAATGCACATGTTTTACTTCTACTTTGGTTTACTGTGATGTTATGTATTCTCTCCAATAATTCAGTTCAACATCAGTGCACCAAACATATAGATCTTGACATTTATTTTGTTCATGATTTTGTGGCAAAGGATCTTGTGCGCGTCATGCATGTTCCATCAAGATATATGTTCTTTCAGTCTTGATGGCCTTGTACCTTGGATTCTCTTGATATCTTGAATCATTTTCCTTGTCTTTAACTCTCAATAGGCCTTTGTTAGGTAATTGAGCCAGTTACACTCATATAATTGATTCTAGATGGATAGGAATTCATAAAGTAGGTTCCCCTGTGTGTGAAGGGTAGAATGAACTTGGAGGGCAGTGTATGAAGCTTGGAATAGCGAGAAGTAAAAGATGAATCTACTTGGTCCAAGCTATACACTGCTAAAGAGGTTAGGTTGGAAATGTAGAAACCTGGTATAGCCCTTGATTGGAATGGTGAATGGGTGGCTATAACATACATAATTGATGAATTTCACCTTTCCTCTTGATTATTGTGAATGATGGTTGAATGATCAATGATGGGAGGTGGTTTTGGAAATGTAGACACGTTATAGTCTTGGTGCACTTAAAAGGTGAATGAATTTGCTGTTTGTTTCTGCAAAAAGGGGAAATGTTGCTGATTGACTGTCAAAGTTTTGTTTCTATGTATAAGTTGTATATGTGTTGTCTGAGATACTAGCATAGCTGTATCTGATATCAGATAGTATAGTGTTTCATGTATTGCCTCTGGTTGGGAATGTCCTAACTAGTGAATGTCATATATCATGTAATTTGTGTTGATATTAATATAAATTTTCACCCTTTGCACCAAAAAAATGAATGTGCATACAAAAATATAACGTTATTAGATTTTTGTTAATTATGATATCAATGATATGATATTATGGTCATTCACAATGTTTTAAAGGCTTTAGGCGAGATTTGAAAATGAGGCCAAGATGTAAAGCTAAGGCTCTATAAATTTGTTATTTCTTTAAAATACACGGTTATAATTATTTACGTAAAATCTCATTTCATAAAAGTTACGAACTTTCTACCCCTAATACTCCTGTTAGACTATTAGTATTATGATTAGTATTTGGCCCATTGTATATTAGGCCCATTATGTAGCTTATATAATCTTGATGTACCTCTCATTATTATTCAATCAATATACACAAACTTACATGGTATCAACCCTAACCGATCCACTCTCTGCTTCCGCAATTTTTTCATTTAGTATTATTGTTTCTTGACCTTGTGTGTTGTCGAGGTGTGTTTGATTGTTTGTCGACCAAGTGTGTTGTCGACCTTCCTTGTTTCACGATTTCCTGCACCTTTAAAAAAAATTCAATTATTAAACCCTTAAACCATTCGACTAACCTGTTACTATTCATTTTTTTTTAGATTTCCTTTGATCAAGTTTGTTGAGTAATTAAACATTATCACGTGTTTGTTCTCCAAGTGGGACAATATTGTAATCTAAGATCCACGTGGGATACCACTCACCAGTTTTTATTGTCAACATATTTATTAACCTCTCGACATATTTTATTATTGTCGACTTATTTATTGTTCGACATATAATCCTCTCGACATATTTATTCCCACCGATTGTTAAACCCCATTGTTTGCTAAACCCGATCAATTACTACCATGACTACGGATATCACTCCCCTCCCACTTGTCCTCACGTTATCGGATAAACTTATGGCGATCAATCACTTGACTAATTTTGTTCCAATTAAGCTTGATGTTGATGAGATGAATTACTCATCATGGGTATATTATTTTTCTCACCTTTGTAATGGATATGGCATCTTGGATCACCTCGTTGATCCACCGGCGTCCTCATCTACTACACCTCCTCCACCCCCGACTAAGGATGCGGAATGGCTCAAGGTTGACTTCATCATAAGGTCTTGGATCTTCTCTACACTTGCCTCGAATCTTCAAAAACGGTTGGTTGTTCTTAACCCTAAATCTGCTAAAGAGGCATGGGTGTGTCTTGAGGGGATTTTTCAAGACAATAAACGTCCTCGAGCTATGGCTTTGAAGGCGGAGTTGCGTAATCTAAAGCTTGGGGATTTATCAATTGATGCGTACTTTCAGAAAATTGAATCAATTGCATTGGTTTTGAATGGTCTTGGTTCTCCTCTTAGTAATGATGATATTGTTACGTTTGCACTTGAAGGATTACCCAACACGTATGATGTGATTTCAACTGTTATTGCTAGTCGGGAACCCTTTCCCGATCTCAAGACGGTTCGTTCTTTGTTGACCACGCAAGAGATGCGCATGAAGTCTAAAGTTCAAGACCCGGTTGTGGATGCTACATCCGCTTCTCCTACGGTTTTATTGGCAAATAGCAACACTCGTCGTCCGTCTAATCCATTGGAAAAAGTGAACAAACCATGTTTTTTGTTTGCTAAAGGACATTGTCGTTTTGGTGAGGCATGTCGGTATCTTCATAATGGTGTCCATGGCAAATCTACACTACTTCCTCATGATTCCAGTTCTGTGGATATGGATACTTTGCAACAATTGTTGGCTAAATTGGGTTTTACCACTTCCCGTAATACTAAAAATGCTCCTGCTCCTGTTTCGTTCTATGCCTCGACCCAAATGCATCCCACGACCCAATTGCAACAGGCACATCAGCCGGTCCACGGCCTGTCACCATCCGGCCTTTACCCTTGGGGGTCCAACTCTTCTGGACTGTCACCGTGGGCGGTTCCACAACAGGGGGTTCAGATTCTACAGCCAGGGTTCACTTATGCACCCGGTCACATCAGTGGGTCATACACGCCTGGGGTTCAATATGGGATTACGCCTGGTCTGATTCAACAGCAGGCTCCACAATAGATGCTGGTTCAAATAGATGCCAGTTTAGCAGCAGGTTCACATGGTTCGGTTCAAACAGGGCAGTTCGTGCAAGGGGTTCCACAGCAGATGTTGGTTCAGCAGCAAGGAATTTTTCATCCAAGTCAACTTTTGGCATCCGGTTCACAAGGTTCGGGTCAAGCTACCACTTTGCCGCATGCTTTTGCTACTAACACTCTTCAGGACCCGTCTGTTGGAAATTGGAATATGGATACAGGTGCGAGCTCTCATCTTAATGATTCTGTGCATTGTCTTAGTGATATTCTTAATGAGTGCATTTATTCGTCTGTCGCGGTTGGTGATGGGCGTTTCATTCCCGTTACCAACTCCAGTCATAGTATCTTGTCTACACCTTTTCGTCCTCTTCATTTAAATAATGTTTTAATTACCCCTTATATCGTAAAAAATCTTATTTATGTGCGTCAGTTTGTTCGTGATAATTATTGCACTGTTGAATTTGATCAATTTGGTTTTTCTGTGAAGGACTTCATAACTCGACGGGTACTTCTCCGTTGTGATAGCACGGGTGATCTTTACCATGTACGAAACCTTCTCCAATTCCTCAAGCTTATCTTATCAGTCAGTATACATTGGCATCACGACTTGGACATCCAGGAAGTGAAGTGTTGTGGCGTCTTGTGTCTAGTGATTCTATTTCTTTTAATAAAGAGAAGCTTCCCGTTCTTTGCCATGCTTGTCAGCTTGGTAAACACGTGAAGCTTCCGTTTGTTAGTTCGTCTAGTACTATTACTTCTTGTTTTGACATTGTTCACTCGGATTTGTGGACATCCCCAACTCCGAGTCTTTCTGGTTTTAAGTATTATGTTTTGTTTCTTGATCATTACTCCCAGTATGTTTGGGTTTATCCATTAATGAATAAATCTGATGTTTTGTCTAAATTCCAGTTGTTTCGTAGTTATGTTCATACTCAGTTTAAATGTGAAATTACATCGTTTCAGTGTGATCATGGTGGTGAATTTGATAATACCGCCTTTCATAAATTGTTTTCAACAAATGGCATCCAGTTTAGATTTTCTTGCCCCCGCACCTCTCAACAAAATGGAAAATCTGAACGCATGATTCGTACCGTCAATAACCTTATTCGTACTTTATTGTTCCAAGCACATTTACCACCCAACTATTGGACTGAGGCTCTTAATATGGCTGTTTATTTATTGAATATCCTACCTTCCCGTGCCATTAACAATGACATACCCTTTACCCGCGTTTTTGCTGCTACACCTGATTATAGTGTACTTCGTGTTTTTGGATGCCTTTGTTACCCATATATTGATACCAACCATAAATTAGGACCTCGCGCTACACCAGCCATATTTTTGGGACATGCTGCCAATCATTTTGGCTATCGTTGTCTTGATCTAAATACCAACAAAATTATTATCTCTCGTCATGTTACATTTGATGAAACGGTTTTTCCGTTTCAAACCCATCCGTCCAAACCCACTCCATCCTATGATTTTTTGGAAGATTCTTCCAATCTCATTTCCACCATTATCAACACCACCCCCATTGGTCCTACTTTAAACTCAATTCCTATACCGCCAGTTGACATGCCTACACCTCACGAACCAGTAAACATGCCTACCTCCCCTGCCCCACCTACACCAACACCAACACCAGCTGTCTTTCCCGCACCTGTCCCTGACCCACCATCGCCACCACCTGTCGTATCTATTCATCCCATGGTCACACGTTCTCGTGTCGGGACTACTCGTCCTAATCCTAAGTATGTTGGTCATGTGTCAACTGTTTCTCTGTCACCTAAGTCGAATAAGGCTGCTCTTGATGATCCAAATTGGCGAAATGCTATGATTGATGAATATAATGCGCTTATTAAGAATAAAACTTGGACTTGTGTACCTCGTCCTACGAGTGTTAATGTTGTTCGGTGTATGTGGTTATTTCGCCATAAGTATTTGGCTGATGGCACTCTTAGTCGGTACAAGGCACGCCTTGTTGCCAATGGTAGCACACAGGTGGAGGGAGTGGATGTTGATGAGACTTTTAGTCCGGTTGTTAATCCAGGCACAATTCGGACTGTTCTTAGTTTAGCTATTTCTCGACATTGGCACATTCATCGGCTTGATGTCAAGAATGCATTTTGCATGGTGATTGGGTGAACTGTTTATATGCATCAGCCACCTGGTTTTCGGGATCTGAGCATCCGGATTTGTTTGTTTATTACTGTGTTCTCTTTATGGTCTTAAGCATGCGCCTCGGGCATGGTTTCAGCGGTTTTTGCTTATATTCTTCTTGTGGGGTTTACTTCGAGTCGGTGTGATTCTTCTTTATTTATTACCGACAGTGTAATGATTGCTTTTCTGCTACTATATGTGGATGATATTGTGCTTATGCTTCCTCGATAGTTTATTACAGAAGATTATTGCTTCTTGCATAAGGAGTTCTATATGACCGATTTGGGTGCTCTTAATTATTTTTGGGTGTGTCGTTCGGTGACTCTTCGGGATGTTTTTGTCACAGCGTAAGTATGCTATGGAGATTTTGGAGCGTGCACATATGGTTGGTTGTAATCCTTTTCCGGACTCAGTTGACGCGAGTCTAAGTTGGGTGTGACGGTGATCCGGTTCTGATCTACGTTATATCGGAGTCTTGCAGGTTCTCTTGATCAGTCTCACTTTCACTAGACCCGATATTACTTATGCTATGCAGCAGGTTTGTTTATATATGCATGATCCTCGTGAGCCTCATTTCACTGCTCTCAAGCGAATATTACGGTATGTTCAGGGGACTTTGGCTTTTGGTTTACATTATTTTCTTCTACTCACGAGTCCTTGGTTGCTTATTCGGATGCTGATGGGCTGGTTGCCCTACCACTTGTCGGTCTACATCAGGTTATTGTGTTTTTCTTGGCAACAACTTACTTTCATGGTACTCTAAACGTCGGTGCGATTTCCGTTCGATGCTGAGCTGAGTATCGAGGTGTTGCCAATGCTGTTTCTAAGACATGTTGGCTTCGGAATTTACTACGTGAGCTTCATACACCATTTTCATCTGCTACTATTGTTTATTGTGATAATGTGAGTGCCGTGTACTTGTCTTCAAACCCTGTTCAGCATCAGCGTACCAAGCATATTGAGATTGATATTCATTTTGTTCGTGAGTTGGTTGCTCTTTGGTCAAATTCGAGTTCTACATGCTCCTTCAAGGTTTCAATATGCCGATATTTTTACCATGGGGTTACCATCTACCTTATTTACTGATTTTCGTGACAGCTTGAGTGTTCGGTCTCCTCCCGCTCAAACTGCGGGGGAGTGTTCGACTATTAGTATTATGATTAGTATTTGGCCCATTGTATATTAGGCCCATTATGTAGCTTATATAATCTTGATGTACCTCTCATTATTATTCAATCAATATACACAAACTTACAACTCCTTCCACATTCCCATTCCCAATGCCACGAGCCATTCAGCCAATTCCCCTTATCTCTCACACAAACCTCTTTATTCCTATCTAAATGAATCAGCCCAGAACTTCAATCATCCGCCAAGAGACGGAACCAGGAGAGTTCTCACGGGGTCCGGGACCCCTATGGATTTTTTCGATATAGTGTTAATTTTTGAAAAAAAAATCGAGTTTTTTCTAAATACATCTAAATTGCACGAGGTCCATCGATTTAATTAACTCTATTATATCACAGTTTAAAATTTTTCCGACCAAAACTTAATATCACCCCCATCCCCCAACACCCCTCTACATGACGAAGTAAACTCTACACCTAACTCGTCTATCTCTTCCCCTACCCTAACAATATTATGTCACAACCCAAACCAATTCCCCCACCCCCACTACCTATTATCATTTAACCCACCCTAACACCATAGATACTTTTAATCACCCTAAACACCCACTTTTTTTTTTTTTTTTTTCTAAACCTCCACCACCATTTTCCGAATAAAGCCAAGTTTTTAACCCGCAACGACCCAATGTTTCGAAACCCCCACCCCATATGATGCTAGAACCAAATCCTATTTGACCCAAGTCACTTTTTCCCCTCCCCAACCCCACTCCAAAAGAATTTTCTTTTTGTAATTCTCTCAACTTGATTTAAAACACTCGAAGGCATACAGAATATCGAAAATTAATACAATGGCAAGCTACCTAGAACCGACTTAACCAATGTTAGATACCCCTCCAACGACATCGTTTTAGCTTTCCAGTCGGCCATCCGACTCATGAACTTTTCTACTACACGATTTCATGCATTTATCTACCTCATGTTCCCCCTAATCGGTAAAACCAAGTGAAAGGAAATCTCCCAACACCTCGCCCCACCCAAACAACCATATCCATTAATTCCAACTCATTGACCCAATACCATATAACTTTCTTTTGTTGTAATTTACCCTTAATCCGGATACCTCCTCAAAACACTTTAGGATGCACATAAGAGACTTACCATTCTCTCTATTCCATTCACCAAAAAATATAGTGTCGTCCGCATATTGTAAGTGAGAAACTGTGACATTACTCGCGCCAACTCTAACCACTCTAAAATTATCGTTTTCCACCGCTTCATTACAATCGCATTCAATCTTTCCGCCGCCAAAAATATACAGAAAATAGGGGTGCCAAGGGCGAGAAAAAATCCATAACCCACCGATACCCGCACCGTGATGCATGGGTAAACCCGCCAATTTTTACCAACGGGTGGGTCGTAGGGTGCAAAACTGAATCCACCAGCACGTGGTGGGTAATGTATACCCATTGTGGGTAAACCCGTCACACCCGTTTTAAAATACCCGTCGATATAGTTTTCAAAATACCCGTGAACCCATATTTTTTTTATTAAACTTACAATTATTATATAACTTAAATATTTTTGAAGTTACTAGTAGATATATTTAATAGTCACCTAAACCTATTAAAAACAGAGCATACTAATTGTCCATTTTGAATTCCAAGACTATAACAAGAATATGAGTCATCTAATATCAAATATATACGCTTAATATCTCAATCTTGAATCTCTTGCTTTTTTATTGTTATATTCTTCAAAAGTATAGAGTTAAGAACACTGTTACATAAGAAGAAAAAAATAAATAAAAGTTGCATTCTTGGTTATCGTTGTATTGTATCAACATCAATGTATGATATTCTGGTTGTTTTCTTTTCTTTTTTCTTCCAAAAAATATGTTTTCATATTATTTGTTAGAAAATGTTCTTAGGTCAATTCAGTCTCCGATGATCTCTAATTAGTTTTGAACACAAAATAGCCTAAATACTTCTCATAACATCTATAGGGTTCTTTAAAGACGAAGAGTTTTCACTTCAGTGATGAGGCGGTTCATCGGCTGATGTACAAGAACCAAAAGAAGATGTTCATGTTAGTTAGGTTTGACAATACTTCAATATCATTGTTCTCACTTAAACAAAGATACTTCAAATAAGTATGCAAAAGTCAAGTGGCGGTAAAACCCTAAAAGCAAAAGTGGATAAAGCAAGTCTTCATAGGCGTCTCAAAACCTTTCAAAGATTTGGTAAACTAGTACAAAAGTTGTAAATAGTGTTCCCTAAAGAAGAGTTTATCTCTTACCTAAAGTAAAATTATTTAGTGCACTATTTACGTGATCATCGAATGCAAGATACATATCAATAATACCTTTTAGGAAAACCTAATTCCCTACCTATATAAGTGAATGTTTATAGTGGAGTAAATGCTAACTCTTGCAATTAATGTGATACAAATTCAAGAGCATTACTCTTGTTATATAACTCAAAAAGCATTCACCGAGTTTACTTCTAAACTATAACTTTGATTTTAGCTTGAGTGAAAGAGAGAACACCTGAACTGTATTCAAATGGGATTGTTATTCCGCAAAAAATGCATGTAAATTCTTTGGTTTATTCAAATAAGAATCTAAATGTTGAAAATTATGAGTGTGTTTAGTTTGTTTCTACTATATAAATATAAAAGCGTGTTTACCTAGTTATCATTCCCCTCTGTTTTACATACAACTTGATTAGTGCAATGTTTATTAATTATCTTGTTGGTGATTTCTAGTGTAATCTAGACTAGATGGTCATGAATACACAGATCTATGAATATCATTAAGTTAACTCAAAGGCTACAATGCTAACTATCTCAATTATGCATTAAGGATTTCAACCAATTCATGTGATCTAGCTATGCGAAACTAATGATTATAGTATTCACTAATTCCATGAGAATGGTCATCTACATGTAATTAAGCACTAACCTTTGAGCTTTAATTATGTTTGATTAAACATTAGGATTTGGTCCATCTCTAGTCACAGATAACATTGGTCATGTATAAGTATGATTAAAGCAATAAACATAAGGATACAATTATTACTCAACAATAAATCTTGCTAATAAACTTAAAGACAATAAAATTCATCGATAAACACATAATTTATCCAACAAGACATCAATAAACGTAAATCAAATCATATTATAATAAAGAATCTTTCTAACTAGGCAAAAACTAAGGGTATTTAGCCTATAATATCATAAAGTAATAAACAAAAACAAATATCATATAAGCTAAACATGTTCACGAAGAAAATATTGCCAAACCAAAGAAGACTAATGTTTATACGCCTTTGATTCTTCAATCCATAAGAGTTGCAACTCCAAAAGTCATGGAAAATACTTATGGAAACCCTAAAAGTCGAGTGGTGGAATGGTTCTATCCTAAAATTCGTGGAATGTGTTTGTTTGTATAGAGTTTTACAAAACCGACCATGGATATAGCGTATGCCACAAGATGTGCATACGCATTATGTACCCTTGCATGAAATTCTGCATGTGCGTATTTAATGCTAAATACGGCGCATGTCAGTTAACAAGCATAAGCTGTATGTGTGGTCTTTGACTTATGTTGACTTTTGGCATCTTGTGTACATGTCTTATGTACGTATATGGGCATATTTAGTCTTCACTTTATTCCAATTCTTCTCGGTATTCTGAATGTTTCTGTATCTTTTTGTTCCACAAAATATAAAGTAAATATAAATTAAATATAAAGTAAATCAGTACTATATCTTATAGGCTATGTGGGTTTCCACACCATTAATTTAGAATCCAAACACCACTAATCATTATTTACATTTTATAAAGGTTTGCACACCACTGACATTGTAAAAGATATCAGTGGTGTGCAAACCTATTTGATGATGATATCACACTTTCATAGAGAACAACAAGTCTCACACTCTATATTTGGTCAAAAAGTAATGCATTAACTTTGTACATGATGAGATGAGTACAAGGTCTTTTAGCTTAAATTGGATTTCATAACATATTTGACAAACCCAACAAAGACTGCAGAGTTGACATAGGGGTTAAAAGATGTGTTAATTTACACAACAAATTGTGTTAGAGGTGGCAAAATAGGTGAATCGGGTCGCTTCACGGGTCTAGATGAGTTTGGGTTTTAATGCGTCACGTGTCTAGATGGGTCTTCTAGAAACATGGGTCCGAACCTAGGTCGTTTTCAAAAAAGGTTTTTCTTTTCTTTATTTTTTTACTTTTTTTTAGTAAAATATGAAGAAAGTGAAAAAATGTAAATAAAATTAAATAAAAATAATTTTGACCCGCTAGACCTGCCTAAACCCATTAGGTTAAAATTATTTTATAATTGCATTTTTTATCAAATAAACAATTCGACCCATCTCCGAGCCTTTAATAGAGATTTACCCAACTAGACCCATGTTTAACCAATGGGTCTCAAATTTCCACCTCTACTAGTGTAGGACACATGATATAATCATAATTTGGCTAATCCAACTTAACGCATGGGTACCTGAAGAATTAAGAATAGTAACAAAACACAAGTAACCAAAAACCCTTAAATGATAGAGTGAAGGCATTTTTCATATATAAGTTCACAAGGTGATTTTCCATTTAGCACAGATGAAAAAAAAACTGTTAATCAAGTAAGTAGCGGTTAGAACTCACTCGATCAACATTTTTATAAGAATTTCCTGAAACATAAAGGATCTTCTTACATGTCAAAAATTGCAGGTTTTTTTTTTCTTTTTATTTTTTTTTCAAAGAGGTTGCTTGTAGTTTTGGAGGATATTATTTAAATAATATTTTCTGAGGTAGTTGTCTATTTTTGCGTCGACGATTACACTATGTTAGGAATTAGAAATTCCAGGTATTAAAGAGTCGGTCACCTCAAGTATTTGTATTCGTTAGAAAGCTCGTAGTCGTAGTTATTTTAAGTTAAGTAGTATTCAGTTAAGTAACACCGTGGAGGACGGACGGGTCTTTACCCACTGTATGCCTGATCCACAGCCCGATGTTTGGCGTTTTATGTAAGACTATAAATACTCTCTACCTTCCAAGGTAGAGAGTTGGAGCTCATAATAATATCTTTCACTTTCTCTCACTAAGTTCCCTAAACCTCTAACTTTCTCTCTCTAGAATTCCATCTATATGATACTTTGTGTTATGGTTTGATGTGTATGTGAAAATTTATATCTTACAATTGGTATCAAGAGCCAAGGTTAGATCATATCTTGCACATCTTTGGATTTATAGTGGTTTTTAGGTGGTTTTTGAGTTTGAAAAATTTAGTGGTTTTTGCATCATTTGGTTGATTTCTTGTGTTAAAGTTTGAATTTTGTTGGTACTTTTATGTTTAGAATCATCACAAGTGTTTAGGTTTTCATTTGGTAAGCTTGAATCATCTTGGTTGGGTTGTTTTTGAATTGAAAAGTGATGTTTATATGGTTTTTCATGCTAGCGACTTAGTTCACAGATAATATTCTTGGTAGCGACTTGCTTCACATTTTTGTAGCGACTTACAGTGTTGGGGCTAGCGAGTTAGATCTAGCGAGTTAAAGTACAAGTAGTGGACTCTCCACTACGGTAGCTTAATTTGGTGGTAGCGACTTGGTCTCAGAAGCGAGTTGCTCTTTAGCGACTTGCATTGTTAGCGACTTGAGTAGCTAATTGCTTTGCTTGAAATTTTGCTAGCGACTTGAGTGTTAGCGAGTTACCACTTAGCGACTTACATTTGGCTAGCGACTTGGAACTCTAGCGATTTAAGCGTGGTAGCTTGGTAGTTGTTAGCGACTTGGTTCAAGAATTCGAAGCGACTTGGTTGATTTTCCGTCCAAAACTTCAAACGGCCATAACTTTTGAACCGTAACTCCGCCGCTCTACCCATCAAAGCGACCGCGAGAACGAGGAGAATGGCACGCCGAATGAAATTCGAGGTCTTCATTCGGGTCAATCTTCGAGGTCTAAATCCGCTCCGAACAAAAGTTATTGAGGTTTTTAAGTTTTTAGACCTAAATTTCTTAGGAAAAGCGGGCATAAACCAATCCAATCACAACCAAACAACATCTCTCGCTTATCCCACGAACAATCTAAAGTCCTATCACACGTCTTTCATTGTATCATTCCATCTGGTCATCTTAACACCCTCTTGGTCATTGCTTAACGGTTTGGTCTTGATTTTAGTAAAATCCAGCGAAAGATTCTATTTCTCGGTTTAAATCATAGACGTGTAAAATCCCGTGCATCCTTCCACATCATGTCTTACTCTACTTACGACCCGGTGATTTGAAGTGCTTAAAGCTGTATGATGTTGTGTACAACAATGATAATGTAGGCTACACTGAACGATTAAAGATGATTGAATTAAGCAATGAGGATGTGAGATCTCCGTGTTCGAATCTAATGAGAGAGAATCGCACCATCCAAGCTACAAAATGCCATGCAAATGAAATTCAAGATTGAGCCCCTATCGCCTACTTCATCCGCACCTCATTAAATTTGTTATCCATAGTCGGGATCGTACATGTAGTGCTCTTTTCCGAGACTTACCTACATTGACAAGAAGTTTCTTTGTTGAACTTAGAACATTTAAAGTCAGCAACTTACCTATGAAAAGGTTCAAAAGGATGGTTCCAGTGCAGCTCTTCAAGTAATCTACAAACAATTTCGACCATTCATCGTGGGGAATATTGCCAGATTCGATCAACACTTGGTGGAATTTCCTTCAAAAACATATCTTGGAATGGAAATTTAGAATTATTGAGACATTTATCCAACTCATGGATAATGTGAAAAGTACATTGAAGAATCTCGCACAAAAGAATGAAGACGTTAATGAGTGTCGTAGCTGAAAGATTGTTGTGATAAGTTGGGTAATGTATCTGTTGAAGAATCGGGTGTTCTTTGAATGCAAATGTCGGTGACAACAATAATTGATGAGTCGGATAATGGAAAAATGGAATCTTCGTGCTCAAATTCACAAGAGAGGTGCACGCATAACAACATGTGCGAAGTTAATGCAAAGGAATGCTCCATGGAAGCTTCGGATGTACCCAAGATAGAGATGCACGGCCACACCGCGCATGTCAATGCTCGTGTAAGTTGCATGGATGTTTTATATGCATACCTAGTTGTGCATCTTCTACTCAAAATGATAATTATGAACTGCATGAGTACGATTTGTGCTGATGATTCCTTACCAACTGAAGCTTAACATATATACGGATCAAGTTGCTATTTATGAACAGCGTGCTAAGTTTGAGTTGACCACCCGGAGCGAAATGGATGTCCAAATCGCATACAACTATTAGAAAAGGTAGGTTTAGAGAAGAAGTATTAAAACAAGAGTTAAATTCCTTACAAGAAAAGCTTTCTAAAACCGCTAAGCAAAAACAAGAACTTCAAGAAAATGTTAAAATGCTTAAGCAAGAATTTAGTGCTAAGGAATCAAAACTTTTGAATGATTTTTCTAATCTAAAGACTTTGAAAAACAAGCTTGAAAATAAGTTGTACGTACAAGGAAACACCATTCAACGCTCACATGATCACTATGCATAGAGTTCTAAGTGACAAACATAGTGTTGCCTTAGTTGATGAACCAAACCCCGAGGCTTGTAAAAAGGCTAGAGAAGCTCATAAGGTATTGTATGATGGTAATGAGATCCTTAAGCCTAGACAGAAACCTAGTTGCTACTGAGTGCAGGGAAGACAAGAAATCGATGAAGTCACTAGGGAGAAAATGAATAAGAAGCTAGAAGACCCGAGTGTAAAAAAGAACAAGATAACGTTAAAACCCCATGATTACACTAAGGAAAATTGGATATCCTTAAACATGTTTAAGCCTCGAGACTCTATTGACCCCAACAAGTGTTCGAAAAAGGATATGGACTTGCAAAAAGTCGAAAATCTTGTTGAAAAGAATCCCCCTTGTAGGAAATTCCCTAAAGCAACTGTGTATCCTCCAAATACACCAATGCATTTAGTTCCTAGAACTATTGCCACTAAAGCAAGACCTTAATCAGTCAATATGTTATTCTTCAACTATTTACCGATTTTGAGAAAACTTGTAAGAAAAGGATCACACCCATCGGGATAACTGAAGGGGAAAGGGGTTTTGAGCAAACAAAAGAATGCTATCTAACCGAGGTCATGCCTTTCTTTAAACAACTAAAAGATCATTTTGAGAGTCTTAAAAAGGGGATAAAATCGGATATTAAAGAAATGGAAAAGGAATTTGATGCAATGATAGTTGAGGTTAGTGACTATGGCTGAGAATTAAAATATAATGAGATTGAGAGGAAGAACTTGCATAACTTGAATGAGAATCTTATTTCAATGTATTACTCAAGATGTGTTTTACATCTACAATTGTTCCATTAATAATTCTCAATTTCATGAATTATCTGTTGCTCTGAAAGTCTCCCATGATCGTGTCATTGAGCTTGAAAAACTAATTCTAAATTGCATGAGAAAATTGAATAGGATGATCATGATAACCTGGTGAAACATTTTTCTAAATTGGAAGTTGAGCATCTTGCTTTGCAATTAAAATATCAACATCTAAAAGAAAATGTTAAAACCTCAAATATCAAAACATCCTTGGATGCTCTCGAATTTGATGCGCTTTTGAAATTAGCAAACGTGATGAACAGATTCGAGCTCATTGTAACACGATCGGAAGATTAAAACCCAAGTCTCACAACCGAAAGGTGAAAAGAAGGATGTGACTGGTTCCCATATGCCTCCACCTTTAGATTCTCAGAATTTCCAACTTCAAAACATTATTGATAACTTGCAAAAGGAAAATGATTGTTTTAAAGCCGAAATTTCAAAGGTTAATGATCAAAACAAAGAGTTATGTGATTCTTTCAAAGGTAATCATGATAAACATATTGAAAAGATAACTTCTTTACTTAATGAGATTGAGAATCTGAAGCGTGAGGTGAAAGGAAAGTTGCCAATCCCCAATTGCAAATATTTGCTCCTAAGGTTTCTGCTTGTGATAAGTATGCTATCGATATGTTATATATTCCCCCGCTCATTAGGAATAATGAACTTGCACATAAAGCATATCTCTCATACCTTAAGGAAAGTTTGAAGGGTCTCCGTGAGATTGTTGAAGATGAAAGATTAGAAAAACCTTTTGATAGTACTATAGCCTATGCCTGCATGGATGCCAAACGATCTCAGAAACTCTTAGAGTATGTAATTGTCACAAGTCCGACATCTAGCAATAGGTGAGATAGAATAATGCGTGCCTTGTTCTATGCCTAAAGCCAAGCTTGATATGCCTTGTTCCATGTCGAAATTCAAGCAAGCAACCTATGATGTGCCTCCTAAATTTCAGATCCCAAGACTTCTAGACCAGAATGCGAAAGTAGTGAAGCCATGTAATGTTCCCATCGCTACTTCTACAGATGTTAAGATTGACACTAAAGTTAGCGGGTCAAAACCTAGAAGCTATGCAAAGAAGGATAGGATTACGAAAACTAAAAGTGATCATGATAAGGAAGTGAAAGAACACCATAGGGACAAGAAGTTTGATTTGAACAAAAGAATCGTGTTAGTTCTAGTATTAGCTCCAAGCTTACTAAAATTAATTCGAGGCCATATGTCGTCTCGCAAAACATGTAAAATGTTTAATTTCTGGTAATCATGATAAATGTGATGTGTTATTTCTGAGGTCTAAGATTTATAACCCAGTTAAGAAAGTTTGGAGAGCGAAACAGATTAAGCAATCCCGAAACCTACAGGGAAAGTTTTACCAATGTAGGATTTCGGAAGCCAACAGTCGAATATTCATAAATGGCAAACCTTGCACCTTAACTAGATCCACTATGCCTAGAGTAGTGCCTGTTAAGGTTTGGAAGCCAACCGGTAGAATAATCCCATTAAGCACAAAATGTCCCTCGACTAAGTCTGATGCTTCTACTAGTTCAGCTCCTAGTGACAATGACATTGCACCTAGGGTTTCTCGCTAATTCAAAGATTGTTTGTGCTAACCAAAAGGACCCCATGAGCACGTGGGTATCCAATGTTTCCAATTCTCTGTCTTAGTCATTGTCCAAAGCAAGTCGCAAAGTCCCCCTTGGTATTGGATTGCGCTCTAAACATATAATGGGCTCTAAACAATGACGCTGCCCGCCATTCAGCCAGCCTCGTACTTCATCATTATGGTGTCTCCGAGATAACACTTCGGCCCCGTTCTTCAAAGAAAAGAAAAGTGTACTTTCCTGCGGCGCTTTAATCTTCGCTAAAGAGAAATTCTCTCTTAAATGGCCATTCTCATCTACATTCTTCATCAACAAGCTTCATGCTTTTCTCCATGATTATTTTCATCAAGTGGATCTACATTTAATGGAGTTTACTCTTATTCACTTGTTCAAATCAAAATGGCAACCGATGCAATTTTTGAGGGAGAAGAGTGAATATCTTGCATGATGATGGATGTTCGAATAATGGTTATACGACTTTATTTTTGATGATGATGAGTGTATATTCTTTTTAATTATGAGTGAATATACTAAGGATAACTGGGATTCATTGTTTTGATTTTTGATGACTCTCCTCCAACGCTAATGCTTCACTTACTAAGGATAATTGGGAATCAATGTTTGGGATTCATTGTTTTCAAAGATATGTTTGATGAGTACCTTCAATCTTCGACGAATGTTGATCATCCAGCTTCTGAAGCTCATGCTCCGGTCTCTATTGACTCAACTGGTTCACCATCTAAGAAGTACTTCTTGGAATTCTCAAGAAACCTAATCTCCGTTATTCCTGCTTGATAATGATTATCAAATTATTGCAGTTGCACTCATGAATAATGATCCACTCTTTGGTATTCCTTTGCCAAATCTTCATGGATTATTGTTCCTCTCATCATGCATGCTATAAATCAACCACTTGAACTTCAAGGAAAATGTCTACCTCATCCGGCCAAGTTATTGGTGTATCTTCCAGATCAGTCTCTACATGTATACTTTTAGGAAGAATGCATTGATGTTGAAGCATCATTTGTTCGGTTCATTCAAGGTGAATGTACATCCAGTTGTATGTTTATTCACATGTTGGGCATTTGACACAAGTTGAGTACTTCGAAGTTACTCTTTTATCACTTATTTGAGGTTGAAGTTGACGTTCACAAAGGCGTGTTCTTATTTGATAACTTGCTCGAGCTTAAAAATTAGAGTTGAAGTCTTGGGTTATCTACTTACCGGTCGAGGTGGATGGTTGAAGACACAGTTAACTATCACTATTAGGAGTTACTTTGTTTTACTCTGTTAATCACGCGATATTACGTTGTGGATAATCGCAAGAGGTGTTAATGTCTCTTACTTTAATTGAGTATTGAGTACTTAAGAGATTTGCTTGGTGCATAAATTCTACACGCCTTCCAACATTAGTGCAAGATTAAGATACATATGGGAATTCACTCAGTTTCAAGTTTGGTATATCAGGTTTTTCTTCTTTAGTAGTTACTTCAAGTTGTCTACATATGGGTTGATAAAGATAGTCGAGAGAGTTTCGTTGCGCTTGATTCTCACGGATTCATTTGAGCTATTTGTTGTTCTCACTATGTCATGAATATTTGTCCCATTGGTTCATCCCTTGTACCAAACTCCTCTCAGAACTCCATATGTACCTTCATCTAAAGATGATTTAAAGAAATTGTTTGATCCAATGTTTGATGAACACTATGATCCAAATGCCATGAAATGTCAATTCCATCAACAGAATGGCGCTCCTATCCCTATGAATGAAGTCAACCCTTAGGTCTCAATATCATTAAGTCAAGAAGCACCGGCCGATGATCACTATGTCTCATCAACAAATCATCAATCATCGAATGTACATCATGGATTGTTTCGCATCAATGATGAAGAAAATCCCTTTGCTACTCCTGAAGATGCTCCATTTGAAAACATATTTGCTACTCAATCATCATCGAACCATCTTCTTGTGAGACATCGACTCGCTACCTCAGTTCCTCAACAACCGCCACATGAACACCTTAGAAAATGGACTCACGATCATCCATTAGACAACATCATTGGAAATCCCTCCCGTCTG
The DNA here is from genome assembly GCA_910596185.1 of Chrysanthemum makinoi. Taxonomy (NCBI): domain Eukaryota; kingdom Viridiplantae; phylum Streptophyta; class Magnoliopsida; order Asterales; family Asteraceae; genus Chrysanthemum; species Chrysanthemum makinoi. The sequence goes on along the minus strand of OU343222.1, from coordinate 27,914,071 downwards.
ATCAACCGGAAACAACTTGCAACCGATGCCTTATGGTGTTTCTTCAACTCCGTACTATCTAAGGTCGAACCAAAAGATGTTAAAACCGCCATGAATGAAGACAGCCGGTTCAATGCCATGCAAGATGAAATTCATGAGTTTGATCGACTTGATGTATGGGAGTTAGTACTGCCCAGATTGTACTATGATTATAGCTCTAAAATGGATCTTCAAAGTAAAACTTGATGAGCATGGTGATGTGTTGAAGAACAAGGCTCGATTAGTTGCTAAAGGATATCGTCAAGAGGAGGGTATAGACTTTGAAGAATCTTTTGCTCTTGTTGTTCGATCGAGGCAATCGAATCTTTACGGCTAATCTTTGCTAGTAAGAACATGGTAGTTTATCGGATGGATGTGAAGACGGCATTTTCGAACGGAGATCTTAAAGAAGTCGATAGCCACGCCAACTGAAGGATTTTGAATCAAGAGCATCCTACTCACGCGTATCGTCGAAGAAGGCTCTTTACGGTTTAAAGCAAGCTCCAAGGGCATGATATGATACCTTTGTCAAAGTTTCTTCTATCAACCGGATTCGAAAGGAGCGATTGATCCTACATTGTTCACTAGTGAAGTCGCAAACATTTAACTCATGTTCAAATTTATGTTGATGATATTATTTTGCCTCAGGCAGACCCAATGGAATGTGATCGGTTTTCTAATGAAATGAGTTCAAAGTTTCAAATGTCAATGATGGGACAAATGTCATTTTTCTTGGGATTACAAATTTCATAAAGTCCTGGAGGCATTTTCATAAATCAATCTAAATATGCAAATGAGATTTTAAAGAAATTTGGATTTGATTCAAGTGACCTTGTTGACACCCCATGATTGACCGAACCAAACTAGATGAGGACCACTTTCGGGATCATGATTGACCAAACGAAATATCGTAGTATGATTGGATCCACGATGTACCTCACCGCTAGTAGACCAGACATCTTGTTCGCTGTTTGCATGTGTGCTAGATACCAGGCTAAGCCTACTAAAAGGCACCTTGCGGTTAAGCGGGTCTTTCGGTATCTCCAAAGAACCATCAATATGGGTCTTTGGTACCGGCGACACGGTATGTCACTAACGGCCTATGCAGATGTCGATCATGCAGTTGTCAAGATACTCGCGAAGTACACGCCCTCGAGGTGCTCGTTTTGGGTGATAAGCTTGTGAGCTGGTCTTCAAAGAAGCAAATGAGTACTTCTATTTCCTAGAGGTGAATACATAGCCATGTCATCCTGTTGTGCTCAAAATCTTATGGATGAGATCTCAATTATCTGACTATGGCTTTGTATTCAACAAAATCCTCTCTTTGTGATAATAAAAGTATTATTGCTCTCTCATGCAACAATGTTCAACACTCAAGAGCAAAGCATATCGACATTCGACATCATTTCATCGGGAACAAGTAGAAAAGGTGTGGTGGAACTCTATTTTGTGAAGTCTGAATACCGGTTCTTTTGCGACATCTTCACAAAAGCTCTTCCAAGAGAATTTTGAGTTTATTCTTCCACGTCTTGGCGAAAAGCCTTCAACCGAAACACTCAAACGTCTTCTGAGGAAGTCGAAGAGTAAAGGTCTATCTTCATCTATCTCTTGTATATATCTATTCAAAAATCAAAATACAAAATTATAAAACCCTCAAAAATCAAATAGAAAAATATAAAACTTTCAAAATCCATAAAAATTTTGAAAAATTCGAAAAATCTTCAAAAATATTGTCATTTTGTCATGTTTCTCTCGATTGGATAATATCTACGGTGCTTGATGCTGTCATTCAAAGAAGACACGGGACTTTAGATGTTGTTTGAATTAAAAAAAAAAAAAAAATTCAAAAAATCAAAAATATTTTTGGGAGAAAGAGAAACTATGGTTTATTGTCATTTTCTGGCAATAACCCGGTTTTAAAAGAAAGAACAGAGCCATGTTTTACCATGTTTTCAAATTCCATGCTCTCATTCTATAAACATTTATCTGCTGAAAACTAAATGCTTTGAAAAATAACTCGGTCTCTATTTTTGATAATCATCAGGACTTATTTGTGAAAATCTCTATCTCTCAATCAACAACCTATGTCATTGATTGAGGGGGAGAATGTTTTCAATTAAATTAAAAAGTTATTTGGCACTAAATTGTTTTCAAAAGATATACATGCATGTTTTATCAATGGAGTTTAAAGTCTTAAGAGATCATAACATTTAAAACGCGTTCATAATCAAGTCACAATTCTCCTTAAAAGCTTTCAAAATCAATTTAAATCTATAAGAGATCACAAATCTCAAATGATTTGATAATTGTGATCGGGGGAGAATGTGTGATTTAAACTGGATTTAAACTGATAACTAGGTAAATGGTTTTATAAGGATGTACATGCTATCCTGCTCACATGTGACAAACGATTTTAAATTTTCCATGCACATGTTGAGGGGAAGCATCTATCTTAAACCTATGATTTGAAACGTGATCATTTATCTCAATGTCTGGTTCCTCTAGTATGTGTAAAACTCTTTTCAAACCTCGAGGCACATATTGAGGGGAGCAAATTCATGGAAACCTCATCCTTCCTGGAAATGCTTTATCTACTTGATTTGATCAAGGAAGTGATGGTGATATTTTTTAGAAAATGGTAAATAAAGAAGTTAATTTCTTCCTCTTGCCTCCGTGTGCAAAACAATTTCAAACATTTGATGCACATGTTGAGGGGAGCACTTATTCTAAAATATCAAAAATCAATTCGTACAAAATGTTTGATAATATATCATAAGTATCCGGATTGATTTTCAAATGGTTTTCAATTGGTTCCAATGGCAGATGAACAATACCAAATAGACCGACCAATTTTACTTTATGTACGGTGATATAAGGATGTTAAGGTTAGGTATTGGTTCCCATGATCCGCCAGAACCGGAGGGATCTACCCAGGGACAATCCACTAGCTAGTGTAGAAGTCCTTAGGTATGATGATAAAAGGAGAAAAATGAGATATGGGAAGAGTGCGGACTAAGACTGACCTAGTACTGGAATAAACCCAACAAGGTTCTAGCTATGAAGTCTCGGTAAGCACTGAAGGGGTTGAAGAATTAAAAAGAAATGAATGAGAAAAGGGTGAAAACAAATAGCCCTCCATCTATTCAACCTTAGGGCAGAAACCGGGTTCAATTCATATGCTACTGATGGTAACGTCGGTATTGAAGACAAGACGTCATGGACCCAGTGACGCAATGCACTTCAACTTTCCAAACCACTCAAGTTCCTCTTAAAAGGACTTGTTTCATTCTCACGGGGAACCGACATTATCTATCGACTTTCTCTTAGAGATTGTTGATATTGAAGAAGGAGACCCTCTCCCTAGTCTCCGGCACAGGATCCAAATATGCACAAATTGAGTCTAGAGCCACGAGATCATTAATAAGTCTCATTAGGACACTTTCAATGAAGACTCTCTGTTTCACACAATGTGAAAAGAGAGATTATATCTTGAGTCCTACGCATTATCCTTGTGGTATTGCCAGAACATCCGAGTGATGTGTTTACACATTCACAATGAAGATGGAAAGCCTACGAGCCAACATCAAACAAGCTCCTGGTAGGTGGCATGTGAGATCTATTATATGGATCAACCATGTGACAACCGAAACAATGGGGCGATTCAATTTCTTGAATCTATCTGGTTCGAGTTAGGGATTGACGGATACCTTTGAAAAACCGGTCTTTGTGCTTAACAACTCTTTCTTTAGCACATCGACCGTGTATGGATATTTCAAATCAAAAGGTGTTTTATGATTGATAATTGATTTTCATTAAAACCTTCATTGTATTGCAAAACAATTTCTATTGAGCAATACACGATTGTTTTTCAAATCTCTTTTCATCAATCATGGACTTAAAATTATTTGGTTCACTCACTCCGTGTTGTCTTCTTTGAGACGTTCGGTTTGAGAACAAAGCAGCGAAAACCTGTCAAGGAAATTCTTGAATTATACCTAATCACGCAAAGTGCACTTGTATCGATCAACGGGAACCGTGGGCGTGTACCTCAATTCAACGAAAGTGATCAAAGACACTTTGCGCGATTTATTGCTAAGCGTTGTATGCGTACACCCGACGCGGTTTGCGATCGAATGAAGCGGTCAATACATAGCCGCATGCTCACTTAACACATTCATCTCAAAAGAAATCATGATTAGTGCATCAATGACTCGGATATTTTCACTCCATGCTTCGCCACGCTGCTGCCAATATCATGATTCAACTAAAGCTTCCGCTACTCTGATGAGAAGATATCATGATCCAGAATGTGAGCATGTCGGTCCTAAAGTCACAACATCACATAATACCAAAACCACAAAGGATGTGTCAGAGATTGTTGATAGCTGATGATCTCAAAAGATGGCTCAAAATTATTATCACGTGGATCAGTAAAAGACCTCCACCTGAAGTAACCAAACATGCAATGCAATGAATCAATGACTACGAGCTTAGGAACAAAGGACTACATCAAGAATGCAAGAACAATTTTTTTAATGTAATATCTGTTTGTATTCAATGTAATTTTGGTACATGATTGAGGTGACCTCCCTTAGGGGGAGATTGTTAGGAATTAGAAATTCCAGGTATTAAAGAGTCGGTCACCTCAAGTATTTGTATTCGTTAGAAAGCTCGTAGTCGTAGTTATTTTAAGTTAAGTAGTATTCAGTTAAGTAACACCGTGGAGGACGGACGGTCTTTACCCACTGTATGCCTGATCCACAGCCCGATGTGTGGCGTTTTATGTAAGACTATAAATACTCTCTACCTTCCAAGGTAGAGAGTTGGAGCTCATAATAATATCTTTCACTTTCTCTCACTAAGTTCCCTAAACCTCTAACTTTCTCTCTATAGAATTCCATCTATATGATATTTTGTGTTATGGTTTGATGTGTATGTGAAAATTTATATCTTACACACTAATTCAAAAATATAATAAATGTGGTGTTAACATTTGAAAGATAAACTGATAAAAGTAATTTTATGGTGTACATTGTGCATTAACACTTGTATTTAATTAAAAGTTTTTTTTAAAAGTCAAATAACTATCTCACAATGTCTTAAGCAGGACTTGAACCTGCAACCATTTTGATTGGGGAACATTCTCACACATAGGGTAACATTAGGACATAAGTCATTTGGTTACTTTTAATTTTCAAAATCAGGATTCTACTCTGGATCGTTTTCGTTTTTGTAAGATCGAGATCGTAAAATTGGGTTGGATCCCAAGATCCTACTATATTGCCATTATCTTAATAGTCTTTGTCCTAAATTATGAATATAAAATGTTTAAGGAGATTAACATGTTGCTTTTTAGATTCTATAAAACAGAATCCATAAATTTGTTGTTTTTCAGTTTGCAATTTGAGAAAAGTAAGATCGGATCGGATTAGATCTTAAGATCATTTGGTCAAGATCGGGATCTTATAAGATCTTAAGCTTGCTAAGATCCTACGTAGAATCTGAGTCGTTTTTGCTATGTAGTATCGTAAAATCAGGATCGAGATCTTAATAATCATCCTTAAAAGTTTATTAATTAGGATTAATTACATCTTAAATAACAATTGCAGTTAGTTAGCTGAAAAGTTAAGGGACTCGAAGTGGATCAGAAGAAAAAAGGTAAGGGATCAAAACTGAAATTTAGCGTTGACCAGATCTGTTTTTCTGTTAGTTTCTGATCTTTCCCCAAACGTGTAACACCAGTTTGTTTCTCATTGCATAATTTTTACATACAAACCAAACTCACTCTTTCAATGGCGACTAATTCAATTCAGAAGAGCTTTAAGTATGATGTCTTTTTAAGCTTTAGAGGGGAAGACACTCGAAAGAACTTTGTTGATCATCTTCATTTTGCTCTTACACAAAAAGGTATTGAAACATATAAGGATGGTGAGAATATTAAGCAAGGAAAGATAATCAGTGATGAGCTTATTAAGGCCATTCAAGACTCGAAATTTTACATTATTGTTTTCTCCAAAAACTATGCTTCTTCATCTTGGTGCTTGGAAGAGCTTGTTAAGATTATGGAATGCCAGACGATGGGCGAGCACACTGCTTACCCCGTGTTCTATGATGTGGAGCCCACTGAAGTACGCAAACAAAGTGGGTCAGTTGGAGATGCATTTGCAAAACATAAAGAAGAAAAAGCTGCAAGAAAATGGAGTGAGGCTTTGAAAGAAGCATCTGATTTGGCTGGGTTTGAGTTGAAAAGCATTGCTAATGGGTAAGTAAATTTCTTCATTATATTTAGCAAACAACCTCTTACAGCATGTAGTTTGTCATTCTCTTACACACTGTTGTCGAACTTACAATCGCGTGGTATGAAACCACAAATAAGTTTTCACCTATACAACTATATTAATCATATATATAACCATTTACTTCATGTATTATTGTATGTCAATATTAAAGATCAAAAAATTGTTCGGGAATTTTCACAAGCTAATTGAATCTTTATTTAACTTATAGGAATGAAGCTAAGTTCATACAAGAAATCGTTAGAAAGATTTCAATAGAGTTAAGTTTCATCAATTCGAGCAGTAATGGGGATTTAATAGGCATGGAGACCCGTGTAAAAGAAGTAATTTCATCCTTAGAACCTGGTGTTGGTGATGTTCGCATGCTAGGGATATGGGGGATGGGAGGTGCGGGGAAGTTAACTTTGGCAAGAGCTATATTTGATCAAATATCCATTCAGTTCGAAGGTGAAAGCTTTATTGAAAACGTCAGGGAAGTTTCAAAAGCCTCTTTGGAGGGTTTAAAGAAGTTCGCGAGAAACAAGTACTTTCAGATGTTTTAAAGGATAAAAACATTGAAGTAAGTAGTGTTTCTGGCGGTAAAAGTATGATGCAAAGGAGGATGCGTGGTAGAAAGGTACTTGTTGTTCTTGATGACGTCGATCATAAAGAGCGACTTGAGGCGTTAGCCGACCTAGAATTGGTTTAAGTCGAAGTAGAGTTATTATTACAACAAGAGATAAGCAAATGGCAGCCACGAGTAGGATTGATTCATAATGTGACTTTGTTATCTCAAGCGGAAGCGGGTTGCCTCTTCAGTAGGCATGCGTTTGGAAGAGAAATCAATTAAACGGTACGAAGAGTTATCAAGAAAAGTTTTACAATATCGATGGTCTTCCCTTAACGATCAAAGTTATGGGTTCACATCTTCGTGATCTAGATGAGTGCGAATGGAAAAATGCCATAAAAAGACTAGAAAAAATTCCATGTAAGGATACTATGGAAGTATTGGAATTAAGCTTTGATGGTCTAGATAATGATCACAAAGAAATATTCTTAGATGTTGCGTGCATACTAAAAGGTTGGGGCAAAGAGATTGCAATTAGAGCGCTTGAAAGCCGTGGATTTTGTGGTATATATGGTTTAAGAGTTCTTGAGCAAAAATATTTTATAACTTATGATAAATACGGGTGCCTCGGGATGCATGATCATTTAGAAGAAATGGGTAGGAATATTGTTCGCCATTTGTATCCTGATGAACCTAACAAACAGAGCCTATTGTGGATTAATGAGGAAATTGAGGATATATTGACTAATGACCTCGTACGAATCAAGTTACTCCGTATAATATAATCAAACTGAGAGTTAACTATGTTTTTGGTCCGTGTTATTTGCTAGGTATTTCATTTTTGGTCAAATAGTTTGAAAAGTTTCGGGTTTGTTCTAAAATGAAACACTCGTTGCTGTTCGGTCCAAACTTTCTAACTCCCTTAATTTAACTATTTTTGACCATTTAATAAAGAGCCAAGTTCATTTTGTCCCAAAAATGAAACCATGGTTAAAGGTTTGCCCCCCTAAAAAATTACTTCTATATTTTCCCCACCCAAAATTATGCGACTCCACCGAATGATGACACGTGTCCCAAAAAAGTACACATTTTGAATATTTAATTATTTTTTGGTTTGACTTTTTCAAAAAAGTACCAGTCACGCAACTTTTAGGTTGAGTCGCACAAGTCGCACAATTTTGAGTGGACGAGTATGGAATTGAAATTTTTTTTTGGCAAACATTTAACCATAGTTTTATTTTTGAGGCAAATATGGATTTGGCTCTTTAATAAATGGATATTATTGTATTTTTAAGTAGTATATTAGACAAAATAATAAGTTACTCTACAATTCTCATCTTGCTCTTTGTTTGTGTCTCTAAACGATTTCCCCAAATTCACTTTCTGTCTTTAATAATCATTCAAAAATTCATTAATTCGAATTGAATTATCATTCAATTCGCTTTAAATCATCTTGATTCACTCTCTATTTGATAATGTTTTTAGTGATTTTGGGCGTTTTGGAAATTTAGGGTTCCGACAAAAATTAAGGGGTTTTATTTTTTCGATCAGGGTACCCAAGCAACAAAATGTCTATACTTCCGATTAATGAAAGACTCATTCGGGTTTGGTCTACAATTTCTAGTTAGTTTAACTTATGTTTGACCATTTAATAAGTTACCGTCACTTTTCTTATAAAAAAACACATAACAATTCCTCTTTGTGTGTCTCTCTAAAAAGTTTTCTCCAAATTTACTTTATCTCTCTAATAATTACTCAAAAATTCATTAATTTGAATTGAATTATCAAACAATTCGCTTTATATCGTCTTCATTCACTCTCAATTTGATCTTGTTTTGAGTGATTTTGGGCGTTTTGAAATTTAGAGTTCCGACCAAATCTAAGGGGTTTTATTTTTTCGATTTCAGGGTACCCAAGCAACTAAATGTCTATAATTCCGGTCACGCGGTATCGTCTTTGAGATTGCAGTAAAAGGTCTAGCAAAAATGAAGGATCTTAAATTTGTTTATATGAATCTCTATAAGGATTATTATGAGAGCAATATTGTTCAATTTGATAAAGTTGGCGAATACCTTCCAAGTTCCTTACGATTTATGAGATGGTGGGGTTTTCCTTTTTCGAGTTTACCGAATACATTTCAAGGAAAATATCTTGTTGGACTTGACATGTATGAAAGCAATATTGTTCAACTTTGGGAAGATGGAGAAGAAACGGTAGAATAATGGTTAAATTGTTGTTTTTCATGATTCATTATGATCCTATATATCTATTGGTTTGTCATTGCACCAATATTAACTGTTTTTTGTACTTATGTTAGGTTCTAAATAACCTCAGGTTCCTCATAATCGCGTCTTCATAGTTGATGACCTTTGACCTTAGGGTGGCTCCAAATCTTGAGCAGTTGACTATTGAGGGTTGTTGGGATTTCGTAGAGCTTCATATACCTAATGATCATCATTCAAAGCTCGAATATCTCAACCTCTCTCGGGAAAATTCCGAATCTTGAGAAGCTTATACTCAAAGTGTGTAATGATCTGGTAGAACTTCAAATGCCCGTTGCAAATCTAAAGCTCGAAAAGCTCAACCTCAGTCATTCAAAGTTGAGGACCCTTGACCTTGGGCTCACTCCAAATCTCAAAAGGTTAAATCTTGAAAATTGTTATGATTTGGTGGAAATTAATGCTCCCATTGGATGTCTGAAAAAGCTTGACTTCTTAGACTTAAGTGGTTTTGGGAGATTCGAGTCTTTTGTGTTTGACAAATGGTCTCAACGAGTTAAGGCTGATTCTTTATATGAGTTACATCTGATTGCAGAACCCACAGATGTTTGCCCTTTGCACTCCGACAGTGATTCACCAAAGTTTCAGTTTTCATGTTATTATAAAGAAGATCCAGCTTCATCGTTTGGAAATCTTGAAAGGCTTATTTCCATAGGTCTATGTGCTTGTACAAACCTTGAGAATTTTTCAAGAAGTATTTGTAGTTTACGAGGTTTAAGAAAGCTTACACTTGAAGGCAGTATTCCAGAGGTACCCCGGGACCTTAACCAGTTAGAATGTCTAGAGGAGCTAGTATTTTCATTTACAAATATCAGAATTCTTCCAGATAGCATTTGTAAGTTGAATCATCTCAAATCTCTCGAGCTTAAATCATGTTTGCTTCTTGAGAAGTTACCCGATGATCTTGGCGAAATAGAATCTTTAGAGACACTAATCATAACGGAGTGTAACCGTTTACGAGATATTCCATACAACATGGGTAAGATAAAATGTGTTATATCACCAAAGGTCCACAAGCGCTATACTCATGGGAAATATAAGCAGCTGCCCATAAGATGACGCAGTTGACAAACCCACAGTAGCCAATACATTAATAACATGTATATTCTCTGTCTCTGTTTTTGTATTGATCGCCTTAAATGACAACAACTAATGTGTCTGTTTTATATATGTTTTTACTTTTGATCCTGACATTTGTTCCATCGTTATTTTTTCTAACTTGATGTAATTGTTTTGGTATTTTTTTTCACCAGGCATTGTTGATTGTTTTCGCGTGCTTAGATTCTTCATCGCGTCACTTAAATGAACCAAATGATCATTGTTGATTGTTGATTAATATCAAGTGTTTCTCGCTCAATCAGTTTTTGGTCATTGATGATTTCTTCTGTACACTCACAAAAGTACTATTGTTTGTAAATAAGTGTTTCAAATTATGATTTCTTTTATCTTTCAATATTACTATATTAGTACTTTTAATTAAACTGTTAGATTACATTATAACACCCATATTGGATTTTGTACTAATTACTGTAAATCAGGGTAGAATTTGAAGTTAGATAAGTTAATTCATGGAGTTCAATAAACACAGTTGACTTCTTTAGAAAGTCAAACTCTTTTCTTGATGAAAATGAACAGAATTTTATACGATGCTGGAGATGATCATGTAAATAATAAACTTAAGAAAGTGTTATAAGTTATGCATGATAATATACAAGTTTTGATTCACATAAATAAGCTCTACATCTGGATGAAATCATTATACATAAAAGCATTTGACTTTTTGAGTCAAACTTTTGGCTTTCATCGAATTTTACTGAGATTTTTATGAAATTGAACCGACAAACGTATTTCATTGATAAGAAATTATCAGAGCATCAACTATTTTTATCTCTGAAATCCATTGAGTAGTCGTATGTTTTCTTTGTCATGGTTGGGCTTCAAACTATAGAATGTACAATTCGGTAACACAAAACGTTGCTTATAAATAATACCGCGTCAGTACATGACAGCAAGCTTTGATGCTACAAACTCAGCTTCTTTGTTGCAGTACCTGGAACTCGTTTCATGCAACAAAGTTGACTTGTTGAGAAAGTCAACTGATGAAAAAGATGCGATTTTGAGATGAGTTTGGATGTTAAAAATGAATTCATTGATATCAACCATTTTATTAAAGGGCCTATTATGTTAAACACTCGTACCTCCAAACTCATTAGCAGATGGATTTATTAAACTTTGAAGCCCTGTTTCAATCTTTATTGGGCAAACTTGAAGGTCAAATAATTGTTGATAAGATAAAACTGATACTTAAACCTCGTTTAATTACATCACTAACCCAAGGAATTCGAAAACCCTCCAAATGTGGGTTGTTTTTGGTAGAAAGCAGGTCAGAATCGTAACCCGGTTAAAGATTGGTTACTTTATTTGAGTTTTGTTTCTTCACACTTTGGCCACAAGGTTTTAATAAAAGGTTTATTCATTTGCACTTTGGCCAAAAGGCTTATAAAAAGTTGTTTGACCTCATGTTCTGTTTATTTAGCATCTAAGATGAATGCTTTTATAGGATAATCATACTCTTTAACAAAATCAGAACCTTGAGTTCTTGAGTAGAACTTGGTCAAGACAGACTAGTTGTGTTAACTTATTCTCCAATTTTACCACCGGTTGTCAATTTTCACGTGATTTTGGCTTTATCCCATTTTGGTCATTGTTAGTATTGTCTGGTACACTCCCAAAATATGATTGTTTGTAACGATTACAGTAGGCTTTTTTAAATACGCACTATATTAAGGTATAGCCCCAACATGGGTGATGTACTAGTAGTACTTATTACTTTAATTCATGGAGCTCAATCTATACAGTTGACTTCTTAGATAGTCAAACTGTGTTCTTGATGAAAAATGATCGGATTTTTATATGAGGCTGGAGATGATCGTATTAACAATAAACTTAAGATTTTTTTTTAAAGTTATGCAATATCATTTTACATAAAGAAGCTCTAAATTTGGATCAAATCATTACGCAAAAACATTAAAATTTTGACTTTTTAAGTCAAACTATTGGCTTTCGTTAGATGTCGCTGAGATTTACAAGGAACTGTATCGACCAACATATTTCAGTGATAGGAAATTATCAGAGCATGATGCGTTTATATTTATGAAAGCCATTGAGTAGTCATATTGTATTTTTCCATGGTTGGGCTACAAAACGCAGAATGTAGAATTTAGAAAACAATTTTGACATGGTAAAACTGAGCTAACACAAACCGTTGCTTACAACTAAAACCAATCCATGTCACCATTGACCATGTAAGTAATATTGTTATGATACTAGAGTCTAAAAGGTTTGTTAAATTAATGATAAACTCTGTATCATTGTGTTCTTTCATTTTGGGACTCGAATCTCAACTAAATGAGTTGACTTAGTCCCAAACTGCATGCAACCTTTATGAAAAGAAAGATGGATATGAAGTATTATGTTTAAAATAAATAAAATAAGTAATGTAACTGTCATAAACTGAAACTTTGAACCCATTGTATAATAACAACAGGTGTGAAAAATAAATAAATAAAAGGAAAGAGATGAACGACCTATAATGTCATACTTCCGAATTCATTAACAAGTTTGATGGCATCTTCTTCATGAACTCAGTCTATTCAAAAGAGTTTTAAAAATACATTTTCATTAAGACAATTAGGTTTCGATTTGCATGATACCCCAAATCAGACTGAATAATACATCGAATCGGGTTTTGGAAGCTGTTCTAGCACCTGCTGATGTGAAGAAGAGTTGTGTTAATGATCCTGACAATGAGGAGGAGGAGGTAGTAAGGCCGAGATTCAAGCATTTAAGGCGCGGTTGTTGGGTTCAGCTATGGTGGATTTAAAGGTAATTTATTCATTTTCGTCGAGTGTTGATTGGCATGCATAATTCTCGGACATCAATTTAGGCACAAAATTAGTCATACTATTAGGCCTCCCGATATTTTTTTATGTATATTTCAGGGTTGAAACAATTTGATGACTAGGGGATGAGTTTTGAGGGTGTTTGGGAATTGGGAGTGCTTATCCAAACATGGTTATACGATTTTGTCAAGTCATTTTAAGTTTAGCATTCAGAAAGTGGCTATCTGAAATAAGTTTTTTTGAAGGCGATGAGCAATTTCTTATAGGACACCTTTAATTGTGCTAGTGTTGGTATTGCTGATTATTTAATGAAATCTTTAAGGTAAAATAATCAGAATTAGATAATCAATTTTATTAAGCAACTTTGAAGCTCAGTAGTTTGCTCTTACATAATCATACATCACAATCATTTAGCCTCTGTCCAAACACTAAAAAAAATATTTATATTTTATTTTTAAGCAACCCCAAACACCCTCTAAGGGCGAATAATTCTCGCCACGTGAGAAAACTTATCACACAGACCATTATTGCATAGGTAACATGATTTTCATCAAGAACCTTTGATCCCAAATTTGTCAAACGATCTGCTAGGTTAATTATCTGTAAGTACTTGGTAATATATGAGTCGACACAATCAAGGTTTAGTAACTTGTTGTTAACCTGAATGCTTCCGTTGTGCTTATTTCGTGAAAGATCTTTTTCAGATGCTCCCACAAGTCTTGGCTTTTGCATCCACGACACTTACTTCCTCACCATCTTAGTATCTTACACATTTCTATTCTCCCAAACCAAAACATCCCCACCCTCTTCGCAATCCATCTCCACCTGAACTAAAGCGGAAGCTTTTTAAACTTTAACTTGTAGTCCAGTCCTTTTTTACTAATAAACATATTTTAGACCTGAATTTAGTGTTTCTAAATGAGAGTTTGTTGGTAGAACTTAGAAGTGAGTTTGAGCCTAAATATTAGTTTTCGGTTACTAATACAAGTTTACTTTATTGAATATATTTATAGTTAGAACTTAGAAATTAGACTAGTTAATTAATGGAATACAATCAAAATAATTGACTTTCTCCAAAGTCAACCGTGTTTTCGATGAAAATGCTGGGATTTTGATATGAAGATGGAGATGATCATGTACAAATGAATCTATGTAGATTTTACAAGTGATATAGTTCATACACAAAAGTATCGTTATATGCTCTCTGGGTTAAAATCATCAAAAACAAAAACATTTGACTTTTTAATGCAAAGTATTGACTTTCATCAAATTTACTGATTTTTTATTCAATGTAACAAACATAGAGTGTTTATTACTGCTGTTATTGTCAAATAAAAAAAGAAAGTTGAGGGGCATGTGATGACAATACTTTATATATTTTATGACTCTTGGTAATTTAGTTATTTGCCCTCAACACCTTAATAAGAGACAAGTTTTGATGAAAAAATTGAAGAATGGAGTTATGATTTCATCAAATATGATACAAGGCAAACTTTAAGGTAAATTGTTGCTTATACCTTTAATTTGTATTTTTAAACCTTTAATTAGATAGTAAGACATTTGAGCTTTAATTTCTATCGAATTGAAGCTCCATTTATGCATGATTACTAATGTATTTGATGGTTAAATATATAAGGTTACATTGCATGTTGATTTCAGTAAGAAAATGGAGCTTGATTTTATTTGTTTATGAATTTGGATCTTACTTAGGTCAAAACCAGGTAAAGAGATGACCCATGCGGTTACAGTGAGATCTCGATTGAAGAAGGGGCTTTCCTTTTCCGGCTACAAAATAGGGTTGCTTCCTCTGTCGTCGCCGGGGGAGCTCTTGGCGAGGAGACCTTAGGATAAAGACAAAACTGAAGTTTTGATTTTCACATATTGACCACTCATGTTTTAAACAATCAAGTTTATTTCAAAGTTAGGGTTAATTGAAGCTCCTAAACAACTTATTAAATGCTTACTTAGCCACTTTGTACTTTCATATATGCCATATCTATAAACAAGTTTTTTAATAGATATAATAATGAATGTACGAAAGCCCTCAACAACATCTTATGGTGTGTTTGGTATTAGGGTGTTACAATCAAAGAATGTATTGATTTCTGATAATTGTTGTTTGGTTTTTATTTAGGAAATGAGATTTGGAATCATGGAATGAATAATCAATCCGGATATATTTAGAGGGTTTTATGATATCTTTCAAGTATTTTTGACAAAGTAGGCCACATACCTATATTTGTATGGATATAAATTGTGGATTTTTGATAGTGCCACTATCTTTTACTATTTTAAACATTTATATTATAATTCAAAACTAAATCAAAATCGGAATCTGAATCCTAAACCCATATATAAACCAAACGGACCCTTAAACACCTTTTTAGCCATTGTGTACTTTTCAAATATACCATTTCTAAATATAATCAATTTAAACATCAAAATGCCATATATACCCAAATACATGTTTTGAATTCATGATGTATAATGTATTTAAAGCAGGGGTGTCATTCGGGCCGACCCGACCCGAGGCAATTCAGGTCGGGTCAATCGGGTTCAAATTATATTCGGGTCAATTGGGTCAACCTGAATTGACCCGAGTTATAAACAAGGTCGGGTTCGGGAATGTTTTTTTAGCCTTGACCCGACCCGAACCCAACTAACCCGGCTCAACAACACTTTTACAATGTAAAATACTCGGGTTGACCCCGAACCGGAATTGACCCGACCCGATTGACCCTCCCCGAGTTGACCCGAACCCGAATTGACCCAAGTTCTAAACAAGGTCGGGTTCAGGTATGTTTTTTTAAAGCTTGACCCGATTTGACCCGACCTGGGTTGACCTGAACCCGGCCGGGTCAACTCGAATAACACCCCTAATTTAAAGTATGTTTTGGGTAAATATGACATTATGGTGTTTTAATTGGCCATATATGGAATTGACCCCTTCCAATAAATGTGTTAATTTTATGAAGAAATATGTGACAAATTGCAAATAGAAGTCGATAAAATCAAGTTAGCACTATTTCTTTAAAATTAAAATATGTACATACTTCAAGATGGTTAAGGTGTTACAAATGCAATTTAATAAGATATGATTACAAGAGTTTGGATGTTAATGAGCTATGTCAACGTATTTGGCATTAGAGTATGCAATGGGGAATTTATGTTCATTTCGAAGTAAAATATGATGATGATGATCAATCCAAGAATCTTCGAGTATAGATTTCTTCGAATAATAGACTATGACTAACCACTACTCCCTCCGTCTCAAAATTATTGTCTACAATTGACTTTTTTAGTATTTCTTCTTTAACTTTGACCATAGCTATTTTTGTTTGTGTTATATAATACTTGATGAAAAATATATGAATGTATTGAGTTTTAAATGTATTTTTCATTGGTATAATTTTCATCAAGTATTATATAACACAAATAAATATATTAATGGTCAAAGTGGAACAAAAAAGACCGGTCAAAGTTAAAGTGGACAATAAAAATGAGACGAAGGGAGTATATTTCTTAATCATTAGTGACACGAATATTTGCCAATATATATGTGGGGAGAATGAGAAGAACAGGCACAAGTGGATCAAGAAGGTGCTTATCTTTATATCTAAAAAGTATTATTTTTCATGAATTGTAGTACATAAAGTTATTTGATTGAATTTTGTAAATCAAAGGCTTGCATGTGATGTGTAAAGTTCATATGAGATATTTTCATGATTTAATGTGTGCTTCAATCATGACGAAAGGAATTTTAGTCATGATTTTTTAATATGGTCTTTTTCTTTGTAATTTCCATTAGCAAAAGGAGTCATTTGTTATCCCCACCACATTCGAATGTTTCCAATGAACAAATCTAGTTCACACTTATAATCACATTCCAATTTGAGTGTGTGCGGTGGAAAATCTAGTGATTGGTCGGATAAAAGGTCATAAACCATGATTGAAAAAGAGAATCCAAAGATCATCGCTTCTAGGAATATATATAATGGTTCAGAAAGTTACTTAATTATAAACCTAGAATAATGTTATATGAAGGGAAACAAGTGATGAGTTTTTGAACCATCATTTTCTATTTTTTGTACCAAATTAATCAAATTTTACACAATATGCCAAAGAAAAACGAGCTGCTAACCAACACGCGATTTTAGATCGAAGCATGAAGCAAGGAAAAAAAGCGCAAAACAAATGAAATCAGTCCTTTGAGCACGTAAGTGATATGTCGTGATATTGTTATGATACTAGAATCTAAAAGATTTGTACTTTTATTATAAAATTGTGGAAGATGATACCGTACAAGGACGTGACACCATGCTTTGTTTCTGTAACATGTGAGATGAAATAATCATAAACTCGTGAGATGAAATAATCATAAACTCGTAACATTGTGTTCCTCATTTTGGGACTCGAATCTCAACTAAATGGTTGACTTAATAAAAAAAAGTCAAACTACATCCTTTATGAAAAAAAGTTTGGATACTATCATGTTTAAAATAAATAAAATTAGTATGGTTACATAAGTAATGTAACTATCATAAATAAGTTTTAAAAGCTACCCACATCTAACCCCAACGGGTGACTCAACGGTAAGAATATCAGTCTTTCAAAGAGAAGGTCAAGGGTTCGAATCCAACTGGGAGAAAATTAATCCCTTGTGGCCACGGAGGTCCACTTGCGCCGACTTTGAGCCATCCAAAACGGTAATCGCATTGGGATTAGTCGACTTGCAATGTCAAGTCGGAAACTTAGGTAACCAAAAACATAAAAAAAACTACCCACATCTGAAACTTGGAAGACCTGTTACCGAGATAAAAAATATATAGAAATTCATTGAGGTGAGTTCATCTTATTATCTAGTAGTATAGCTGATATCAATATACACACATATTCCATTCTTAACTACTTAAGTGAAAGTTTAATGCATATCTGACATTCACATATGTGGATGGCAATAATACATGGAGAATAACTGTCCGTTATTTGTTAAAGTTTGAAACTTTATCATACAGCACATGGATAGGTACGTATTTCTGGTAATTGATTGTGTATATGGAAATTTTTAAATAACTAGTAATTATTAAAATATTTAGGAAAGGAATGCTTTATAACCACTACAATGGTGATGATTAAATAAAACAAGCCTAGTCAAAAAGCATTCGTATGGGTCTTTTTTCTTTGTTTGTTTGCACAAAAAGAGTCTTTTGTGACCCTATCTAATTCCAAAGTTTTCCACACAAAAAGATCACATTCAGATTGACCATTGACCCTTAATATATGTAGCAACATCCTTTATATAAAATGACGGGTATATTTTGTTGTAATGTTTTTTTTTGAACGGCGAGTTAGTAGTTAGTAATTCAAGCCCACAGTGACATCCAGTATGGCAGTATGCAAGCCTCGAACCTTTCTCCTTAGGGGATAAACCCCACTCCTGCTTCTATTTATTTTAGGCCCCTGAAGGTGCATGGTGAGACTCGAACCTGAGACCTCTCCAAGAAAACCTCCCCAAGGTTACCCTTTGTGGCCAACTGAGCTACCCCAGTTGGTTATATTTTGTTGTAATGTAATCAGCTTAGCCTAAAAAATGAACGAATTGAACAATTTGTGAGAATATTAATACAAAAACGAGTCTTTGTATAACCTCTTTAGGCTTATTCATTTCATCCAAGTCCCACCCCCCAAAAAAAAAAAAAAGTGAATTGTTAGTATACCTTTATTATTGTAGTGACAAGTTATGTATGCAATACATTTAAGCCCCTCCTAAAATTGTGAAAACAAGTTCTATCCTACCAATATAGCACTATGAGCTTATTATATGCTCCTCTTCTTTTCTATTGTATAAACATTGTATATTTACCTAATACGTCAGTATTAGTTTACCTAATACGTCTAATTTGTTTAATTCTTATATAACTAAGTCATTGTTCTTCACTTCGGAGAGTAAATTTGGTATTTTTGGTTTCGTACATACTATTATGTACTTCGTTTCACGAACGCATTATACATGGAAGAATCATTTCTATGTTGAAACGAATACGTCTTAAATGTAAACTTATAACAAGTTCTTAAATATGCATAAAAAAATAACAACACTACGTACAATCAGTGTTGTAAAAATAGCCTAGGCGGGCCGATTAATCAATAACAATATTTGAAGAAGTAGGAGTATGTATACTTTTGGATCAATGCTCTAGAGATTAAAAAATATTAATTAATTGCAAAGAGGCGGCAATAAACAAGTGGCAAGGGCCGCCAATAACGTTCTAGAGAAATATAAGAGCCAATTCAAATATATAAAATATTTGAAATATTGTTGGTCGTCAATAGGAACATGTGGTGTAACATCATTCGTATTTGGATAAATAGACCCAAATCCCGGTTTGTGGGTTTTGGGCCTATTTATCCAGTAATAATGCGTACTAATTTTATTTTCTTTGAAGAATTTAAATCATTCAGATTTGAAGTTAATTTAAAAAAGATGTTGCTGATGTTAATCCATGTTACAAATAAATCCAATGAAGGTTTGTATAATCTATATATCATAAACAAGTTCCAATTAACATGTTATGAATTCTGATGAAGTTTTAACTATCATTGATAAACTTTATGGTTAATAGTTCAATAGTTAATGTGTTATAATATCATTAAGTTTGATTGATGAAAACGACAAGGAAATTTCCAAGATGTATTTTTTTCATAAACAAATTTTTCGATGAACTTGGCTAAGAATTTAGAGGATGTTTCTTTTATCATCACATACTTTATGACCAACTAGCTATAGAATTTTGTAAAGTATTCTTGTATTATTGTAAATCATAAGAAAATCTATTGCGTCAAATTTATTGGAATTGAATGCATGATAAGAACCAAATGGTCCTTAATGGTACACAAAGACATTTTTTTCATTTGTAATATATTTTACATCCCTGTTTCCATTACATCCTACCAATTATTAAATGACTTAATATTATCATCAACATCATAAGGATTTATATGGCATTAAGTTGTGCTTGTCGTAGAAAATACTCATGTTAATATTGAAGTTAGAAATAATGCTAGTCAACAAAAGTCTATGTGAAGAATTTTCATATGTATTTACATATTTTTTGTCAGCCGATATGGCTAGGAATTTTGAGGATAATCCTCATTAGAGACTTTATGACCAACTAGCTAAGAATTTTAATTCCATGATATCTCTGTATTATTGTAAGATTAAGTAGTTATTTTATTTAGACAAGTAACTACAGGAATAATTTTTAGAATACAATAATAAAAGTTATGATTGCAAAACTTATACCAAAAAACTAGATTTATAAATTAACAAACTCTGTCATAATGTGAAGAAGTGAATAAAAAGTTTGAATGTTCAAACCGTGAATCTTTATCTTTTTTTTTTTCATTGACCAAAAGACCATATGAATGGTTTTTGTTGCTCATCCATCATCATCATTCCACAAACACAAAACACTTTTTTCACACAAACTCTTTCAACCAAACTTCCAATGGCTTCTACTTCAGTTTCATCCATTCAAAACAGCTTTAAGTATGATGTTTTTTTGAGTTTTAGAGGCGAAGACACTCGAAAGAACTTTGTTGATCATCTTTATTACGCTCTTAAGCATAAAGGTATTGTAACTTACAAAGATGACGAAAATATCGAGAAATGGAAAAGGATCAATGAGCAACTCATCAAGTCTATTGAAGACTCGAGATTCTATGTTATTGTCTTCTCTAAGAACTATGCTTCCTCATCTTGGTGTTTGGATGAGCTGGTTAAAATTATGGAATGCCAGAAGATGACCGAGCATACTGCTTACCCAATCTTCTATGATGTGCAGCCCACTGAAATCCGGAAACAAATTGGGGCAGTAAAAGATGCCTTTGCCGAAAACGAAATGAAGGAGGCTGCTGGAAAATGGAGAAAGGCTATGGAAGAAGCAGCAGGTCTGGCTGGCTCGGTATTGGAGGATATGTTTGATGGGTAATTCCTTCCTTAATATATCTGCAATATAATTTCAGTAGTTTCTTTTTGGGGTGAGTTATGTGATATATCTTTAACATACAGGCATGAATCTAAATTCATACAAAAATTTGTTCAAGACATTTCACGAGATTTGCATTCCGTTGACTTCATTTTAGATGAAGAGTTGGTAGGCATGGGGACACGGATAAGGGATGTGGTTTCATCTTTAGAAATTGATGTTGATGATGTTCGCATGCTAGGGATATGGGGGATGGGTGGTGCGGGGAAGACAACTTTAGCCAAGGCTGTTTTTGATCAAATATCCTTTCAGTTTGATGGTAAAAGTTTTGTTGAAAATCTAAGGGAAGAATCAAAATCATCTTTGTCTGGTTTAAAATCATTGCAAAAACAAGTACTTTCAGATATTTCTAATGATCAAGGCGTCTCCGTAAGTGGTGTTCTTGACGGGAAAAACAAGATGAAAAAAGTGATGGGTGGTAAAAAAGTACTTGTCGTTCTTGATGACGTCGATCATAAAGACCAGCTTGAGGCGTTAGCAGGTGACTGTAATTGGTTTAAGCCGGGAAGTAGAGTTATTATTACAACAAGAAATAAGCAAGTACTGGCAGCCCACGGAGTAGGATTGATTCTTAATGTGACTTTGTTATCTCAAGCGGAAGCGGGTCGCCTCTTTAGTAGGCATGCGTTTGGAAGAGAGAATCCGATTCAAGGGTACGAAAAGTTATCAAGAAAAGTTTTACAATAGGCTGATGGTCTTCCCTTAACGATCAAAGTTATGGGTTCACATCTTCGTGATCTAGATGAGTCTGAATGGAAAAATGCCATAAAAAGACTAGAAAAAATTCCATGTAAGGATACTATGGATGTATTGGAATTAAGCTTTGATGGTCTAGCTAATGATCACAAAGAAATATTCTTAGATGTTGCATGCATACTAAAAGGCTGGAGCAAAGAGACTGCAATTAGAGCACTTGAAAGCTGTGGATTTTGTGGTATATATGGTTTAAGAGTTCTTGAGCACAAATCTCTTATAACTTATGATATAAACGGGCGCCTGGGGATGCATGACCATTTAGAAGAAATGGGTAAGGATATTGTTCGCCGTTTGTATCCTGATGAACCTAACAAACATAGCCGATTATGGATTAATGAGGAAATTGAAGATATATTGACTAATGACCTGGTAAGAATCAAGTTATAATATAATCAAATTGAGAGTTAACTATGTTTTTGGTCCGTGTTATTTGCTAGGTATTTCATTTTTGGTCAAATAGTTTGAAAAGTTTCGAGTTTGTTCTGAAATGAAACACTCGTTGCGGGTTCGGTCCAAAATTTCTAACTCCCTTAATTTAACTATGTTTGACCATTTAATAAAGAGCCAAATCCATTTTTGTCCCAAAAATGAAACCATGGTTAAAGGTTTGCCCCCCAAAAAATGACTTTCATATTTGCCTAACCCAAAATTGTGCGACTCCACCAAAAAAATTGACACGTGTACCATAAATGTACACGTTTTGAATATTTAATTATTTTTTTGTTTGACTTTTTCAAAAATGTACAAGTCACATAATTGATATGGAATTATTTATTCATTTTTTTTTGGCAAACCTTTAACCATAGTTTTATTTTTGAGGCAAATATGGATTTGGCTCTTTAATAAAAGGGTATTATTGTCTTTTTAAGTACTATATTAGACAAAACAATACTCCCTCCGTCCCATTTTATTGTTCACTTTGACTTTGACCGGTCTTTTTTGTTCAACTTTGACCATTAATATATTTATTTGTGTTATGTAATACTTGATGAAAATTATATCAATGAAAATACATTTAAAACCCAATATATTCATATATTTTTCATCAAGTATTATATAACAAAAATAAAAATAATTATGGTCAAAGTTGAAGAAGAAAGACTAAAAAAGTCAATAATGGACAATAATTTTGGGACGGAGGAAGTAATTTACTGTACAATTCTCATCTTGCTCTATGTTTGTCTCTCTAAAAGTTTTTCCCAAATTCACTTTCTGTCTCTAATAATCATTCAAAAATTCATTAATTCGAATTGAATTATCATTCAATTCGCTTTATATCATCTTCATTCACTCTCAATTTGATCAGTGATTTTGGGCGTTTTGAAATTTAGGGTTCCGACTAAAATTAAGAGTTTTTATTTTTTCGATTTCAGGGTTCCCAAGCAACTAAATGTCTATTCTTCCAATCATGGGATTTCGAAAATGAAATTGCAGTAAAAGGTCTAGCAAAAATGAAGGATCTTAGGCTGTGTTTGTTTTTTTGTTTTTGCCTCTTAACAGCGTCTGAACGGGCAAAATGTCTGAATCGGTCAGACATTTTGCCGTTCAGACCGTTTGTTTTTTTTTTCCGTTCAGACGTCTGAACGGAAAAAATGTCTGAATCTGTCAAGACCTGAGAGGGGTGTCTTAACGCGTCTGAATGCTTCTTGTAGACACAAAATAACCAAAATAAAAAAAATAAAAAAATCCCGTTCAAACATGCGTTTTTTTTCTTTGTACAGATGCGTTCAGATTCAGACATTTACGCATCAGATTCAGATTCAGACGTGCAGTTCAGATTCAGATTCAGACCCTTTTAAAAAACAAACACCACCTTAGATTTGTTTATATGGATCTCGTAGAGGATTATATGAATCATCTCAATATTGTTCGACAACTTGATAAAGTAAGCGAATACCTTCCAAGTTCCTTACGATTTATGATATGGCGGGGTTTTCTTTTTTCGAGTTTACCGAATACATTTCAAGGAAAATATCTTGTTGGACTTGAAATATGTTGGAGCAATATTGTTCAACTTTGGGAAGATGGAGAAGGAAAGGTAGAATAATGGTTAATTTGTTGTTTTTCATCATTCATTACGATCCTATATATCTATTGGTTTGTCATTGCACCAGTATTAACTGCTTTTTTTGTACTTATGTTAGGTTCTTCATAAGCTAAAGTTCTTCACTATCATGCATTCAGAGTTGAGGACCTTTGACCTTAGGGTGGCTCCAAATCTTGAGCAATTGACTATTGAATGTTGTTATGATTTCGTAGAGCTTCATATACCTGCTGATCATCATTCAAAGCTCGAATATCTTTACATCCGTTATTCAATTTCGCTAACAAACCTTCACCTCGGAAATACTCCGAATCTAAAGAACCTAACACTCGAAGGCTGTAGTGATGTGGTAGAACTTCAAATGCCTGCTGAAAGTTTAAAGCTTGAACATCTTGACCTCACTGATTCAAAGTTGGAAAACCTTCACCTCGGGAATACTCCGAATCTTAGGACGCTAATACTCAAAGTCTGTAATGATCTGGTAGAATTTCAAATGCCTGCTGAAAGTTTAAATCTCGAACATCTTGACCTCAGTCATTCAAAGTTGACAAACCTTCACCTCGGGAATACTCCAAATCTTAAGAATCTAAAACTCAGTCATTCAAAGTTGAAGACCCTTCACCTCGGGAACACTCCGAATCTTGAGAGCCTAAGACTCGAAGGCTGTAATGCTTTGGTAGAACTTCAAATGCCCATTGAAAGTCCAAAGCTCGAAGATATCAACATCAGTCATTCAAAATTGAGGACCCTTGACCTTGGGCTGACTCCAAATCTCAAGTGGTTATGTCTTGAAAATTGTTTTTATTTGGTGGAAATTAATGCTCCCATTGGATGTCTGAAAAAGCTTGTCTTCTTAGACTTAAGTGGTTGTGGGAGGTTTAAGTCTTTTGCGTTTGACAAACGGTCTCAACCAGCTGAGATTGGTTCTTTATCTGAGTTACATCTGATTGCAGAACCCACAGATGTTTGCCTATTGCACTTAGAGAATGATTCTCCAAAGTTAGAATGTCTAGAGGAGCTTGACCAGTTAGAATGTCTAGAGGAGCTGACTTTTTCATCTGAAGAGATTAAACATCTTCCAGATAGCATTTGTAAGTTGAAACATCTCGAATCTCTCGAACTTGATTATTGTTTGCTTCTTGAGAAGTTACCTGAGGATATTGGCAGATTAGAATCTTTAGAGAAGCTAATCTTAACCGACTGTAAACTTTTACAAGATATTCCAAACAGCATTTGTAAGATGAAATGTATAAACAAGTTACATCTCCGCGGTTGTATTCGAGTTGTTGAATTGCCTGAGGATATTGGATGCTTAGAAGGTTTGAAAGAGTTAAACATAGTAGGTACAGGCATAACACGTCTTCCACAGAGCATTTTCCAGTTGAGAGGTCTGTGTATTTTTGTTGGGTCGATGCAGCTTCTTGATACATCTGGTTTAGTAATCAAGAGACGGAGAACCTATTTGTGTTGGGTCGATGATGATGAAATAGTCAACTCTGATGATAATGAAATAGTCTGCTACATATAACCCTTACTAACACATGCCAAAGGAGCCAATACATGAAGAGCTATTTTAACAGGTACTTTATTTTGAAATTTTAAGCTGATTATGGAAATATTCCTTGTTTCTGCAATTTATGTGTTTTACTATGATTCTAACAATCCAATTTCTGCTATTAGGAGATCATTCGTCAATCAGCGCATAACAGTTAGTCAAGTGAAATCTGATCGGGTAAGTCATTAAGCAATTTTTCAACTCAAATGGTTTTCATTATGGTATGGTTTATCATATAGATTTTATGTTTTTCTAATATTTTGTTTCAACTTGATCTTTCAAGGTCTGATGAGCAGGAAGCAATTGCCACTCAGCTCAGAAGATGATCTAAAGCTCATATCTCTCCACATCTATTCTCATTGATAGTTTTCTCCGATACACTCCCAAAGTACGATTGTTTGTAAAGAAGTGTTTCAAAGTATGATTGTCATTTTACCTTTCGGTATTAGTACTTTTTTAAATGTATACATTGTTAGATCAAGCTATAATCCCAACTTGGATGCTGTACTAGAACTTATTACTTTAAAGTTTAAACACACTTGACTTCTTAGAAAGTCAAACTGATGAAAATGGTGGGAGATGATCATGTTAAAAATAAACTTAAGAAAGTGTTATAAGGGATGTATAAAATGATAAACTAGATTTATATATACAAAAATAAGCTCTAAACTTGGAAGAAATCATTAATTATGCAAATATTTGACTTTTTAGTCAAACTACTGGCTTTCATCAAATTTTAATGATGTTTTCATAGAATTGTACGGACACACAATTTTAGTGATAAGATATTATCAGCGTATGTACTGTTTGTAGTTTTGAAAGGCATTGTGTAGTCATATTGTGTCTTTGTCATGGTTGAGCTACAAACCGTAGAATGTTAAATTTGGTAACAGTTTAACATGGTAAAACTGAGGTAACACAAACCGTTACTTACGACTAAAACCAAACCATGTCACCACTGACCGCGTAGGTGATTCAATGTGATATTGATAAGATATATACTGAAGTCTAAAAGGTGAAATTGCAAAATGTGACACCTAGATTTGTTTCTGAAACTTCACTTCTTTGTTCAAGATTTCTTTGACGAAAAAGATGTATTTTTTATATGAGTTTGGATATTAGTGTCATATTAAAAATGAATTCAGTTAAGGTTTCAGTAGTGATTTAGTTATCATACACAAGTTTTTTGAAGGACACATTATGTCGAACCTCCAATTCATTAACAGATAAACTTACTTTAGAGCAAAATCATTTTTTATAAGCTAAAATTGGTATCCTAATCAATTTATTGTTCAATTCATTTGCTACACTGCCACAAGAAATTCGAAAACCCGCAAAATGTGAATTGATTTGGGTAGAAAGCGGGTCAGAATCATAACCCGGTTAAAAAGTGGTTAATTTGTTTTAAGTTTTGGTTTTTCACACATTGGCCACAAGGTTTATAATAAAAGTGGTTTATTTACATGTCACATGCAGCTTGAACCTTCTCGCGAGTTATGACCCCGCAAGATAAGACCTTAACCCTTTCGTGCACCCTCAATTGATCTTTGAACCTTGTGAATACGCTTTTAACCTTTCTGTAAACCCTTGATTGATCCTTGAACCCCAAGTGTGATCTCTTTTGTTAAATGATGATCTGGGTTCACACTCACATCCATGTAGCAACATTTTTTACACCTCAACTATGATCCAAACTGGTTCATTTTGAGTTCATAACTTCATGTTACTTGGTAAATGTAGACACTTTATTTTGGTCGTAAGGGGTAAATTATTATTAAATACGTTATCAGAATTCAAGATTGCTACTAGCCTATGGACGATGGTTTTGCATTGGTGGCATTGGGATTTGATGACTATCCAAAAGACCTAATCTCTCGGAGAGATGCTGCTCATCTAAGCAAAATATCAAAAACATGTTTCGACGTTGTCGTCCAAACCACTGCTTGAATCGAATCGAGGTTTAGCAACCGAACTTATGTCAACTTGGAATCGCCTAAAAAATATACACTTGGTGACGAAACGGAACGACTTTCTCAGATTCTTGGATTTCAGATATGAATAGATATTAATTTCGGTATGGATTAATTGTATATGACTCTAGTTCAGCTTAATTGTATGTTATTTGTATGTAATCTTTGTGCTCTTGTATGTCTTTGTAACGTCTTGCTAGTTTAACAGAAAATTGTTTTAAATATTTTTAACGAAACCAAACTATCGTCTGGCAACAAACCTCTACATATACGCGCGAGACTTATAAAGTTATATGTGCTTTTTGCCGACTAAAAATTCACTTAAGACAAAATAAATTGGGCCCGCTACTTTGAACCTTCGTCCCATTTTCTTATAATCCGTACGTCTCTTGATAGTCAAATTTTGAGGGTTGCAAAAGCTACGTTTCATCCTTGAAAGCGACTTATATATTAAAGAATCACTCAACTGAATATAATTGCATTGATCGATGATTATAAAAAAAATGAAAAAGCATGCTCAAAGACTTAATCACTTGAACATCATTGGATTAATGAATATAAAAACTGATTTAACTGAAAGTTCAACTTATCCTATTAATTAAACTAACATATTAATTAAACTCAAAAGGCTTCAAGCAGAGCGTGTCACTTTGTCAATTTTGAATGGGAGGTGATTTGCACACTTCCTAATTTGATTGGCACACTCATTTAGTGTGTATTGCCGTGTATACCCTTGTAGAGGTGAAAAGGAGTATGGTAGAGGATCTATTAAAAAGTGGGGCAATTTTAAAAAGCCTAAAAAGTATTATCATCCGTCGGATCATCATACAAATTAATCAATGACTCTAAATAAAAGTGTGGAAAAAGCAATCCCCATCTCCTTCACAAACTTCTCGTATCATACATTTCTCTCTCATCTCTCAATTATCTATACTCTCTCTAACAACAACCACTACTACCATCTTCATTATTGAAAAATTAAACACTACCACCGGCACAACCATAATCCACGACCAAAACCACTATTGTCCGACCCCCATTGATGCTGCCACGTGTCGTCACGCGCCGTGACTTCGTGTGAATTTTTTTCAGTTTCTTGCGATTTCCGGCGACTTTCCGGCTACCTGGAACTACACCTCCGGCGAGTGAAGGTTCACCTCACGTTCCCGAATCAGATCCAAGTAGTCTCGTCGCAGCAGCCACCGTAGGCCGCTGGAAGCCACCATCTCTGCCGCCGTCTCTTTCACTGGAGAAATAAGCAAGAGAAAATCATAAGTTGATGTTTTCAGGTTTATGGTTTTGGTTTCATTTAGAAGCATTAAATTTCTTTTTTTGATAAAATGTGTGTCATAATAATGATTTAGATGATAGAGATGGAAGGACTAATTCATCCATAAGTTGTAAGCCTTAAAAAAATACTTTGTAAAAAGAACCAGGTGGATGAAATGTAAAACATTTGATGATTGTTTAGTTGGTGATCTATACAAACTCAACAGTAAGAGTATTTGTTTGGTTCAATGTTCATCTAATAATGATTTAGATGATAAAAAGGATAAAGTAAAAGGAGTAGGTGAGATGAAAGGTAAAAGATAAATAATTGTTTGGTTGGGTGATTTAAGAATTCTTGGTGTATATAGTTTCATTTGTTAGAGATTATCTTCATCACTTCAAGTTAGCAATGTTCTATCAGTTTTCATAAAAAAGATACAATGTTCATCAGTTATTTTTTATAATGTTCATCATTTGAGGTTATTGTTGTTCATCAGTTTATCAGTTACTAAAAAACACAATGTTCATCAGTCATAATGTTCATCAGTTGAAGTTATTGTAGTTCATCAGTTGAACTTATTGTTGTTCATCAGTTCATCATTGTTTTAAAAAAAAAAATCAATGTTCATCAGCTCATCAGCTATTTTGATAATGTTAATCAGTTCATCAGTTATTTTGATAATGTTCATCAGTTTAAGTTATTATTGTTATCAGTTTTTCTAAAAAACAATGTTCATCAGTTCATCGGTTAATTTTGATAATGTTCATCAATTTATCAGTTCAGTAGTGTTCTTAAAAAATACAATATTTATCAGTTCATCAGTTATTTTTGATAATTTTGATCAGTTCATCAGTTATTTTTGATAATGTTCATCAGTTCACCATTGTTTTTAAAAAAATTCAATGTTCATCAGTTCATCAGTTATTTTGATAATGTTCATCAGTTTGATCAACGGGATCAGTCGGCTAGAGAGCGGGGCTATTCTTCTTCCGAGGAGACAAAGTAGTCTCTTGTACTGACCGAACCCTCAGTTCAGAAGTCTTCGTCAACATGTTACGAAGCTCCAGTCTGGCGGTCAACTTAGTTTTTCTAAAAAACAATGTTCATCAGGTCATCGGTTAATTTTGATAATATTCATCAATTTATCAGTTCAGCAGTGTTCTTAAAAATACAATATTTATCAGTTCATCAGTTATTTTTGATAATTTTGATCAGTTGATCAGTTATTTTTGATATTGTTCATCAGTTCACCATTGTTTTAAAAAAAATCAATGTTCATCAATTATTTTGATATTGTTAATCACTGCATCAGTTATTTTGATAATGTTCATCAGTTCAAGTTATTATTGTTATCAATTTTTCTTAAAAAACAATGTTCATCAGTTCATCGGTTAATTTTGATAATGTTCATCAATTGAAGCTATTGTTGTTTATCAGTTTAGTACTGTTCTTAAAAAATACAATGTTTATCAGTTTATCAGTTATTTTTTTATATTTTTCATCAGTTAGTGTTCATCAATTTAACTATTATTTTTTATAAAATTAAATATTCGTCAATTTTCTTTTTAAAAAAAAACAAATGTTCACGAGTTTAAAAAAAATTAAACGTTCATCATTTTAGAGCAAAAATTGAATGTCCAACAATGTTTATAAGCTAGTAAATATAGGTGTGGAAATAGCAAAAACAAATCTGGCACAAATAATAGAAGGGACACTTGCCATCATATAATGACTTTCTAGACTTTTTAATCTTTTCTCACTTTCTATAGGATCACAACTCAAAGGAGTATAAGTAATGTAAGGGTAGAAGCGACAATACACACTAAATTGGAGTGTGCCGATCAAATTATGGAGTGTGCAAATCATCTTTCATTTTGAATATGTATTATAAATTTCACTATTGATACTAAAATTGTAATAAACACCTAAAACTATGGTTTCATTAAATGAGGTTAAAAGATTAGAATTTTTAAGAACACAAGTTTTTCAATTCCAATCATTTCAGTTAATGGTGAGGGCTCATCTCGATCCTAAAACATTGAAGTCTCGAGGAACAATGGACTTTGTGCTATTACTACTATACTAGCTAGCGCATTTAAAACTCGGTAGATTTGTGATAACGCTACACGCGTCGTTCGGGGTCAAAGGAACTTCCTTTTCTTCGAGCAAGTTTTATAACACCCTAGGCAGTGAACCTAATCGTTGTAGTGTAGTATTAGGGTAAGCCACGAGTATTGATATCGTTCTTTAGGGGAATAGGAATGCTAGTGAGAAGTTACTACGCTAAGGTTGGGGTTGAGGAAGATTATTTTTATCTTTTTATGTTTTTTAGAAAATGGAAAGGTACGAATCTTGGAGTTTGGATTTGGGGGTTTGTATTTCTACCGATTACTCTACTTGTCTAATTATCTAGTCTAAGGTGTATGTAGTCTATGTCTAATTATTGTGTGCTCGTATGATGATTTAAAGATGTGTTCACTTAGGTTTTATTACTCCTTAATTATCTCCTATTGATGGTTGAATTGTCACGTCCTTATTCTTAATCGCGTTGTGTGTCTAAGGCCGAAGGGTATGCGTTTGTCCCTAACTCTTTGAAACTACCAAAAGGGTCTCGTCTACAATATCTCTAGGAATTTATAAACTCTAACTCTAAGGTACTCTTTGGATGGTTTAGCCTACAACTACTCTAGTTGTTATATTCTAAGGTTCACAAAGATTAATCAAGCATTAATTACACAACGAATGACCTATCGCATTACTAGATCATTAACAATTAAGATAAGAGACAACCAATCAATATTCAATAATTAAGTTTCATATTCCCTAAGCAAACACACAAGTAAATTAGCCGGACATGGAGAACATGCAAGCATACTGATAACGCATAAAATGAACATGTTTTTAGTAGCGTTATTGTTAGTTTTGTGCATGATAATCGGCTATATTTACTCATAACTGTTGCAAAAGTGCGAAGATGCGTATTGTGTATGTATATGTAGCCAGGTATCGCGAATAGTGAAGAAATGAAGTTTTTAT
Source organism: Chrysanthemum makinoi (assembly GCA_910596185.1). Lineage (NCBI taxonomy): Eukaryota > Viridiplantae > Streptophyta > Magnoliopsida > Asterales > Asteraceae > Chrysanthemum > Chrysanthemum makinoi. The sequence goes on along the minus strand of OU343222.1, from coordinate 27,882,350 downwards.
GCACATTTAGAAGATTCTCGAGGAAGGAAATTGAGCTAGGAAGCTTTTGGATTCAATGATTGGGAAGATCAATGATTTCTAAGTATCTACGGCAAGGAAAGATCAAGTTTTGCCTTGTAAATCATCAGCGAGAGCAAAGAATGAAGCGTATAGGAGAAAAGTCAACAAAAAGTCAAAACAGCACAAACCCAGCCGATCGGTCACAACCCGTAACCGGATCCAGCTGGGCGAATGGTCAAAATACAACTGATTCGGTTGGAGTAGAAACCGATCCGGTTTCTCACACTGCAGTTACACAAAGTCGCATTTATTGTTGCCTTAACTCCTCATAATCATTGGAGTCCGATCATTTCTTGACATTTACTTGTTGGGGACATTTTTGGTCAGTTGAGCAAGCACCTTTGGCTATATAATGAACCTAGTCCTAGTATACTAGGTGTAACACAACCAAAATTGTATTAGTTTACACCAAAACTAATACCAACCATATTATTCAGCCCAAAAGCTTAGTACTTACTGAAAAACGTCCAGGAGCAAGGAGGGAACAATTCTCATCCATAGTTTTGGTAGTTTGGAGTTGTACGGTGAACCTAGGTGATTGGAGGCGCGTGGTTGCTACAATCCACGAATTCTAATTCTTGTAATCACAAAAGTTTAGGTATTCTATGAACTTTGTTATGGAATTCTATTCTCTTGAATTGTTGGAATTACTTTGTTACTATTTGTGTTTAGTTATTATTATTATTATCATGGAGTAGTTTTGGGATATACTTGTGTGTGGGATGTAGTTAATCATAGTAGTATTCTCAAAATGTGATGCATGTACATATAATCTTGTTTAAATGAGTTTGTTGGAAAAATACTAGTCTTGGTTTGATTTGTTGATAAAACATGTTTTAAGAAAAAGGACCGAAAGGATTTCTCTTATGTTTTATTCCAAAAAAAGAAGTGACAAACTAGTATGGAGATATGGTGATTGACAACCACCATGTTTGCTTATTAAAACAAGACTAGAAACATTTTCATCACGAAGGGTCGAAAGATTCGTAAGAACAAATTTAATAAGAACATGTTGCAAACAAATGGAATTTCTATAGGATAATCATTGGGATAAGGACCGAAAGGATTACCTGAATGTTTTTGTTCTTAGAATGGTTTTTACAAACATATACCATATTTGGGGAATCATTTGCTTATGATTTGTGCATCATATTAAGAGTATACACCAAACCTTCATGAATTCTATTTATGATTGATTATAGACTACACACAAGTATATATATATTTCTTATTGAATTTCACTAGAACATAATTATTTGAGGAAGCCTTGACAAGCTTTCTTGTTGGAATCTTTTCAAACAAATCAATTTCAAACACAAAATCCCTTGGGACGATCTCGACTTACCAAACTTTGCTATTGCGGACGAGTATACTTGCTCGTATGTGTTAATAGGTTAGACGGTTAAATCGTGTTTATAAATTTTTAAAACTTGCACCAACCGGGCACATCAAGTTTTTGGCGCCGCTGTCGGGGATTTTCTTTAATTTTCTTTGATTTTCTATAAAATTAGTAGTTTTGGAATTAAATTTGTTGAAAAAAAAAATAGTTTTTGGTTACAAACTAACCGATTCGGTTGGTTATCCAACCGAATCCGGTTACACCTTCTGTGTAATTTGTAGTTGCGATTTTTATTGTTCTAGTCTTCTTAGTTATTTGTCTTATGATTCCTAGAGTAATTCTGGTAATTTTAGATTCTATTTGCAGATTATGTCTTGTAGTTTAATTATTTCTTAGATTTATTTTTATTTTTATTTTCTTTTGCATTTGTCATTTATTAGTTTAAGTTTTAGTTAATTATAGTTTTAATGGTTAATGATTAAATAGTAATATTTTTCAGTTATGAGTTTAATTGTTTTTAATAATAGATTTTAATTGGTAGTTTTATTTATTTTAGTTTTAATGGGATTTATTATGTTATTCAATAATTGGTTTATGAAGAGTTTTCTTTATTAACTAGAGTTTAGTACATCTTAATGACTCCTTATTCGCATTTAATTCTGTAGTAAAAAAAAATATATATATTTTTCGATCAAACCGATCGGTTGCAACCCGCAACCGGATCCGGTTCGAGTTTCTGTCTAGATTATTTTCAACCAACCTATTCGGTTGATGATCCAACCGGATCCGGTTGGAGTTTCTGTGTTGATTTTTATCGTTTTAGATTTTGAGTTTTAACTTATGTTTTTGATTTTGATTGAGTGTCCTAACTTGTTTAGTATATGTTTTCATAGTTTGTTCTTGTTTTTACTAACTCTAACGCTATATATTCGGATCTTGTTTTGTCTTGTTTTGTCAAGTTGTCTAGTAATATGGATAGTTTGAGCGGAATCTCGGAATACCTTCGTACTTTGGATGAAATGTTCAAGGATACCGGAAGTTCACTGGAAACGATTGGAGGTATTTTGGAAGAAAGTAAGAAAGAATTGGGAATTGATACGGGTAATCTGGAGGAAACTGGTGAAAATAAGGTTCAACTACCCAAGAAAGGAAGAGTCGTAGTGTTCACACAAGCCCCTTTAACGGTGTATGATTCGCCGCTAATGAGGTTTGGAATGCCTTGCATTGTGGAAGGAATAAGTGCTTGGGACGCACAGCTTAATATGGCTTATGGAGAAAACTATATTGTGGAAAAGGTTCTTGACGAAATTGGTCATGTACGTTTAGACTATGAAGCATATGGAAGAAGGATGGTCAAAAATCTGAAGGTCAATATTTATGGACACATTTTTTAAACTGATTTTATTGTGCTAGAAGAGGGAAATGCGGATGAACCTAATGTGTGTTTTGGTCGAGATTTTCTTGTCACGACCAAGTGTCAAGTAGATTTTGCAATGGGAGAAATGAGGATTAATATAACTGATTTGGAAGAAGGAAAAGGAGTAAACGAGATGCTAGTGGAAGTTTGTGCAAACATGGAAGAGAAAGAGGTGGAAGTAGTTAAAATGGGAAAGGCAAATCGGAAGAAACCAACATCAAACAAACTAACCCCAACAACAACCTCCACCACCAAAAATGACTCTACACCATCATCACCGACCACTACTTTCAAACCTTTAACCGACAAACAAAAAGAAGCTATTTTAGAGAACCTAGAACAAAAGTTTCTTGAGCTTAATGAAAAGAAACCAGTGATAGAGGTACTCCATGATTATGTGCTTTACCGTAAGAAGTTGGATGCATTGATGCTAGCGAGGGCTAGGTTGGAAGATAAGAATCTCACGGAGGAGGAGCGAGATCAAATTTTGTTTAGAGGCATGCCAAGGAAGGAAAAGGATCCGGGTAATTTTGTGTTGCCAATCAAAGTGAATGGGACTACACCAGTTTATGCTTTAGCCGATACTGGGTCGAGTGTTAATGTGATGCCGTATCCGTTGTTTAAAACTTTGGGACTAAGTAATCCGCAACCTAATCATTCTAAGCTTACTATAGCGGATAATTCTCAAGCGAAGGCAATGGGAGAGGTGAAGAATGTGAGAGTGCAAATTGGATATCAACAGTATTTGGCAGATTTCCTTGTCCTAGATATTCCGGTGGACAAGAGTTTACCACTATTATTGGGGAGACCATTCTTACGAACTTGTGGTGCGATTATAGACATGGGAAGAGGCACATTGACTATTGATGATGGGATTTCGAGGCAAACATACTACCCAAAACCAAGAGGACCAACTTTGGAATTTATGGAGGAGTTAGAGTTAATGGAAGCAGATGATGATTTAACATGTTTTGAAGTGGGACGTGTTGTCCAAGGTAAGCCAATGTACGGACCGTTAGTTCCGCCTTATTTTGATATGGAGGAGGAAATGGAACGTGCGTTAGCGGTAGAAGCTTTCTATAACCCATTCAAAAACATACTAGTTTACAAAAAGTTTACCGACTTTTTAGGTTCTTTACCGGTGGAACTTAAGAATTTGGAGTGGAGACCCGAAGGGTCGGGGACTTACAAGAGACAAACCGGAGATAGAGATTGGCATGTTAAGTTCGATATACTTTGTCCGGACGGAAGAAGATTCATGAGAAAGTTCAAAACTTTTGAAACGTTCCGTGAGTTGACCGGAAAATTTCAAAGCGAGGACATTCTAAGACAAGAGTATTTTGAGGAATTTTGAGGAGAAGACAAGAGGCCGTAATAAACAAGCAATTATTTGCTTGAATTTCATGAACTATTTCTTTTTGATTTGATGCATTTAGGATTTTTGTTTCTTATTTAATTTTTCATTTTTATTTTTATGATTGAGGTGATTTGGTTAATGCATTATGACTATGAATTTTTAGTTGAAGTTTGGTTTAGTTCATTAGTATGATGAGTTGAGTTTTTTTTTTTTAGATTGGATGATTGTTCAAAATTTCATATGGTGGATGAATGTTGTGTGAATCTTTAGCAGGAATTTTAAGTAAAATTATGTTACTTGGAAGGTAAATGCCTAAGTAACATGTTAAAATGCAAAAATTTGGCAAAATGCAAACCGAAACGGTTGTGTCTTTGACTGAACCGGTTGCAATTGAGTATAAAAGAAAAAATTCATTTTTCCAGAAAAACACACACACACTAGTTCTCTAGTAGGTTTTGCAAAAATTCGTCCAAGAGAAGCAGATTGAAGGTTGTTTAAGTTATAGGAAAACATCATGGCACCCAAACAAGTAAGCATCTACATTCAATTAACTCAATTAAAGTTTAATTAGAGCATTTGATTCGAATTGAATATTAGGTCACCAATTTGGGGGTTTTTGTTATAGTTCGAATTAAGTTGTGATATTTTAGGATTGAGTGGGTAATTGATATAGGAGTGCGTTGCAAAAAGAATTGTATTGATTGATTCAACATAGGATGAATACTAGATGATTGAATTTTCGGATTTAATTGGGTTGTGCTATTGAATCAAGATAAGTTGCAATTGGTGATTCATTATGAAAGATGATACGTTTTTAGGAGTGATGGATGCCATCTTATTGTTTAGAACTAATGATTGAAGATATAGGCTTATCAAGTTGAGTTCTAAGATGGTGATGTTTGATGTTTGATGATTTGGAAAGCGAGTTTAGAGTAATTCAAGGATGTTGAAATCATTGAGGATGATAGAATGCGATCTAGGAGTGGTTTGGACTTAGAAATTCAAGTGTATGAGGGTTTAAGAGGCAAAAGCCTTGCGCAGGATGCATAACCGATTCGGTTGCGCATTGCAACCGAACGGTTGGAGTTGGCTATTTTGGAAACCGATTCGGTTTCTCACGAACCGAATCCGGTTGCGGTATCTGTGTTGATATTTTTTTGAAATTTTGAAATGGATCTTAGGAGGTTCCATGAACCGTCTTGTTTGTTCTAACACTCTCATATGGTCTTATATTTGTGATTTCTACAGAGAATTATTGTAGGTAGCTCGAGTACGGAGGCAATTCCTATGAACCCGCTTGTTACGAAGTTTTGTCAAAGGAACGAGAAGAAGAAGGTTAAGTATAGTTTGAAGACGGAGGCAAATGCCAACTTAAAGTTCAAAGATCTCACCGACGGGGAGAAACATGCTTTTCGGGAAAGGTTGTCGAAATTGCAACATAGAACATGTTTAGTTCCGAGAGTGATCGATTGGGATCTATTTGAGGAATGTGATTGTGAAAATGAGTTAAGAGGAATGATGCGAACATCTTATGTATATCTAGGGGATGGAGATTCGTTCAATGATTTGTCATGGGAAAGTGCATTTAGCGTCAATGAAGAGGTCTATCGAGAATGGTGTATGGAGTTCTTTTCAACCATGTATTTTGAAAGAAAGGTGAATGTTCGGAACTTGATGAAGGAAATTTGTGTTTGGTTTAGGCTTTGTGGAAGGGATCATGCTTACACTTTGCCAGCTTTTGGCATGGCTCTTGGTTTGTATGAGCCACATGAGGTTAATCATCGATTATTTGAAGCTCACTTTTCTAGACTGAGGAGGTTTGAAAAAGTCTATCCTAGTATTCGCGCTTATTGGAATCAAGTGGGAGATCCTTCTTGTGCTAGGAGGAATGCCTCAACCATCAGGAATCCGTTGATGAGGATACTTCACAAGTTGATAGTGACCGGGCCATTTAATAGATTTGGAAGCAGGGACAAATGTCAGAAACCGGACTTATGGGTTATGATGTTGCTGGAAGAAACTAAGGACGGTAATGCAGTTTGGCAGATAGCCGAATATTTGTCTAGGAGAGCCCCGGGAATCAAGAACAATAGCCACATTTGTGGAGGACATTTTGTGACGAGATTAGCGAAGAATCTTGGGTATTATGTTGATGAGGAATTGGCTAAGTGTGGAGAGCTAAAGTATAGTGAAACTTGGACTGCACAAGGTTTTGGTAACGCTTTGAATAGGAGATTGAAAACCGTAGGGTTATGGATTGAACCAAGACAACAACAACAACAACCACCACAACAGCAGGGGAGTATACCAATGAAGAACGTGCAATTGGGTACGTCCAGTAGTTTTGATTCGGGTTGGGGAGAGTGGAACCAACATTTAGATGAGATTCAATGTAGGGATGTATGGAGAGACTCGATGATGTTGAGAAACAACTACATCAATGATTATTCCATGCCTATCTTTCAACACATGGCTCGTGAAGCCAATTATGAGTTGCCACCCTACAATCCACCCAATGTTCCACCATATCCTTTCCCTTACACTTCTTATCCTGGACCCTATCCGTATCCATATCCTGGGTACGCACCATTTCCTGATCCAGTACCCCCATATGGTTGATTACCTGAAGTTGGTGGAGCAAGCCACGATGTTGGAGGATCATCATCAGGAGTTGGAGGAAAGAAGAAGAAGAGGAGAGTTCGTTCGGAGATTGTGGACGAAAACTACGTAACCGAAAGTGATGATGATGAGTATGATGATGAAGAAGGAGATGACATGAGCGAGGACGAAGAGTGATCGTGGATCATTCATGAATTATGGTTTCAAAGACAATGGTTATGATGTGTTGAACAATATTATTTCTATATTTTTAGGATGATTAACGTATTTTGTTTGGTTTTATCTAGTTTTTAGTTGCATTTGTTTGTTTTGTGTTTTGCGTATTGCAGTTTTTGTTTGCAGGATGGATGTGTTGGAAGCTTATTGATGGTCAAATGTTTGGAGTTGGATAACTCACACGCTTTCTTATGACCCAACATGCATATTGCATATTGTATCCCGTGGTATCTTTTAACTATTTCTTTTTCCCATTTTCTTTACTTTGAAGTACATTTTTATTACATTGAGGACAATGCAAAACTTAAGCATGGGGGAGGGAAGAAAATAGGAAAAATGATGCGCATTTTCATTTTTTTTAGATAACTTTTGGATGCAAGTGATTAGAAGAAATTCGCCCTTGATGGTCTAGTTGTTTTCACGCATTATGGTTAAATATTAAAAAAATAACTTGGAATTTCAATGGTAAAATGAGGGTTTTTGAAATTTTTGGATTTGAACCAAATTACGGAAGTAATTCATTTTGGATTCGATAGCATTTTCTAGCATGCATAATAGCCTTATTCCACACATTTGTGAGGTTTCTTTTTGTATAAAACACATCTTTTGTTTTATATTTGCTATGAGTGTGCCGGTGATTATGTCGATTCTAGAACTTGTACTAGTTATGCATTACGGTTAAAATCACTTCCGAGTGATCTAAATTTGTTCAAGTGATAAGAGGCACCTTAGGAATAAACCAAATGTCCTTCCATTTACATCTAATGATATATTAGCTAACCACATCGGTTAGTTAACCACCTTTTTATGGACCCATTTTTTAGTGCTCATTTTTAGCACTAGATACCCTTAGTACACCTTCCGAGCCAATCTTTTCTTTTGATAAAATTCAGAAAAATACAAAAATATTTTACACTTCAAGCTTTAGCCAACCCTTATCAAGTCTATTGGTTTGTTGCTAGTTGTTTGGAATGTTAGATCGTTTTTGATGATTATGAAGAAGCTACACTTTTTTTATAGTGTGTACCATTCTCCATCTTGGATGAAAGAGACGTCTTTCTCGATTTTTTTTTGGTGTATGCTTACACTAAGTGTGAAAAAAAAAAAAAAAAAAAAAGTTTATAGCCAATGAGCTATATGAAGTATATTGATTAGCCAATGAGCTAAATTGAGTTATACATATGTGCGGTGATCGATATTTGAAGAGGTGAAATAATCATTTACGGGATTGTGGTTTGTATGATGGCTAGCAACATGGAGGTTTAGACTTGATTTTATTTTTATTTTAACACCAATTTCATAAACTATCCCATGCCTTATCCATACCTTTTATGAACCCTGAGCCTTAACGTTATAACCCGAATAAAAGACCTCTTTGATGAATTTATTTTCTTTGTTTTGATACTTGTACAAGCTTATGGTAAAAAGCATTGATCATGACTAGGCATTGAGTGATTTACATATACCCACCAATATATGAGTGTTGAGTGAATTCTTAAAATCATTCGTGAGGTGTTCTAGTTATGTTATCTAAAGTGTTTGGTTCATTTTTAAAATTTTCGCATATTATAAGCAAGCCGATGATTATCTCTTTTGGGATAATTGTTACATTTTTAGAACCATGGTGTCAAAGACCATTGAAATCAATTTTTACAAATGTTAGACCTACTCGAGGGTGAGTAGAGCTTAAGTATGGGGGAATTTGATAACACATAAAATGAACATGTTTTTAGTAGCGTTATTGTTAGTTTTGTGCATGATAATCGGCTATATTTACTCATAACTGTTGCAAAAGTGCGAAGATGCGTATTGTGTATGTATATGTAGCCAGGTATCGCGAATAGTGAAGAAATGAAGTTTTTATGCACATTTAGAAGATTCTCGAGGAAGGAAATTGAGCTAGGAAGCTTTTGGATTCAATGATTGGGAAGCTCAATGATTTCTAAGTATCTACGGGAAGGAAAGATCAAGTTTTGCCTTGGAAATCATCAGCGAGAGCAAAGAATGAAGCGTATAGGAGAAAAGTCAACAAAAAGTCAAAACAGCACAAACCCAGCCGATCGGTCACAACCCGTAACCGGATCCAGCTGGGCGAATGGTCAAAATACAACCGATTCGGTTGGAGTAGAAACCGATCCGGTTTCTCACACTGCAGTTACACAAAGTCGCATTTATTGTTGCCTTAACTCCTCATAATCATTGGAGTCCGATCATTTCTTGACATTTACTTGTTGGGGACATTTTTGGTCAGTTGAGCAAGCACCTTTGGCTATATAATGAACCTAGTCCTAGTATACTAGGTGTGACACAACCAAAATTGTATTATTTTACACCAAAACTAATACCAACCATATTATTCAGCCCAAAAGCTTAGTACTTACTGAAAAACGTCCAGGAGCAAGGAGGGAACAATTCTCATCCATAGTTTTGGTAGTTTGGAGTTGTACGGTGAACCTAGGTGATTGGAGGCGCGTGGTTGCTACAATCCACGAATTCTAATTCTTGTAATCACAAAAGTTTAGGTATTCTATGAACTTTGTTATGGAATTCTATTCTCTTGAATTGTTGGAATTACTTTGTTACTATTTGTGTTTATTATTATTATTATTATCATGGAGTAGTTTTGGGATATACTTGTGTGTGGGATGCAGTTAATCATAGTAGTATTCTCAAAATGTGATGCATGTACATATGATCTTGTTTAAATGAGTTTGTTGGAAAAATACTAGTCTTGGTTTGATTTGTTGATAAAACATGTTTTAAGAAAAAGGACCGAAAGGATTTCTCTTGTGTTTTATTCCAAAAAGTGAAGTGACAAACTAGTATGGGGATATGGTGATTGACAACCACCATGTTTGCTTATTAAAACAAGACTAGGAACAATTTCATCACGAAGGGTGTAGAGCCTCCTGTAGTATGTTCTCTAGGGGCCAATGTGACATTCATATCACCTAGCATCACCCATGGATCCCTACCAATAATTCTTCTGTATAGCTCCAAGTCTTTCCAAAGTTCCATTCTCTCACTGCCACCATTGGCAGCATATATGAAGGTACTATACATCTTAATATTGCCACTAGTAGATTCAATTTTGCAAAGAATAGATTGTTTTGCCATATGTATCACATTTACCATCACATCATCACTACTCCAACCAATCATAATTCTGCATCCCTTATCACAATATCTCATATTTGAAGTCCAATTCCAGCTACCAAATATACTATCACCAATATTATTCAATTTCTTTGTTTTCACATTAGTTTCCAGCACTGCACAAACATACAATCTCTCTTACAATATGATTTGATCGTTTTCGTACACAAGATATTTTTCCGAAGAAATACAAAGGAATGTATTTTCCCCGGGTCGTTTTCCCAACGAGGGATGAATGGAGTAAACAACTCACGTCGCGTTTAACGAGTTTTTGAATGGGAAATAAGGAGAATAATGGGGATTCTATACTACGATAATGAAACATAAACTGAAACGATCTAAATAAACATGTAAAACAATAACGTAAAGAAAAGTTATCAAAAAACGTAATTTAAGCCTAAAACGCAACTACGAGAATTCTAAAAAAATGAGAATTAAAAACTAAACTACGGGGATTTAAGCTACTTTTATGAAAAATAAACTAAACTTAACTCATAAGAAATGTACTTTGATAAAAAGAAGCTTTTAAAACCTTAAACGTAAGAAAAACGTAAAAACGAGCTCGCTCGGGTTAAAACCCGAGCATAAAACGTAAACTATTTGGAAAAATGACTCTAGAAAAGATATTTTATTTTTCCTACGAAGAATTCAAGTAAAAATGATTTTAGGAAAAAGCGGAATATTTTTTTGAGTTTTTATTTATTTATTATGATTTAAAAACTAAAAACTAAGAAATTAATTATTAAAAAATTAAAAAATCTTTTTAGAAAAATATGACATTTTTATGAAAAATTCCTTGAACTAATCTAAGCCTAGGAAAAATATAAATCTGAAAAAGCTGTTTTGAAAAAGCAGTTAATAAGCACAACACCTAATTTTAGCTTTAAAGACAAAATTGTATTTAAGAGATTAAATTATGCAAGAAGTAACAGTCAAAGTCCCAAGTGCAAGATGGTTCCAGGTGTGTGTTCTGAGGCGTGGGACAGTGATGCAGCAGGTCCTGAGTTCGAGCCTCTGCAGGAACGTTTTTGGTTTTTTTTTTAATTTTTGCAATTTCTTTTACATGATTTTTGGCTAACCTAACTAACAACTAAAGCTAATCTAATCAACTATATGAGAAAACTAACTGTTTTATACTAACAAGAACAGATTACTAATCAAATTAATGGGCAGATTTAATAAAAAGAATAACATCAGATATAAAACAAAACCAAGCTAAACACTCTTAAATAGGGATGAAAAGGCTTCTAATTAGCTATATAAAATCTACAAGGGGTTTATTCTACTTTAAATCTGCATTTAACCTTCAAATTACTCTAATACACTACAAAGATAATAAAAAAAAACACTACTAGGAGGCTGCTGTGGTAACAGTCCTAAGGGGCAGATTTCAAACTTATGTATAACTTTTAACAAATTAAACTAGAAGCTAAGGTACTAAACATAAGCTAACAACCTATTGAACTATCTCTAAACTAAATCTCAGATCCTAATTAGCATAGAAGCATTAAATAAAAACCAATAAGCACAAAGCAAACCTACTGTTTGCAACAGATATGGGACAGAAATGGGGAAAACTTGCAGGCTAATATAAGCGATTCTAAAAGCTGTTAAGGGTCTAGACTAATGTGGAGATGCAAAAACCAGACCTAAAGCTACCTAAACTGACTATTACTAACCAATAAACTTAATGGAATAAGCTGCAAATCAACTTAAAAGAAACTGTAATGGACAGACTGATATGGGAATTTAGACTAAAATTTAAGCAAACTTAAAGAACCTAATGATATAATGAACTAAATAAAATGAATAAAGATGCACTAACAACAATAGAAACTAGTTTGAGCAAGATTAAAACCTGTTTGAGTCGTTCAACTAGACTGCCGAATCATGACTGTTTGGGATAGAAGCAATTATATGACCAAAATAGTGAACAAAATGAAATCATTCAAAACATTTAACTTACTGAACATAGTGATTGAAACACCTTTAAAATCAGTATCTAAACTTGCTTAAATCAAAATCAGCTTGAAAACGAAATTTAAATTCCAAAAGCAAGTAAAATCCAAACACCCCTTAATGATAATCAAAAGCAGTTTAACAATCAACCTTGATGAAAACTAACCTAAACTGATTTGAAAATCTTAATTCAATCCTAAAAATCAACCAACTAACAACTGAAATCCAGAATTTCACTCAAAATCGTTTTGACTTTTGTATGTTGACTATTGTTGACTTTTTCTCAAAACATGAAATTAAGTACAAGTAATTAAACCATAATCTAATAATGAGCTTTTATGAGCTAAGATTAACAGAAACAAGAACTTGTGAGCATTAATCAACCATAAGTAACCTTGAAAGATGAATTTGAGAAAAGAGCTTAAAAATAAAATTTCATAAAAGTTGGAAACAGATTACAAAATTTTGAAAGAAATTACCATGGAAATTAACAATTACACTAATAAAGCATTTAAAAGGATAGGGAATAAAAAGGCAAAAATTCCTCTAAGACTTGAGAAATTGGACAACTTGCACTTGTGAGTGAGATGGGATTTATAGCCTGCTTGATGAGCCTTGGGATGCTTCTGGGAGCTTCTGAGATTCTAATCATGTCCATTGATTCTTCATCTCGTCACTACTTCTAATCACAGCCTTTGGATCAGATTTGGTGATGTGGTTGCTCCAATCAGAGTGCTCTATTCTGCCATGTTGGCGATCCAAGGGTGCACACCTTCTGACCAGGTGTCAGATGCTTCCTGAAGACTTTTTAAGTGTGGGTAAACTTTGTGTTGTGTTGTACGGGTAATTTTAGAGAGGGAGGGTAAACAGTAATAATGGTTGTTTGGGCGCGCTTGGGTTCAGGGGAAGGGTTTTTTTATTTTATTTTGACTGGGAAGGGCAAAGTTTGATTTTGTTTATATTATTTCAAATGGTTGACCGGGTTTACTTGTTGACCGGGGTAAAGGTGGGTCACGGTTTGAGATAATAACCCGGGTGTGTTTTGGACCGGGTATAGGGATTTTATTTTGGGCCTAATGTAAGTGTATTGGACCAAGGTTTAGTGTAAATGGATTTTGGACTAAGAATGGATCCAAGAGTAAACATAAGGGCCAATTATGTAACTTCTGATTTTCAAAGGACCAAGGCTTTAATTTCTGAAAAGCAATCCAAGGGCTAATCTTGTAAATCTAGAATGATCCAAGGACTGATTTTGTCAACTTTGAAAATTCCAAGGACCAATCATGACAATTCTGAATCTTCAAAGACTAACTCTGTCATTTTGAGAATTGATTGTCCAAACTTGCAAATTCCTTTCCCAGCCTCGGCTTTTTGCACTCTTCTTTCTCTCGTGCTCGGTTTTTCTTCGGTTTTGGCTTCTTTTTGTCTGTTTCATCATATCCGTACCTGCACAAGCATAAACTCAAGAAAACCACAAATATTAGCAATAAACGGCTTTTTCTTGGTTATTTTGGGTCAGTTTTGATATAGAAAAGGTATGTGTTTTAGCACATACCAAAATACCCCAGACGAGACCATTGTCGTGTCCTCACGCAATGCAATCAACTCACGCTTCTAAAACCAAGGATTTCAATCTCTTTCTACTAAACCTATGAAGAAGTAGCAAAGATTCCTCAAAAGAGATTAAGAAAGCCTTAATTCTAAAAACGCCCCGTTTACCTTTTTAATTCATATGTATAGATATTATGATTAAGCACATTCCGGTTATGAATGACGATTTGTTGAACTTTCATGTCGATCAATAACTCCAACATTTTTCAAACGACACGTTAGGATCACGGAGTAGAAAACACAACACAGCGTGAAGTGACCATACGGATAGAATACATCGTCCCTGATTTTTCACAAGTCCCAAACTAAGCGTAAAATCGAAATCATTGTTAAATACGATTCTAGATGCTAACACTACCCATGGAAGTTACTTGTGTAATTACCTTTTGCTCCCATTTTCCTATATTCCTCTAGATTTTTTATTTTTGTGAGAAATGAATTTCTTCAAATTTCTCGTTTCGATAACTTTTATTCCGATAAAGATACAAAGCTAAGTCGATAATTAGTTATCCATCTTATCTCAAGAACCATTGTCCCAAAAATGAGGTCCACATCAAGGAATTTTTATTCACTTATACTTTTGACTTTTTCATTTTTCATTCATCATTTTTTTTTTTTTTTTTGCATGAACTTTTAGTTGTATGAGCTATGAACTACGGAGCTTCACGGGGTAATTCCAAGACTATAGGCTTCATGAAATGAGGATCCCGGCTGGCTACGCTAAGACCTCACTCAATCCCGGCTAAAGATCCAAGGGTCCGATCTCGACACCGCAGCTCATAACTTTACTTATTACTTTTTCACTTATCACTTATTGCTTATTTATTTATTACGGATCCTTGATGTGTACCCAATTTTTAAAACAAATATTCTTTTAAGAAGGTAAAGAACTAACTATCGCCAAAAACTCAACATCTCTAATTATTGTTTAGACAGATATGGGGTGAAACAATTTTGTGGGAACAAAAAGCCATAAGTACCTTCGATGGGCTCTAAAGAGAACCAACTACTCCACGTTTAGCATCTAAACTCATAAGTAACTCTATCATTTCTCGATCTCCGCAAATTTAAAATCCCAAATAATGAGATCCGCGGATGCTTAGCCGATAATTTTTAGATTATCTATAGTTAAGGGAACAAGCTAGGGCTCAACACGCCCGGTCAAGTCAGAATTCTATTCCTACTCTCACCAGCGGAAAGTTAACAAGGTGTCAAAACATATATAAACTTAGCAAATGCTTCGTCTAATGAAATAAAGTTATGCATATTTAAAGTCACTCAGGGAAACTTGCAAAATCTTGGCCTTGTGAGCTAGAATTCGCATTTTATAGCTTCTTGTCTAAGAGACTAGCAAAACTTTTCAATCAAACAGACTTAACAAAAGCTTACAAAAATTTTTAAATTTTCACATTTTTGCACAATTTTTCATTTTCTAAGGAAAAACGGGGTTGCGAGAGTACACGACAAAAATAAGCAAGTGCGGTCAAATCAAATCGAAGATTACCCTACCCCAGACTAGAACGAAACATTGTCCTCAATGTTTAAAGCAAGGGTATCACGAAAATCTAAAAGCCGTTTATTAAGTATGCTAGAAGATAAACGTTAGTCGATAAGATTTCGGATATCGGATTTCCATAAGCCACGATCATGAAACTCGAGTGGAGAAAATGACAAACTTCGAGCACGAGAGTCTTCATATCGGGAAAATCCTAGACAAAACATCACAAACAACCAAACACGAGAAATCGAAGAGGCTAACCCCTTCACGTCACTTATTAGAAAAAATAGAAAGAAGATAGAAACGCTTGTTTTGTTATCGAGTCGTTAGCTTGACCCGCCCCGAATTCATTTGTCCTTGGGGAAGCAAGTGGAAAAGCTAATCTCTATCGGACTTTCGTTCAAGAGGTTTGGATAAACATTGAAAAAAATGAGAAAGTTCCACTCCGATGAGATACCCACGGTTCTTAAAAAGGAAAAGTGGTGATACCGGGGTCAAAGATGGTATCCTCACTCCCGCAAGAGTGAAGAAGAGGAGAAATCACATTATAATGAAGAAATGGAATAAAGAAATATTAGCAATAAACGGCTTTTTCTTGGTTATTTTGGGTCAGTTTTGATATAGAAAAGGTATGTGTTTTAGCACATACCACAATATCCATTTCCTTATTTCCTTTTGTTTATCACAAGTACTAAGACCCCTGATATTCCAAGCTCCTATTTTAAAATCCATTATCAAACAAACAAGCTACTAGCATTCCTCCAACACCCTCTTATCCATACCAGTTATCTCATCACCAACCATACTTTTAGCCATTCCTGAGTCTTCCTCAATAACATCCTCTTGCTCAGTTGTTTGTGTCTCCATACTCCCCATAACCTTCTTACCTTTATCCACCAATAACTCCTTTCTTTTGTCGTAATAGGCAATCATATTAATGTCCCATTTTTTCAAATCTTCCTTTGAGGGAGATTGGTTAAAGCTAAGAAAACCATCCACAATTTCTTTGTTTCTCATATCACTTAATTCATCTTGGTTGTTTTCATCATACATTTCCAGCCCTGCATACTTATTAGATGTCCTTCTTAGAGCATTGACAACATCATTACCAACACTCCAAGCTTTCCTCTTAGGAGTAGTATTTCTCATCTCTTCCTTGTTATGATTATTAACTTGACTCTTCTTCCCTTCTTCCTTGTTGCCTTCAGTTTTATTACCTTCAGTCTTCTCCTTATTTTCATTGTTTGTGCTCTTTGGTTGATATCTCAAAGATTGTTGGTTTGGCTTGTAATTCTTTTTGTATCTGACCTCTTTAAACCAGGTTGTTTTATCACCATGATTTGTTTATTGATTGAATGCATTTATTTTTTATTTGTGTTGCTTTTTAAATCATTATATGTTGTTTATTGATGGGATATTATGCATGCGTTTAGTGTTTGATTATATTTGTATGAACACAAAATCTGTGTCTATGCTTAATTTAATTGGGTTTGAAATCATTGTTATATACCTATTGTTTGAACGCTTAAGTGTTTGATGAAATGTCTATGAGAAAAACTGTGCAACGTTATGCTAGAGTTGTGCAGATTCTATAGTCCTATTGATAGCGTTAATTAAGAATCATGAAATGAGATTAAAATAGTCATTATGCTTCGGTTCATGTAATTTGCAATATTTTTATGAACTATGGCCCGATCAATTTGAGTACAAGAAAAATGGAGTAACTTTGGTAATGGTATGGTATATTGCAATGTTGGTTGGGTCATGTGTCATTCCTGGTTCATTTGGTATATTGACTGGTGATATAGCCCTAAACTCAATATCTTATATTTTGTATATTAGTCTTTTATCTATGGTATATTTCACGTATAGTGGGTAGTCACCTAATTTAGTAATTAGACGCATATATTGTTTTCATGTTCACTAAATTCCTTTCAATATGCAGTACTTGAATTATTGTTTAAATAAATGGTATCTTTTTCCTCAAGGAAAAACACCCGGCTGACACTCATTGTCACTATCGATGTTACCCAATAAAGTGCCCCTATACGTAAGTACAATACTCCTTCAGTATGTTGCTTTTAAATACCAGTTCCACGACGCTAATTCTTGCTGTCTTATGTGCGTTGCAACCAATACTTATATAATGACACAAACTTTAGCCCCCGACTGTGGTCCCTCTACTCAAAAGCTTGATCACTTCAAAGGGAGTAGATGCCAGCACTAGATTGGATCATATTACCTGTCAATGTTCGCGAAATTATTTGTGTACGCTTTCTAATTGCCGCATGTTATATCTATGTCGTTTTTAAATTATACTGAACAATGATAATTATACTAATTTTTTAAACCAGGTTGTTGTCTTTTTGTAACAGATGCTGGTAGGAACCAACAAAAAAGTAGTTGCAACTCCCATTGGAATATCGACCGTGTAAACTCTATGGCTAAAGGTAAATTTTTTCTTTAGTTGATTTGCGAAACCGCCACGTCAGTGATTATTTAAAAAAAACATTACTTTAGCCATATTTTAAATTTGTGATATTTATATTGATCTTAAATTTAGCTATATTTATTTTGATATGCTTTTTTTAATCAAAGCATCCGAGTTAGAGTATCTGCTTTTTTTGTGTCGATCATGACTGCTTACAAAGGATTTTCATATACAATTAGATTACTTCTTTTTTGGGACGCCAACCAAGGAAAACAAAATAAAGAAGGTACTTACCTATTTCTTATAATTCATTATTCAACATTTAAAAATCCCATAATACAAGTTAACTTTGAGATGAATGTCGATAATCCCAAATATATATGTAAGGGGTGTGTTCAGGAAATAGCTTGTGCTCTTAAACAAAAGTTGATAATTTGTTGTAAGAAAAATAATTCTGGACATCGTGTTTGGCTGTATAAAAACCAAGTAATGAGATAAGCAGTTGTTCAAGTGTTTCAAAATTTTAATAACAAACTTATAATCTACTGTTGGTAAAGCAAGTCAGAAGATAGTGTTTGGCTATATAAAAATGAAGTAATTAGATAAATTGTTGTTTGAGTATTTGGCTATTATGATAAAAACATAGAAAGCATAAGTAGTTTAAACTATTTATTTACTAGAAATAGCTTATTGCATCATATATTAAGTAGACCATACAGATTCCTTAACCAAATAGTGATTCCTATTTGCAAGATTCGTTATCTCCAGTTGTTGTGCATATAGCATTTGAGACCTTCCGTGGAGTAAGTTGTCACACACTACAACCATGCTCCTTGAATTTCATTCCCCTGTTAGAACTTTATCCGTGTGCATTGCTTAACAATTGTATTGGTTTTTATGTTAATAATGTATATCTAGAATAAACATGTTCCAGATTGACCTATAGTCCTTTATAATAGATAAGAATCCACATAGTTTTACAGATATTGCTTTTGAAGGTATTTGAGCAATATATTGAAAACTCAATTACGATTCAAACCATAAACTGTATTATTGGGGTTAATAATTTACCACATGTGTATTCACAGTTGCTTTAGTTGTTGCATTTAAGCAGTTTCTTACTTTGTCCCTCAATATGCTTTTGTGTGTTTTTGACTTTTATACGACTAACTGCTGAAAAAACCCTTTCAGGCTCATGATCATAGAAGCAGTTGTAACTAGAAAGAATGAAAGGAAATGTTGAGCAATACTTCGTGAATAGTAAGGTGGCAAGATGAGTGGGTTGTGCGGATTGATTTAAAGCTCAAAACAGGGTCTCGTAGAAACAGGCACCTTTAGTACAGGTCAAAACACGCTGCATCATGAAGGGTTAGGACTGAATCACAAACAATACTTTGTCCATCTTTTATATCTGTAAATTTTGATTAGGTAAAAAATATTTATCTAAATCTTTGATTAAGATTGTTATGGAGTATGTTTACTTTAGAATGACTTTAAAAGACTTTCAACCCATTTTACCAGCTCCCCTTTTAGCGAAAGAAACAATTATTTAACGCGTTTGAGATACAATACATCTCTAACATTGGTTTTTTTACTAAATTTATATCGAGTCAATAAACTTTTTATATTTTAGACACATGATATAAAACATAAGCTTTTTATAAAATTTAGCTTGTAGTCCAGATCTTTTTTACTAATAGACATATTTTAGACCTGAATTTAGTGTTTCCAAATGAAAATTTGAAGTTTTTTAAGAACTTTTACAATCATAGCTGGATATCACATTGGTAGAAGTGAGTTTGAGCCTAAAGAAAGATTGCTTTAGGTTACTAATACAAGTTTTACTTTTTGAATATTATGTATAATTAGAAGGAGTTAATTTATAAAGGGTTAATGACATGTAACAGTAACGTACTTTTCCATTTGTTCCATTATCAGATACGAACCCAAAATAATACAACAATACCCATCCAACTTTGTTTGTTTTGTGTTGATATCAACAAATTCACGTTTTTTACCTACAAAATTCAGGGCACGCGATAGATGTAAATGCCACGTCATTCTTTGTACCTTTTATTTCCACGTCAGCCTCCTAGTACATATTATAAGTGTTCTTACCCAAATTGAAATACCTACAACCCTAACACTTTAAACCTCAAATTGAAACACATACAACCCAACCCCAATTGCACTAAATTAAAACATGTCTTCTTCTTCTTCTTCTTCAAATAAGTACTATGGTCAATTTCCCACCTTATGTAACTGCAAAAATTCATTGCCTTTGGTTCTTCAAAAATCCAAAACTTTGAACTACCCTGCAAGACGATTTCTTTGCTGCCCTAATCCAAGTGTAAGTGGTTTGTTGTTAATATTTGATTTTGGTTTATCTTTAATTTTGACTTTTGTCCTTGCTTTTAATTTTGACTCTTTGATAATTTGAAATCAATGTAACACTTACTATTTTGTTGATGTTGAATTGCTAAGTGATTACTACAAATATGAGATGTATAATTTGATGCAACAAGCGGGAAGACAAAAGCAAGAAAAGCAGACTAGTGAGAACACTCAGATTGCAGAAATTGGAAATGAGATGCACTTGTTGAAGACAAGATGTCCCTTTCAAGAAACACCCATCAACACCAATCACTTTCTGCAACCCTCATTCCATCCATCTTTCAAAGTTGCATTAACATGAATATACATGACTATACAGATTCACAATTTTTGAAATAAGTTAACAGACTTGCAAAATGTTAGAAACTATCCTTTGAAGCAGACATAAAACCTTTTGAAGTAGGTTTTACCACCTGAGCCTTCATCAACATCAAGCATAACAGTTGATCCAGGGTTAGTTTTCAATAATCTGGCTTTGTAGTCCCATATTTTACCATAGTGTTCTACTAAGCCACTTTCATACTCATATAAAGCTCTTTGTTTTGCCCTTCTAACTTGTCCTAAGCTGACATTGATCAAGAATTTATCCCTAATCTGGCTTTGTAAATCTCTATAAGTTATCTTAGGATAACTAACAATCTCTCTAACATAATGACTTGCAATCCATTCGTATGTGACCAATGACCCGAAATCAAGACCCTAGCACAATTGTGATATGGAATTAGAGTCTTTATCTGAAAGGATGCCTTATTCTGCATCCATGAGCCCCATAACCGAAAGGTGCAGACATTACATGATTTTTTCTTAGAAGGTGACATTGACATCTGAATTCTACTCCCAGTCCACTTCTTTTTACCCTCTGAAACTTTATCTTTACCATAACCCTTTGGTGCAGTCTCTTAACCATAACCCTTTGGTGCAGTCTCTTTACCCATACCCTTTGGTGCAGTATGTTTAACTTTCTACCTACCTTACTAGCACACCTTCCCTCTTCAACATTCCTACCACACAAAACAAGTAATGATTTATAATCATTTCTTTTGTACCAAAGTTGATAGCCATTAGCTACACCATAATTGGGCAATATAATCTTCATCTCTTCATGATCTTTAAATCTCATTCCTAAGATGGGAACCATTTAATTCCATGGCTGGTTTGGATTAAAGTCAGGATAGACTACTCCAGGTTTTACTTTGTAAATAAGATCCAAATTTTGATCCTCAATTTCATCTTCTACAAGTACTTTTGTATCCCCTTTTTTTCATTTGTACCAAATGTGTTCCTAGTGGTTTTGTTAGGATTTGTTTTGCATAACCTATTTAAAAAGGGATCACTTGTGCATCTATGGGTATGATAACTTCTTCTTCTTCTTCTACATATTGTGGTTCAACAAAGGCGGATATATCATCTAATTCACACTCATCCTCATCAGAATCCTCTAAATCAGCGTCATCTTTTGCAAACCAATCCTGGATATCATAGCCATGATGTTCAACATATACATCAATTTCCCCACCATTGCCAAAGCTACTGCTATAAAATCACCAAACTGTTGTTCATTTTTTAACTCCCTAATCCCATCACTTAAGTCACTTCCAGAGAGAAAATAGAAAAGGCCAACATGAGGGTATTCAATAGAACAACCGATAAAATCAAATAACTTACCATATGTCATGTATTCAAAATCCAAATCTTTCATTATATCTTTGTTGCCCTCAGTATACTCTAACGGAGGCCCAATAAAGAGTCCATCATGATAAAAAGTAACTGTTAGGATAACCATTCTACAATAAAAACAAAAAACAAAATTCAAAATTTAGGGTTACGGGTTATAACAACAAATAACACAAAATATAATTGATTAAAGGCATTAATAACTTAATTAAAAGACTTACCTTTAAAAAGTCCAATGAATTTACCGAACTTGGGGAGATCAATTTTAGCTTTAGAAAATTAGGGTTCATGTGCGGGTTTGATATGTGTGTGTGTTTTGTGTTAATATATGTGTGTGTTTTGTGACTTTCAAGTCAACATCTTGAACAAATGGGAATATCTAACATTTTAAAGTTAAAAAATAAAAAATAAAAAAAATCCACGTATTGTTTTTTTACCGGTGTAGCCGGTTGCCTGTGAAGCCACGTAAGCAAACGTATGACAATGAAAATAATTTATAAAGTTGGATGGGTATTGTTGCATTATTATTGATTCGAATATAATAATGAAATAAATGGGAAAGTATGTTGCTATTACATGCCATTAACCCATTTATAAACAGTCAAAGTAGGGACTTGGATATGAAGTTCGAGATCATGTACACATGAATCTATGAGGATTTTTCAAGTGATGTATGATCATACACAAAGTAGTATTATATGCTCTTTGGGTTAAAATCATCAAAAACAAAAACATTTGACTTTTTAGTAAAAGTATTGACTTTCATCAAATTTATTGATTTCTTTTCTTCATTGTAATGAACATATAGTGTTTACTGGTATTGTCAAATAACAAAAAAAAAATAATAATAATAATAATAATAATAATAATAATAATAATAATAATAATAATAAATAAATAAATAAAAAGTGTTGAAGGGCTTCTTATGACAAAGAACTATATTTGTAATAATCAACCTTGGTATTTACTTGGGTCAAAACCGGGTCAAGAAGATGACCTATTGATAAGGTTTTAAAAGGTATCATTTTGAGGGGTCGTTTTAGTCCTTATTTGATCACTTTTGTATCCGTTATTGCTTAATATCGTTCCTTTTCACTTTTTAGGTCTCTTGAAGGCAAAATGTTGGAATGGCACTTATTTGGACGAAAAGGCGCGAATATATGAAGAAAATGGCCAAAGTCAGAATCGAGACACTCACAGTTGCTGAAAATGTAAGGTGACGGCGTCAGTGCTAATGGCGACGCCGTCCCAAAATTGTTGTGACGGTCCAGAACCCAAAACTCGTATTTTCAAGCGACGACGTCTAGTTGTGAAAGAGTAGGCCGTCGCTACTCGCACGGCCTAGATGCAATCCGACGACGCCGAATCTGAAGAGGACGGCGACACAGACATAAGGTGACGCCGTCGCAAGGTTAACGTGGCCAAGACGAAACCCTAATGACGGCGACACGACGGCGTCACGAAACATAAGGTGACGCCGTCGCATATGTAATCTTATATATAGAATCCGAATTTTTCAGTCTTTGGTAGAGAGTCTTTTGGAGTGAAAACCTAAAACCGAACCTAAGGTGTCTTGTACAGTATTTTAGGGTTTTAAACCCTATCTTACATCAAGATAAGTCTTTACTTCATTAATTCAATTATGTCTTTGATTATTTGTGTGTATGCTTGCATGTTCTCCATGTCCGGCTAATTTATTTGTGTGTTTGCTTAGGAAGTATGAAACTTAATTATTGAATATTGATTGGTTGTTTCTTATCTTAGTTGATTAATGATCTAGTAATGCGATAGGTCATTCGTTGTGTACTTAATGCTTGATTCATCTTTGTGAACCTTAGAATATAATTACCTCGAGTAGTTGTAGGCTAAACCATCCAAAGAACGCCTTAGAGTAGGAGTTTATCATCCCTAGTGGGTTTGTAGACGAGACCCTTTGGTAAGTTCAAAGAGTTAGGAGAAACGCATACCCTACAACTTTAGACACACAACGCAACTAAGAATAAGACGTGACAACTCAACCATCAATAGGAAATAATTAAGGAGTAATACAACCTAAGTAAACACATCTTTAAACTATCATACGAGCACACATTAATTAGACATAGACTCCCACAACCTTAGTTTAGATAATTAGATAATAGTAGAGTAATCGGTAGAAATACCAACCCCCCAAATCCAATACCCGAGATTCGTACCTTTCCATTTCATAAAACATAAAAAGATAAAAAAAATAATCTTCCTCAACCTTAACCTTAGCGTAGTAACTCCTTACTAGCATTCCTATTCCCCTAGAGAACGATATCAATACCCGTGGCTTATCCTAATTACTACACTACAACGATTAGGTTCACTGCCTAGGGTGTTATAAAACTTGCTCGAAGAAAAGGAAGTTTCCTTGACCCCGAACGACGCGTGTAGCGTTATCAAGTTTTTGGCGCCGTTGTCGGGGAATAGAATAGCTAGTTAGTAGTCCACCTCGTGTAGGTTCTTTGCTTGATTCCTATCAAGTAAATTTTTCTCAATTTTTTAGCTTTCTCTTAGTCTATCCCCCTTCTTCGTGACTGATGAGTGTCTAAATACTCATCATTTTTGTATAATCTAAACTGCAAAATCATCTGAAAACACTCAAAAATGCATCAAAATGATGAAAATATCACAAATCAGTGTTTTATGTGTTTTAAATGCAAAAATATCAAAATCAGATGAAAATCGTATCAAGTTTGCAAAATTGGCAGTTTTAGTCCCCAAGTTTTAAAAGTTGTCAAATCTAGTCCCTGGAATTCAAAAATGTGAAGTTTTGTCATTCAAGGTCCTTGAAATATTCTAAGTTGTTAAAAATGGTCCTTGAATGATTCTTTGGTCAAATGGCAGAAAAGGTCCTTAAACTTTGAAAAATGTCAAAATTAGTCCTTGGACTTATAAAAATGGAATTTATGCAAAAAGGGTCCTTGTACTATCAAAGTTTGTCAAGTTTGGTCCTTGTGATAAGTTTGGAAAAGTGTCATGTTCAGTCCCTCAAGTTTGGAGAATTTGCAAAATTGGTCCTTGTGTATACTAAACCAAACCGGACACCTTTATCAATATCAAAGCCCAAATCCATATCACTTATCCAGCTGGCCCAAACCTTAGCCCAATCCCACATGAACCTTGACCCTTGAGCTAGGTCAAAATACATTTTGATCCCTGTCACAATCCATTTTGACCCCCGTTAGTATTATTGCCTCGGTCAACGAAAGTCAAACGGATAAAAAACCGCCCAGCACTGTTCATCCTCCTCACAAACACTGAATTCCAAAACCAGAGCTGGTTTCCATGATTTGCTCCATTCCCCCCCTTACCTTGTCCCCCCTCCACCTCCACTAACACCCAAGATCTTTAATTGATTCAAACAACCCCATTAATGGTTCAAACCTGCTAAGAGACTTTTTGGCGCCAAATCTACACTTGGACGGATATGATGGTTTTAGCCAATCCAATGGCTCAGAAGTGGTGGGAAACAATCAGAGGTCATCAAGGAGTCCAAAAAGTCATTATATAGAGGAAGAGATGCAATGTATATCATCATCTAGAGTTTTTTAGTTTTATGTATGTCGTTTTAAGCACTTTTCAATTTCTAGTATAATTTAAGCTTTCTTAGCTCTTTGTTTAAGTTATTTCAAGTATTTGCGAACCTTTTTCAGTTTCAATTTCAAGTATTAAGTTTTAAGATCAGTTTATGCAATTTCAAATTTCAAGAAAATCTCATGAATGCTTTAATGTTGTTGTTGGTTGTTATTATGGACTGATATAGTACATATAAGCTCCTAGAAAGCTTATTCAAGCTTTTAGAAACACTAAAAGTCAGTTTAGAAGCAAAAATCAAAAATCACCAAAAATAAAAATTAAATAGTTGATAAATAAAAAATCCATTGGAAATGGCATTCACAGCTGGAGCAGGGTAAATTTTGGATGGCCTTGGGTTAGTGGCTTAGTGGTAAGCCTATAGGAGTGGTCTTGATCATTGGTTCTGTGATTTCAGTTGGATAGCATTTGTAAGCCTTTTTGTTCATTTTTGCATTTCTTTGTTTTAGTTGTTTAGTAGTTGTAATTTCTGGTTCTTTATGTTTCTTAGTTATAAATAAGCATAAGTAAACAATAAAATCAGTTGGTTGTTCCTTTTAATTTGTAGTTTATATAAATTTCATTTTAACAGTTTAAATAACATATAGATCATTATTGAGTTTTATGTTGATAGTACTGTTGTTTCATGCTTGTTCAGTCTTCTTACATGATAATACAAGGTTGTGATTCAGTTGCATGGTCCAAATCTGTGTTTTGCCTTGAAAAACATCAAAACAGTTTCAATAAGGACTGTTTGGTTAAGTTTGTTTAACTGAGTTAAAGAGTGTTTGTGCTATTGTTCATTGTTGTTCTATGTCTCATTGGTTCTAAATAACTCAAAGAAACCAAGAAACACAGTCCTTGATTAAGCAAAAGTCAAAATCTCTTTTGATCAAATCTTGTTAACTCACTGTTGGATTTTAATAATTCATGGTCATGATTTTGTGATTACAAGTTGTTAAAATTACTCAAATCAGTCTTATTTCACCTTAAAACAACACAATCAGTGAGTAGTAGTGATTCAAAGTTCATCTTAGTCAAACTTTTAGGGTGTGTTTAGTTGGGGGAAAACACTCTTGTTTTCCACAAAATGTTTTGTGGAAAACAAGGAAAATAGAGATCGCGTTCAAATTATCATTTTCCAACAAAATACTTTGCAAAACACAAAATCCCCTATTCTTAATCTAACAAGGAAAATTAGAAAACAAATTTTAGTTGTTTTCCTTGTTTTCCATTGTAACCCCCAACCCTCCCACCCCTTCTTCAAAATAGAAAATACAAATATCAACTAAACGCATTTTCTATATTTTCAAGTGTTTTGTGGAGATAAATTTCTCATTCAAATTTTTACAAAACTAGAGATAGAAAACAAGGGAATTTTTTCTCCAACTAAACGCACCCTTAGTTTTTCTTAAAAAGTCAAAATTTTCATTTTGGTCGTTTTTGAATTAAAAAGATAATTTTACTGTGTGTTTAATAGTGAGATTTAGCTTAAAAGCTTTTGGGTTATCAAAGTTTAGTTGCTAATCTTAATTAGAAAAATGCTAGTTTTCTTTGAATCAGCTTATTAAGTGCTTATTTTCTAGTTTCCTTTGGGACCTGTTCTGAAAAAGTGCCCTGTGCACAGTGAGTGATACCATCTTGATAAACTCACACAAAGCTTAATAGTTGGCCTCAGCTTGTGATCCTTGGTTCTTTGGAAAGCCAACCTAGCCATCTTGAGGTCTCAAGCTTGGTTTTTCATTTTCTAGCTTGTTTGGTAGGGCTGCAATAAGCTCAAACCTTGTCCCATTTCTGTGTTAATCATAAGTGCTTATTGTCTTTTAAGTAGCTTTTCAGTATGCTTGTCTGTGTCTTTTAGCTTCATTTTAGTTCACCTAGCTTATTTGCATCTTATTTTAGCTTTTGTTTCAGTTTGTGAGCTTGTTTGAGCTTATTTCACCAAAATAAGCTCTTAAGCCTACTGTTAGCTCATAAGTCACTCAAACTGCTTATTTTAACTTTGTAAAATTTTTGTGTTTATTAAAGTTTCATATTTTAAGTAGTTAAGTAGTTTTCAAAAAGAAAATCCAGAAAAACATCAATTTAAATATAGTGATAACGTTTATTTAATATTTTTTTAGCTTTTTGATTTTTCTTTTTAGCTTATTATTAAGCAAATCTTGTTTTTATACTTTTCTTAGTTTTCTGTCATCTTAAGTTATTTTTAGAAAAAGTTTCATATTTTTCTCTCTCTGTTTAGTATTTATTATAATTTTAAATAGTTAAAAGTATTAAATAATTAGTAATAAATAATTAAAAAGCATAAAAAATATCTTTTCAGTTTTAAAATTAGTTTTATCATATTTTAGATTTTTCCAAGTTAAAATTTCATTTTTCCAGGTTTATTTTATATTTTCTAGCATTTAAGTGTATTTTAAATAATAATTAATTAGTAATAATTAGATAAAAAGTGTAAAAAATTATATTTTTAGTTTTAAAATTAGTTTTATAATATTTTAGATTTTTCTCAATCATAATTTTATTTTTCTAGCCTTATTTTGTATTTTCTTTTATTTTAAATCATTTTAAATAGTTAAAATAGTTTTTAATTAATAATAATTAATTAAATAGTTGTAAAAAAATAATTTTCCTTCTCTAATAATTTTCTTTTATTTTTAGGATTTCAAAAATGTCATTTTCATATTTTTAGGTCTTTTATTTCTTAGATTTCACTTTTTATTTTGTACGTTTACGTAGTTTTTAAACGTACGTGTTTTAGTTTCTTTTATCTGATTGTTGTGCTTGTCAATTCTGTATTCCAAATATCATTCCAATCAATTAGTAGTGTAATTTCCAATCCAAACCTTTACTGATCACTATCCTTAGTGATCATTCCATCATCTGATCAAATGTTTACACACCATTGAGTCTCCGTGGGACTTAACGACCCGGGAATTCATTATATTCTCTGATCTTCATTGCATTTGTGTTTTTACTGTTTTAAGTTTCTTACGGTTAGCCATTCACAAGTGGCTAGCTTGTGTGAGATAGCTTGACGGTTTAGCACAGATCAGTGACCTTTGTTCGTAACCCCATTACTTTTCATCATGGAAGGTGATAACCCACTACCATTCATCAACCCACCACCAAATGACCCGCCAAGAGCCCGTACTCTTGGTGAATACTCTAGACCAAGCCACCTAGGCTATAGGAACACCATTGAGCTTCCTGACCAAGCCCAAACTACGACCCTGCGATCCGACACCATCCGGTTGGTGCAAAACGGATGTGCATTCCATGGACTTCGTTCCGAAGATCCAAATCAGCATCTGAGGGATTTCCTCAAAATCGTCGATTCCATCGACCTTGATGCTACTACTCGGGAGACCACGCGCCTGCGTCTCTTCCAATTCTCTCTACGGGACCAAGCTAGTAATTGGCTTGAGCGACTTAACGCCGGCTCCATCTCAAGTTGGGATGATCTTACCTCTCGCTTCCTTGCTCAATTTTTCCCACCGGGAAGAACCACTAAGCTTAGGAATGACATCTTGATGTTCCAACAACGCCAAGGTGAATCTCTCTACGAAGCATGGACCCGATTCAAGGACTTACTTCATAAAGTCCCTCATCACGGCATTGATCTTTGGCTCCAAGTCCAAATCTTTTATGATCATGTCAACTTCCCCACTAAGCGATCCATTGACCAAGCGGCCGGTGGAAAACTTAGTGATCTCACCGCGGAAGAATCATGGGAAATAATAGAGGACCTCGCCCTCTATGACAATGAAAGTTGGGATGACCCCCGTGAGCTGCCCAAAACCGTTAAGGCAATCTCCTTGCCTCCTCCCGACCGTAGGATGATCGAACTTGAAGATCAAGTTAGATTCCTCATGAGCTCCTACGAAAATCCTAAATCTTCACACCATGTGAGCAAAGTTTCTTCCTCGTGTGAGCCGTTTTGTGATCCTCATAACACGCGCAATAGCACTCGCTCCCCAGAACATGCTTCCGTTGACTATGCATCCTCACGTATTAATGGAACGGGAGGAAGATTCCCTACAATACCCGGACCTAGGAATTTCAATGAAACCCGAGAGGCATGGAAAGGCAAGCCCGACTTCTACTGGGGACAAACCAAAGAATTCACCTCCAATGATTTCTCATGGCCCCCACCTAACGGTCCTAACCAACAAAATGTCGAAGGGATGTTGCAAAACCTAGTTGCATCCCAGGAAACCCAAATGGCTAAGCTTTCGGACCGCTTTAACCATCAACAAGCCGAGATGGATAGGAAAATAGACAACCTTTTGAAAGCCATAACTAATAGTGATAAGAAGGTTAGTGCTATCTCAACTCCCGAGCCTTCAGGTATAGAGATTAAGGATCCAAGCAAGCTAACTAAGCATGTCCAATTCGTCAATACCATCGCCTTAGTTGAACCTAATGAAACAAATGACGAAGAGGACTATACACTTGGGGATGATGAAATACCCGAGGAAATAGATGAAGTAGACATTGACTATTTCAACAAATTTCCTACGGAAGAAGAACTATCTCGCCACCCTCACTTAGTGCGTGACCTCCGTCACATGTATGTTAGGAAAAGTCCTCGAATCAAGTTTGGGAACCCTTGGAATCTTAACATACCATGTTTCATAGGACACCTTTTTGTGGCAAAAGCCTACATTGATCGCAAGTCCCCAATCAACATAATGACTAGCACCTATTACAATTGGATATTGAAGAAGCCTATTCCAACTAGGCAAGACCCCAATGATCCTAATGTTAGTTGCAATTTTCTTGGTAGAGTTAAGGGATTGCCCGTTTATGTAGGTAGTTTCACGTTTCCTACGGATTTCATAATTGTGGATGATATTAGCACGGCCATAGACCCTAGCTTGTCCCATGTTATTCTAGGAAAACCTTTCATAGAAAGCACCGGGATGACCTATGACCCCTCGTTAGGAGTAGTGCGATTCAAGAATGAGACAGATGACATAGCTTACCAAATGCCGTTTAAGATTGAGAAGTTTTCATCACTCTCTAATGATGAAAAGGAACTTAAACTGTCGGTCTATTATAGGAATGATGAGGATAGGGAGAAAGGTGTTGATTATGTTATGGCTAAGATTTTCGGATTCTATAAGGATTGCTTGAGCCTAGGACCGGAATATAGGACCAATTGGGGAGAGGATGAACTCTTAGAGAAGTGTATGTTAGGGCACTTCTACAACATGGAATCCCCCATTAGAGACCGTCAAGAGGGCGGTGATGAGAAAACGTAGGAGCACGACTATGAGTCTAGCTACAAGACTCTTAAATAAAGAAAAACGCTTCGTGGGAGGCAACCCATGCTTAATTGTTTGCTTGTTAGTGTCATATATCTTTTATTAATTGTTTATCCTCATGTTTAAATTTGTAAAAATGCTTTATTTTGTTTTTAACCTCGTCTTAATTGCATATAAAGGTATTTTACATAAGGGATAAATGTAGGGAGGATTACACACGTTTTCAAAAGAAACGTGAACATGAGAATAACAATTAACTAAAAGATATTTATGTTTGTTTGTTCGAGTCAAATGCTTGTATCGAGTCATAATGGATTTTTTTGCAGGGAAATTTTTCCAGATTCTAAAGATGTAATTTTTCCAGAATTTTTTCCAGAATTTTTCCAAAATCGCACCGTTTTGTCAGATAACCGACGGCGTCAGATTGCAACTGACGGCGTCAGGAAGGAGTAAAAACATCAGATTACTTTTTCTCGTTTTCTGAGCTACTTATAAATTTTTGGAATTTTCCAAGTCTTAATTTTCTTAGAAATTCTGTAAACATCCATTCCACAAGCATTATATCCTAGTTTAAATCGAGTCTTATATATTATTACCGCCGATTTTACGCGAAGGTTTCGTTTGTTTTCTTCAAGTGTGCAGGTTTAGTTTGTCAAGAAGAAGTTACATAAGATTGGAGGAGCTTTTCACACAATAATTCTTCTTGAAAAGGATTTAACCACCACTTTACACGGATCCTACCGAGCTAATCAGGGGAGTATTAGTTTATTTCGTTTTTAATTACCTTCTTTTATCATAACTTTGATACTTTCGGGGAACATTGGGGACAATGTTCAGTTTAAGTGTAGGGAGGGAAAATAAAACGGGAACTTTGAAACTATGCTTATCCTTGACTATTTGTTTTGTCCAAATGTGATTGTGTAATAAACCATGAGAAAATGTCGGTTAGGGTAATTTTGGCACCAAATTTAAAATTTTTTATGACATATAGGAGTGGGCCATTAGTCTTAACAAAAGCGTCTCATGGATAGGAAGTTGCATGACTAGCACAAAAACCCTTTACCACCCAAATTCCACCAAAATGTGAGGATCGCCCTTAGATTAGTAGGAATTAAAGCATTCATCTTCAATGCTTAGAGTGTGAACCGGTAGTATATTAGATTCTAGAACTTGTTTTGTGATGCATTCCGAGATCGCAAGTGAGGCTACACTTGTGTAGTTAGGAATAACTAAATGATAAGAGGCATTAGGATAACCCTTGTTTGATACCCGTAATATAATTACTTCTTCCACATCGGTTGAGTAATTCCCCCACACCCTTTGCGTTGTACTCATCTTTAGTACACGATACCCTTAGTTAACCCCTCAGAGCCTATCTTTTCGCGGTTCTCGTGATGTTTCGGTTTTTCCGGAATATCAATGAAGAGCATTGTTTACACCCCACCCCCAAATATACACCCAAATCGCCTTAGCCTACCCCTTATGCACTCACTTTTAGTGCAAATGTTTGTTATCACCCTAAACCCTTAGTTCAATTATCTAGTTGCTTGCATAAGTTGCTAAGTCGAGTCATATCCTTTGTATACAGTTTTGGGACGATTGGGATTCATGGGAAAAGTTAAAGTTTATGAAATGACGGGAAGGGAACGTTAAAAATTCAAATTCCCTTTATTTGCGTAATAATGTACCCCCAGTGTTTTGATCTTTTCAATTCGGGTCAAATTAGTGTTAGAGTAATAAAAACTCAAGTGTAGGGATTTGCCTATAAATCCCTAGTATTTTGATGTTATCGTAGAGGATGGTAGAGTAAAAGTGTATGAAAAAAAAAAAAAAAAAAAAAAAAAAAAAAAAAAAGAAAAAAAAAAAAAAAAAAAAAAAACATACGGGCTACCATCCTACATCTATCTTTGAATTTATGTTTGTTTATTTCAGTTACCTAGAGTTTTAGAGTGTCGAGTCTTGGCTTAGCAACGCCATTCTTCATATGCAGTTAACATAAAGATTTTTGACTTGCCACCACTAAATAGCCTATCCCACCAAACCCTTGTTTCCCTACCGTAAGCCTAACATTACAACCCTTTAAAAGACCTCTTTGATAGTCTTTCCTAGGTGCTTACGCCAAAGCGATAGCCTAACATTACAACCCTTTAAAAGACCTCTTTGATAGTCTTTCCTAGGTGCTTACGCCAAAGCGATGAAGGTTTGATCTATTCTCAAGCCTATGGTAATCTATGTACTAGGACCGGTTAATGAGTGTTTATCTTCCATTTCCTATTTGTTATATTTCATATATACACCCGAGAGAGATGTGAGTATCCAAACACCCCATGTGAGGTGCTAGTATGTAATTTCCGTGCTTGTTATGACTTTTGCGGGGCTTATATGTGTTGTGGACCGTTTTGAATTAATGCTTCATGACCCCTAACTTATAAATTAATTGGCTAAAAGCACATTTGCTTGAGGACAAGCAAATAACAAGTGTAGGGATATTTGATAAGGTTTTAAAAGGTACCATTTTGAGGGGTCGTTTTAGTCCTTATTTGATCACTTTTGTATCCGTTATTGCTTAATATCGTTCCTTTTCACTTTTTAGGTCTCTTGAAGGCAAAATGCTGGAATGGCACTTATTTGGACGAAAAGGCGCGAATATATGAAGAAAATGGCCAAAGACATAATCGAGACACTCACAGTTGCTGAAAACAGAAGGTGACGGCGTCAGGTGCTAATGGCGACGCCGTCCCAAAATTGTTGTGACGGTCCAGAACCCAAAACTCGTATTTTCAAGCGACGACGTCTAGTTGTGAAAGAGTAGGCCGTCGCTACTCAGATGGCCTAGATGCAATCCAGACGACGTCAGAATCTGAAGAGGACGGCGTCACGGACATAAGGTGACGCCGTCGCAAGGTTAACGTGGCCAAGACGAAACCCTAATGACGGCGACACGACGGCGTCACGAAACATAAGGTGACGCCGTCGCATATGTAATCTTATATATAGAATCCGAATTTTTCAGTCTTTGGTAGAGAGTCTTTTGGAGTGGAAACCTAAAACCGAACCTAAGGTGTCTTGTACAGTATTTTAGGGTTTTAAACCCTATCTTACATCAAGATAAGTCTTTACTTCATTAATTCAATTATGTCTTTGATTATTTGTGTGTATGCTTGCATGTTCTCCATGTCCGGCTAATTTATTTGTGTGTTTGCTTAGGAAGTATGAAACTTAATTATTGAATATTGATTGGTTGTTTCTTATCTTAGTTGATTAATGATCTAGTAATGCGATAGGTCATTCGTTGTGTACTTAATGCTTGATTCATCTTTGTGAACCTTAGAATATAATTACCGGAGTAGTTGTAGGCTAAACCATCCAAAGAGCGCCTTAGAGTAGGAGTTTATCATCCCTAGTGGGTTTGTAGACGAGACCCTTTGGTAAGTTCAAAGAGTTAGGGAGAAACGCATACCCTACAACTTTAGACACACAACGCAACTAAGAATAAGACGTGACAACTCAACCATCAATAGGAAATAA
The DNA here is from genome assembly GCA_910596185.1 of Chrysanthemum makinoi. Lineage (NCBI taxonomy): Eukaryota > Viridiplantae > Streptophyta > Magnoliopsida > Asterales > Asteraceae > Chrysanthemum > Chrysanthemum makinoi. The sequence continues at coordinate 27,848,221 of OU343222.1, read as the reverse complement.
TTAAGGAGTAATACAACCTAAGTAAACACATCTTTAAACTATCATACGAGCACACATTAATTAGACATAGACTCCCACAACCTTAGTTTAGATAATTAGATAATAGTAGAGTAATCGGTAGAAATACCAACCCCCCAAATCCAATACCCGAGATTCGTACCTTTCCATTTCATAAAACATAAAAAGATAAAAAAAAATAATCTTCCTCAACCTTAACCTTAGCGTAGTAACTCCTTACTAGCATTCCTATTCCCCTAGAGAACGATATCAATACCCGTGACTTACCCTAATTACTATACTACAACGATTAGGTTCACTGCCTAGGGTGTTATAAAACTTGCTCGAAGAAAAGGAAGTTTCCTTGACCCCGAACGACGCGTGTAGCGTTATCACCTATGAAAAAAACTGAAGTTTTGCTTTTTCACATTTTGAGCGCATTAGATTTAAAACAATTAAGTGTATTTCAAAGTTAGTTTTGCCGACTACACTTGAAGCCACCTAACAACATTTTAAATACCTATGTAACCACTCTGCACCAATGTTTTAAAAACCAGGTTTTTAATCGACAAAGTCGAGTCACCGGGCACCTGTTCGACCGTCAGGTCAACCCGGTTTTTCATTTATTATTTTGTTTTCGACCGGGTCAACCCGGTTTTTATAAAAAAAATTGAAAAAAATTAAACCCGACCGGGTTTCAAGACCCGAGTTACTCAAAACCCGGCGGGTCTAACCGGTTAACCCGGTTTTAGAAACCCGGGTTTTTTGACCCGTTTTTTTGGCCGGGCACCAGTCCGACCGGTTGAACTGGCCGGGCGACCCCGGTTTGAAAACATTGCTCTGCACTCTCAAATATATGTGTTAGTTTTATGGCCAAATATGTGACAAATCATAAATATACCTCATTCAAATCAAGTTAGCACTACTTTGATTAATTTGTTTGAAATGTAGATCAAATACTCGTATAAGACATGACAGAAGAGACTTAGGGGGTGTTTGCCTTGCGTTTCACTTTTGGCCACAAAACCACGTTTTCAAAAAGTGACTCCTTCCCTGCTGCCACAAAACGCAGTTTTGGTGGATGTAAACGACGTTTTCAAATGCACACCCAAACACTTCAAATAGATTATTTCCGGTTCGCAAACGCAATAAGCAGATAATCTGCTCCACAACGCAATGCCAAACACCTCCTTAATATGTTTACGGACGTTATGTGAACATATTATGCTGAAGTAAAATATGATGATGATTAGTGTTTGCAATGGAAATATATGTGTATGTCGAAGTAAAATATGATGTTGATTAAGCGAAGACCCTTGGAATAATTGACTAGGAGTTGACTAACTTATCTCTTTATCATTGTTGACAACTGAAGTACATTTTAAATGGAAAGATCTCTTATTATTTTACACACGATGCGTTTAAAAGGAAAATATCTTTTGTGTGTCAACTGCATTACTTCTTTTATCATTTTGCACCATTGTAAGAATACCACTGAAACTATTATGCATACCATTTCTTTTATATAGTTGCCTTTATGTAAAAACCCTTAAGAAATTAAAGTAAAAAAGAGGAAAGAGTTGAAGGGCTTGTCATGCCATTACCCTTAATTCGTGAACATTGATTTTTATTTTCAAAAACCATAAGGAGACAAAAGATCGATCAAGAAAGATTTTGTCAAACGACAGGGTGTTATGGATCTTCAAATTAACCAAAAGGAGCATGAAGACACAATTGAAGTTAAATCATTGTTGTACATTTGGTTAATTGTTATACATTAGGTAAAATCATTGTTGTACGTATCTATACAAGGTTACACTTGATGTGATTTTGTGAAAAATTATAAACTTGGAGTTTGATATTATGGAGTCGGATTTTAGTTGGGTCGAAACTGGGTCAAAATAATGATTCATGAGCAACTTGAAGAAGGATTTTCACGATTTGACCATAAGACATCGTTCATAAATTACTCAAGAAATATCTTACTAGTCGAGTTAGGGGTGTTAGTTATGGCGGGTTCCGGCTCGTTTAGGTCGGGTCTAGTCGGCTTGAGGATAAAAAATTGACCCGAACCGGACCCTATTAGAAGTTCGGATTGTCGGGTTTGGATCTATTCAGGTCGGGCTCATTAGGGTTTGGGTCATCTCGGGTTTTTGGCTAATAATGTAAGGCTATAAGAATAAGTTACAAGAAGTATATTGAAAAATTAAAAAACCTTACTCGGATTAATCGGGTTGACCTGAACCCGAATCAACCAAAAGTATTTAGCCTGACACTCAACCCTCTTTGCTATTCGCGCGGGTTAATTGGGTCAACCGAATAAATTGAGTTTGGCTCGGGTCGGCTTTTTTAACACTAAATGATCTCATAGGATATCGTATTCATTATCATTATCTAAGTCCATGATTTAAATAATAATATCATTTTATAACCTGATTAACCCTATTGGCAAAATGATCTCAATGTTCTCTAATTCTTTGCTTGTTTTCGTTGTTCATTTGACATCATATATTTGCGTAATAGTTTCCTGGTACTAGAATTGTTAATTCTAGAGGATATTTGAAGGTTTCATTTAAAAGCATATGTACCGACCAAATGTTTTTAAATGCTAAATGCCATGTCGAAAAACTATAAAAGCTTATAGATACTAGAAATAGAGGTCTCAAGAATATTCAAACATGAGCAACTCGACTAATCTTAACTCTTATTAAGATTGATTTGAGAGAAAGTTTTATCTTCATTTTGGTTTCTTGTTAACACGAATAACCGAAACTCTTAGTAAGCTCGAATTTATGTAAACTGTTTATTCTTCCAAACCCGAATAATAATCCCAACTATATGCATGCTTCTAAAATCGTGATCATAAATGTAAACTTTGAGACTATATATATATAGGGTTTTTCTAACTTGTGCCCTAGGGCACTAGTTAAGCACACAAAAAGTACATTGAGACCTACCAAAAAGTACATAGGGATTCACATAAAAGTACTAATATGTGTACTTTTATGTGGGTCCTAGTGTACTTTCATTGTACTTTTAATGTACTTAACTTGTGCCCTTAAGGTACAAGTTAGAAAAACCTATATATATATATACATGCTCCAGATCATAAAATATAAGATTAAATAAAGAGCCAAATTTAGAAACTATAAAAAAATTCTTTTAAAAAAGTACAATACAAATTGACAAGGAACCCGCCAAGAAACCACATGACAATTGCAATAACTTTTCCATTCATATCCTCAAAAGAATATATTACTGTATTGTCACATCATGTTCCCCCATCCCAAACCTTGTAAAAATATCAATAGTACTAGTCATAAATGCACTTATTCTCATCAAAAACACGTTTTTCACCATAGTTCATCTCTTTAACTTTCAAAATCTTGAACCCTGCTTTCATTAATGGCGTCCACTTCAAGTTCATTGATTCAAAAGAGCTTCAAGTATGATGTTTTTTTGAGTTTTAGAGGTGGTGACACCCGTAACAATTTCGTTGGCCATCTTTATCAAGCTCTTCAGCGAAGTTCCATTGAAACTTACAAGGACGATAAGAATATCGAGCAAGGAAAACCGATCAAGGACCAGCTCTTCAAATCCATTGAGGACTCAAGGTTTTACATCATTGTTTTCTCCAAGACTTATGCATCTTCATCTTGGTGCCTAGATGAGCTTGTCAAGATTATGGAATGTAAGAAGATGACCGAGCAGAACGTTTATCCTGTCTTTTTTGATGTGGAGCCCACAGAAGTCCGCTATCAAAGTGGTGCAGTTAAAGAAGCCTTTGCCGAACACGAAAAGAAGGAGGCTGCTGGAAAATGGAGACAGGCTATGAAAGAAGCATCAAATTTGGCTGGGTGGGAGTTGAAGGCCACAGCTAACGGGTAATTCAATTTTCTTCATCATATCTCTGTAATATTTTGCCTAACCTGTATTTATATATGTTAATCCCAATTGTTTATGTGCAGTTTCAGCAAGCTAATAATATAATCTTTATTTAATGATACAGGGATGAATCTAAACTGATCCAAATAATTGTTGATGTTATTTTCAACAAGAAATATTCCACTCTTTCGAACACTGATGGAAACTTAGTGGGTATGGAGACCCGAATCAGAGATGTTCTTTCATCTTTAGATATTGGCACCGAAGATGTTCGCATGATCGGAATCAAGGGGATGGGAGGTGGGGGGAAGACAACTCTAGCCAGAGCTCTCTATGATCATATTTCTAATCATTTCGAAGGAAAAAGCTTTGTTGAAAATGTAAGGGAAGTTTCACAGCCTTCTTTATCCGGTTTAAAGAAGCTTCAAAAACGGATACTAAAAGATGTGGTAAATAAACAAGACGTCACTTTTAGTAGTGTTCATGAAGGGAAAAACATGTTGAAAGACATGATGAGTCGTAGAAAGACACTTGTTGTTTTAGATGATGTTGATCGTATAGACCAGCTTGAGGCGTTAGCAGGCGAGCCTGACTGGTTTAAAGCAGGAAGTAGAATCATCATTATCACAAGAGATGAGCAAGTGTTGTTAGCCCACCGGGTGAACTTCGTTCATGACGTCAATCTGTTATCATCTATGGAAGCAATTTGCCTATTCAATAGGTATGCATTTAAAAGAGACATTCCAACTCAAGGGTACGAAGAGCTATCAGGACAAGTTGTAAAATATGCTCATGGTCTTCCCTTAACGATCAAAGTTATGGGTTCATTTCTTTGTGGTCAAAGTGAGAATTTTTGGATAGCGACCATTGAAAGACTAAAAACAATTCCATTTAAGGATACTATGGATAGATTGGAAATAAGTTTTGATGGTCTAGAAAAGGAATACAAAGAAATATTCTTAGATGTTGCATGTATACTAAAAGGTTGGCACAAAGAAGATGCAATTAGAGCGCTTGAAAGCCGTGGATTTCATGCTGAAGTTGGTTTAAGAGTTCTTGAGCAGAGATCGCTTATAACTATTTCTAGATATTGGTCGACCTTGGGGATGCATGATCACTTAGAAGAAATGGGTAGGAATATTGTGCGTCAGTCACACCCCGATGAACCTCAAAGACATAGCCGATTGTGGATTAATGAGGAAATTGAAGATATATTGACTAATGACCTGGTAAGAATCAAGTTAGTATGATTTAATTAAACTACATTTTTGGTCCGTGTATATTTTAATTTTTGGTCCAATAATTTTAAAAGCTTCTGAGTTTTGGTACAATAATTTTAATAAATTACCGTCACTTTTCTTATAAAAAACACATAACAATTCCTCTTTGTGTCTCTCTAAAACGTTTTCCCCAAAGTCACTTTCTTTCTCTAATAATTACTCAAAAATTCATTAACTCGAATTGAATTATCAAACAAACAATTCGCTTTATATCATCTTTAAATTACATTTAGGGTTCCGACAAAAATTAAGGGGTTTTATTTTTTCGATTTCAGGGTACCCAAGCAACAAAATGTCTATACTTCCAATCATCACAAGGTTTCAGTGCTGAAATTGTAGTAAAAGGTCTAGCAAAAATGAAGGATCTTAGATTTATTCACATAGATATCGAAGAGGATTTCATTGAGGACAATATTGTTAAATTTGATAAAGTTAGCGAATACCTTCCAAGTTCCTTACGATTTATGAGTTGGGATTATTTTCCTTTTTCGAGTTTACCGAATACATTTCAAGGAAAATATCTTGTTGGACTTGACATACGTGACAGCAATATTGTACAACTTTGGGAAGATGGAGAAGAAAAGGTAGAATAATGGTTAATTTGTTGTTTTTCATGATTCATTATGATCCTATATTAATTTTTTTTTTTTTTTTTTTTTTTTTTTTGTACTTATGTTAGGTTCTAAATAACCTCAGGTTCCTCACAATCGAGTATTCAGAGTTGAGGACCTTTGACCTTAGGTTGGCTCCAAATCTTGAGCAGTTGACTATTCACTATTGTAAAGATTTCAGAGAGCTTCATATACCTGCTGATCATCATCCAAAGCTCAAGCATCTTGACCTCACCAAATCAAAGTTGACAAATCTTCACCTCAGGAATACTCTGAATCTTGAGAAACTAATACTCGGGGGCTGTCGTGATTTGGTGGAACTTGAAATGCCTTATGAAAGTCTAAAGCTCGAAGAGCTCAACCTCAGTCCTTCAAAGTTGAGGACCCTTGACCTTGGGCTGACTCCAAATCTCAAAAGCTTAAATCTTAAAAATTGTTTTCATTTGGTGGAAATTAATGCTCCCATTGGATATCTGAAAAAGCTTTTCTTTTTAAACTTAAGTGGTTGTGGGAGGTTTAAGTCTTTTGTGTTTGACAAATGGTATCATGCAGCTGAGGTTGGTTCTTTATCTGAGTTACATCTGATTGCAGAACCCACTGATGTTTGCCCATTGCACTCCGACAATAATTCTCCAAAGTTTCAGCTTTCATGTTACTATAAAGAAGATAAAGCTTCATCATTTGGAAATCTTGAAAGGCTAATTTCTCTAGGCCTGTGTGCTTGTACGAACCTTGAGAGTTTTTTAAGAAGCATTTGTGGATTACAATGTTTAACGAAGCTTACACTTGAAGGCAGTATTACAGAAGCACCCCGGGACCTTGACCAGTTAGAATGTCTAGAGGAGCTGACTTTTTCATCTACAGAGATTAAATATCTTCCGGATAGCATTTGTATGTTGAAACATCTCAAATCTCTCAAACTTAATTCATGCTTATTTCTTGAGAAGTTACCCGATGATATTGGATGCTTAGAAGGTTTGAAAGAGTTAAACATAGTAGGTACAGGCATAACCCGTCTTCCACAGAGCATTTTTAAGTTGAGAGGCCTACGTATTGTTGGGTCGTTACAGCTTCTTGATACATATGGTCTACTACTCAAGAGACGAAGAACCTCTGATGATGATGATGAAATAGTCTGCTACATATAACCCATACATGAAGAGCTATTTTAACAGGTACTTTATTTTGAAATTTTAAATTGATTATGGAAATATTCATTGTTTCTGCAATTTGTGTGTTTTACCATGATTTTAACAATCCATTTTTTGCTGTTAGGAGGTCCGATCAGCAGGAAGCCTTCGTCAATCAGTGCATAAGTGTTAACCAAGTGAACTCCTATCGGGTAAGTCATTAAGCAATTTCTCAACTCGAATTGATTCAGTAGGGTATGGTTTATCATAAATATTTTACTTTGTAATATTTTGTTTCAACTTGATCTTTCAAGGTCTGGTGAGCAGGAAGCAATTGCCACTGAGCTAAGAAGGTGATCTAAAGCTCATATTAAGAGTTTTATTGTATTAGATATTTCCGTTTTAATACTTTTTAATACACTGTTAGATTAAGCTCATATCTCTGCATCTATTCTCATGTTTTGGTCATTGATAGTTTTCTATGGCACACTCCCAAAGTATGATTATTTGTAAAGAAGCGTTTAAAATTATGATTGTCTTTTATCTTTCAACATTGGTACTATATAATACACTGTTAGATTAAGCTATAATACCCTAATCGGATGTTGCGCTAATTACTTAGAACCAATGAAGAAATTCAAGTCAGATAAGTTAATTCATGGAGTTCAATAAACACAGTTGACTTCTTATAAAGTCCAACTTTGTTCTTGATAAAAATGGTCAGAATTTTACATGAGGCTGTAGATGATCATGTAAATAATAAACTTAAGAAAGTGTTATAAGCTATATATGATCTGATGATAATATACAAGTTTTGATTCACATAAATAAGCTCTACATTTGGATGAAATCATTAAACATAAAAGTATTTGACTTTTTAGTCAAACTGTTGCCTTTCATCAAACTTTGCTGAGATTTTTATGAAATTGAACCGACAAACATATTTCAGTGATAAGAAATTATCAGGGCATCAACTGTTTGTATTTTTGAAAGCCATTGAGTAGTCATATGTTGTCTTTTAGACTACAAACTGTAGAATGTACAATTCGGACAATAGTTTGACATGGTAAAATTGAAGTAACACAGAACGTTGCTTATAATTAGAACCACGTCCGTATTGACCACATACACGTACAGAACATGACACCAAGCTTTGTTGCTAAAATCTCACCTTCTTTGTTACAGTACATGGAATTGGTTTCATGCAACAAAGTTGACTTGTTGAGAAAGTCAACTGATGAAAAAGATGCGATTTTGACATGAGTTTGGATGTCAAAAATGAATTAATTAACAGATGATCTGACATAAACCAGTTTTAAAGGGCCTATTATGTTAAAAACTTGTACCTCCAAACTCATTAACAAATGGATTTATTAAACTTTGAAGCCCTGTTTCAATCTTTATTGGGCAAACTTGAAGGTCAAATAATTGTTTATAAGCTAAAACTGATACTTTATTACTTTAAAACTGATAGTTTTCATGCGGTTAGACCCTGCATCCCGTCACATTACCGCACCATTGTTTATTGTTGGTTATTTTCAAGTGATTTTGGCTTTATATGTTTTGGTCATTGATGATTTTCTCCAGTATACTCCCAAAAGTACGATTGTTTGTAAGGAAGTGTTTCAAAGTATGATTGTCATTTTACCTTACAGTATTAGCACTTTTTTGTTGTATACACTGTTAGATCAAAGCTATAACCCCAACTTGGATGCTGTACTAGTACTCATTACTTTAAATCAATAAAGAATTTGAACTTTATTTTAATTCATGGAGCTGAATAAACACAGTTGAATTGTTCAGAAAGTCAAACTGTGTTTTCAATGAAAATGGTGGGACTATGATAAAAGGTTGGAGATGATCATGCTAAAAATAAACTTAAGAAAGTGTTAATAGTGATGTAATATCATATATAAGATTTTGATTCACATACTTAAGTTCTGCATGTGGATGAATCATCAAGCATAAACTATTTGACTTTTGAGTCAAACTACTGGCTTTCATCAAATTTCACTGAGGTTTTCATAGAATTGTATGGACGCACATATTTTAGTGATAAGAAATTATGAGATCATGTACTGTTTTTAGTTTTGAAAGGCATTGAGTAGTCATATTGTGTCTTTGTCATGGTTGAGCTACAAACCGTAAATGTTAAGTTTCAGTTTATACTTTTTAATTGGTTTATACTAGAATTCAGTTTATGCAATATTGGTGGTGGTTGATCAAACATGACCTCCAATTTGGTGTCAGTTATTATTTGGATTATACTTGGTTTGAAAACGGGTCAAGAAGAATGACCCGGGAGAAGAATGAAGTTGATATCTTATTCGAAAGTCGTAGTTTTTCTTTTTGGCAACAACGCTAAGTTTATTTATTTGCATTTTGGCCACAATGCTAAGTTTAGCTACAGCTTACACATGCACCCATTGTACTTCCATTATTAACGATTCAGATGTTAAACATCACTGATAGAAAATTCATTGCATATAAAGAAAATTCTTTGATAGTTTTGATTTTAGTTTTATTGAATTTGTTTGTTAATATGATTATTGCTTTGGTTTGATATAGTTTTTTAGAATTTAGGACCGAGATTTGAAATAGCGGTTATCGCGGTGAGATATCAGTGAGATATCGGTTTTTATATTATCTATAATATTATATTAATATATACATAATATATGTATTCTGAATTTAAGTTAAGGGACCAAAGCTGGACAAACTAAAGATTGGTTTACTTTTTATTGTTGCCTTAAGATAATGTGCAAGGGTGACTAAAGTATAAGGACTAAAGCTGTATTTTCAGAGGCTTATAACACATCTAGGGTTATAAAAAAAAAGCACATATAATTTCACCGGCAGCCATAACATAGCATCTTTTTTTTTTCTTTATCAAAACAAACAACCATAACATAGATCCAAGCAAACCAAGATCCAAACACGACAAAAACCAAGAAAGTCACGTTCAGTTACAACTTGCAAAATCTCGAAAATCTCGCCGATTTCAAAATCTCGGCCAATCTCGCCGATAATATCGGATCCGAGATTTGAGGGCGATATTTTGAACCGAGATTATTTCTAAGGCCGAGATCCGAGATATCGACGAGATCTCGCCGAGATTAACTACATAGTTTATAATTGATAAAGTTTGTTTTAAACTTTTATTTTTTGCGTGTAAATATGATTTGAGATAAATTGTTTCTTTTGTCTTATAGCAATCTGTTTTCAATTTTCATTCATTTAAACCCGTTGTTTTGACAAGAGAGTGGAGGAGGATCTAACAATAAAAAGGCGAAGAAAACTTTCACCAAGAAGAAATGAGTGTTGATTATGTGGCTGAAATGTGAGATTGGTATATACTTATGTTGAGACAGGGTTTGTTAGTTAAATTTTTTTTATTAAGTCATGTTTAATTAAAAAATGACTTAATGCATACAACTTCAGTTTTATTACTTAATATTTTCAGTTATCTTTCTCTATTAAGTCATAAACAAACAGTTTTCATATGACTTAATTAATTCAGTTATTTTCATATTAAGTCAATTAAGTCGAAATCAAACACCCCCAAAGAATTTGAATGGGATTGCACAAATACAGTTGACACTAGTCGCTTCAGAAGTGTTGGTGAATTTTGTGATTCTGCTCGGTACCGGAAAATAAAGAACATAAAGCGGAATCTTTTTGAACTTTAACTTGTAGTGTGGACCTTTTTTTTACTAATAAACATATTTTAGATCTAAATTTTTGTGTTTTTAAATGAGAAGTTGAAGCTTTTAAGGAACTCTTTGGATATCATATTGGTAAAGAAGTGAGTTTGAGCCTAAATGTTAGTTTGAGCCTAAAGTAGGATTGTTTTAGGTTACGAATGTATGTTTTACTTTATTGAATATATGTCTAATTAGAAGTTAGGGGTGTTTGTTTAAGCTTATAAGACATAAGCCGTGTTCGGCTTATATAACATAAGCCACAATTTTTTGGCTTATTTTAACACTTACGGGCTTATGTAACATTGACAATGTTATATAAGCCTGTAAGTGACAAATAAGCCACAAAATTGTGGTTATGTTATATAATCCGAACTCATATAAGCTAATAAGCCCATACATAAGCCGAAACAAACACCCCCTTAGACTAGTTAATTACCAGAGTACAGTCAATATTAGAAAGTCAACTATGTTTTTGATGAAAATTATGGGAATTTGATATGATCATATGAAGATGGAAATGATCATGTACAAATGATTCTATATTCTACAAGTGTTGTATGATCATACACCAGAGTGTATCGTTTTATGCTCTTTGGGTTGAAATCATAAAGAACAAAACCATTTGACTTTTTTAGTCAAAGTATTGACTTTCATCAAATTTAATGATTTTTTATTACTGCTGGTATTGTCAAATAAAAAAAGAAAGTTGAAGGGCATGTTATGACAATACTATATAAATATTTTTTTTGAAGAATGGAGTTATGATTTCATTGCATGTTGATTTTAGTAAGAAAATGGAGCTTGATTTTATATGTTTATGGATTTGGATCTTCTACTTGTGTCAAAACTGGGTCAAGAAGATGACCCATAAAAAAACTGAAGTTTTGCTTTTTCATAGATTGGCCACACAAGTTTTAAACATTAAAGTTTATTTCAAAGTTAGTTTTGCCAGTTATATTTGAAGCTCTTAACCAATTGTTAAAAAACCTAATTAGAAACTGTGTACTCTCAAATATAAGTTTAGTTTTGTAGCGCAATATGTAACAAATCACAAATATACATTAGTTAAATCAAGATAGAACTACTCTGAGTTGATTAACGTGTTGGAATGTAGATAAAAATGATATACTTGTATAAGTTATGTTTACTGACGTTATATGAACATATCTGGCATTAGTGTTTGCAATGGAAATGCGCGTGTGTATGTCGAAGTAAAATATATGATGTTGATTAAATGAAGAGCCTTAATTGGAACAATTGAGTGGGAATTGCCAACTTTTTCTTTATCATTGTTGACAAGCGAAGTACATTTTTACAAGGGGGAAATTATGTTATATGCACAAGGTGACGTTTAAAAGGAAAAATCTCTTACTGTGTGTAAACTAACTACATTACTTCTCTTATTGTATGTATAATACTACTTTTGTGTAGTTGCCTTCATGTAAAAAAAGAAGAAAAAGTTGAAGGGCTTGTCATGCCATTATCCTTAATTCATGAACGTCGATTTTTATTCTCAAAAATCATAGGGAGACAAAAGGTCGATCAAGATGTCATCAAATAATGGGAGTTATGGATCATCAAATTAACGTACAGTAATGACTTGTTACACATGTATCCTTTTAAGTTTGTTAATGTGTTGAACTTTTCATAAGAAGTACGATGAGTTCAACTTTCACTTTGATCACTAGTTTCTACGATCGTCATTCTCCAATTATGTTCAAGTGATTGAGTCTTTAAGTCCCTTTCAAGAGTAAAAATGTTGACTTTGCAACCTTCACAATTTGACTAGCATGCACGCATGCATGGGAGCATGATTCAAAATCTGTCATACAAAAAGTTAACATGAAAGATAGTCGGCAAAAAGCATTTATAGGTTTCCTTATTGATCTATATGTTTATCTAAAGGTAAAATGTAATTATCATATTACTGTAACTTTACATACGTTGAAAAGGACGATAACGTCTTTAATACGTAAAAGCAATATATATTACTTTGCAACCCAAAAGGTATAGCTTAGCATAGCCCCATATAAAGTTATGTGATTTGTGCATTTTCACAATGGCTTAAAATTTTAGCGGCCTCAAAATATAGATCTTTTATATATTTTAGGTCTCAAAGTTCACTTCAAACATCAAAAAGTTAATAATATATGAAATAACATTTCAATAATTGTAAAACTCTACTTCAAGTCGGTAAGAGATCGATATAAACTAACTCATAGATAATTAAAAAAAAGATCGTTACAATATATTTTTACCGTTATATTTACTTATCATATAAATTTGTGCACAGGGGCCTCTACAAGCCCAACTATGATATTGCAAATTAATGAGCTCTTTCAAAGAAAAAGCTCTTGAATTTGATACCAATCTTTTTTTATTTATCCGAAACAGCTTATCATCGCCTAGGGGTGTCCAAATGTACCGAGGAACCAAAAGAACCGAGGAACCGTACCGTACCGACTAGGAATGGGACCGTATATTAGAACCATGGTACGGTTTTTGGTTCCTAAAATTCCAAAAATTCGGTTCTCGGAATGGTTCGCGTCGGAACCGTCCGATTATGGTACTTTCCCGAAAGAACCGACTGTTATGCAAATATGTAATTTTATAGGGTTTTTTTTGGGATATTGTGTACATTCAAGTATGCGTCCTTTTAAGAAAACTAGCAGGGTACCCGCACGATGCGGCGGCGGGTACCCTGCGCTCTTTGGTTTTGCGGCGAGCAAATATTGTTCGGTTACGCATTTTTTTTAACGATAACCGTACAAATGAATGATGATAATTTAATTTAAAATAACTTTAAGCAATAATAATTACATATCATTTTTAGCATTGATAAGCTCTAAATATGCTATACAATAACATATAACATCTTTCCAATAAATTTGACGTAAAAAAGTTAGGATTAAGTTTTATTTGACCAAAGTATTCACCTTTTAAAAAAAATCCAAAGACCCTTCTCCCTGACCAAAGTATCCATCATGCCTTTTTTTTTTCAATAATTTTCGGTTATCCAAAATTATAGCAAAATTATGTTTAATTAAGTTCTAGCTTAAAACTTGTAACACAATTTTGCTCACTATCACAAACTTTCGAATGTCAGTTGGGCTTGCCAAACAAAAATTGGATTAATAGCCAAAGATGCCCAACTAATAATGAAATGAATTAGCTTGGTCCAAGTAATCAACAATTTAAATACTTAAAGGCTTAAAGCCCAACTCCCCTTACACATTTACACTAACCCTAAAACTTAAATCACAACCCTAATATTTTCCTAAAATAAACGTCACCCACCCTACAAATACTCTCCAAAAAAAAAGCAGACACCATTTTTTCTTAGTAGCCACTAAACTAAAACACAAATCACATTTTTTAAGTCTTCTTAGAAGTGATGCACTCATGATTATAAATATGGTGTTTCTTAACTACGGATGTTGGACAGTCACACACACGAATAACAAATTACAAGCAAAAATACCCTTATTGAATATAATTTAGATGATAAAGTTTTTACTTCTTATTTAACTTCGAGCATTCCGTTGTGTTGCTCACAAAAAAATATGTGAGAGATTACAACCCTTTGAGTTCGAATCACTGAATCGTTTGAAATGAAGATGTAGTTGCCACGGCTTTTAGATCTTTTAAATAAGGTCTCGGGAAGGTTTGTTATGTTTTCGTTTTTTTTTTCTTAGACCGAAAGGATGGAAGAACAAAACATAGTTGTTTTTGTTCTTTCATTATAATTTTTCGAATATTTAGAAGAAGTGTTAAGCTTCTCACTGATCTATGATGGTAAATCTCTTTTGGTTTCGCTATAAGAACGAATCATAAAGGAGATAAACTGAGATCTATTTCCTTTTGAAGGTGAATTTGAACTTTTATGATGTAGAAGAATTTTTGGATGATTTAATTTCTCTTGTGTGGTTACTAATATGGTTGGCCATGAGATGAGATAGTTATTTGTATGGTTTGTGATGTTGATGGTTGATGATTGTATTGTTTAAATAAAAGTTAGATTGTATTCATGAGGTTGGATGGGTTTAGTTTAGATGTGAATGGTTTGTTGTTGTTCGAAAAGGGTATTATAACATCACACACCAATAACAAATTACAAGGAGCAACAAACAACCCTTTGTTATATGGGATTAGTTGCCACGGCTAGATCTTTTAAATAAGTGAGGTTGGTTTTCGTTTTTTCTTATGGAAGAACAAAACATTGGTTTTTCATTATAATTTTTGTTTCCTTATTGATTTTTTTCGAATAGGATACAATCTATTTCTTTTCTTTTATGGAAAGTGGAATGAATTATGGGTTTAGTTTAGATGTGAATGGTTTGTTGTTGTTCGGTCGAGGGTACGAAGGGTTTGCTTGTTTGGAGCCGACCGACCTCGCCTGCAGTGGTGGGTAGCCTGTGTGTGTTATTGAGGAGAGAAAAGAAAACTAAATATGTCTCTTGTGTTCTTAGTTTATATACACATCTGCAAAACGTTTTAGTCATATTAAAGTAAATGCGTATCAGTTTTATTTTTTAAACTCCATGGATGTTACAAGTTAGTAAAATGGGGGTGTTACATATGTTTAATATGAGATTGAATTTCAAGACTTTCTTTTACTTTTCTATTAAAAAGAGTGTAACGTATTGACCATTTTATTAGTCATAAAGCCTTTTTTAATTACAGTCATAAGCCCTTTTTATTGACCAAATGGATTATTATTTCTTTATTAAGAAATGTTTTTGGTCTTACAAGTTTTAAGACTACTTTATTTAGCAAGTCCCAAACCTTTTATAAAGTAGTATAGATAGAAAAAACCCTACCTAAACATAACAACCCATAAACCTTAACATTCAATTCATTGATTCCATTCAAAGATTCAAACATCATTGATCAATATGAAAGTAAGTTTTTTCTAAACTAAAAATCGGTATGCTGAACAATTCTGTGTTGCTCAGTAACAACTAACAAAAAGTTGTAATTAACTATTGTTCATTAAATTTAATGATAAAAATTGAGAAACAATTAACGCTTATGACATTATTGCATAATATATTGTCACCATGTAAATTATTGTAAGTTAGTCACCATAATTAATATATAATATTCTCAATGTGTTCGCAACTATTTTCGTGGATAATGACTTTGCTATTACCGCATATATATTTTTTTATTTTTTGTAAGTCATGTTGTGGAATACTATTAAGGTTGTCAACTTCTTTTGATGTTCTATGAACCGAGTACTGTAATTTCTTTTGATGTCAACGTGACCTGGCACGCTTTAACAGAGATAACAATGTGTGATCATGACCTTTGCACGACACTCGACCGGACACCGTGTGGATCAGTGACCTAAGCACGGATCACCAACACGATATAGATGAAGGTATGGTTAACTGGTTAGGAGATGAATTCATTTCAAGGGTGTAAAGGAGAGGAGGCGTGAAGCAGATTAGGGTTTAGGATCGTTTAAAGGTGACTCGTGATACCATGTGAGTTAATGTGATTGGAGGGATATTGGTGAATGAATATTCTGATTTGATTGCTTGACAAAATACATCGTACATGCATAAATATTACATCACCGAATATTGTAGATGTGGGCTACAACCCATTACACTAATACAACACAACTATGGGCTGCTATAACATATGGATTAACAGTTAGGGTGCTATTGAACACGTTTCTATAATCAGAACTAGTAAGAAAATGGTTTTTTTTTTTTTTTTTTAAATCCAAGTTTATTTAGATAGATAAAATAAAACCATAGTGATGCATTTTCACATGACAGCAGACTCAAAAGAGTGTACAAATGAAGTAACCTTGAGTTTATCGAAATGGATATGAGCAACCCAATTAAGTGTATCGTGTAGTTCCAAAAGTTATGCTATAAATTCTTCATTATGGTCATTTCATCGAGTATACGTGTTGCTCAATCTTCTATAAACTGTTTGGCAAACTATCGGGTTTACTTGTTATTCATCGAGAAAACTAATTTAGTAATTCATCAAGATGGAGTAAAAAAGAAATGCTCATGATCAAATTTTCATGCTCTAATCATCTTGAAACTCAATGAAAAACCAGCTTTATATTTAAGCATCTTTATAAGTAATATTAGACAACTTACAAAACGAAACTATGTATGCTTGCAGACGTAAAAACAAATTTATTAATCTAAAAGGGAAACATGCTCTCATCACTTGCCATAGTAAACTTACTGTTTAACATATGTTATTAACTTTTGTTGCCATTGTGTTGTTTACAGTGTCACTACAACTGGAATTCAAATTACAGTTTAAAGTCAAGTAAGTTGAGTAATAAAAGTTCATTTAACTTTGTAAAAAAGTCAAATTTGATATTAGTTTGCATATTATCATGTTAAAGTTATACTCAGTGTAAAGGTTTTATAAGTGATAGTACTATTTAATCATAAGCACGTTTTAAAACTATAATAAAAATGGGTGAGAAATGAATAAAAGGAAAGAGTAGAATTGAAGGACCTATTATGTCATACCTCCGGTTTACTAACTGGGGTGATTAAACTTTGAAGATAAAATCACTGCATTTAGTCTTCAATGTTAAGTTTAAGTTTATTATTGGTTTATGTTGGAGGTGAGTTTCTGCCGTTATTGGTGGTTGTTCTTCAAACATGACCTTAAAATAGGTCAGTTTTGATTCGGGTCATACTTTGGTTGTAGCTTATAAGAAAAAGATAAGAGAGGATTGTAAATCATCATGTGTATAAATTATCTTTACGCGTACAAGAAAAATATAAACGCAAAAAAATGTACGATTTTATTAAAACTGATAAACAAATTAGAAAGACATGTATTTGTGTGGCACAAAATTTCTAGATTATATTAATTTTTTAACAAAAATTTACAAAAAGGCGACAAACATCCATCGGGTTTGCGGAAACCATCTAGGTTCGGCCATGCTTGTAAGTGGGTCAAGAAGATGCCCGATAGAAAAATGAAGCTAGTATTTTATTTAAGTTTTGGTTTTTCACACTTTGGCCACAAGTACAAAAAGGGGTAAGAAATGAAGAAAAAGAAAGAGTTAAAGGACCTCTTATGTCATATACACGTATACCTCCAAATTCATTAATTGCTACACTACCACAAGTAATTCCAAAACCCCCAAAATGTGGTTTGTTTGTTTTGGGTAGAAAGCGGGTTAGAATGAAAACCCGATTTTGAAACACATCGAATCGGGTTTCATCAGTAGCTAACGAGAAGACTGTTGTTGATAATGGAAATTATGATTATGATTTTGAGATTCAAGCGGTTAAGGTAATATATACTATTCATTTTGGTGATTGATTTTATGGGAGTTGTTTGTTAGCTGTCTATTGCGGTTTCATATAGTGTTTAGGATTGCTTATCCAAACTGCTTACTATATGATTTCGTGGATTAACTACTAGCAAATATACAAGTTTTGATAAGCAGTTTTTCTAAGGTAACTTTAAGTTGTGCTAGTGTTACCTTGGTAATACTGATTTTCAATGAAGTTTAATGGTAAAGTAATCCGAATCGGTATGAATAAGGAATTTTGAAATAGTTTGTCTAAAAATGATATCATGGTCACAATCAGTTCCAAACACTAATATTAACTGATTCTTTGCTGTTTCAAAATGTAATAATCAGATATTAAGAGCAGTGGCGGATACAAGAATTTAAAGTGTGTGTAGCACGATTTTCGGCTCGCTTCACTTCACGAATAGTTATTACTTTTAGTAGTCCATTTTTAAAGTAAAACTGGTTTTTTGTGGTTTTCGTTTTCGGATGCGGATAATTTAGACTAGGGCTGCTCATCGGGTGAAAACCGGACCGGACCGAGACCGAATCCGGCAAAAACCCTAGACCGAGACCGAATGTGGTCGGTCCGGTCCGGTCCTGTCCAACAAGGCTAAATTTTCGGTTTGTGGTCCGGACCGGACCGAGACCGAATTTGCCAAAAATAGTAGACCGAGACTGGACCGCCGGTCCTTCAGTCCGTTCGGTTTTGTTGGTCGGTCCAGTCCATCCGGTCCGTTTGCTCACCCCTAATTTAGACAGGGTACTTGGATAATAAATTTCGTTGAACAGCACTCATTGAAAAAATTATTACTTTATGAAATGTTTGTATCTATACCTTTTCACAAAATGAAAGCTACATAAAGAAATGTTCGGTCAAATCACCTCTGTGGCATAGCCCCACTCTCCACACTAAAAGATAAAAGACAAATAACTAAAAGACAAATTTTCACTTCCTCGAGTTCCATCTCCATCATCTTCTTTCTTTCTCCTAAAAACACAGCTCAAGAAACAATTTTCACTTCAAATGGGTGTAGCACTTAAAGAAAACCAAAAACATTTACTGAATAACTACACTTCGTCACGAAAATGTGTGGCACATGCCACAGGTGGCTCATACGTAGCTCCGCCCCTGATTAAGAGCAATCCCAAACACCACTAATGCTTTTTTCAGTAGGTTCAATTTGATTTCATAGAGAGAAAAACAACGTTTGTGATTCTGTTTTTCTTATCGGGGGCAGCCAATAACATTATTTTGAACTCTAATAGTAATGAAAAACTGGACTTAGTTTCTGTATGTTGTGGTGGATGGACTTACGAGTAACCGTTGATTACTTCATTGTGTAATCTATTAAGTTAGTCGTATGATAATGTAGCAAGTCTGGTGTATTTAGGGAATTGGTGCTGTTAACTTACAACCCCTTTGGATGGTTATTATACACCCTTACTTATGTTTTAAGCTAAACAAGAAACTTGTAATCGTTAAAAGAGCTGACAATCTAGACCCAATGGGTCTACATGGGTTTATATGGGAAAGTGGAACTTGTGCATTAATGTTTGTCTAGACATCTCATGGGTCTAGTTGGGTTACTTCTAAAGTTATTAGAATAAGTATGTTGGGTCTACCGGTTTGTTAGACCAACGTCAACGTACAAGTTAGTACTTTTTGTATAAACCCATCTAGACCCGTTGGGTCTAGATTGTCAGCTCTAGCTCAGACATAAACGCTTAAATATGCAGCAACTTGTGATTTTTTGTAATCCAAGAAAGATCACAAAGGTATTCGGGATCCCCACATTGATTAACTTTGCGTTAAAGGGATAATATTTGTGCCAGTTCAAGATTCCATAAAGTAATTTGCAGTCAGACGTATCTTAAACCAGTGTGCTAATTATTGTCACATACGCTTGTTTATCATTCCCATATTCACAGATTGTTATTATTGCTAAATGCAGATGAGAATCTATCGACACAACACCATTCAGTTTGTAACAATTCTAAACTCCAGCTCACCGGACTTGGTGTTTTGACAAAAGAATCAGGAAAAAGAAAGCAAAATGTCTCAAATGTCACAGGCGCTCCATAATCAGTAATCACAAGCTGCATCAAACAACCGTTTCCAAAGTTGACTGCGAGTCTTCTTAGAAAGTTACAGCTAATTGATTCCGACTATGATTCTGATATCCCTTCAATCAGTAAAGTTGCTACTAACAAGACCAGCAGTAAGTCGGAATCTTATTTGAACAAGGAGCATTCTCTTGGTTTAAATCAGCAGAGAAAAGTAAATGAGTCACTCAATACTTTCACCAGAAAAGATTTATGGGAAGATTTTGAACATGAGAAGAGTTTCCATATCCCGACACCGCACTCGATGAGGTTTGTGAGGAATATTTTAGTTCTCTAAAAGACAAAAGTAAAGCTCAGAGTAATGTTGGAAAAAGTAACCATAATAGTCATGTTATGGACAGTGTAATAGATTTAGATGATCCTTACCCGCCAGCACATCACTATTTTTTCCATAATGATTTGAGGATCCAAGAGCTTGTTCGAACCCGTTTGTGCAACTTTTTCCCGTTAAATGCAGAAAATAGAGAGTCTGATCAGCCCAGTACATCAAATATCGATTACATGTAAGTTAGTTCTGCTATATTATTGATAGCTTTTAAGGGGTTATATGCAAATAACTCTTTTTTCATTTTTATCAATTGTAATTTTGTTGTATTTCTTGTGTTTTTAGGGGTCAATTTAGCAGTGGTGACAAAACTAAACAGGCTGCTAGAACTAACAAAGCTGAGACAAGCTCATCAAGGAAAAATTCAAGAAAATCAAAGACTCAAGAAACGTCACAAGGTTTCATGAATCCTAAAGTCAATACTGCGAAAGGGATCATAAAAGATGCTGGCAAAAGAAGGGTTCAAGCAGATGGTCATGGGATGGGGCATTGGTTCACTAATGGCAATGGGAAGAGGGGTAAGTTGGAAAGTTCTTGTTCTGTTATTGTAGATTTCATATTAAGGAACTGTTAGAACCAAATACGGGTCGAGTTTTGGTTTGGATTGGCATGTCAAAACACCTTGACCCGAGCATGACATGTTTATGTAGTTAGGTCAGCTATTTCAATCCTAAATTGTTTACATATAACCCAAACACCGTCTGTTTAACCCGTTTTTCTAAACTGGTCGACTAGTTCAACCCATTTAAGTAATTTAACCCGTTTAAACCACTACAAACATACTTTATCTAAATTAAAAAAAAAAAAAAAAAAAAAACTCAAGTGGGTTGTCTGTCAACCTGTTTAACACGCACGGCCTGAAAACTGGTTAGACCAGACCCGAACCGGTTTAATTCTGTGATGGTTTTGGGTCGTGTTTCGTGTTAGGAATTGCCACCCCTACTTCTTGATTGCATGTCTTTATTTGTTGTATGATGTGAATAGAATTTTCTTTTACTTTCAGGTTTATGTAAGTAAAAATGGGCAAGAAATGACTTGCAAAGCTGCTTACATTCACTATAAAAAGGTACTTCTGCTCAATTATATCTCCCAACTTTTTTACCTTGTTTTGCTTTATATTAAATAACTTTATGTTTAAAAATCTTTTGTGTGTAAATATGATCTGAGCTCAATTATGTTGCTTTTGTCCTATAGCAAATCTGCTTTCTATTAACATCGAAGAATATCTCCTGTTTTGACAGGAGAGTGGAGGACTGGAGGATTTATAGATAAAAAGGCAAAGAAAACTTCCACCAAGAAGAAATGAGTGTTGATCGTGTGGCTGAAATGTGAGATCGGTATATGCTCATATTGAGATACTAAGAAACTGATTGCGATGTTCAAAGGCAGTTCG
The DNA here is from genome assembly GCA_910596185.1 of Chrysanthemum makinoi. Classification (NCBI taxonomy): domain Eukaryota; kingdom Viridiplantae; phylum Streptophyta; class Magnoliopsida; order Asterales; family Asteraceae; genus Chrysanthemum; species Chrysanthemum makinoi. The sequence continues at coordinate 27,826,475 of OU343222.1, read as the reverse complement.
CTAATGAAAAACAGAGAATATAGCAGAAGCTTTCCAAAATTCAAGTTGTAGTCCAGACCTTTGTCTTAGGATATCGAGGACTTTTCGTCGCCCAAGGATAATAATGCTAAAGGTAAAAGTGATTGTTTATTAGAACTGCTTGGTTACTTATCTGATTAATGTGTTTTGATGGTGTTTGGGTCTGCTTATTTGATTTCATAAATGAAGTAGCAAATTAGAACTTACAAGTTCTGATAAGCAAATTAGTAACAGTTTTTCGGAGCTACCCTTTAGTTGTGCCAGTGTTACTTTTGGTTGTGAGTTTTTTGATATTTGATTTATTGAGTTGTTTGTTATCTGTTTATTGCGGTTTCATATAGCCAGTATGAATAAGTATTGTACCTTTTTGTGCGTAAAATAATCAGAATCAGATAGTCAGTATGAATAAGCAACTTTGAAATAGTTTGTCTATAATTGATATCATGATCACACTCTGTTAACGTCCGTCCAAACACTAAAAATTTAACTAATTGTTTGTCGTTTCAAAACGATATGAAGAGCAATCCTAAACACCACTAATGCTTTTTTCAGTAGGTTCAATTAGATTTCCTAAAGATATCGGGATGAGTTTGGCAGCCAATTAGATTATTTTAAACTATAGTAGCAACGAAAAACTGGACTTGTTTTCACTATGTTGTGGGTGGATGGACTTACGAGTTAAATAGACTCCATTGTGTCTTCATTGCGTAATATATATAGTTAATCTTATGATAATGTAGCAAGTCTGGTGTATTTAGGGAATTGGGGCCATTGGGCACTCGGGCTACAACTTACAACCCCTTTGGACTGTTATTATACACCCTTACTTATGTCTTAAGGTAAACAAGAAAGTTGTAGTCGTTACCAATGATTTTTCATATCTGAATATCGAAATGTATTTATGTATTTAGGCTTTAGCTCAGACATAAACGCTTAAATAAGCTGCAACTTGTGATTCTTTGTAATCAGAAAGATCACAAAGATATCCACGAAGCAGCACCACTGAATCAGATTTCTCCCGTTGATTAACTTAGCGTAAAAGGGATGGTATTTGTGCTAGTTTTATGATTTATAAGATTCCATCAAGTGGCAGTCACACGTATTATAAACCAGTGTGCTAATTACTGTCACGTGCGCTTGTTTACTAGGTGTTTTGACCAGAGAACCAGGAAAAGAAAGCACAAATATCTCATATGTCTCAAACGTGCCAGAATCCGTAATCACAAGCTGCAGCAAACAACTGCTTCCAAAGTTAACTGTCAGTCCTCTTAGAAAATTTCAGCTGATTGATTCCGACTCTGATTTTGATATTCCTTCTATCAGTAAAGTTGCTACTAACAAGACCTGCACTACGTCAAAACCTTATTTGAATAGGGAGCAATCTGTTGGTTTAAATCAGCCGAGAAAATTAAGTGAATCACGAGAAGTAAATGAGTCACTCAATAATTTCACCAGAAAAGATATATGGGAAGATTTTGAACACGAGAAGAGTTGCCATATCCCGACACCAGCACTCGATGAGGTCTGCGAGGAATATTTTAGTTCCATTTAAAGAAAAAGTAAGTTCAGAGTAATATTGGTAAAAGTAACCGTAATAGTCATGTTATGGACAATGTAGTAGATTTGGGTGACCCTCGCCCACCAGCTCATCAGTGTTTTTTCCATAATGATTTGAGGATCCAAGAGCTAGTTCGAATTCGTTTGTGCAATTTTTCCCCGTTAAACGATAGAGGTTCTGAGCAGCCCAGTACATCAAATATTGATTACATGTAAGTTAATTCTGCTATATTATTGAAAGTTTTCCGTAGGATTAATTTCATAAAAGATGGTTGTATGCAAATGACTAAATAAAGTCTGATATCATTTCTTATGCTGTCTTTTTTGTGTTTCTAGGGGCCAATTCAGCAATGGTGACAAAACTAAACAAGCTGCTAGAAGTAATAAAGCTGAGACAAGGGATCATCAAGGATACTGGCAAATTTAAGAAGGGTTCAAAAACACAAGAAACGTCACTAGGTTTCATGATTCCTAAGGTTAATACTGCTACAAGGATCACAAAAGATGCTGGCAAAATCTGAACATTGCCTATTTAACCTGTTTTTCAAAATTAGCGGATGGTCAAGCTACAGGACATTGGTTCATAAACGGCGATGGGAAGAGGGTAAGTTGGAAAAACTCTGTTTTGTTATTGTAGTCATTTCAAATCGAGAAACTGTTAGAACCAAATATGGGTCTGGTGTGGGTTCGGATTGGCATTTCAGAACACCTCAACTAGCGAACGAATGTTTAAGCAGTTAGGTCAACTATGTCAATCCTAACCCGTTTACACATAATCTGTGCATTGCCTATTCGACCCATTTTTCTAAACTGGTGGGTGAGTCGACTTGTTTAACCCATTTAACCCGTTACAAACATAATTTATCTAAAACTTTAAAAAACTCAAACGGGTTGACAGGTCAGCTCATTTTTCTAAACTGGTGGGCGGGTTGACTTGTTTAACCCATTTAACTTATTTAACCCATTTAACCCGTTACAAACATAATTTATCTAAAACTTTAAAAAACTCAAATGGGTTGGCGGGTCAATGGTCAACCTGTGTAACACACACAGCCCAAAAAGTGTTTAGACCAGATCCTCCTAACCTGTTTATATCCATGTTGGGGTCACGTTTCGTGTAAGGAATTGCCACCGTTTGATGGCATCTCTTTATGTGTTGTATGATATAAATAGAATTTTCTTGTACTTTCAGGTTTATGTTGCTAAAAACGGGCAAGAGATGACTGGCAAAGCTGCTTACATTCACTATAAAAAGGTGCTTCTGTTCAACATATATCTCCTAACTTTCTCACCTTGTTTTGCTTTATTATTAGTACTTTATGTTTACTTATCTTTTGCGTGTAAATATGATATGAGCTAAATAAAGACGCGTTTGTCCTTTAGCAAGTCTGTTTTCTATTGTCATTGACGAATATTTGCTGTTTTGACAGGAGAGTGGAGGAGGATTTAAAAATAAAAAGGCGAAGAAAACTTCCACCAAGAAGAAATGAGTGTTGACCGTGTGTCTGAAATGTGATATTGGTATATAATCATGTTGAGACATTAAGAGTATGATTTGGATTGTTCAAAGGCAGTTGACACTGGTATCTGTCAATCTACAAATGGAAACTTTCAGAAGTGTTGGTGAAGTTTCTTAGGCTGCTGGGTACAGAAAACAGAAATGAAATTTTAACGTCTTTACAAAGATGAATCTATGAAGCTTTGATATCACTTTGATACAATGAAGTTTGAGCCTAAAGTTTGCTAATTTAATGCTCGATTTATACAACCGTTTCCAAAGTTAACTGTCAGTCCACTTAGAAAGTTTCAGCTAATTGATTCCGACTCTGATTTTGATATTCCTTCTACCAGTAAAGTTGCTACTAACAAGACCTGCAGTAAGTCAGAATCTAATTTAGATAGGGGAAAAAGTGTAGGTTTACATCAGCCGAGAAAATTAAATGAATCACTCGTTACTTCAGCCAGCCAGAAAAGATTTATGGGAAGATTTTAGACACGAGAAGAGGTTCCATTATCCCGACACCTGCACTGGATGAGGTTTGTGGAGATTATTTTAGTTCCATGAAAGAAAAAAGTAAAGTTCAGAGTAATATTGGAAAAAGTAACCGTAATAGTCATGTTATGGACAGTGTAGTAGATTTGGGTGAATGATTTGAGGGTCCAAGAGTTTGTGCGAACCCCTTTGTGCAACTTTTTCCCGTTAAATGCAGAAAGTAGAGGTTCTGAGCTTAATTCTGCAATATTATTGATAGTTTTTTAAGGTGTTATTTGCATAAAAGATTAGCTCTTTTTTCATAAAATCCTATATCATGATTCATGTTTTTTGTGTTGCATTTCTTGTGTTTCTAGGGGTCAATTTAGCAGTCGCGACAAAACTAAACAAGCTACTAGAACTAATAAAGCCGAGACAAGTTCATTAAGGAATAATTCAAGAAAATCCAAGGCTCATGAAACGTCACAAGGTTCTATGAATCCTAAAGTCAATACTGCGAAAGGAATCACAAAAGATGCTGGCAAAAGAAGGACTCAAGCGGATGGTCAAGGGATGGGGCATTGGTTCACAAATGGCGATGGGAAGAGGGTAAAGTTGGAAAGTTCTTATTCTGTTAATGTAGTCATTTCAAATCAAGAAACAACTGTTACAAACAAATACGGGTCGGGTTTGGGTTTGGATTGGCATGTCAGAACGCTTAACCCGTTTTAGGTTAGTTTCAGTAGTTAGGTCAGTTTTGTCAATCCTAACCCGTTTACACTAACACGAACATGGCCTATTTAACCCGTTTTTCTAAACTGGTGGGTGGGTCGATTTGTTTAACCTTTTTAACTCACTATATTCATAATTTATTTAAAACAAATAAACTCAAACGGGTTGGTGGGTCAACCTGTTTAACACCCATGGCCAGAAAACTGTTTAGACGAGACCCTACCAGTTTAGTTTGGTGTCGGTTTTGGGTCGTGTTTTGTGTTAGAAATTGCCACCCCTACTTTTTGATGGCATCTCGTTCTATGTTGTATGATATAAATAGAATTTTCTTGTACTTACAGGTTTATGTCAGTAAAAAGGGGCAAGAAATACCGGCAAAGCTGCTTACATTCACTATAGAAAGGTACTTCCGCTCAATTATATCTCTCAACTTTTTCACCCTGCTTTGCTTTATAATTGATAAACTTCGTTTTAAACTTTTATATTTGCGTATAAATATGATATGAGCTAAATAATGATGCTTTTGTCATTTAGCAAATCTGATTTCAGCTATCATTGAAGAATACCTGTTGTTTTGACAGGAGAGTGGATGAGGATTTAAAAATAAAAAGGCGAAGAAAACTTCCACCAAGAAGAAATGAGTGTTGATCGTGCTTTGAAATGTGCGATTGGTATATCCGTATCTAATCATGTTGAGACACTAAGAGTCTGATTTGGATTGTTCAAAGGCAGTTGACACTAGTATCTATCAATCTACAAATGAAAACTTTCAGAAGTGTTGAGGCTGCTTGGTACTGGAAAATAGAGGAAAGAAAGTGGAAGCTTTTCAAAATTCAAGTTGTAGTCCAGCCCTTTTTTTTTTACTAATGAACAAACTTTAGACCTGGGTATAGTGTTTCTACAAGAGATTTTATAGTTTTTCAATGGCGATTATAGTAATAAATGGACGTCATTCAATGTTCTTGTAAGCAAATATTCTGACGAAAAGTCTTATGCTTTTCGTAGCAGCATTTCGAAAAGCAAAAGAACTGTTGTGGGTCTTCAGTGGTTTCAAGATTCATCAATAGGTGGCTCCTGGTTCCTTAGTTTAGTGGGATAGACAACATATCTCTCCCCTCTGATCTAAAGCTGCTAGTAAAACCAATTAACTAATACTTTACCGACTATTCTTCAACCATTGTTTGTAGCAAATTCTATATGATTTGAATAGTGACTGACATAAAATTTATGTTTCATCTCAAACGGGTCAAATGGGTAAATAACTATTTATATCCTAACATGGTGTATTTTTAATGCATATAACCTTAAAGCATTTTTTATTCACAAACCTAAGATTTTTTCTGTATTGACATATAACCTTAAAAGCAGCTTTTAATGCATTGGAACGAGTATGTTATAAGTTAGACGTTGAAGGGAAGTGATTTTGGGTAGACCGAACCTGTTTTGACCCGGAAAAGTTTTACCTTATACCCAGGCTATCTGTTATTCATCTAGTATCTAACAGATAGCTGATTCTATGCCATTACTTTATATACAATTGTATATGTTATTATCTAGAATTGATTGTTCAAGTAGGATTATTAACAAGCATATTGAATCTTATTTTACATACAGACATGAAGCTAAATTTATCCAAAAGATTGTTGGAAAGATATCACTAGAGTTATGCGTTGCATTAACTTTCGGATGTTGATGGAAAATTAATAGGCATGGACACCCGAGTAAAGGATGTTGTTTCATCTTTAGAAACAAGTGTTGATGATGTTCGCATGCTAGGGATATGGGGGATGGGAGGTGTGGGGAAAACAACCTTGGCCAGAGCTGTTTTTGATCATATATCCATTCAGTTTGAGGGTCAAAGCTTTGTTGAAAATGTTAGGGAAATTTCAAAAACCTCTTTGTCGGGTTTGAAGAAGTTGCAGAAGCAAGTACTATCAAATGTTCTAAATGATAATAACATTAGAGTTAGTAGTGTTTCTGAAGGGAAAAATATGATGAAAAAGTTCTTGCACAGTAGAAAGGTTCTAGTTGTTCTAGATGATGTGGATCACATAGAACAACTTGAGGCGTTAGCCGTTCGTAATTGGTTCAAGCCAGGAAGTACAATTATCATAACAACCAGAGATGAGCACGTGCTGCGTGCACACGGAGTGAACTCGATTCATGGTGTCAATTTGTTATCGAATGATGAAGCAATTTTCATGTTCTGTTGGTATGCATTTGGGAGAGAGATTGAAATTGAAGGTTACAAAGAGCTATCGAGGCAAGTTGTACGTTATGCGGCTGGTCTTCCATTGACTATAAAAGTTTTGGGTTCATTTCTATGTGGTAAAGATGAAATTGAATGGAAAGATGCCATAGAAAGACTAAAAACAATTCCGTTGGAGGAAACTTTGAAAAAATTGGAATTAAGCTACAATAGTCTTGAGCAGGATTACAAAGAAATATTTCTGGATGTTGCATGCATACTCAGAGGTTGGAAGGAAGAATATGCAATCCAAGTGCTTGAAAGTCGTGGATTCCATGCTAAAATTGGTTTAAGAGTTCTTGAGCAGAAATCTCTTATAAGTATTTCTAAAAAGAAATATTCTATAATCTCGGAAACTTATGAGTATAAGGAATTGGGGATGCATGATCATTTACAAGAAATGGGTAGGAATATCGTTCGTCGGTCACACCCCGATGAACCTCAAAGACATAGCCGATTGTGGGTTAAAGAGGAAATTGAGGATATATTGACTAATGACCTGGTAAGAATCAAGTTAGTATGATTTAATTGAACTCAGAGTTAACTACATTTTTGGTCCGTGTGGTTTGTCAGATATTTTAATTTTTGGTCCAATAATTCTAAAAGTTTATGAGTTTGCTCTAAAATGAAAGACTCATTCGGGTTTGGTCCACAATTTCTAAGGGTGCGTTTGGTATGCGCCTATCAGAATGGATCTATGAATTTCATTCCGATTAATGGTGTTTATTTAGTGGGTCCGGGAATGAAATGGGTATATCATAGTCATAGATTCATTACATACCAATTTGGTGTCTATGAAATCCATTCTCGCGGGCCCGTCTCTTTTCCACTATAAAATTCAAATATCTGTACACTTTTTCATTACATATTTTATTAACCAAACATAAAGAATCGTAATGATAGACTTTTTTCATATCCATTTTCATTCTACCTCATACCAAATCCGATACCCATTGCGATTCCTAGCAACAATCCAAACAGGCCCTAACTCTGATAGTTTTAACTTATGTTTGACCATTTAATAAGTTACCGTCACTTTTCTTACAAAAAAACACATAACAATTCCTCTTTGTGTGTCTCTCTAAAACGTTTTCCCCAAATTCACTTTCTTTCTCTAATAATTACTCAAAAATTCTTTAATTCGAATCAAATTATCATTCAATTCATTTTATATCATCTTCAATCACCCTCAATTTGATCAGTGATTTTGGGCGTTTTGAAATTTAGGGTTCCGACAGAAATTAAGGGGTTTTATTTTTTCAATTTCAGGGTACCCAAGCAACTAAATGTCTATACTTCCGGTCACCGGGTTTCAATGCTGAAATTGCAATGAAAGGTCTAGCAAAAATGAAGGATCTTAGATTTGTTTTTATGAATCTCCGAAAGGATTATAATACTGAGAGCAATATTGTTGAATTTGATAAAGTTAGCGAATACCTTCCAAGTTCCTTACGATTTATGAGTTGGGATTGGTTTCCGTTTTCGAGTTTACCGAATACATTTCAAGGAAAATATCTTGTTGGACTTGAAATTAGTTGCAGCAATATTGTTCAACTTTGGGAAGATGGAGTAGAAAAGGTAGAATAATGGTTGAATTGTTGTTTTTCATGATTCATTATGATCCTATATATCTATTGGTTTGTCATTGCACCAATATTAATTCTTTTTTGTACTTATGTTAGGTTCTTCATAAGCTAAGGTTCCTCACCTTCAAAAATTGTTCAAAATTAGTGTGGTTTAGGGTGGCTCCAAATCTTGAGCAGTTGACTATTGATTCTTGTCATGATTTCGGAGAGCTTTATATACCTGCTGATCATCATTCAAAGCTCGAATATCTTAAGATCAGTTATTCAAAGCTGACAAACCTTCACCTCGGAAATACCCCGAATCTAAAGAACATAACACTCGAAGGCTGTAGTGAATTGGTAGAACTTCAAATGCCTGCAGAAAGTTTAAAGCTCAAATATCTCAACCTCACTCATTCAAAGTTGGAGACCCTTCACCTCGTGAATACTCCGAATCTAAAGAACCTAACACTTGAACTCTGTAGTGATTTGGTAGAACTTCAAATGCCTGCTGAAAGTTTAAAGCTCGAATATCTCAACCTCACTCATTCAAAGTTGAAAACCCTTCACCTCGGGAATACTCCGAATCTTAAGAATCTAAAACTCAAAGACTGTAATGATTTGGTAGAACTTCAGATGCCCGTTGAAAGTCTAAAGCTCAAATATCTCAACCTCTCTTATTCAATGTTGAAGACCCTTCACCTCGGGAATACTCCGAATCTTGAGACGCTAAAACTCAAAGGATGTAATGATTTGGTAGAACTTCAAATGCCCGCGGAAAGTCTAAAGCTCAAATATCTCGACGTGAGTCATTCAAAGTTGAAGACCATTCACCTTGGCAATACTCAGAATCTTGAGAGGCTTATACTCGAAGGGTGTAATGATTTGTTGGAACTTCAAATGCCCGTTGAAAGTCTAAAGCTCCAATATCTCAAAGTGAGTCATTCAAAGTTGAAGACCATTCACCTTGGCAATACTCAGAATCTTGAGAGGCTTATACTCGAAGGGTGTAATGATTTGTTGGAACTTCAAATGCCTGCTGAAAGTCCAATGCTCGAAGAGGTCAAGCTCAGTCATTCAAAGTTGAAAAACCTTCACCTCGGGAATACTCCGAATCTTGAGAAGCTAAAACTCAAAGGCTGTAGGGACTTGGTAGAGCTTAAAATTCCTGATGATAGTCTAAAGCTCAAAAATCTCACCCTCAATCATTCAAAGTTGAAGACCATTCACGTCGGCAATACTCAGAATCTTGAGAAGCTATTTCTCGAAGGATGTAATGATTTGATGGAGCTTCAAATGCCCGCGGAAAGTCTAAAGCTCGCATTTCTTAACCTCAGTCATTCAAAGTTGACAAACCTTCACCTGGTGAATACTCCAAATCTTAAGGCGCTAACACTCGAATGCTGTTATGATTTAGTTGAATTTCAAATGCCTGCTGAAAGTCCAAAGCTCGAATATCTCTATCTCAGTCATTCAAAGCTGAAGACCGTTCACCTCGGGAATACTCCAAATCTTGAGAAGCTTTTTCTCGTTGGCTGTAATGATTTGATAGAGCTTCAAATGCCAGCGGAAAGTCTAAAGCTCGCACTTCTCAACCCCAGTCATTCAAAGCTGACAAATTTTCACCTCGTGAATACTCCGAATCTTAAGGCGCTAAAACTCGAAGGCTATAGTAATTTGATAGAACTTCAAATGCCCACTGAAACTCTAAACCTCGAATATCTCTACCTGAGTCATTCAAAGGTGAAGACCATTCACCTTGGGAATACTCCAAATCTTTTGACATTAATTCTAAAAAATTGTCATGATTTGTCACAACTTTACTTGACTGGTGAAATTTCAAAGCTCTTATCTCTCGACCTTAGTTATTCAAAGTTGAGGGCTCTTAACCTTGAGCTAACTCCAAATCTAGAAAGGTTAAATCTTGAAAATTGTTGTGATCTGATAAAAATTATTGCTCCCGTTGGATGTCTGAAAAGGCTTGTCTTCTTAGACTTGAGTGGTTGTGGGAAGTTTAAATCTTTTTGGTTTGACAAACAGCTTGATAAGTATCATGATTCTTTATCAGAGTTGCATCTGATTGCAGAGCCAATAGATGTATGCCCATTGCACTGTGACAATGATTTTCCGAAGTTTAAATTTTCTTGTTACAACAAAGAAGGTCAAGCTTCATCATTTGGAAATCTTGAGAGGCTTATATCTGTAGGTCTTTGTGCTTGCACAAACCTTGCGAATTTTTTTGGAAGCATCTGTAGTTTACAGTGTGTAAGAAAGCTTACACTTGAAGGCAGTATTCCAGAGGCTCCCAAGAACATTGACCTGGTAGAGTGTTTAGAAGAGCTAACATTATCGTCTACAAAGATTGAAATTATTCCGGATAGAATTTGTATGTTGAGACATCTCAAACGTCTGGAAATCATATCTTGTTGGCATCTTGAGAAGTTACCAGAGGATATTGGCCAATTAGAATATTTAGAGACGTTAATTCTGATGGAGTGTATACTTTTACGAGATATTCCAAACAGCATCTGTAACATAAGAAGTCTAAAACATTTACGTCTTCGTTTTTGTATTGGGATTGAGAGTTTACCTGAGGATATTGGACGTTTAGAATGCTTGAGGGAGTTGAATATATCACGCACAGGCATAACTCATCTTCCATGGAGCATATTTCAGTTGAAAGGTCTGTGTATTGTTACTTCTTCAGAAACCTCAGATTATGATATGTGGTACATATAGACGTGAATAATACAGAGACCACAAGTAGCCAATTCCCAATGAATTATTGTAAGAAGTTTTTACTCTATCATTCTGTTAGTCATATCATTACTTTAAAAATGCATATATGTTACATCTACCCTGTTTTGTAATGGTTATATTCTTGAAAATTGCAAGTTTAAGAACACCCTAAGTCACAAACAACAACACTCTTACACATGAAAATATAAACTGAAAATCTTGGTTCTCGAATGAAATTCAAGAGTGGTCATGAATATAATACTTACATAGTCGCTGCTAATAGAATTACAATAATGTTTGGTAGTCGACAATGGTATTTTGCCCTTTTCTTGTAACATGTTCGATTCTAAATACCCAAACATTATAGTATTTTACTTATTTTTCTTACCAAATGGTTATTGTTGCAACATGCTTTTTTGACGTTGTTGATTGTCTTCATCTGCTTAGGCTCAGAATTTCTGCACTTCATTGGGAACCGATCATAGTGCCTTCACACGGCATAATGCTCATCCACAAAACCTTCCATCAAGTATCGGTGTATTTGTATCATCGCACAAGTCAATCTGTATGGTGTCCAAATACTCTTGCCGATACCAGGTCTCGGTGGCACATTAATATCGAAGCCGGTTTCAAGGTCCATCAGTTTCTTTTTCAGCAGACTGGATGGATCATTAGTCTTCCGTAAGATATAGCTGTATTGTATCAACATCAATGTATGATATTCGGATTGTTCTTTTCTTTCTTTCAAAATTGTGTTTTCACATTAGTTATTAAAAAAAACTGACGTTACATATTTGGTCGAAACATAATGCGACTAATCTATATATGATGAAATGATATGCAATAATGTTTAGCTAAAGTTGGATTTCATAAATTATTTGACAAACCCAACGAAGTCTGCAGATTTGACTTTTAGGGGTTAAAAGCTGTGTTAATACGGTAAAATGATACTGTACTAGATGAAATAATCTAGTAAATGTACTTCTCGCAAAGGTGTACTAGCTATCTACTTTTGATCAGCTTAATTTTGAAGTTAGATAAGTTAGTTCATAGTATTCTGTTTATACAGTTGACTTCATCATAAAGTCAAACTGTATTCCAGATGAAATTTGTTTAATCTTTGATGAGGTTTGAGATGATCATGCTTTAATAATATTCAGTAGGATCTGCATAAGCTGCGTAAGATCATAGAATAGTTACAATTGACACGAATATCTTCAAAATTGGGATATATATTTGTTAAGTTGATGTATGGCGTTTGACTCAAATTGTTGACTTTGGTCAAATTCAGTGAGTTTCTCTCACAACCAAACACAATATTTTAAGTGATTTAAAATGCAATTTCCTTGAAACTCCCCCAATTTACTTGAACCAAACAGCCCCTTACAACAATAATTAAACAATAATTGGAATGGGTGATTTTGAAGCACCTTCATTTTCATTAGGTTTCGGTTTCAATTTTGATGATACACCCGAACCCCAAATGACACCAAATAATACATCAAATCATGATTCGGTAGATGTTCCGGTAGCTGCTGATGTGAAGACAGTTGTTGCTAATGGTAATGATGATTTTGAGATTGAGACACTAACTGTTGCTGATTCAGATGAAAATGCCAATGAGGAGGAGGAGGTAGCAAGGCCGCGGTTGGAGTGGTTAAGGCACGGAGTGTCAAGGATAAGGGGGTGCTTGGTTTTGCCATTTTCTTGTAACATGTTCGATTCTAAATATACAAACATTATAGTATGTTACTTATTTTTCTTACCAAATTCTTATTGTTGCAACATGCTTTTTTGATGTTGTTGATTGTCTTCATCTGCTTAGGTCAGAATTTCTGCACTTCATTGGGAACCGATCATAGTACCTTCACATGGCATAATGCTCATCCACAAAACCGTCCGTCAAGTATATGTGTATTTGTATCATCGTACAATTCGATCTGTATGGTGTCCAAATACTCTTGCCGATACCAGGTCTCAGTGGCACATAATATCGAAGCCGGTTTCAAGGTCCAGCAGTTTCTTTTTCAGTACATTGGACGAATCATTAGTCTTCCGTAAGATAGTTGTACTGTATCAACATCAACATATGATATTTGGATTGTTCTTTTCTTTCTTTAAAAAACGTGTTTTCAGCTTTCACATTAGTTACTAAAAAAATCTGACATTCTGTTTTTGGTCGAAGCATAATGCAACTAATTAACATACGATGAAATGAAATGCAATAATGTTTAGCTAAAGTATGCAGAGTTGACTTTTAGAGGTTAAAAGTTGTGTTCATTTACGTAACAAAATGTGTTACCGTAAAATGATAGTGTACTAGATGAAATAATCTAGTACATGTGCTTCTCAAAAAGGTGTACTAGCTATCTACTTTTAATCAGTTTAATTTTTGAAGTTAGATAAGTTAGTTCATAGTATTCTGTTTATACAGTTGATTTCATCATAAAGTCAAACTGTATTCCTAATGAAAATCGTTTAACCTTTGATGAGTTTGGAGATGATCATGTTTTAATAATATTCCGTAAGATCTTCATAAGCTGCGTAATATCATATAATAGTTACGATTGACACGAATATCTTCAAAATTGGGATATAGTTTTGTTAAGTATGATGTATGGCGTTTGACTCAAATTATTGACTTTGGTCAAATTCAGTGAGTTATTTCATATATATATGTGAAGAAGAACATATATTATAGTGTTTAATGGTATTAATGGAAGCTACATTACATGTATCATAGGTTTGTATGATACAGTTAAGCTCCATATCATAAAAAATGTAGAATTTGGAAAGTATAATTAGTCGTGGTTAGGCATAAAAAGGGTGAAGCTCTTGCCGAGTGCACATTCTCAGCTATGCTTATTTAGACACGAGTTGGGCCTCGTGTTATTTTTCTAACAGTTCTGCTGGAAAATGAAAATGCCCCGTAACATATTATTGAGAAGAATGAAAATGAGATCATTAAGGTATCAGAAAGGCGACTCGAAAGTTCCGACAGGTTCTTTTTCAATGGATTAAAAGTCATCAGTAGGATATTTTGTATAAATCACAGTAATGAAATTGACTAGATTGTTTATAAGAATGTGGGTAAAAGTAATGGCAGTGAACTTATTATTAACATATCGGGTTCATGAAAGCTGTTAACATCTAAAAGTTAAAACAAGTGGCGAAAATTTTATAAAAGAAGTGAAAATAATAAAAAGAAAAAGTTGAAGGACCTATTTTGTCAACGTCCAATTCATTAAAAGATGGATTCAGACTTTAGAGCACTAAAACAAGTTTGGATTTTTATTGAGCAAAATTAAAAGCTCAAATAATTATTCATAAGATAAAATTGATACTTAAACCTAGTTTAATTACTACTATATCCTAATCAATTGCAACACTACCCCAAGAAACTCGAAAACCCCAAAATATGGATTGATTTGGGTGAAAATAGAAAGTTTATTTATTTGCACATGGGCCACAAGGTAACATATGCAATGTAGCCACCGGAACTTGTTTAATAAAAAAGTTAAATTTTTTATTACATCAACAAATATTAACCTTGGACCTTATATATGACCCTCCAGATACAAATCTTGGGCCGTCTCGCAAGTAATGAACCCGCTAGATAACACTTTAACCCTTTCTTGAATCTTTGATTGATCTTTGAACCTCATGAATTATGTCGTCACGTCATGCCTTATGTCGCCTTATATCACGTCTTTTTGTAAATTCGATATATATGAAATTTGATATAAATATATAAAATATTTTCATATTTTGAGTCGTTTTATGTCACGTCTTATAAACGAAAAAGCTTCGCTTTGACTGCTAAAACGTGAGGCTTGATCATGCCGTTATATCATAACTCACGCTATTTATAACCTTGGTTTTAATGGAGAAACTGTCATAACACCTTAAACCAAGCACGACATGTTTAAACACTTCACGTTGTATATTTCCTTAAAAAGACAAACTTTTCAATTCTGAAAATGAATATATGATTTGATCATTACATGTTCTCACTCACCAACCTCAAACAAATATAAAGAATAAAAATGAAGTAGAAGAACTTGTATTTTAAACGAACAAAATTAAACTTGAAGTGTACCTCTTTCTGATTCTCGAAGGCAAAAAAATGATCGAGAAAATCAACTAATGACTCAACACAAATTATATTTGCTTTAGTTTGGAATCCAAAAACTTGTTAACACAGACTAGGCCCACTTCTTTTAAGCTGATAACGGACATGGATATAACAGTTTGTACCCGAGGCCTCTTTGTTACCTCAAACGTATTTGTGTTCCTATAAAGGCATTTGTGTTAAGTATTGCCTTTTGTTTTATTCATCAACAAATTTGTGTTTATAAATGCTTTGACAAACACAAAGTTATATAATTGAATGGATCGAATTTGAGACCTCCAACTTGATGTCATCAGCTATTCCAATCCTTCCCAAACCGGCCACAGTCGTGTTTATATGTACAAATGTTAGGGTGCGTTTGGTCAGGGAAAACACCCTTGTTTTCTACAAAATATTTTCTGAAAAACAAGGAAAATAGAGATCGCGTTCAAATCAACGTTTTCAAACAAAATATTTTTCAAAACACAAATCCCCTATTTCCTAACTTAACAAGGAAAACTACAAAACAAATTTTAGTTTTTTTTCTTTGTTTTCCTTTGTAACCCACAACCCTCATTCTCATTCTTCAAAATAGAAAATACAAACATAAACTAAACGCGTTTTCTATATTTCAAGTGTTTTGTGAAGATAAATTTCTCTTCCAAATTTTTACAAGACTAGAAATAAAAAACAAGAGAATTTTTTCTTCAACTAAACGCACCATAAAATTTTCCTTTTGCTTTATTAATCACCATTCTTTTATATACCTTCTCCTAATACGACGACATCTTTTTGGACAAATGTTTATATGCACATAATAATCTCTAGTACAAGCATTTGATACATTTTCAAAACGAAAATCTTAAAATATTAAAACTATATACTTAATTATTATAAAATTTTATTTTAAACACCTATAATTCATGCAACTAATAAAACACCTTTTACATTAAAAAATAAATAAATAAATAAATAAATAAGTAAATGACAAATAATGAAAGTTATTAACTAATTTAAATATCTACAATTGAATGTAAGTAATAAAATACCATGTACATAAAAAGTACAACCAATAAAACAAATGGCACAAATGATGAAAGCTACTAACTAATGCGGCCATCATTTATTTGACATGACATAAACCAACTATAAATTTTCTAATTTTACTTATTTTACCAAAGTATAACAACCTTTTAACTACCTTAATATATTAAGCTTAATGGTCTTAGGTTTTATGCTTTTCTCTTTATCGTCAGTTATGTCATCTTTCTTATTTTCGTGTTTTCTTTTTAACAAACGTCTTTTGTTACATTTGTTATCGTAAGAAACCATGGTTGAGTACCTATTAACTTCATAATACCATTCGCATTCATCACGAAAAACATAAAATTAAAAAGTATATAATAGTCGTCGGAAAATTTAGTTACATGTATCCGTCATCGCAACACGCAAGTACCTTGATAGTAAATATCAATACTCGTATTACATCGTACAGCTTCTTTAACGCATAAAAAACCCACTTTGTGCATACGAACATGCGTGATGCATATATTTCTTATTTTAACATTTCACGTGTTATGGTAAATTTGTAATCATGCATACATGGCTTTTGTCTCATTGTATTTTAAGTATATATATATATGATCTATGTACTCCATTTGCTTTGGCGAAGTACACGTAAATAGGTTACAAAAATTGTTCACGCCCTAAAGACATAAAAACAAACATCCTCCCACAGATCATATCGATCGGTAACCGGAAATTTGGGTGAAAATTTGAACTTTGAATAAAAAATATGTTAGTTCAAAGACTTTGGACAAATCAGCTAATTTAGTTCGACATATACCTTATTTTTTCATACATATGGTTCAAATTTCTTCCTAATAAAGTTCGACTTTGGTTCACATTTCATAGTCGTTCTTTTCCACTGGCTTTTTGCCGCGTGGGTCAATTTATGCATGATATTGTAACGATAAGGCTAAACTATTAAGGACACTATATGGTCCCATGCAAAACTCGTGGATGGATTGGATTGGATCAGTGGTTTGATCTGCTTCAAACACATTGTATGTGAGAGCGGCAGATCACACCTAGCATCAATCGATCTAGCTGTGAAGGTTTTCCTTTTTAGTTTATGGTTGTACTTTCGTAAGTTAGATTCGGTTCTTTTGTTTTTTCCTTCGTTTTGTTGGATCTTCTTATGGTCCTCTTCTATATCTTATAGAGGGACCTTTTCTTTTGTAAGGTTGTTTTGTGGTAATAAAAAGTGCAGTTATAAAAAATAAAAAAAAAAAAAAAAAACTCGTGGATGGATTAATAAGTATAGTACTACGTAAAGATGGTAAATATATCTTTGTCATATTTTCGTTAATGCATTCCAATTTCCTAAGATGGTAAGCTTTGATGATGTTCTTAAAAAACTATAACTAAATGGCATTTGCAAGTTATGAAGAAACGAGAGCACATGCCACATAGGCAAATAGAAACATGTTTTTGCATTGCATTTCGTTCTACTTTTGGTTTATGCTTTAAGTTGTTATATATGTCAAACCTGTCCAAGTCATCTTGTAAGATACTTTTTTTGAGTTTATAGAAGTGTGAATCCGAAAAGAAACACATCAAATATGATTTATAGACTAAAAATGTTCCGACCAAAGAACTATGCCTTATTTAAAGGAAAAGAAGAACATGTGCTTTTAGCCTTTTATAATCGCATATAATGCAAGGCAAATGAATTGCGATGAGAGTAGTCGTGGTAATTTGTGTTCAAAATCATAGGTTTTTATGAGATAATTTGTAAAATATTTGAGCGTTCTTTCATCTGAAATAGACATGTAGGGTTCTTTCAAAAGTTAAATGGACATTAACGACCACATAGTTTTTCTCAAAACACTGCAGTTGTTTCTAAAAAAAACTGATAAATATAATAATTTAATTATTTAAATATAAATGAGGTGTTTGGTTTAAGAAAAAATTTTGTCGTTTTAAGTATTTTCTGCAACGATATGTATAACATGAGTTCGTTTGACTCGTCTCCGTGCCCATTTAAACTTGTGGCCCGAGCCCTCCCGACTCCTGTTTTGCCACCTCTAAATAAGAGTACTACTACAGTAATTCTTAATGCCATGCACGCTCTATAATTAGAAACGAAGTGCACGGGGTGGCAAATTTTGAAATAATATACGTAAATAAGTTTGTAGAATGTTGGCTTTTCGTATTGTGAAATTTGGTTAGAATTATTTAGCAACATACTACTCTAGAAAAAAACAAACATATAAGTTTGTAATCATGATTCATGCATAAAATCACGGGTCGTAATTTATTATTTATATTTTTTGGTGTGTAGACGTAATTTAATTAATTAATTAGCAACTTAGCAGATATTCAAACAATGTGATTGACGAGTTTACATATGTTTAACGAATTCATTCACGTGCTATCAAGCTAGCTTGAAATTCACATTTTTCTTGCATGCCATTATTTGTTTATTTATTTAACGATATAAGATATTCTTTTAGCATGTGTACGCATGTATTGATCACCTTTATTTATTACAAGTTCATGTAAACGGGTCGTGTCACTTGTATATTTTCAACCTGAGAATATCCTTCACTTTGTGGACTCTAGCGGAATGAAGAAATTGTTTAAGAAAAGCAACCATTTTATAAATGAAGATATATATGATGATTGATCAATCATGAAATTACATTTTCTCACTCACCAACCTCAAAAAATATTAAAAAATAAGCAAATGATTCAACATAAAACTTAATTGTATTAATTTTTCTTAAATTAAAGGAGATAATTATTGAATACTCTAATGTTACTTATTTACATTTTATCAATGTCAGTAATGTTAGATAATAATGACCCGTAAGCCCGTTGGATTCCCATTAGTTACTACGTTTAGGTTAATTAGTTTTCTATTTAATGTCATGTAACCTCTGTAATTCATCGAATCTGCTTAATACATGTCACATAGTCAAGTGATAGCTAACTTTTCTATTACTACCTTCGATTTGTGTTATAGGTTTTGCTCAAGAGTATAACAAAGGCTATATGTGTTTATTAGTGTAAATTAAATATAAATTGTGGGTCTCTTCCATTCATCAAGGCGAGTAACATTAGAAAGGTAAACTATTGTCAAGAGAGACGAACATCAAACAACAATTGAATTGGGATCAAAGAATCAAGGGAATGGATTTGCACCTTTTGTATTTATAACTTGGGTTATATTGACGTGAGTCTTTTTCAAGTTTGTATTCACTAAAAAAAATTAGTTGAATTCTTCACATTTTAAACGCTAAATGGTCACGGCTAAGAATGTGTAAAATTATAGAGTCCACACTTTCTCATGTGTGGTAATAATAGGTGTGGGAAATTTTCATACATATAAGTATGGAGATATTATATAAAATTTCTATGGTTAAAAATTTGGAAATATGTTTTGAATGTCCACACCTAAAAGTGTGACAAAATTGCAAAAAATGTTTACGATAAAAAGTGAGAAAACATTTGTGACACATATAAGTGTATTTTTAATTTAATTGTACACACTAATATACATGGATTATTTTTTTTAATATTTGTGACACCTATAAATATAGCAAAATTATTGTTCATATAAAAGTAGTCCACGTTGATCATACCGTGACAAAATAAACGTAGGGAATAGAACTAATTTTTGTAGAGGTTATAAGATATTATAGGTTAAAAATTGACGTGATAAATGGAGGACTTGAGAATAACCTGCATTGCTTACAACACTCTTATCTCTTATTATCTACTATTTATAATGTATGTATGTGCATTTCTTAAACTTAAAATGACTAAAATTTGAGTAATGTTGATTGCTTATAATACTCTTTAAATTTAAATGCTTAAATGGCTAAGTATTGTTAGTGACTATTGTACCATTGATTAAATGGTAACATCATCTATAAATAAATCAATATTTAATCTTTAAACTTTTAGCATTTTTTTTTCCGAATTCATGAACTTTTTTCTTGCATTGACTACAAATTAAACTCGAAATCACGATTTCGCGAATATAATTATTTGTCATTATATACACCGTCACTTTGCACGGGTGTTTATATGTTCTAATTACTACATCCATCCTATAATAACTGTTCACTTTGACTTTTTTGAGTCTTTCTTATTCAAGTTTGACTATAAATATTTTTATTTGTGCTATATAATAATTGATAAAAAATATATGAATGAATTGGTTTTTAAATGTACTTTCATTCGTATAATTTTCATCAAGTACTATATAATACAAATAATAATATTAATGGTCAAACTTGAAAACAAAACTCATAAAAATCAAAATGGACAATTATAATGAGACGAATGGAGTAATATGTTAGTAGATGAGATACAACAATAATATTCAATACAAAGTATTTATAGTTTCAGCATACAATTGCCATCATTTTCTAATAATTCGCACTTCCCATGCCTGTCAAATTGTGAGGCTTGCAAAATCTAAATTCTCATCCTTGAAAGGGACTCAAAAAGCCTCACTCTGTTGCATATAGTCGTATATTGATGATCATAGAAACAACTTATCAAAATGAAAGTTGAGCTTGCCGTACATATTCTTTTGGAACATTCTTCAACATATATATTAACAAAGTGAAAGAAGTACATGCATAGCAAGTCACTACATATGTGAATCGATCTGGTTGGACTTAGGTCATGAGCATGAAGGATCGAGAATTGTATGATTTATGTATACGCGAAATGTTTGATTGTGTAACAATCCGCCTCACATAGGTAGAAGATAAGACATTTGAGCTATTCTTTTGCCCTAATTTTAATTAGTTGAAACTGTAAAAGTCACCCGAGTGTACATAATCCATTACTTTCGACTTTGAGGTTGTTAGATAATGCTTGTTAAAACTCAAATTCATGAAAAATATTATTAGCATGCAAAACGATAAGATCATAATCTTAGGTTATTTTTTTTTGGTAAAGGGGAGTAATCCTGCACCCTGGTAAATATATTAACCAAAAACGTTTAAGTACAATGGATATGAGTGAAATCTCATATCTCAGCCCGTAACATAGGCATAAAGCTTACATAACAAGATACTACCTATTTTCTAAACAAGAAAACAAACCACTACTCTAATGATAACATAGGACATAACGAAGGAAAATTACTTCCTAGGTCCTTGAAGCTTGGTGCCATACATGGCATTAAAGGCATCCAAATTCCCGGAAGATCGAAACCGCCAGCTTCGCATAGTCATTGTAGTCATAGTCATCATACTCATCTTCAAACTCTTGGCCACCACCGAATAGATTAGAAGACTCATCAAATGGGCTAGCAACCACCTCATCTTCAGTCGGACACCACGATCTCTCCCACTTTAGAAAAAGAGTTAACTCTCTTGAGTAGAAGAGGCGGGCGGATTACAAGAATCACTAGTTTTACGAGCCACACCCGACTCCATCTCTTTCAAATCACTCACAAGGGGTTCTTGTGATGCGATACTGCTCTTAATAGACTTATC
The DNA here is from genome assembly GCA_910596185.1 of Chrysanthemum makinoi. Classification (NCBI taxonomy): domain Eukaryota; kingdom Viridiplantae; phylum Streptophyta; class Magnoliopsida; order Asterales; family Asteraceae; genus Chrysanthemum; species Chrysanthemum makinoi. The sequence continues at coordinate 27,805,009 of OU343222.1, read as the reverse complement.
TTCATTAACTTCCATTGTACGACCATAATCCACATCCTTGTTGGTGTCATTTGAAGGAATACCAAAAGCATCCGTATATTCCATATTAAGAGCGTCAAACTGATTAGATGTAGAGATCTTTGTTCCACTCGAACTAGCCACATCAGAAGCATTCTTCTTAGTGACTTCCACTTTCTTAGGTTCAGGAGGTCTTTTGGGTTGATATTGAAATGCTTACCCAGCAGGTTTAGTAAACCCTCCTTGATCCGGAATAGTAGAACCACCTTGCTTTACCTTCTTCTTATTATTGACCGTCTTGAAACCATCATTAACACGCTTAGTAGGTTGAGCAGGAGCTTCAACAACTTTCGGACATTCAATAAGAGTATGACCAAAAGTCTTACATTTATCACAATGAGGTGGTTTCCACTCGTATTCAACCCGTATCTTCTCAATAGTCGAACCCGACCCATCAAACGGTATCTCAAAAGAAGGTTTGTCCCTAAGCACCTCATCTGACTTCACTTCAATCATGCATCTAGCAAAACTACTACGGCCCCAAGAGTCCTTGCACATTTGGCTAGTAAAAGCATCTAACCTTTTGGGCGTGCCTATCAATGTGGCAAGGAGACTAAGGCCATCATCAGAAAACATAGCAAGAGGAACATCATGGAATTTAACCCACACCGGAATGTTGGTCAAATCCTCTTTAAGTAAGTTGGTGTTCAATGTCCATGGTTTAAGAATAATAGGTACATTTCTAATCAACCAAGGACCGTTTTCAAGAACATCATCAACACCTTTCTTCGAATTGAACTTAAAGAAGAAGAACCCCTTTGCATTCATCATTACCTTTTGTATACCAAACTTAGCCCACGCATTGCGTACAAAATAATCAACAACAGGAAAAGCAAGGCGTTGACCAAGGAAATACCCATACAAAGTATTCTCAAACCTAGTGTTCACCTCTTCAACCACTTTCATCGGGACAGAAAGATTCACACCATTACCTTTCTTACTACACTCCAACCTACGAAAGTTAGATGTGTGTTTATTTGGTTCAGTAGAAGTAACACCAGCATACGATGAAGAAGATTGTTTCAAAGCACCAACCTTCTCAATACCAACAGCCCCATGTGCATTCGTATCAACCTTATCATTAGCATTATTATGGCCATTAACATTAGAAGCCATAGGACCACTCGTATCATGAGGAGGTTTCGAATAATAACCAATAGTAAGACATCTCCTCTAGCTCCTTCGTGACATCGCGGCACCTTAAGATGCTCAATTGGATTAGCCCCATAGGAGTAGTAGCATCCACTGTCCGGGTTTTAATGGTTGCCCAACGTCACCCACAAGAACAAGTTTTCCCTCAAAGATTTTTTTTTCAATAGCACGAATTTTCAATAAAGTATCATGACCCTCCAGCGTGTCATGTCTAGGTGCGTGTGATCGGGGCTTGAACCAAGTGAAACCGGCTCCACTTGTCCATCGAACGAAGGCCCGAAAGCAATACCAGTAAACTCATCATTCATACTATTAGGGTTCATCGTCGATTCCTTATTCACACCAACTTGATCGGCCAAGTTAGCTGGTGCATCAATAGTTAGCGAACCACTAGTTTGATCGACCAAACTAGTAGAAGAAGACCCCACATCTTTAGTGCCCTTACGAGCACTATTGTTGTTGAAGAAACCTTTTTCCATCCCTCTTTAACCCTCAACCTGTCGAAACAAATCACCCCAACCTAGTAACAATCAACCAGCGAAACGCATGCACAATAAAGAAACAAAACGACTAAAAACCCTAACTTATGAAAAGTTAGGGTTTAACCATTAATGACCAGATCCTAACCAACACCCATCATGAACACACCACTAAGAAAGGATTCCGATCAGTGAAGCGCAGAATAGTAGTCAGATGATAATTGTATAATGGTTGCCGGTGTTTGACACAATAATAGTATTGAATTCAAAGCGCAAATAAAGAAACCTCACGTTGAATTGATAGATCAAATATACACTAAGTCATCCACCCACGATCTAGGATAAAATAAATTATTTGTAGGACCAACCAAAATCAAGGGTAATATTGAAATGAGTTAACTACATTTTTGGTCCTTGTGGTTGTACCTGGATTCCACTTTTGGTCCATTTGTTCAAAAAGTTGCGATTTTAGTCCAAAATGCATAGTTTGGTTCCACTTTTGGTCCATTTTTCTAACGAAGTTAGATTCGTTAATTAAAGTCGTTTTGCAAGCGTTAGTCCTTTATATGATGCGTTTGCAGCGTAAGTCCTTTATACCAATGATCTTTTGCAACATTTGCAACGTTAGTCCTTTCAGTTAGTTAGTCCTTTAAAAAATTCTAAAAAAATTGAAAAAAATTTAGAAAAAATTATAATTTTTTTCTAAAATAAAATCGAAAAAATTTCGAATATATTCTAAAAGAAAACTTCTTTTTTCAGAAAAAATTCTAAAAAGAAACTTTTTTAAAAATAACTTTTTTCGAAAAAATTTCGAAAATATATTCTAAAAAAACTTTTTTTTCGAATAAAAATTCTAAAATATATTCTAAAAAAAAACTTTTTTAGAAAAAATTTCAAAATATATTCTAAATTTTTTTTAAAAATGTATATACATTGAGCGTTTTTAAAATGTATATACATTGAAAAAAAATGTATATACATTGAAAAATTTCGAAATATATTCTAAAAGAAAACTTTTTTCCAAAAAAATTTTAAAAAGAAACTTTTTTTTTTCCGAAAAAAAAATTTTTTTTCGAAAAAATTTCGAAATATATTCTAAAAAACTTTTTTTTCGAAAAATTCAAAAATATATCTAAAAAAAGCTTTTTTCCCAAAAATTTCAAAATATATTCTAAAAAACTTTTTTAAAATGTATATACATTGAAAAACGTTTTTTAAAATGTATACATTGAAAAAATTGAAATATATTCTAGAAAAAATGTATATACATTTAAAAAGCGTTTTTCAATGTATATACATAAAAACAATTTTTCAATGTATATACATTTAAAAAAATTAGAATATATTTTGAAATTTTTAGAAAAAAAAAGTTTTTTAGAATATATATTTAGAATTTTTTCGGAAAAAAGTTTTTAAAGAATATATTTCGAAATTTTTCCCAAAAAAAATTTTCGAAAAAAAAAGTTATTTTTGAAAAAAGTTTCTTTTTAGAATTTTTTCGAAAAAAAAGTTTTCTTTTAGAATATATTTCAAATTTTTTTGAATTTTATTTTAGAAAAAAATTATAATTTTTTTTTTTCTAAATTTTTTCTTGAATTTTTTTTAGAAATTTTTTTAAAGGACTAACTAACTGAAATGACTAATGTTGCAAATGTTGCAAAAGATCTTTGGTATAAAGGACTAACGCTTAAACGTTATAGGACTAACGTTGCAAACGACTTAACTCAACTAACGTTAAAAAGGACAAAAGTGGAACCAAACAATGCATTTTGGACTAAAATCGCAACTTTTTGAACAAATGGACCAAAAGTGGAATCCAGGTACAACCACAAGGACCAAAAATGTAGTTAACTCTATTGAAATCCACCAATTACGTAGGTTCTAAACCCATGCAGAAAACGACAGGAGATTTGCAACATGAATAAGATTACCAATAGATTAAATCGATCGGAATATTAAGGTTCTAGGTTATCGCAAATCGCCCTAGAGAGAATATTTTTTAGGGTTAAATAATTTCTTAGGTTATTAATCTTAGGTTATTAATTTCTTAATTACTGTAATGGTTTCATTATGGACTTGATTAGTTATAAGCAAGGTAATTATGCAACTATATGCATATACACAAAGGATGAAGACGTAAATGGCACACACTCAGTACAGCTCGTGAACATTATTTACAGGTCAATTAAATACAGTATCAAGTATTTTTTTTTCATTGACTTTTGTCGACGTGGTTCAATTTATGCATGATATCTTGTGTCGATTATAACTCGATAAGGCTAAAGTGCTAAACTATAAAGGACAATATAATGATATATGGTCCCATGTCAAACTACTTGTGGATGGATTAATAAGTGCTACTAAGAGACGATATATATACAAACTATAACCAGATATGGGCATTTACAAATTACAAGTTATTTAGAAATTAGAGCACAAAGGGCATATGTATAGAAACATTACTTTTTTATCCCTAGCTATTTTTGGTATATGTTTTAAGTTGTCATTATATGTCGAATTGTCAAGTCATCTTGTAAGACAGTTTTAGAGTTTACAAAAGTGTGAATCCAGAATTAGAAAGAAAAATAACATATGATTTATAGACCAAAACTGTCCGGTATAATAACATGAAGATATAGATAATTAATCAACTCAAAACTTATACCACACTTCACTTTGTATATTTCCTTAAAGAGCCTGGTACGGTGGCCGATGGCTCAAGCCATCGCTGATGGCGCCTACGACGGTGTGAGAAACCACACCGCATGTGGTCGGTCGGCTTTCACGTCGTGGCCACCACCACGCCAAACCCTTTTTTTGTGTATTTGTGTTTTAGCGGGGTATTGTGGACCGATAACACCACTTTTGCCCATGACATCACACCACTTTTACTCCATAACATCACTTTTGTTTAAGGAAGGAGTGTTTTGATGTCATGGGAAAAAGTGGTGTTATGGCAAAAAAAATGTTAAAGTGGCATCACTTTTTCATGATACTGAACTCCATCGCACGCGAGACTATACCCAACCGCCAACTCTCTTAAAAGAAAAACTTCTCGTTCAAAAATAAGATATGATTAATCATTACATGTTCAAACTTGAAAAGTACTATATATCTTTCTGATTCTTGAATGCAAAAAGTTGATCGAGAAAATCAAGTGACTCAACACAAAATTTATATTATAGATAATGAAATGATAACCTTATCTTCACATGTAATTTAACATGTCATTATTAAATTATAATAAACCAGCCATTTTGTTTTTCTTCATATAAACAAAACCATGTGATATTAGAAAAATAGTTAATACTCTATGACCCATGAAGATTAATAAAAAATATATTCATTTCTCAACTATTTAAAGTTTAAAGTTAAGTTAAGATTTCACATTCTCGAATGTATATATCGTATTTTGTCAAGTTTGATAGAATAATATATATTCACAAACATGTTATTTTGACGGGTAACTTTAATTCGGGAGTCGATTTGATCCGGTTATGACTTTTCTCTAATGACCAAAATTCAGGCGATGATAAGCTGTGATAAGTTGTTTCGGATAAATAAAAAAAGATTGGTATCAAATTCAAGAGCTATTTCATTGGAAGAGCTCATTAATTTGCATTGTAGTAGTTAGGCTTCTTATTCATAAATTTATATGATAAGTAAATATAACGATAAAAATATATTGTAACGATCTCCTTTTTTTATCTATGAGTTAGTTTATATCTTTTACCGACTAGAGTTTGACAATTATTGAAATAGTATTCCATATATTGTTAACTGTTTGATGTTTGAAGTGAACTTTGAAACCTAAAATATATAAATGATATATATTTTGAGGCCGTTAAAATTTAGAGTCATTGTGCAAACGCACAAATCGCACACCTTTATATGAGACTATGCTAAGCTGTACCTTTTGGGTTACAAAGTAATATATATTGCTAGCTTTTACGTACGTACTAAAGACCTTATCGTCCTTTTCAACGTATGTAAAGTTAAAGTACTATGATAATACATTGTACCCTTTAGATAAACCAACTATCTTTGATGTTAACTTTAATTTTTGTATGACTAATTTTGACTCATTCTCCCATGCATGCATGCTAGTCTAATTGTGAAGGTTGCAAAATCAACATTTTTATTCTTCAAAGGGACTTGAAGACTCGATCGTTGAATATAGTTGCATTAAATGATGATAGCAACTCAAAGACTTAATCACTTGAAGATAATTGGACAATGATGATCATAGAAACAACTGATCAAAGTGAAAGTTGAACTCATCCTACAACTTCGTTTGAAAAGTTCAACACATTAACAAACTGAAAAGGATACATGTGTAACAACTCATTATGCGCCTTGTGTCATAACTGTACGTAAAACAGAATTGGTATACATTTAATGTTTGGATGTATATTGAAAAATTCACTAATACCTTAGGTTAAAATTGTTTTAGTGCGAATCCGGCCACTTGATACTTTTCACCCGATCACCTCTTCTCAATTGGTTAGTAGAGCGATTATTCAACTTATTAAGACCTATAAATACACCGAAGTTGATTTCATATATTTTAAGTACGTAGCTGCTTATAAAATTTTTACTACGAACTGAAGTTGCCGATTCCAATATAGATGTTTCGTGGAACATCACACTTATAAGACTAGTTATTTTGAACAGGTACCAACCTAAACACTGTGAAAATGATTGGTCAAATTTTCAAAAGCCATGTTGTACACTTTATTTCAACATAGTCTTCATTGCATACCCTATATAAACTTATAACCCAACTCATATTGTTCATATCATATTAATTTCCTAAACCATAAAAATGGGAAATTGTATAAAAACGCAGCCAGCCATTCACCCTGACAACGATGATTGCCGATCACTAGTAATATCACCCGAAAATAAGTCACATGTAGGTAACCATTGTGACAACAATCAAAAGGTTGACAACTATGGCGAAAAAAAGGTGAAGACGGAGATAAAGATTAAAATATCCCAAAAACAGTTGGAGAAATTATAGGGTAGTGCGGATGTGAAGGAGTTAACGATGGAGCAAGTGCTTGCTCAGTTGATGAATGTTAGTGATCGAGTTGAATCTCATCAATGGGCGTGGAGGCCAGCTTTACAAAGTATTCCGGAGTAAGCAACTAGCTATATGTGATCCGTATTGGGTTTATTACAACCCCATGGGGTGAGATCAATAAAGATCACATAAAAATTAAAGATCAAATGGACAATTCTCAACCATTCATTTTTTATCAAATCAATTAAATTCACTTTCACCCTTATATTTAAAAATTAAATATCTCACAAACCGTTAATAGTTAGATAAAACTAATTATACCATTGCGACAAGAATAAAATTATCTTTCTATAGAGATCCAATATTGTATACTTTCGACTTAACTTATTTTTATCGCTATTTTCGGGTTTTGATATATTACACTATAAATGAAAATTTTAAAATACTCTTTTATGTTAACACAACCCGTAAACCCTAAAAACCCTAACCCCTAAATCTAAAAAACCCTAACCCCTAAACTTTAAAAACCCTAACCCTAAACCCTCAAAACCTTAACCCTTAAAACCTAAACCCTAAACCATAAAACCCTAAAACCCCTAAACCCTAACCGCTAAACCAAAACCTAAACCCTATCCCAAGCTAAACCGTAAAGAAACCTAAACACTTAACCCCTAAAAGCAACCCAAAAGTCAAACCCCTAAACCCTAAACACCTAAACCCTAACCGTAAAACCCTAAACCCAGAAAAGTCGGAAAAAAAATTTTCGCCGAAAGTATATGATGTGGGATATCAAATTAAAGATAATTTTATGCTTGTCGTGATGGTATGATTAGTTTCGTCTAACAATCAATGGTTTATGAGATATTTAGTTTTTAAAAATGAAAGTGAATGTTTATTTTATTGTTTTGATGAAAAAATGAGTGGTTGAGAATGGTTTATTTGATCTTTAGTTTTTATTTGATCTTTATTGAACCAAACTCACAACCCCATAACGTGAAATTTTTCTTTTTTAGCCTATCTAAATTTTGACTAGACTTGTACATATAGGGTTTTGTTTTGTTTTTTTTTTTGGTAAATATATGTTGATATTCTTTAATTTGTTTTTATTTAAGTGCATATTAGTTGGTATTATTGGAGTACTTGTGTTTTCATGGTTTGATTCACATGTAATATATAGTTTGATCTATACAACAACAAAGGACGGACCGAAAGGGGTTCTCGGGATGTTTGTGAACCACATGATTTTTTTTTCATAATGTAAAATTATGTCAACTTTAACTTTTAGCTTCTAATCCCTCACTACCAACAACACTGCATTGCATGCAAAAATATTATTGGAACTTTTTTAATATTTAAATTTTTATCGAACTCAAAGTTATTTCATTTTAGATATAAACATGTAAAGTTGGAACTTACAAATGTTTTTTGACGACTAGAGTTAGCTTCTAGTAAGATCGACGAATTAAAATGGTGTACCAATCACTTTAAAAATGTTCGTGTTTTCTTCTTAAGTTGTATCAAATTAATTGTTTATTGTTAAGAAGACGGATATGAAAATTTGATATTGTGTTTTCTTTATTACTTCTATTTGAAATTATTATATTGAAAACTTTGGTTAAAAATATAAATGTGAATTTTTTGAAGCAAACAATTATAATAAGATGAAAGAATAAACTGATTATAAAATGTTAAAATCTCAAAGAATAAATCCGTCCAACATAATTGGATCAATGACTATAAATACTCGATCCGCATGTTTGTTTTAAAACAATCAGAGTATGCTTGGTGAACATGAAATGTTTGAATGTGTGTCGTAAAGTTCGCTTATTATGTGATAATTGTTATAAACATCGAAAACATTAATGGTCTCGGTTATCTTAGGTTAAAATTTGTTATAACAAATTGGTTGATTGCCATGCTATTAATCAAAGCTGAGAGCTCCTAAAACATTTAGGCGTCGATGAACGACGTACTATGTGCTATAAATTACTTATCCAATTATATATACACTCGATTTTATAGAGTATGCTTCAAACACGACTTGGCTATAAAAACTTCATTCGATTTAATTTTTCGTATTAGTATAATAACTAATAAGATTTGTAGTAATCCACTCCATTCTTTATAGTTCAAACTCGACTAATTATTAGCAGCTGTGTAATTTTGCAAATATGCATGCGCACACAGACATTGTGAAATTAAAATGTTAAATGACACATGCTCAATACAGCTCGCGAACTTTACAAGTCAAGTCGTTAAATACTTTTTTTTTTGGTAAAGGGTTTCCCCGGTAAGTATATTACTCTAAAAAACATTTAAGTACAAAGGATATGAGTGAAGTCTCATATCTCAGCCCGTTATATAGGCGGTAAAGTTAACATAACAAGACACTTTCTATCCTTAAAACAGTAAGACAACCACTACTCACTAGATTACATTTGACACAAAACCAAGCATAACCTAACGTCTAGATTGCTTACTATTACGACCTTGGAGCTTGTTAGTTTTATGGATATAAATTAGTAGACGTGAGTTAGGATCGAACTCGAGACTATGGGATTGCACACTTTACGTATGAGAATTTAAAGTTAAATAATTAAATATAAATGTTGTATTTATTTATTTATTAAACGAAATAACTAACGGACGTTAAGTAATTAATGTAATGGACTAACGGGTGTTAAAGGTATTTGGAAAAGGACTTAATTGCAAAGATTGGGAAGGTTCCGGAATCCCTAAGGGATACCATGAACCGATCGGCCAAGGAAAGAAGGAAACAAAGACCAACTTGTTCACCAAGTTTGCTTGGGTATATATACAAGGCTAGGGGTCTTATTTTTCCATCTCTTGTGCTCATTGCTAAACCCTAAAAATTATTTTGTGTGTGTTTCTTCTCCAAACCGATCGTACAACCACAAGGGGTGTCGATCCACTATTTTTCCACAAACCAAGTTATTTTGTTTGATAAAACTAGCATTACTTTAATTCGGTTTAGTACGTGTGTACAAGAACATAGTAATAACATACTTTTGTTATTATCTTGGATTGAATTACAAAACGGTAAGGGGTAATTCATATAATCCGAATTAAATCAAATTAGGGTTCATCCGTTGCTAGTTTGTGGATTTGATTCTTGTTCGACTAGAATCAAGAAAAGGTAACGATATTTTTATGTTAATTAATTGTTCATTAATAAATTCTATACGCTTCCGCATGATTACTTTGATGTTTGTGATTATTTATTTGAATGTCTTGATATATAATTCCAATAGAGCTTGATATCATACATGTCAGAAAAAGCATCTAATTGCCCTGGTAAATCATAGACCTGATCCGCATAATCATCATAATAATCTTCAAGCTCATGACCGCCGCCATTTGATGCGAGAAATTTAGCCATAGGATTATCCGGCTCAAGCACCTCCTCATCATCACTGTCATAAACAATCACATCCCCCACTTTAGAGAATGGGTTACCCACCATTGAATACGAAGAGGAATAAGAACTAGGCTTAGTAGTCGTATCATGCGCCTTTTCTTTCAAATCAACCTTTTTAAGAGGTTTACCATCATCATCCACAAAAGTAACTTTCCCCTCAATAATTAGCTTTTCAAGCTCCTCAATTTTTCTAACAATAGGAGTAGTACTAGTGCTACAATTTCCACCCTTCTTGAGCTACCATCTTTAGTCAAGTCAACAGTAACACTAGGAATATCGGCCTCATCAAGATCAACCATATTAAGAGCATCAAACGGATTTGATGTAGCAATATACGTCCCACTTGTACTAGCCACTTCAGTAATCTTCTTCTTTGTAGCATCCGGCTTCTTCGACACGGGCTGATACACCTGCTTCTTAATTTTAGAAGGGCTAAATTTAGCCCCTTTTCCACCTCAATACCTCGAAACGCCTTCTTTTGAGGCATTTGGAACCCATCATTCTTTTGTGCTTGATGTTTAAGGTCAACAGGCACACGTTTGGGACATTGGGTCTCATCATGGCCAAAAACCATACAAACACCACAACGAGGTGGTTTCCACTCATATTCCACTCGACAAGATGCAATACCTCCCCTTCACCATCCCAACTTGGCACGGCAATAACCATTGTCCCTTAAGCTCCGGTCCGCCTTGATGTCAATCAAAGCTCGAGCATAATCAAAACGCCCCCATGACTGCAAACACATAGAGCTCGTGTATGCATCAAGCATAATAGGGGAACCGAGTTTGGTAGCCATGGCACTCAATCCATCTTCAGTAAAATCAGCAATAGGAATATCATGTAGTTTCACCTAGACAGGGATCGACCTCAAATCCTCTTTAATAAAACTCGTCCTAGGGGTTCACTTCTTCAAAATAATTGGAACGGATCGAATAAACCAAGGTCCATTCTCTAACACTCCATTTAATCCCTCAATATAGGCAAATTTGAAGAAAAACGAACCCTTACTATTCATCATAGAACGTACTACACCAAACTTCTTCCATGCGTTCTTCACGTAGTTATCAACTACGGGAAATGCAACCCTCTTGCCAATAAAATACCCGAAAAGAGTATTATCAAACTTAGAATTAGCTTCCAAGACAGATGAAAAAGGAATGTTTACCTCGACCTTCTCATTAAGAGGATTGTCCGTATCAAGAACGCGAAAATTAACTTTGCGGGTAGCAGAAGTAGATCCCACTTTACTTGCAAATGTAGGAGCTTTCAATCCATCGTTGACATGCTCATCCCCTTCCTTAGTCACATTCGGATTATCAAACAAAGCCACCTTAGGCATAGAAGTTTTAAAGGATTTACTTCCAGCCATATCATCAAGATTACTAGCCAAAGTAGTACGATCGTAGGTGCGATTAAGAGAATTAACACTAGTGCTGTTAGTTTCCATGCTAAGACTCTCAACTCCGTGAGTAACGACACGGAGCCTTTTCCGGAGTAGTCTTATTCAATGATGCGTAGTTATCGGCACCACCAAAATCACGTTCCAACGTTCCCCCACCTCTCTCTCTCTCTCTCTCTCTCTCTCTCTCTCGTAACCCCCATCATGAATAAATCACAGCAATAAGACCCTCAAAACTGCATACAGACCAACGCCAAGATCACAAACAAAAAAACCCTAATCACTTAGGGTTTACTAGCGTTTTAATAATCCCCAATCAACAACCAATAAACCTCGAATAAACCAAGTGCATGGACAGTTGAAGTGAATTAAAAACAAATATGTTCTGCACAATAGCCCAAGCGACACTGAAAAAGAAACTTTAAATCGTAGATCATCCTAATGCGACTACAAGATAAAACGAGCCCACTACAATTGACTAAATCACAAGAACAATGTGAAGGTCAGCCTATAATGGAATCATTAATGCAACAAAATCGAATAAGAATTAAAAAACGATTAAGGTTTTTTAGATTTGATCGCCGCCGCCCATGAGAGAGTTGCTTTAGGGTTTTTTTGAGTTGTCTGTTAGAATGTTATAAGTCGTTAAATACTTTAATTCAACTAAACTTGAATCGTGTCGATTTCAGACATTTTCTAAATCGATCCCAAGTAATCACTTGGGAACTAACTAGTTTGAGATGATACAAAGTATACGAGTGAATAACTAGTAATTTGAAGATGGTTGCTAGTCAAACTTTCAAATGCCACGTAAGACACCTCAATCCAACATGGCAGTCTTTATTCCAACTTGGCATTCTTTGCATCCCTATATAAGCCCATCATAAGAATTAGTTCATCAACACAACTCATATTTTTCATACTATAAACTAAAAATGGGAAACTGTATAAAAAAGCAACCAGCATCCATTCATCCAGCCCTCGATGATTGTCGATCATTTCCTACATCACCGAAAAGTAAGTATCTTACATCTAGCTATTGTGACGACACTTAAAAGATAGACAACTATCCTAGTAATGGTGAAAAAAAGACAAAAACGAAGATAAAGATAAAGATATCGAAAAAGGAGCCGGAGGAATTATTGGGTAGGACGGATGTCCAAGGGTTAACGGTAGAACAAGTGCTTGCTCAGTTGATGAATGTGAGTGATCGATTTGAATCTCATCAATGCGCATGGAGGCCTGCTCAACATGGCATTCCGGAGTAAGTATATATAGCTATATTGTGGTCCGTATTGGTATTATATAAACCAAGTACATGAGTTTTGGCTTTTAATTAGTTTATGAACTTCTAGTTGTATTGTACATATAGTTTTCGCATATTCTTCTTGCATGATATTCTTTTTTGGGAAATTATTTAAAAATGTTTCTAACTTCCCATTTTTTTGTAGGTTTTTGTAGCTTACTATTTTGTTTGCAAATCCGTGTAGCCAACTTTTGAATTCCGTTTGTTTCGTGTACCGGGTGACCTACAAACCTGTTAATGCCTATGTGGCACAAGTTTTTTCCATGTAGGCATATTTTTTTATTATTAAAACAAAACAAACACCCCTCCTTTCACTCTAAGCACATATCAGTTTATCCCAATTTCACGGTATAACCACCGTTATATCACAAGAACTCAAGTTTATTAGATCCTATTTGTCATCTCAATATCTCTTTGCAAACAATTCATTACATTGTATATGATGAACTTGAAATTCAACAAATTAATTTAATAGAGAGATTATAAAAAAATGAATGACATTACTATAGCATTCACAAAAAATATTAAATGTAAATTGAGGAGGAGCTTGTCTACAAGACTAACGGTAAGCCAAAGACACTACATGTTATATGTGCATCAAAACGACAATCAACACGTATAAATAATGCTTTTATTTCGTCGAGTGGTTTGATTGAAGTTCCTATGGGAGGTTGCTCTTTCACTTGGGTCCACAAATCAGCTTAAAAAATGAGCAAGTTGGATCGCTTTCTTATCTCGGAAGGTCTGATGCAATCATGCCCAAACATCTCTGCCATAACCTTGGATCGTTATTTATCAGATCATCGTCCAATTTTATTTCGTGAGATATGCTTCGATTATGGCCCCACACCTTTTCGTTTTTTCCATTATTGGTCCGAGATAGAAGGTTTTGACAACTTTGTAGAAAATGTTTAGAGTGAGTATTATCCTGACCTAATCCCATGTCTCGTTTCATGAAAAAGATGCAGAATTTAAAGAAGAAGTTGCGTATGTGGATAAATACTAAAAAGGAAAGCTTGAGAAATCAGACTTCTAAATTAAAAAGCACCCTAATTGAAATCGATACGATCTTAGATATGGGAAACGCAAATTCAGATCTTTTAAATAAAAGAACGAACGCGATAAACTCTCTTCAAGATTTAGAAAATTTGAAGTCTTTGGAGGTGGCTCAAAAAGCAAAAATAAAATGGTCCATTGAAGGTGACGAAAACTCAAAATACTTTCATGGTATTCTTAATAAATAAATAAAAAAGGAATAACCTTGCTATTAGAGGTATTTATAACAACCCGCAATTTTACAGGTCCTTACTCAGCCTTAAAACTCAAAAGTAATTTACTTTTAGTTACATTTTACTTTGGCGTATCACCTTTAACTACACATATTGAGAAAACGATCCCAAGCGCGTACCGACACCACATTAGTAATGGCTTAATTTCAATAACTATTTTGAAATCAATAATTTTACAAGAACGTTCATAAAAGGTATTTTTCACATTTTTGCCAAACCGGCATTACACTTAAGCTCAAATAGGACACCTGAGTACATTTAAATAGACTCACAAACAAACAAAAAGAAAAAATATCATCCTACCTCTTTTGTTTTATACACTTGCCGCCTACTTGTCCAACATATACTCACATGTTTTTGGTCAAGCTTGCATGAACTCATTTGGATTAGTAAAGTGAAAGAGACAAATGCCCAATTTGTACACACACAAACTAGTCAATACAAAAGCATAGTCCAACCTTTCACTCTTTTTCGTTGATAAACTGACCAAACAAGTATCACACATGCATTTCTTTTTCTAAAGTTTCACAACTATAAAAGTGGTTTTAACTTAAATAGGACATACACCTTTTGCATGAGTTAGAAAGATAGTCAAAATCTTCCCATTCTCTCTTCTTTAACCTGTTCGAGCCACAAGAAAGCACACAAGCATTTTCTTTCAACTTTCTCAAACACATAGACAGTAGGTGTTTACTTAAAATAGGCACACATCATTTTCTTCACTAAATAGAAACCTTAGTCAAAGTTACAATTCCTTTTCTTTTAAAGCTGTTCGACACAGGGGCCATCACACAATTATTTTCACAAAAACTACTCTAAAACAAGTCACATAGGAGTTCTTTGATTCAAGCTTGAGAGTATTTGGATTGCAGGGAAAATTAATTAGATTAGTGTTCTTGGCACATTGGGTGTTCTTGTTACTCTCCAAATCGACCCACTTCCTACATCATTGTAAGGTTCATTAAAAACTCAACCCTTGTGTTTCTTGATTTAAACATGTTCTCAAATTATTTTTTTATGTTCAGTATATATGTAAGTGTGCTTAAGATTTTTAATTAAAAACTACAAGTTGTTTTTTTTTTTTCTGTCTAATGAACATAAGTGTAAGAGATTGTTGTTAATCTTGTGTGGTACCAAGGAACTTACAGAACAATTGTATTTGTATGATTATTGTCTCATTGACATTAATCTAACCTTGTAACATTTTGGATACTATTGTTGATATAATCTAAGCCGACTATTGAGGCTTAGGTTTGAGTAAAAGTTCTTCTGTTTACTTGTTGTTGTGGATACTTTCGAACATGGTATCAGAGCTTCAGGCTCATAATCATTATTGATTCTACATCCAAGGGTTTCTTTGCGGAAACTTGGGGACATCTCTTCAGCAACAACTTGGTGGTTTGTGGTTATTGCTATTGGCATAATCACTGGTTATCTCTTATTGTGATTTGTTCTTTCCATTGTATATTGCTCTGTAAGTCTAAGTCTAATCTCTTCTTCAAACAAACAATACTTAAGTCTTTGTGGGTGCAAACGGGTAAACTAACATCTTGATCCGCCACCTCGAAAGTGGTATGCATACCGTCGGTTTACCCAGTTCACAGGCTTGGTGCTTGTTGTTTCTTATATACAAAGTCTTATTTATTTGTCTATCTGCTCTTATTATTATCTCTGTTTGTGATTCCTTGTCTATCTTATTATATCTGTCTATTTTTGCTCTTGCTGTTATCTCTGTCTGTGTTATTTGTCTGTCTTATTGTTTACATTATGGCTTTCTCTATTGTCTCTGTAGAAGAATCTCACAGAAATGCCACTGCCTTCTCTGCTAAAACTTTTGATAATGAAAAATTTTTTGATAACAAAAAAGGATCTAACAATTTCAACAAAAGTACTGGTTTTAATGCTGGTAACAGCTCCAATAACAGAGGACCAAACATGAACCTCAAATGTACTAACTGCAAAAAACCTGGTCACACTATTGATAGATGCTATGACCTTGTTGGTTATCCTGCTGGATATGTTAAAAAGAATTTTAATGTTAAACCCTTCAGCAGTAACAATGTTTCCACTGATACTAATCATATCACTGATAATAGAGCTAGCAACTCTCTCTGTTTTTTGTCTAATGAATGCAGTTCTCCGGACTTATAAGTCTTCTTAATAACAACAATGTGTCTTCGCTAATGCCAATGTGGCGTAAAATTTTCCAGAACATTCTTTAATGGCGGTGTCAAGTTTAACATAAACTTCAACAAATTTTTAACAACAACACAAAAATCTTATCCGGAAACATCGGTCTTGGTTGAATTGTTGACTCGTGCAAATCAAAGACATGATCAGATTCCCAAATTTTAATTAATGTCGTTGACATTTCAAATCTTGGTCTAACTGTTGGACATCCCAATGGTACTCGGGCTTTAATTACAAAAATTGGTGATTTAAAAGTCAATAATGATCTAACTCTTTTTATGTTCGTTGTTCCCGAGTACAATGTCACATTGTCCGTTCATAAGATCGCTAGAGATAACAAGATGTTTGTTGGGTTTAATGAATCAAATTGTTATATACAGGATTTACATCAAAAAAGGATTGTGGGGATTGGTAAACAATGCAATGGGTTATATATGTTTGATATTGATTCTACATGTAAGATTACTTCTAATAATTGCATTTCTGTTTGTCATGTTTCTAGAAATCTCTGGCATCAAAGACTTGGTCATCCCTCTGACCAAGTCCTACATATACTTAAATCCACTCTTAAACTTGATAGTTCATCAAAATCTGACCATCTTTGTGACACTTGCAATAAAGCCAAACAAACCAGGGAACCATTCCCTCTAAGTGAACATAAATCAACTAAAATTGGTGAACTCGTTCATCTAGATGTATGGGGACCATATAAAGTCACTAGCAGAGATGGTTACAAATATTTTTTAACTATTGTTGATGACTATTCTAGGGTAGTGTGGGTTTATATGCTTAAGGGAAAGGATGATGTTTATTTTTCCATTGTTAACTTTACTCATATGCTATCAAATCAATTTGAACACAATGTTAAGATATTTAGAAGTGATAATGGGACAGAATTTGTCAATAACAAACTTCAACACTTCTTTCATGAAAAAGGAATTTTACATCAAACCTCTTGTGTTTACACACCACAACAAATGGTATTAGAGAGGAAACATAGGCATCTCCTTAATATGGCTAGATCCCTTATGTTTCAGGGGGAATTACCTCTTTATCTTTGGTCCGAATGTGTTCTAACGCTGCATATGTCATAAACATGGTTACCCTCTTCAGTGTTGTCCGCAAGTCTCCTTCTTCTTTGTGTATGGGCATGACCCTTCACTCTCTCTCCTTAGAGTCTTTGGCTGCCTATGCTATGCCACCATTCTCAACATCTCTGATAAATTTGGTAGTAGGTCCGAGAAAAGTGTTTTTATTGGTTATTCAAATGAAAAAAAAGGTTATAAACTTTTAAGTTTAGAAACAAAAAATATCTTTTATTCCAGAGATGTCAAATTTTATGAAACTGTTTTTCCCTTCAAAATGAAAAATACTTTGTCAAAACATTTTGCTGAAACTTATGTGCCTAAAGATTTAAATCACAAGAACTTCTTTGATTCACAAATAAGTCCCAATAATGAAGGGAGAGTGACATCCTATGAAGATGTCACAGTGTTGGGTCATCCTACTAGGGATGATGAACCTGTTGCAACTTCCATAGATGATAATACACACACGAGGGCAATCGTATCACATGAATCACATCCTGCTGATGCATCTTCTGATTCTGTTGATGCATCTTCTGATTCTGCTGGTACATCTTCTGATTCACACCAGAACTCTGAACAAGAAGGCTTTCCATCCACTACTGCTAGAAGGTCAACTAGAGTTTCTAAGTTGCCCAGTAATCTTAACGACTTTATTATAGAAGGAAAAGTCAAATATGGTGTTGAAAAGGTTGTTAATTACTCTAATCTTAACAAAGATAATTACTTCTTTGCGTCTAGCCTTAATAAAAGTATTGAACCTACCTGTTATGAAGAAGCTATCCTTGATAGTAATTGGGTTGATGCTATGAACTCTGAAATTGAGGCCTTAAATGAAAACCATGCTTGGGACATAACTAATCTACCTTCTAATAGAACTCCTATTGGCTACAAATGGATCTTTAAAATCAAATATAAAGCCAATGGTGAAGTTGATAGATACAAGGCTAGATTAGTTGTCAAAGGCTACAACCAAAGGGAAGGAATAGACTATGATGAAACTTTCTCTCTTGTTGTGAAAATGTCTATTGTTAGATGTCTTATTGCCTTAGCTGTAAAAAACAAATGGCCTCTTTTTCAACTTGATGTTAACAATGCTTTCTTGTATGGAGATCTTGATGAGGATATCTATATGACCATCCCCAAGGGGTTCTGTAATGAGAACAATAAGAATAAAGTTTGTAAACTTGTCAAGTCTCTATATGGCCTAAAACAAACTCCCAGGAAATGGAATAAAAACTTGTCGTTGTTTTAAAAGAAAACAACTTTGTTCAATCTGTCAATGATCACTCTTTGTTCACCAAAACAGAGAATAACAAGTTTATTGCTCGCTTTGTTTATGTGGATGATATTGTCCTTACTTGAAACCGCATTAATGAGATAAACCTATTCAAAGAGTTTCTAAAATCAAAATTTCATATTAAAGACTTGGGAAATCTAAAATATTTTCTTGGCATTGAGGTTTTAAAACCTGGGAATGACATTTTCTCTCCCAAAGAAAATACTGTCTTGAACTCCTCAAAGAATTTGGCCTTCTTGGGTGCAAACTTGTGTCCACTCCTATGGAACCCAACTCTGTCCTTCCATACATTCCCACTGCAGATGATCCCTTACTTATCAACATCACCGTTATCGGTTACTTGGGAAACTTATCTATCTCACCCATACAAGACCCGACATCTCATACTCAGTTCATTGTCTGGCACAATATATGCATTCTCCCTTGAAATCTCATCGGGAATGTGCCCTCAATGTTCGAGATATCTAAAAGGAGCTCCAGAAAAGGTCTAAGGTACAATTTCAAAGAACTCAAAATCATCTTGAAGGATATAGTGATGCCGATTGGGCCAAATGCAAGAAAACCGAGAAAATGGCATCACAGGTATTGTGTTTTCTTTAATGACTGCCTCGATCTCATGGAAAAGTAAAACCAAAACACTCTTTCAAAATCTTCTACGTAAGTAGTATAGATCTATGTCTATCACTGCTGTGAAATCATTTGGATTCAAAAATCTTAAAGGATCTAAAAGTTGACATTAATCTCCTCATAATCTTTTTGTGATAACAAATCGCTTTACAACTTGTCAAACCCCGTTTCCATGAAAGATCAAAAAACTTTGAAATTGATGTTCACTTCATCAGGGGAAAAATTGCTAGAGGTGTTATAAGTACTAAAAAGATTGGCTCTTCAAACCAAACTCACCGACATACTCACAAAACCTCCTCGCCTATCAGATAAATTTTGTGTGAAAAATTGATATTGTTTGATATGTTTGCCCATCAGATTAAGGGGAATGTTAAAATTTGGGGTATCAATCTGTGGCAAACATATCATTCTATCAATTGCTAATGGCTTTCAAGTTATGTTCATTGCAGAGATTCTACAGGGGTTAATCATGGACAAAGAATAAAAGGTTTAAAGTTCCAATATGCTTGTTTCTACTGAAGCTATTCTCATTTCTGCTGATGAATCATTTATAGCCGTTAGAGGGGTCTTTGTGTAACTTAATCTCCTATTTAATAAGTCCCTTAATCTAGGGTTACAAAATACGAGAGTGTGCAGTCATTTCTCACACACTCTTCTCCTCTCTTTGATCATTTCACTGATCGAGTCTCTTCTTTGTATTTGTATGATTATTGTCTCATTGACATTAATCTAACCTTGTATTGTTGATATAATCTAAGCCGACTATTGATGCTTAGGTTTGAATAAAAGTACTTTCGAACACATTTCTTTTTCTAAAGTTTCACAACTATAAAAGTGGTTTTAACTTAAATAGGACATACACCTTTTGCATGAGTTAGAAAGATAGTCAAAATCTTCCCATTCTCTCTTCTTTAATCTGTTCGAGCCACAAGAAAGCACACAATCATTTTCTTTCAACTTTCTCAAACACATAGACAGTAGGTGTTTACTTAAAATAGGCACACATCATTTTCTTCACTAAATAGAAACCTTAGTCAAAGTTACAATTCCTTTTCTTTTAAAGCTGTTCGACACAGGGGCCATCACACAATTATTTTCACAAAAACTACTCTAAAACAAGTCACATAGGAGTTCTTTGATTCAAGCTTGAGAGTATTTGGATTGCAGGGAAAATTAATTAGATTAGTGTTGTTGGCACATTGGGTGTTCTTGTTACTCTCCAAATCGACCCACTTCCTACATCATTGTAAGGTTCATTAAAAACTCAACCCTTGTGTTTCTTGATTTAAACATGTTCTCAAATTATTTTTTTATGTTCAGTATATATGTAAGTGTGCTTAAGATTTTTAATTAAAAACTACAAGTTGTTTTTTTTTTCTGTCTAATGAACATAAGTGTAAGAGATTGTTGTTAATCTTGTGTGGTACCAAGGAACTTACAGAACAAAAATAAGCAAAATGGAAAAATAAGTAATAGCTTATTCATAAGCAAATCGATATATATACATACTTATATTAGTTCATTTTACAGCTTTGGAACAAATGAAAACTAAGAACATAAGAATCTATAGAAAAACTTAAGTTGGCTCAACTTGGAAGGTGCTTATTAACTCATATAGCTTAATAGCTTATTCCAAAACTATTGGACTAAAGTAGTATTGGGTCATGTTGTGTTTGTGTTTGTGTCAAAGCCAAACCGAACCCAACAGTGGGTTGCGTTTGGTTCGCTTATTTTTGCTCTCCCATTTACTTATCTCATAAACTTAAGGGCTTAAATGGTTTTGGTTGACTAAAAACAAAAGGAATATTTTTGAATTGTGTTGCTTCTGTGGGTATCGAGGGTGTGTTTGTACCCATCAGTGGGGTGCAATTGGTTTTACTATTTTTGCCCTCAAAATTTCACTTTCAAAGCTAAATAGATTACATGTTTTTGGGTTGGACTAATGTGTTAAAGGGTTAAACTTGTGTTTGCATATTTTTGTGTCGTGAGAGTCAGTGGTTCGAACCCACAGTAGGGTGTGTTTGGTCCTTGCTCAGTGAGTCACCAAGTACTAACTCCAACATATTAATAACTCATTTTTGAAACTTATAAATTGATCGAGCATGGTTCTTTCTTTTTTTTTTTAATCAAAGTGTTGCCTATAAACAAGGCTTCTTTTGCTTTGTTCAATATTTCTTTTAGTTGTAGTTTTCAACGAAGAGCCCAAAGTCATTTTTCTATTCTTATGAGTAGTCTACAATTGTTGACTTCGGTCGGTTTTACGTAATAAAAATCTTTTATTATTTCTAACTTATAATATAGTTATTCCTTTTCTTTGATTTGGATCCTAATTTAAACATATTTCCTTTTGACACCTTTTGTATTTCATTTAATAAAGTCAACTAGTCCTATGCTCTTTGTCAGATTCTATTACTTATATTATAGTTGTGATCGAAAGTCATTATTTTAAATCTAAGTGCTTTTCATTTGAACTTTCTTTTAATTCTCTTTTCATTTATATATATATATATATATATATATATATATATATATATATATATATATATATATATATATATACTATTGGCTAACGACATGTTTGTATTTTCCGGCAACGTCTAATTATCACGATATTTATTTATGATTACTTTTCGTACATCGCCTTTCGTTTACTGTTGAACCAGAGACTTATTCGTCTTTGATACTTTTCTTATTATATACTTATGTACCTCCAAGAGCCAATCAAAGCCAATACTTACAAACCCTTAGTACACCAATTCAACCTTAAATGCTGCCACACAAGGAACAATAACATGAAAACATTGGAACTTTTAAATTCATTTAAACTTCATCGAAGTCTTAAACTGGAAATGTAAACTAAACTTGCCATACTAATCTAGGTCGCGTGTCGGTGCCATCCACTAATTCTATTGGACTACTGCTTTAAACTGCTGATTTACTAAGGTGAGTTCTCGTAGTCTTTTTCATAATGTTTTCCTTGGGGGAAAATGATACTCAAATGATGTTTTAACTGTTTTTATGTTGTGCTAAACTGTTACATGTTTTTGGACAATATGTGTGTTTGATTTCAATATGTGACTTTTTTGTGATGATAAATTGTGTTTCATGTATGCGAATCGCTTAACCCGTTTGGAGCCGAAACAAGTAGATAGTACTATCTGGGGTAGCTCCCCACTATTGGTAACATGTGTGTAACATTATTGGTAGGTTCAGTTGTCGCTAGCACAGTGTTTCATATTCGTATATCTTGCTCACTATTGTCCTACACTACTATGCACAGCTTCGTGGTTTAACACTTAAACCTCACGAGCTCACCAACGTTATGTTGACGTTTTGAGTATCCATTTTCGTGTGTTAAGAATGAAGTTGCATAAAAGGTTGAGTAATGGCCTGGCCTAGCAGACACAAGACAAGACTCTACTGGGTTGTGTTCCCAAGGAGTTATGCATTTGGAAATGCCCCCATAAGACTTAATTATTATGAACTTATGTAGTAATACTTGTACCCACCGTATTATGGATCATTGTAACTTTGACTTGTTTTGTGATGAATGCATTTAGTATTTCTCTATTTTGACACCTTGTGTTCTTAGTTATGAAGTCATACCCCGTAAATTTCATTCCGCTGCGCCATTTTTGGGGTGCATGACAGCATCGAGCCTTGGTTATAGAGAATTAGGTGATTTAACCTAGACTATAACCTAGGAACCTTCATATAGTTTGCATTATAGGACCTACGTGTGCGGTTATGTGTTAGTGCCCTGTATTTTCCTTAGGAACCCCTCTTGAATTGAGTCAATTTATTTTCAAACCCCTTAAGTTTCTTAAACAGCTTGCACCTTAATTTCAAGACTGTTTTGTTTGATTGGGCCAGAAATTTATATGGGTGCTAGTTGTTAATTAACTTAATGGATTTGAGGAATTGACTCAAGGATGGAATATAGGCTAGATGGCATGAAGTGATGATGATAAGAAAATATGGCATGATGCTATTCTAAAACGCCTCGCCAACGCTTTTACAATAACATGATGCGACATAGACTTATCAAATTCATGGATCGTCATCTTAGGACAGCGACATAGAAATAGGACGCGACTACGACATAGAATTAGGACACCACTACCGATCGTCTCTACATAAACCATTCCTACCTAACGTTCACCAAACATCCTCCCTTGAGGAAACCATGCCCCCAAGAAGATCTACCGAAGTTAACCGAGGTGGTGCAACCCGTGGAGGTGGAAGGACGGGAGACATGGGGAAGAAGTGGTAACATGCGACAATAGGAATGACAATGACAACAACGCGAAACCCGACTTTTCCACGACCATCGCCCAAATAGATGTAGAACTTGCTTCCCACTATCGACGCTCGGATAGGAGATCACATCAAGAACCCGGAAACAACAATAGTATGAACGACAATGTGGAGAACGACAACACCAACGACAATTGCGGAAATGGAAGTAACAACAACGGTAGGAAAGGGTGTCCGACAAGGAATTTCTCGTGTGCCAACCTAGTGGATTTTGACGAAATGGAGGAGCGTTGGTGTATACTAGGTGGATAGGGAAGATGGAAGCGTTGATTGACATAAGCGAGTGTGCAACTCACTATAGGGTAAGGTGTGTCACAAGCTCATTGGTAGGATAAGGCCCCTAACCGGTAGAAACAATGCAAACCCGGTACCAATAGTAACCCAGCCCCGGCTCGGCATTGGTGATGAACGTTGAAGAAGGACGGCAGACCCAACATCGCGGACGGGTGCGTTCTCCTTAAATGACCACTAGGCTACCGTGCTATTTTATTCTCGGTGCCGATTATAGTTTTGTCTCCACTAAATTCATGCCTTTGTTAAATATGGAACCCGATAGACTACACTTTAGTTACGAAATTAAAATAGCAAGTGGTCAAAGGGTAGAAACAAATGAGATCGCTCAGCAGTGCATACTAGAATTAGAAGACCGTACCTTTAGAATCGACTTAATACCATTCGGATACGGAAGCTTCGACATGATTGTGGGAATGGATTGGTTGTCCAAGCATAAGGCTGAAATAGTGTGTCATGAGAAGATGGTCCGAATACCACTACCAAATGGTGAGTTTCTTAAGGTCTATGGAGAGACACTTGAAGAAAAAGTGAGACACCTCACGAGCATGAAAGTAGACGCGGCAGAAACTAGAAGATATCCCGCCATTCAAAATTTCCCGAAGTATTTCCCGACGACCTACCCGAATTACCCCTTCACGAAGTTGAATTTCGGATAGACCTAATTCCTGGAGCAATGCCAGTTGCAAAGTCTCCTTATCGCTTGGCACCCACTGAAACGGAGGAGTTGTCTAATCAACTCAAGGAACTCCAAGACAAAGGTTTTATACGACCTAGTTCTTTGCCATGGGGAGCACCAGTATTGTTTGTCAAGAAGAAGGATGGTTCATTTAGAATGTACATTGACTACCGGGAATTGAACAAACTAACTATTAAGAACCATTACCCTCTCCCTGGAATCGATGACTTGTTTGATCAACTACAAGGATCACGATACTTCTCCAAGATAGATCTTCATTCCGCTACCATCAGCTTGAAGTACACGAAGATCGACATCTCAAAACTGCGTTTAGAACTCGATATGGTCATTTCAAGTTTACACTATGCCTTTTGGATGACAAATACGCTGGGTCTTCATGGATTTGATGAACCGAAAGTGTGCGTGCCATACCTGGACAAATTTGTTATCGTATTCATCGATGACATTTTGATCTATTCCAAGAAAAAAGAGGAACATGAAATGCATCTGAAGTTAATCCTAGAGTTACTCAAGAAGGAGAAGTTGTACGCCAAATTCTCAAAGTGTGAATTCTGGCTACAAGAAGTCCAATTCCTTGGACATGTGGTTAACAAAGATGGTATTCATGTGGATCCCAGCAAGATTGAAGCAGTGAAGAATTGGGAAGCCCCTAAGTCCCCAACCGAAGTCCGCTCATTCTTAGGACTAGCAAGTTACTATCGACGATTCATCGCAAATTTCTCCAAGATTGCCAAACCTCTTACCTTGTTGACTCAAAAGAATAAGAAGTACGAATGGGGCGAAGAACAAGAAGAAGCCTTTCAAACCTTGAAGAAAAATTTGTGTAATGCTCCAGGCCCTCCCCGATGGACCGTAAGATTTTGTAGTATACTGTGACGCATCATGTCAAGGTCTTGGGTGCGTGTTAATGCAAAGAGGCAAAGTGATTGCCTATGCATCCCGACAGCTGAAGATTCACGAGAAAAACTATACCACCCACGATCCGAGCTAGGTGCGGTAGTCTTCGCCTCAAAATATGGAGACATTACTTGTACGGGACGAAAAGTATTATCTATACTGATCACAAGAGCCTCCAACATATCTTCGATAAAAAAGAGTTGAATATGCGCCAAAGGATATGGATAGAGCTCTTCAGCGATTATGACTGCGAGATTCGCTACCACCCAGGTAAGGCGAACGTAGTAGCTGACGCTTTGAGTAGGAAGGAGAGACTCAAGCCAAGGAAGTTAAAAGCCATGAGTATAACCATACAATTGGGTATCAAAGGCAAGATACTAGCGGCTCAGAGAGAAGCATCTAAGGATATGGATGCACCCACAGAGAAACTGCGAGGTTTAGATAGCCAATTGGAGAAAAAGTATGATGGTGGACTGTATTTTGTGACCGAATTTGGGTACCGTACGTCGAGTGGTGACGTGAGAACCCTAGTCATGGACGAAGCACATAAATCGAGATACTCCGCCCACCCGTGAGCAGATAAGATGTATTACGACCTTAGAGATTTGTAACCGGTGGCCGGGATGAAGAAAGACATAGATGTCTACGTTATCAAATGCTTGACTTACTCAAAGGTAAAGGTGAACATCGAAACCATCCGGTATGTTACAAGAACCGGAGATTCCCGAGTGGAAGTGGGAAAGGATAACCGGGACTTCATCACGGTTTCCAAGAACCAAGAGCGCACGCATTCAATCTGGGTTATTTTAGACAGATTGACTAAGTCTGCTCATTTCCTACCCATCCGAGAGGATTATAAGATGGATAAATTGGCAAGACTGTACATTAATGAGATAGTGGCAAGATATGGAGTGCCGATATCGATAATATCAGATCGTGATAGCCGTTTCACGTCCAACTTTTGGCGAGCATTACAGAAGTCAATGGGAACATGATTGGACATGAGTACAACCTACCATTCATAGACTGATGGTTAGAGTGAGCGTACTATACAAACCTTAGAAGACATGCTTAGGGCGTGTGCGGCGGAAATTGAGATACTCATCTTCCATTGGTCGAGTTCTCTTATAACAACAGTTACCATTCTAGCATAGATACGGCACAATTCAAATAACTTTACGGACGAAAGTGTCGTTCACCCATTGCATGGGCAGAAGCCAGTGAAAGTCAAGTGATTGGACCTGAGATAGTACTAGAAACCACTGAGAAGGTAATCCAAATCCAGGATAGACTCAAGGCTGCACGTGACCGTCAGAAGAGCTATGCCGACAATCGACGAAGGCCCCTAGAGTTTTGCGTTGGTGATCATGTGTTACTTACAGTGTCACCGTGGAAAGGTGAAATGCGTTTTGGTAAGAAAGGCAAATTAGCACCTAGATATGTAGGACCATTTGAGATCACTGAGAGAATCGGTCCAGTAGCTTACCGACTAAGACTACCTCAAGAGCTAAGTAGCGTTCATGACATGTTTCACATGTCAAATCTCAAGAAGTGTCTTGCAGATCATACCTTACACGTACCATTGGAAGAAATTCAAATAGATCCTAAGTTGCACTTTGTAGAAGAACCAATAGAAATCATGAAATGTGAGATCAAAAAGTTGAAACGTAGAAAGATTCCTATCATCAAGGTTCGATGGAATTCTAAGAGAGGACCTGAGTTTACCTGGGAACGAGAGGAACAGATGAGACTTAAGTACCCACACCTTTTTGAGGAAAGACCTCCCACAAGTAGTACTAGTTGAATTTCGTGGAAGAAATTCTCTTAACGGGGTAGACTATAACAACCCGCAATTTTACAGGTCCTTACTCACTTTAAAACTCAAAAAGTAATTTACTTTTAGTTACATTTTACTTTACGTATCACCTTTAACTACACATATTGAGAAAACGAGCCCAAGCGCATCGACACCACATTAGTAATGGCTTAATTTCAATAACTATTTTTGAAATCAATAATTTTTACAAGAACGTTCATAAAAAGGTATTTTTCACATTTTTGCCAAACCGGCGTACCACGATTACACTTAAGCTCAAATGGGACACAGAGTACACGAAATAGACTCACAAACAAACAAAAAAAGAAAAAAATATCATCCCACCTCTTTTGTTTTATACACTTGCCGCCTACTTGTCCAACATATACTCACATGTTTTTGGTCAAGCTTGCATGAACTCATTTGGATTAGTAAAGTGAAAGAGACAAATGCCCAATTTGTACACACACAAACTAGTCAATACAAAAGCATAGTCCAACCTTTCACTCTTTTTCCTTGATAAATTGACCAAATAAGTATCACACATGCATTTCTTTTTCTAAAGTTTCACAACTATAAAAGTGGTTTTAACTTAAATAGGACATACACCTTTTGCATGAGTTAGAAAGATAGTCAAAATCTTCCCATTCTCTCTTCTTTAACCTGTTCGAGCCACAAGAAAGCACACAAGCATTTTCTTTCAACTTTCTCAAACACATAGACAGTAGGTGTTTACTTAAAATAGGCACACATCATTTTCTTCACTAAATAGAAACCTTAGTCAAAGTTACAATTCCTTTTCTTTTAAAGCTGTTCGACACAGGGGCCATCACACAATTATTTTCACAAAAACTACTCTAAAACAAGTCACATAGGAGTTCTTTGATTCAAGCTTGAGAGTATTTGGATTGCAGGGAAAATTAATTAGATTAGTGTTGTTGGCACATTGGGTGTTCTTGTTACTCTCCAAATCGACCCACTTCCTACATCATTGTAAGGTTCATTAAAAACTCAACCCTTGTGTTTCTTGATTTAAACATGTTCTCAAATTATTTTTTTATGTTCAGTATATATGTAAGTGTGCTTAAGATTTTTAATTAAAAACTACAAGTTGTTTTTTTTTTTCTGTCTAATGAACATAAGTGTAAGAGATTGTTGTTAATCTTGTGTGGTACCAAGGAACTTACAGAACAAAAATAAGCAAAATGGAAAAATAAGTAATAGCTTATTCATAAGCAAATCGATATATATACATACTTATATTAGTTCATTTTACAGCTTTGGAACAAATGAAAACTAAGAACATAAGAATCTATAGAAAAACTTAAGTTGGCTCAACTTGGAAGGTGCTTATTAACTCATATAGCTTAATAGCTTATTCCAAAACTATTGGACTAAAGTAGTATTGGGTCATGTTGTGTTTGTGTTTGTGTCAAAGCCAAACCGAACCCAACAGTGGGTTGCGTTTGGTTCGCTTATTTTTGCTCTCCCATTTACTTATCTCATAAACTTAAGGGCTTAAATGGTTTTGGTTGACTAAAAACAAAAGGAATATTTTTGAATTGTGTTGCTTCTGTGGGTATCGAGGGTGTGTTTGTACCCATCAGTGGGGTGCAATTGGTTTTACTATTTTTGCCCTCAAAATTTCACTTTCAAAGCTAAATAGATTACATGTTTTTGGGTTGGACTAATGTGTTAAAGGGTTAAACTTGTGTTTGCATATTTTTGTGTCGTGAGAGTCAGTGGTTCGAACCCACAGTAGGGTGTGTTTGGTCCTTGCTCAGTGAGTCACCAAGTACTAACTCCAACATATTAATAACTCATTTTTGAAACTTATAAATTGATCGAGCATGGTTCTTTCTTTTTTTTTTTAATCAAAGTGTTGCCTATAAACAAGGCTTCTTTTGCTTTGTTCAATATTTCTTTTAGTTGTAGTTTTCAACGAAGAGCCCAAAGTCATTTTTCTATTCTTATGAGTAGTCTACAATTGTTGACTTCGGTCGGTTTTACGTAATAAAAATCTTTTATTATTTCTAACTTATAATATAGTTATTCCTTTTCTTTGATTTGGATCCTAATTTAAACATATTTCCTTTTGACACCTTTTGTATTTCATTTAATAAAGTCAACTAGTCCTATGCTCTTTGTCAGATTCTATTACTTATATTATAGTTGTGATCGAAAGTCATTATTTTAAATCTAAGTGCTTTTCATTTGAACTTTCTTTTAATTCTCTTTTCATTTATATATATATATATATATATATATATATACTATTGGCAAAACCCGTCCGATGGACGGGTATGACTTATAATTATCGTTGACATATTTTACTATAGCAAAAGAAGACGGGTAAAAAATGGCTGAAAAATTATCCAATGAATAAATTAAGTAACGGTTAATAAATTACAAACATTGTAAAATATTGGCCCACCTCAAATAAAACATGTATACTCACTGACTTCACGTTATTTCTGAGATAAATCATTCCCAATCGAGTGCCAAATGCGTAATTTCACATAAGTTTACATCGATTAATGCAACACAAGCAACCTTAAAAAACGTGGTCGTCATATTGCTTTTCTCTGCCCAATTTGCGATAAAAACTACACATTAGAATTTGTGCTTATAGTTGATATTTTTTTTTTCTTTTTTTTTGAGGAGGTGCAACCTTGAAGTAAAAATCAAAAAATAATAATAATGATCAACAACAACAATACCCAATCCCTTAGAAAAGTGTGAGTGCAACAAAATAGTAAGCAAAATACTAAAGCCTGGTGACCCAGTATGCAGAGAACCAAAAGTGAGAAAGTAGTAGTTACCTTGCATATGAACCAAGACTTTTAAACTTAAACCACCACCCTTTTCTATTGCCCTCCCTCCTGCACCAAACAATTTCCTTGATGAAAATGGATTTATACTTATAAAATAGTATATACACCCTCACTTAACTAATCCGGATATCCCATTATGTAAGGCCTCATCCAATCACGTAATGACACGATTTCAGCCATGTAGGTGCCACATCTTTTCCTTCAATCGGCTCTATGATAAAATAGATGTGATAAGGATGATTTACTTTTAAGAATTCACACTCCATAAATTCCGAACCATGGAGGTTGTAGGGTTCACCCGTCTTAACATGTTAAAAAAAACATAAAATTTGTTTATATTTCAGTAACAGATAAACACTAAAACTAAAGGCATGTATTTACATACGTTGACTTTCTGCATTTTGTTTGTGGGTTCAGGTGGCGGTGTTCTTGAATGATGTGGTCCCTTAGTGGGGGTTGCCCACTATATTTGACATGCTTTAAAAATTTGCCAATCTTGACCCAAGACCCAACACATTCGTCATGCCTGTAATTATACGATAAACTTGGCGACAACTAATCAATCTAAGATCTTGGTCGTATATTCAAGGACTTCCTGTCCGAGCGACGGTCTAATAACTTAGAAAAAAAAGGAGCTAAACTTGTTATTTCAGTTACTTTTAAAACTGGGATGAAAATGTACCCATTTCTCAAAAACCATGCCATGTTTGTTTTGGAGTCGGCTGCGAGCTACAACAACAGTGGAAATCAGAAGCAAAACATATATCATACGTGAGTGTAAAATACATGAAGAATTAGAAAACGTAGAACGAAACACGCATAAAAGTATGAGCTAGTATGAGCCTTTACTTTATGAATCTGAGATCTTTACGGGTCTTCATTCTCAACATCATTTACGATAAGCTTAAAAAGAAACAAAGTTTTATAATTGTTAAAAATGAACAGTCATTAATCCACATCTTGTAAACATACACGGTTTCTCTCTATTATGAAACGTAAGCAAAAGTAGTGATGTAAAATACTTAATTAAATTATAATACCAACTTTGTATGCAGCATTAACATATAAATGTTGAAAACTCAAACGCACCTTTTGCCACAGTGCAAACGCAAGAATATTAGAGTAATTCCTTGTAAAGAAATACTTCTTTCCAACTTGTAAAACACTTTAATGATTTTCTTTTTCTTTCTTACCATTTTTCCATTCCCTTTTTTCCTTTTGCTATTCTTGTTCTAATTTAACCATCACAGTTAAGTGAGATCAAATACCCTCACCCAGTGTTCAAAAGAAAAAAAACGCAGCTTAAAAGTAGGGAACCCGATATATATCTAATTTAACCATTACTCTAACAAAAGTTTTATATATCTTTAATGCGTGTACCAGAGTGTTAGGTTTGTGATCATTTGGCTATTATGTATCATTAAACAAATTAACCTTTTGTTATTTAGAAATTAGGTATAAAAAGATACCTCGGATGGATGATACTTCAAAGAAACAGTGTACATGTGTTCATTCCCAAAGTCATTAAACTTAAAACCATCCAGGCGTTGTACCTAAAACAAACCACAACTAAACATGCATGTTAAAAGAAGCATTTATTCAGCCACACTTCTAAAATACCCATAATAATTACAGAAGTTGCGAGGCTTCTGTATAGACTCAGTAATAAAATCAATCAAACTCTTATGGATCACAAACCTCATAAACTGCTTCATCCTTATTAGTGCCTTTGGAGTTCCCCAAAAGGCTCTTCTTTTTGTTAGCTTTTGACTTAGGCAAGTATGTCACCAAAGTTGTAGATGGAAATAAGTTTCTTTAGTTATATAATATAGAATATGACTTGTAGTGATGATAATGTAGCTTTAAGTTTAAAAAGGAAATTTGAATTTGAGTTGATGAGGCACAAAGTATTACGATGTTTCAGTGCAAAGGCTGGATACTCAGGGTCATTTGGGTCTTCTGGAAACCCTAACGTGCAAAGAAGACATGCGCAAATAGATTGCCATTATGCTTCAAACCCTGAAATTTACGTACACAAAAGCAAGATGGCAGCTTAGAAAATAAAAAACATGGATATCGAACACACTAATTCAAATGAAGGGGAAGCATCGAACACTTTATGAAACATACCTCAGATGGCTGATACTTCAAACATTAACATTGATTCTTTAGCAAAGCAAAGAACACCTTTGATGACACCGAGTGTGTATATGGTTCATGATACATAGCCTCGTCTAGGCATCTACGTATCCAAAATATCTGCACTCTACTTGGAAACTACAAAGAGCATTATCATCACACGCTTGCTCCACTACCTGCCAACAACAACAACATGACACAAGTGAAGCCAACTGCCGAAGATAACCTGAAAGTAAGCCTTAAATTATGTATGGATACAGGACCCAATAGGTGCAAAGGAGGATGAGGCATCCATGGTTTCCACCTAACATCCAACATGTAATAAAATTGTACAATGGTTTCAATGCCCTATCTTAAATTACATATTTTTTAATATTTTCTTAGCTAATTCCTTTATAAAGTTGAAGATCTAAACTTTCGATTGGTATGTTGTCTCGATGATACCTTTGCAGAGTATTGTCAATCAGCTTCTTATATTTTCTTTCTTGTTCCTTTGTTTCAAAGGTCTCAAGTTGAGGAGGGAATCTGAGGGTAGGGATGGTAGACCAAGCGTGAAGCCATAAGTTGGACAAGATACACGTTCGTGTCGCTTCTTTTACCGGCCACAATGATTATATACGATGGATCAACTACGGAACATCTTCTGATTGTGGTGTGCGGATCCTGCTTCTAGTCCTTTTCTCCAGATATGTGGACCAGCTTTTGGTAAAATGTTGGGCCCATGAACACAAGTGACTCGACCTTTTCACCTGTTCGCCCATCATAAACTCTCTCATTTCCCCATCTAGAAAATCTACACCTGCAAATGCAAACTGATAGGGGTAAAAAAAATCTCTCGAGAAATACGAAAACATCCAAATGAGGTAGGCTAGTCTTTTGTATACTTGTGAAGTTGGTCAGTTATGGTCTCAACTGTGGGAGTAAAAAAAGGGGTGGCATATTTCAGGAGCCACCTAAGGCAACCCCTTACCCAGTGCACCTCCAAAGCATTGACCGTGGGTTTGTGGAGAAGGAAACGCATGTGGGTTTATTACAATATTCACAACCTGCTCTAGGTCATATGCGTCAAATAGCGGAGAGACTCTTTTCAATATCATCATCATTTGAGAGAGAACTGCACAAATGCATAATAATAAGGTTTAGTAGATGTCAAATGTGTCCTTTTCCGCAAATTAGTTGTACAAAAACCGAAAATTACTTCATTAAAAAAAAAGAGAGATACTCAAAACGCAATTATTTTACAAACATGATTCAAGCCAACCGCTAATAAAAAACGGATACAAAATCGTAAGAGACAAAATGAAAGTATCAAAAACCAATAATGAATTATTTTTTACTAAGGATCATTATATTTCTCTCAACTTCTTCCTTCACTGCAAGTAGATTTCACTTCACTTTTTCTGCAAGCGCTTTAGCCTAAAAGAAAACACCAATATAATGAGTACTTATTTAGCATGTTTATAAACCAGTTATTTATTGATTGAGAAAACGCAACACATACAGGTCGTTCCATGATCCCGTTGTGCTTTTCTAACTTTTCTTTAGCTCTCAAAGCAGATTCGCGAATTAGGGATTGTTTAAATCATGCAAGAACGACAATATAAATAACATTATATAACCAATGTACTTTTGCTTTTGTACATCTACTGGTAGATGGTTTTGTCCTATTTGAGGCCATTTTGAAACTACTAATCCTGACATTGCTACAAATCTAACATTCGTAATAAAAATAACATTCGTAATAAAATTATCATTACCAGGGGTGTGTAACCCATTTGTTGACGAAGAACCACCATGTGCATAGTGCAAGTGACCAAGCTGATTTCATTGCT
Organism: Chrysanthemum makinoi; assembly: GCA_910596185.1. NCBI lineage: Eukaryota > Viridiplantae > Streptophyta > Magnoliopsida > Asterales > Asteraceae > Chrysanthemum > Chrysanthemum makinoi. The sequence continues at coordinate 27,770,831 of OU343222.1, read as the reverse complement.
TTAGGGTTTTTTTTTAAGAGATTGATGATGGTTGTTTTTAGGAGCTGTGGAGGTTTTTGGAGGATGAATATACTACAAAGATATCTATGGGTGATTATCTACTTCTTGACTTCTACCTGATCAAAAGTTTACCCATTTGACATTTATAGTGGTTGGAACCACCAATAATACATGAAGCTTGTAAATCATAGAATCTACTTGGAGATGATATGGTGCTCTTTAACTACACTACTCGTAAGCTTATGAAGGTGCCAATTCTGGTCTATTGTAATACTTACATAGAGAGCTAAATGTTTAAGACGGGTGAAAAGGGTCTTAGTTTACTCTTTAAGGACAAAATCCTATTAAATCATTTAATTAAAAATAATGACAACACAAATAATATAACTGCCGCAATCATATTAGATCCTTTTTTACCCATTAAAAAATGTCACCTTTTGGAGAAAGTGCTACTGACAAATTAGACATGATCCATACAACCTAATATGGTGACTATAAAAGAGATAAAAGATTGTGCTCGTATGAACAATGCTAATTGACTTAATACCTCCTATTCACGTTTTCCTCCACCGGACTTCTCTTCTTGATCAGCCCCTTGCGACACCTGGAATGTATTAAACAAACAGTAAACGGGTCAAATGGGTTGGAACTCGTCAACCCAGTGCATAAAGAACCTTCAAGGTCATTTCAAAACAATACTTCCAATCTATTGTAGTCGAAATATGAACCATGTAATGCTAAATGCAAGAAGTGTATACAAAACTCACTTTGGTTTTATACAATCCTCCAAGAACCACAAGTGCTAATAACAACCTCCATGAAGAGTGAAGAGGGCCAACGTAAGATATCAATATGTCATGACCATAAATGATATCCATTAACATGATACTTATAAGGTGTAGTTGATGAATCCCCTCACAACTAATAGAAGCATAAACACTATCAAAGTAGTCACCATGTGCTTCAACATAGGATTTCAGATAAAGACAGGTTGTTATAATAGGATCAATAGCTACTTTAATAGTAAAAAAGGAATTCTCAAAATTGAAGTGATACTAAGATTTTAGATCGTCTTTGTGACCAATTCCACGCCAGATGTATGTAGTATACATATATACTTTCATCATTTTTATATATAATATATCTATTATCACTTGTATCCAGATTAGCACAGGTTTTCATATGGGCCTATAAGAATAAAGGATATGAATATAAAATAATTAGGACTAATATTACAAAAGTTGAAGTCATGCCTGCACAAGCACCTGAAACTAATCTTCCAATAATATAATGTTCACCATCAGTTCCTCTAAAAAGTTTATGCACGTATGTACTATAACTGTTATGACTTGCATAAGTAATATTTTTCATACCTTATAGGTGACGTAAGTAAAAAGCTCGACAATGCTATAGGGAAGGACACATACTATCTGCAATAGTTTGTGAGCCAACATTAAAAAGTATTTACATGAAAAATATGTAATGAAATAATCGAATGACGAAAGCTATGAATTAAGTGGAGTAAGCACCTAAGAAAAGTTACCCTTCCAAATAGCCTTTAATGCCTTCTTGCTTCCTCACAGATACAAAGGCCTACAATTCATTTCCATATGTCAAAGACAAAGCATTCTTAACCCTTGCAACCTGAATACCAAACAACCCGCATAACCAATTTCAATTGTATATTCAAAGCAACCTCTATAAGCATTTTTCAGTAAGTAATCCAAACAACCCTTATATAATGGTCTTTTTGAATCCAAAAATGTAAAAAAAACAACATAAAACAAAATAAAAAGAAGTTGATAAGAGCATATGTAGAATTAATAAACGGTATAAAACATATCATTTATATAGTCGTACTTACCTAGTGAACATTGCTAAGTTGTTTCAACAATGGAGCTTGGGTATAATTCTGTGATATCAAACTTCTGGAAGTTTTGCAATCATTAATGGAAAAGTAAGCATTGACTCTTGCACTCGAGTATTGAACATACAAATAAATTTACTATTTCGTACCTCATGATAATTGGTTGTCGAAAAGCCTTGAATAAAGTATTACCGGCCATTAAGAGCTGCAAGCATTGTTGTCACCAATCCTTTTGTGCTTGTTCCAGCTATTACATCAAATTAATCCGCTATCCGCACAATTGGTCCATCTATTTCCTACCACAAAATACAAAAAAGTTCAAAGTCAAGTTACAATGTTAGATATATAATGCGCTTTCAAAATACATGTACCTGATGTTTGCTCCAAACTATCACTAATAGAAAGTGTAATTAATCATATCATGGAAAGTGTCCAAAGGTCAAAATGTTTGACTTTTTTTCAGAGGGAGTTTGCATTAAACATACAGATGCTTGAATCATTAGTCTACACATAGAATTGTAAGTAGGGGTTAACCCGACCTGAACCAGAACCCAATAATTACTTTTGCCCATATTGTTTTATAAAAGATAGTCCATTAGCTAATTGTATATTGTTTTACTCCATCATTTTATCTAAAGGAAAGCAAGAGGTGAAATTATATAGCTCATATAGTCATGTTTCAATGGTTATGTTAACTTTTAAGATGTCATTTTCTTCGGTATAAAACTTGCAGTGTGGAAAAGTTGTAAGTAATAAAAATTTAGAAGCTCACCATTATTTGCATGGAACAATTAAAAGTTTAGATTGATTTAGTTTGGTTTTTTCCGTTGTTACTGACGTTAAGTTGGTACATGGTTAGAGTTTTAGGCTACCGTGGGTTTGATTGTTTAATTAGCATACTCATACAATGGTAAAACTATGTCTACTTTTTCTTTTTGGAAAAAGTGTGTATACTTGTACTAAAACTTTTAGAGAAAGATGTATACTTGTTGATTTAGGCGTAATCGTACACAATTAGTCCATTAGCTAATTGTATATTGTTTTACTCCATCATTTTATCTAAAGGAAAGCAAGAGGTGAAATTATATAGCTCATATAGTCATGTTTCAATGGTTATGTTAACTTTTAAGATGTCATTTTGTTCGGTATAAAACTTGCAAAAGTGTGTATACCTGCGCTAAAACTTTCAGAGAAAGATGTCTACTTGTTGATTTAGGCGTAAATGGTACATTTTTAGGAAGTACGTCTACTTGTTCAACGACTTCTACTGCTACTGTGATTTCTTTCTTTTGAAACACGCCTAGTGTAACATCTTTACTTTAGACTGAATTAATTTTTTTGTTTGGGTATCAATTTGTATAGTGTTGTATCTTTTATTTTTTGTTTGCAAAGCTTGTTGTTACCAATTATGTTGTACACCTTTTTTTTACTTATAAACTTTTCTCTGTTTTTTTGAGTTAGAAGATTAAGCGACCCGATAAACCCGAATTACCCGACCCGATAACTACCCGACAACCCGACTTCTTATCGGGTCGGGTTACAGGTCAAACATTTCTAATAAAAACCTCGAATCAACCCGACCCGATATACCCGATAACACCCCTAAAGCCATAGCATGTATAAGATAGTAGACAATAAACAAAAAAATGCATCAACCAAACTATAGGCAAATAAACACATATAATCAGGCAATCAGCACCTAACTGAGTTATGTGATTATGAAAGTCGAAACCATTTCAGCACCAATCTCCACACTAACAACTTTGCTAATTACATCTCAACAAAGAACATATTTAACTAATAAAAGTTAGCATATGAATCACCATTACGCGACTCTACGAAACAATAATCTATAACCAGCCTCCAATTATTATAAACTAGCAATTATTGCAAGCACAAAGTCTAAAACTTTTATCTTAATGTGTAAGCAAATAATAAAATATAAAAAGAAAAAGAAAAAAGAAATAAAAAAACACTAAATCTATTCTTTACACCAGCATATCTTCATTTTTATTCAAAAAAAAATATAGAACTAAAAAATAAGAATGATATTAAAGAGACTGACCATCTTATATAGTTGAGTAGTAGCAACACAAGAATCCAAAGTCGCCAACGGACATGCTCTCATGTGATTTTTGTTGTCACCAAGACATTTCATAATATCAGTCATAATTTCATGAAGTTAATCTTGATATAGATATCAAATGGACCTTGCTTGATTTTCCTATTGCAGGTCCCATAGATATCTAATAATGAGGTCCTTATTACTTTTGCTTCTAACAAAAATATGAGTTAAAAAAAAAAATCCGATCCCAATAACAGATAACTGAAACTTACGAGATAAACCGATTCCAGCAAGCATTATTCCATTTCCTAAAGTAAAAATAATTTTTTATCTGTGATTTTTAGCTCATTATAAAAGTCACCCAAAGGAATAAAAAAAGTAAATCACTAATTGGAAGCCCACTTAAACGTATCCTCTTTTACGCCACAAACAAAACTTAACAATCAAATTCCATTTAATTGGAAGCCCATTTAATTACCTGCAATGCACCGATAGCACTTTTCAATCCAATATGTGAATTCCTGTTGAACCCTCTGCACACTTAATTCAACATCAGTGACTTTGTTACATGAAATAATTCGGGTTTTTAGCAATATATAGAAAGATCAATTAATACAGCAAGCGGGTGCATTTAGTATTTCATCCATTCTAAAATAATATCACAGTGAGTTTGAAAACTATATTTTTATGAATTTGTGACCCAAAATAATAGCACAGTGATCTTACCAAGATCACGGGCAGCAACATCAGTGGCAGTGATTATAAGATTTGTATCACCGTTGATAAATTCCGGTGAAAAAACTCTGTTTTATTATATAGTATAAGACAACAACCAAATATGGGCTATTTGGGCAACTGATCTTATCTAGGCTGTTTGGGCAAAGATTATGCTTAATAGTTTATGCGTTTCCAGAAATTTCAAATTCAAGAGATTATGATTATTGGCGTATTCCCTTCCAAAAATGATATAAGCCCTTTAACATAAGCTTAACCAAGCACCTTCAAAGTGCTTAATAGCTTTTCAAGTTACGATAAGCTATTAAGCACTTTACAAAAGTTATAGACCACCTAAATAAGCTTACCAAACACCCTAATAGCTTCTCTAATAAACAAAATATTTGTAAGAAAAAAAGGAAAATCTTAGGACATTGTGAAATATAGGGCGTGTGATAGACAAAAACTAAAAACTAAATTATAGTTTATACATTAGATGTGAGTTCATACCTTCAACTAAACAGATGTGAATGCATAAAGTTTTCAGATTTCACCAGCCTGCCTGCCGTTTTCTTGCATCATTCACTACAATAACAAAAATATATATTTCAATTTTGCAACACTTTCTTATCTTTTTTAAGTTTCAACAATACTTGCCTTCACTACTGGAGCACCATCGTTATCAGCCTCTTTGACTTGGACATGTTAGCCATTGAAATCGGTAGTTGTCTCTGCAAAGCAATCATCATCATATAAAAGTTTTGAATTAAATTGAGAATAGGTTGTTAAAAACTTACCTTTAAAATGTTGATATCATCATCTCTAAGTCTTCATCCCTTTTTGTATTTCCATATATTCACCACGACTCTTTAAAACTATATAAAATACATTAAAAAAATCATAATATGGATAACCTTTGTGAAGAACTTACCTAAAAATCTATGAATATAAGCAAACCATCATTTTCATGTCTTCATCCATCTTCTAATCTACATTCCTTCACCATAAAACATAGCAAACACATCATGTGAAAGTTCGTATTCTAAAACAAAAAAGTCACTCAAAAATTTATAGCCATATTAGTTGTGTGAAGTACATATTGTGTTGCATGAGATTGTTTGTTGACTTGGAGTAAATGTTAAGTGCTAACAAATTCTACTTTCCAGAAGTTGGCGGGTCCTTTTGGTCCTCAAATCCAGAACTTCAACGGCTATTAAGCCTACTTCTGCATGCAAAACCCTAATTCACGAATTAAATGGTACGGAGATATCTGTATATATGAACTATATATACAAAGATGGTTTAACAGTTAATATTTTACAGCGTATGTTGAGATATCTGTATACATGAAGTATATATAGGCAAACAAGTAGATTTTGATCAGTACAAGTCAAACAATATCTAAAACGGACATGATCAAGCAATAGTACCATTCAATCTCAACCTTCAGCTAAATCACTTTCATACCAATCATCTACCATTAGAGGGCATTTACCAACAAAAAGAATGTTAACTAATCAAATTAGTGACGCACTTATTTTCAGGCTTAAATCCGAGTCACGACAGGTCGACAGCTGTAAGCCTACAATGCAGTTGCAGTCTGAATCATGTTACAGTTAGAATGCTCTCTGACTTGATTAAACGATCAGCAAATGTACTCAAAACCTGCTGATAAATGTGATCAAGAGTGATATCAAGCAACAAAACATAGGCAACAATTAACTTGATCAGCTACCATTGACGGTTGCACATAAACAGCAGGACCATTAGGCCTAACCAAAACAGCAACAATGGTCATTTAAGGTTCAGCATGGTTCATAAGTTCAAGCCATAATGCTGTGTAACCCTGTATTAGATGCACTAAACAAAGCCTTGAATCATAATAGCCTAATGTATTGATGTTAATTGCAAAAATTACATAGGCATCGGAGATTTGGAGGCAGTTTACTTAAAGCAAGTAGCCACAAATGGTGAAATCCAGTTGGAACAAAATATTCAAATCCTTATTTGCTTCTATTTCTAATTTTATATTAGATTACAAAAAATCCACAACGCATCTTGAGGTAAAACCAGGTTAACTTTGAGATAGAAACAATTTTGCAAAATATGACTTCAAAGTCACTACAGTGTATTGGAGTAACAACTAATCCTTGAGCAAACGACAAAATCAGTAATACGTTATAGTGGCAAATAAATTCCACTATAACGATCATAGATGCAATACCACTTGACATAAACAAATCATAATTTATTCATAAAAAAGAAAAAAATTACAATAAGCGCTTGTATACATACCTTCGAAGCAGTGCGTATTAATGATAGCAATTTAATTATGAGAATAATTATGAAGACCATGAAAGACCGGTTGTGGTAAAATTCAGGCCCAAGATGATATATCGTTTTATTCGTCAATATGTGTCAATGAAATAGATTTTGACCATCAATAAACTTGTACTGAATACCGTCTGGCTGAAGTTCAAAAAAGCCTGCTTCTCCATGCAAAACCCTAATTCAAATTAAATGGTACGAAGATATCTGTATATATGAACTATATTTAAGGAAAAGATAAGGTTTTTTTTTAAAATATCGAATTGTGGATTGATTAAGATATATCTATTTTATTTTTGAATTGTCTATCACAACTTCTGGCTTGCTCCATTGGTTGAAGCACTTGTTTGTGAATCAATAGACCCATGTTCGAATCTTGTAAAGGCCAAATTTTTGGATTTAATTAATACCGAATTTTAGACCTCCAAAAGCACGGCATTTTATAAAACGCCACATGTCATTTAAAAAAATAAAAAAAAAATGCCACGTAAATAGAATGATGACATGGAAATATGACATGGCATTATGGGATGCCAAGTGGCATTATGACGTGGCATGCCTCCTCTTATATATAATGTATAGATATATATATATATACTATTGGCTAACGACATGTTTGTATTTTCCGGCAACGTCTAATTATCACGATATTTATTTATGATTACTTTTCGTACATCGCCTTTCGTTTACTGTTGAACCAGAGACTTATTCGTCTTTGATACTTTTCTTATTATCTATACTATATAAAATGGAAAAATGGTCAAAGTGGAAAAAGTGAAAAATGTTGAAAGTTGAATGTTGAAAACATGGTCAATGGAGAGAGAAATAAATAATATAATTAATACTCTTATTAAAACACCCCATTACCTAAAAGTACAATAATTTATTCACATTGTACACCCAATTAAAAGCACATCTACCAAATTAAAACAATCAATTGAAACCGATACCGGGTTGACCCGTTGAAACCGATACCGGGTTGACCCGACGCTTCAAAACCCGGGTCGACCGGTTTAATTTGACATTTTTGACCCAACCTATCTGGTTTGATTCGGTTTAAATCGACTGCTTTTTATCGAACGGTTCAACCAGTTGAACCACCCGGGTGAAATCGGTTTTCAAATTTGACAAAATTATATGAGAAATGATGAAGTAGTTGTGGAACCCGTGACAATTTTTTTAAATGAGAGACCAAGTAATTGTAGTTTTGGTTTATTTTGCTTTGACACATGTAATTTATTTTAAAAAATGTTGCTCTTGCACCATTTAAGGGACTGACATATATGAATAGTCGTTTAAAAGTTAATATATATTGTATAGCCCTTTGTCCAGGGTATCAATAATGTTATGTAAGTTTATTAAAATCACAAAAAATAAATAGTATTGTTATCTTTAGCGATAATTATTTGTACCTCAAACAAATAGCTTTGAACAATGCATAAATATCTATACAAATTGATAGTACAAAATAATCTTATATGGTGATATCCAATTTGCAAAGTTACAATTTTAAAAGCCACACATCAAATGATAAACGCTACACATGTAAAAAAAAATAGTTATCACTGCCTAAATTATTGACAAAACAAGAAAAAACGGTCACACATGTTGGCTATACCTATAAACTACAATATAATATTGCCAACGCATAATACCGCTTGTTTTTGTAATGCTTGACTCTGTTATTACTAAAAATCTTAATAACTTAAAACAATCCTATTAGAAAATATACTCACACACTTAGATCAACTCCACATAATTTTTTTAAAAACTATATATTTATGCCGCTATGCAACCACGCATCAGAATTGTAGTTATTCAAAAACGATTCTCTAATGCTACAAATACAGTTTGTTGAAAGAAACTTATGGGTCGTCGGAACTTTGCAGAAAACTAGACATCGCTGCCGCTAGGCGCGGGTACTCGTCTAGTATACTTATGTACCTCCAAGAGCCAATCAAAGCCAATACTTACAAACCCTTAGTAAACCAATTCAACCTTAAATGCTGCCACACAAGGAACAATAACATGAAAACATTGGAACTTTTAAATTCATTTAAACTTCATCGAGCCTTAAAACTGGAAATGTAAACTAAACTTGCCATACTAATCTAGGTCGCGTGTCGGTGCCATCCACTAATTCTATTGGACTACTGCTTTAAACTGCTGATTTACTAAGGTGAGTTCTCGTAGCCCCTTTTTTATAATGTTTTCCTTGGGGGAAAATGATACTCAAATGATGTTTTAACTGTTTTTATGTTGTGCTAAACTGTTACATGTTTTTGGACAATATGTGTGTTTGATTTCAATATGTGACTTTTTTGTGATGATAAATTGTGTTTCATGTATGCGAATCGCTTAACTCCGTTTGGAGCCAAACAAGTTGATAGTACTATCCTGGTAGCTCTCCACTATTGGTAACATGTGTGTAACATTATTGGTAGGTTCAGTTGTCGCTAGCACTGTGATTCATATTCGTATATCTTGCTCACTATTGTCCTACACTACTATGCACAGCTTTGTGGTTTAACACTTAAACCTACGAGCTCACCAACGTTATGTTGACGTTTTCGAGTATCCATTTTCAGGTGTTAAGAATGAAGTTGCATAAAAGGTTGAGTAATGGCCTGGCCTAGCAGACACAAGACAAGACTCTACTGGGTTGTGTTCCCAAGGAGTTATGCATTTGGAAATGCCCCCATAAGACTTAATTATTATGAACTTATCTAGTAATACTTGTACCCACCGTATTATGGATCATTGTAACTTTGACTTGTTTTGTGATGAATGCATTTAGTATTTCTCTATTTTGACACCTTGTGTTCTTAGTTATGAAGTCATACCCCGTAAATTTCATTCCGCTGCGCCATTTTTGGGGTGTGACAGATTGGCATCAGAGCCTTGATTATAGAGAATTAGGTGATTTAACCTAGACTATAACCTAGGAACCTTCATATAGTTTGCATTATAGGACCTACGTGTGCGGTTATGTGTTAGTGCCCTGTATTTTCCTTAGGAACCCCTCTTGAATTGAGTCAATTTATTTTCAAACCCCTTAAGTTTCTTAAACAGCTTGCATCTTAATTTCAAGACTGTTCTTGTTTGATTGGGTTGCGAAATTTATATGGGTGCTAGTTGTTAATTAACTTAATGGATTTGAGGAATTGACTCAAGGATGGAATATAGGCTAGATGGCATGAAGTGATGATGATAAGAAAATATGGCATGATGCTATTCTAAAAACGCCTGGCCAACGTTTTTACAATAACATGATGCGACATAGACTTATCAAATTCATGGATCGTCATCTTAGGACAGCGACATAGAAATAGGACGCGACTACGACATAGAATTAGGACACCACTACCGATCGTCTCTACATAAACCATTCCTACCTAACGTTCACCAAACATCCTCCCTTGAGGAAACCATGCCCCCAAGAAGATCTACTCGAGTTAACCGAGGTGGTGCAACCCGTGGAGGTGGAAGGACTGGGAGACATGGGGGAAGAAGTGGTAACCGCGACAATAGGAATGACAATGACAACAACGCAAACCCCGACTTTTCCACGACCATCGCCCAAATAGATGTAGAACTTGCTTCCCACTATCGACGCTCGGATAGGAGATCACATCAGCAACCCCGGAAACAACAATAGTATGAACGACAATGTGGAGAATCGACAACACCAACGCACAATGGCGGAAATGGAAGTAACAACAACGGTAGGAAAGGGTGTCCGTACAAGGAATTTCATGTGTGCCAACCTAGTGGATTTTGACGAAATGGAGGAGCGTTGGTGTATACTAGGTGGATAGGGAAGATGGAAGCAGTGATTGACATAAGCGAGTGTGCAACTCACTATAGGGTAAGGTGTGTCACAAGCTCATTGGTAGGATAAGGCCCCGAACTGGTAGAAACAATGCAAACCCTGGTACCAATAGTAACCCAGCTCCTGGTCGGGCATTGGTGATGAACGTTGAAGAAGGACGGCAGGACCCGAACATCGTGACGGGTACGTTCTCCTTAAATGACCACTAGGCTACTGTGCTATTTTATTCTGGTGCCGATTATAGTTTTGTCTCCACTAAATTCATGCCTTTGTTAAATATGGAACCCGATAGACTACACTTTAGTTACGAAATTAAAATAGCAAGTGGTCAAAGGGTAGAAACAAATGAGATCGTTCGCAGGTGCATACTAGAATTAGAAGACCGTACCTTTAGAATCGACTTAATACCATTCGGATACGGAAGCTTCGACATGATTGTGGGAATGGATTGGTTGTCCAAGCATAAGGCTGAAATAGTGTGTCATGAGAAGATGGTCCGAATACCACTACCAAATGGTGAGTTTCTTAAGGTCTATGGAGAGACACTTGAAGAAAAAGTGAGACACCTCACGAGCATGAAAGTAGACGTGCAGAAACTAGAAGATATCCCAGTCATTCAAAATTTCCCAGAAGTATTTCCCGACGACCTACCCGAATTACCCCCTTCACGAGAAGTTGAATTTCGGATAGACCTAATTCCTGGAGCAATGCCAGTTGCAAAGTCTCCTTATCGCTTGGCACCCACTGAAACGGAGGAGTTGTCTAATCAACTCAAGGAACTCCAAGACAAAGGTTTTATACGACCTAGTTCTTTGCCATGGGGAGCACCAGTATTGTTTGTCAAGAAGAAGGATGGTTCATTTAGAATGTACATTGACTACCGGGAATTGAACAAACTAACTATTAAGAACCATTACCCTCTCCCGAGAATCGATGACTTGTTTGATCAACTACAAGGATCACGATACTTCTCCAAGATAGATCTTCATTCCGGCTACCATCGCTACGAGTACACGAAGACGACATCTCAAAATGCTTAGAACTCGATATGGTCATTTCGAAGTTTACAGTTATGCCTTTTGACTCGACAAATACGCCTGCGGTCTTCATGGATTTGATGAACCGAGTGTGCAGGCATACTGACAAATTTGTTATCGTATTCATCGATGACATTTTGATCTATTCCAAGAAAAAAGAGGAACATGAAATGCATCCAAGTTAATCCTAGAGTTACTCAAGAAGGAGAAGTTGTACGCCAAATTCTCAAAGTGTGAATTCTGGCTACAAGAAGTCCAATTCCTTGGACATGTGGTTAACAAAGATGGTATTCATGTGGATCCCAGCAAGATTGAAGCAGTGAAGAATTGAGAAGCCCCTAAGTCCCCAACCGAAGTCCGCTCATTCTTAGGACTAGCAAGTTACTATCGACGATTCATCGCAAATTTCTCCAAGATTGCCAAACCTCTTACCTTGTTGACTCAAAAGAATAAGAAGTACGAATGGGGCGAAGAACAAGAAGAAGCCTTTCAAACCTTGAAGAAAAATTTGTGTAATGCTCCAATTCTGGCCCTCCCCGATGGACCAGAAGATTTTGTAGTATACCGTGACGCAGATGTCAAGGTCTTGGGTGCGTGTTAATGCAAAGAGGCAAAGTGATTGCCTATGCATCCCGACAGCTGAAGATTCACGAGAAAAACTATACCACCCACGATCTGGAGCTAGGTGCGGTAGTCTTCGCTCTCAAAATATGGAGACATTACTTGTACGGGACGAAAAGTATTATCTATACTGATCACAAGAGCCTCCAACATATCTTCGATAAAAAGAGTTGAATATGCCAAAGGATATGGATAGAGCTCTTCAGCGATTATGATCGCGAGATTCGCTACCACCCAGGTAAGGCGAACGTAGTAGCTGACGCTTTGAGTAGGAAGGAGAGACTCAAGCCAAGGAAGTTAAAAGCCATGAGTATAACCATACAATTGGGTATCAAGGGCAAGATACTAGCGGCTCAGAGAGAAGCATCTAAGGATATGGATGCACCCACAGAGAAACTGCGAGGTTTAGATAGCCAATTGGAGAAAAAGTATGATGGTGAACTGTATTTTGTGACCGAATTTGGGTACCGTACGTCGAGTGGTGACGTGAGAACCCTAGTCATGGACGAAGCACATAAATCGAGATACTCCGTCCACCCAGGAGCAGATAAGATGTATTACGACCTTTGAGATTTGTACTGGTGGCCTGGGATGAAGAAAGACATAGATGTCTACGTTATCAAATGCTTGATTTACTCAAAGGTAAAGGCTGAACATCAGAAACCATCTGGTATGTTACAGCAACCGGAGATTCCTGAGTGGAAGTGGGAAAGGATAACCAGGGACTTCATCACGAAGTTTCCAAGAACCAAGTGCACGATTCAATCTGGGTTATTTTAGACAGATTGACTAAGTCTGCTCATTTCCTACCCATCCGAGAGGATTATAAGATGGATAAATTGGCAAGACTGTACATTAATGAGATAGTGGCAAGATATGGAGTGCCGATATCGATAATATCAGATCGTGATAGCCGTTTCACGTCCAACTTTTGGCGAGCATTACAGAAGTCAATGGGAACATGATTGGACATGAGTACAACCTACCATTCATAGACTGATGGTTAGAGTGAGCATACTATACAAACCTTAGAAGACATGCTTAGGGCGTGTGCGGCGGAAATTGAGATACTCATCTTCCATTGGTCGAGTTCTCTTATAACAACAGTTACCATTCTAGCATAGATACGGCACAATTCAAATAACTTTACGGACGAAAGTGTCGTTCACCCATTGCATGGGCAGAAGCCAGTGAAAGTCAAGTGATTGGACCTGAGATAGTACTAGAAACCACTGAGAAGGTAATCCAAATCCAGGATAGACTCAAGGCTGCACGTGACCGTCAGAAGAGCTATGCCGACAATCGACGAAGGCCCCTAGAGTTTTGCGTTGGTGATCATGTGTTACTTACAGTGTCACCGTGGAAAGGTGAAATGCGTTTTGGTAAGAAAGGCAAATTAGCACCTAGATATGTGGGACCATTTGAGATCACTGAGAGAATCGGTCCAGTAGCTTACCGACTAAGACTACCTCAAGAGCTAAGTAGCGTTCATGACATGTTTCACATGTCAAATCTCAAGAAGTGTCTTGCAGATCATACCTTACACGTACCATTGGAAGAAATTCAAATAGATCCTAAGTTGCACTTTGTAGAAGAACCAATAGAAATCATGAAATGTGAGATCAAAAAGTTGAAACGTAGAAAGATTCCTATCATCAAGGTTCGATGGAATTCTAAGAGAGGACCTGAGTTTACCTGGGAACGAGAGGATCAGATGAGACTTAAGTACCCACACCTTTTTGAGGAAAGACCTCCCACAAGTAGTACTAGTTGAATTTCGTGGAAGAAATTCTCTTAACGGGGTAGACTATAACAACCCGCAATTTTACAGGTCCTTACTCAGCCTTAAAACTCAAAAGTAATTTACTTTTAGTTACATTTTACTTTGGCGTATCACCTTTAACTACACATATTGAGAAAACGAGCCCAAGCGCGTACCGACACCACATTAGTAATGGCTTAATTTCAATAACTATTTTTGAAATCAATAATTTTTACAAGAACGTTCATAAAAAGGTATTTTTCACATTTTTGCCAAACCGGCGTACCACGATTACACTTAAGCTCAAATAGGACACGGAGTACACGAAATAGACTCACAAACAAACAAAAAAAGAAAAAAATATCATCCCACCTCTTTTGTTTTATACACTTGCCGCCTACTTGTCCAACATATACTCACATGTTTTTGGTCAAGCTTGCATGAACTCATTTGGATTAGTAAAGTGAAAGAGACAAATGCCCAATTTGTACACACACAAACTAGTCAATACAAAAGCATAGTCCAACCTTTCACTCTTTTTCGTTGATAAACTGACCAAACAAGTATCACACATGCATTTCTTTTTCTAAAGTTTCACAACTATAAAAGTGGTTTTAACTTAAATAGGACATACACCTTTTGCATGAGTTAGAAAGATAGTCAAAATCTTCCCATTCTCTCTTCTTTAACCTGTTCGAGCCACAAGAAAGCACACAAGCATTTTCTTTCAACTTTCTCAAACACATAGACAGTAGGTGTTTACTTAAAATAGGCACACATCATTTTCTTCACTAAATAGAAACCTTAGTCAAAGTTACAATTCCTTTTCTTTTAAAGCTGTTCGACACAGGGGCCATCACACAATTATTTTCACAAAAACTACTCTAAAACAAGTCACATAGGAGTTCTTTGATTCAAGCTTGAGAGTATTTGGATTGCAGGGAAAATTAATTAGATTAGTGTTGTTGGCACATTGGGTGTTCTTGTTACTCTCCAAATCGACCCACTTCCTACATCATTGTAAGGTTCATTAAAAACTCAACCCTTGTGTTTCTTGATTTAAACATGTTCTCAAATTATTTTTTTATGTTCAGTATATATGTAAGTGTGCTTAAGATTTTTAATTAAAAACTACAAGTTGTTTTTTTTTTTCTGTCTAATGAACATAAGTGTAAGAGATTGTTGTTAATCTTGTGTGGTACCAAGGAACTTACAGAACAAAAATAAGCAAAATGGAAAAATAAGTAATAGCTTATTCATAAGCAAATCGATATATATACATACTTATATTAGTTCATTTTACAGCTTTGGAACAAATGAAAACTAAGAACATAAGAATCTATAGAAAAACTTAAGTTGGCTCAACTTGGAAGGTGCTTATTAACTCATATAGCTTAATAGCTTATTCCAAAACTATTGGACTAAAGTAGTATTGGGTCATGTTGTGTTTGTGTTTGTGTCAAAGCCAAACCGAACCCAACAGTGGGTTGCGTTTGGTTCGCTTATTTTTGCTCTCCCATTTACTTATCTCATAAACTTAAGGGCTTAAATGGTTTTGGTTGACTAAAAACAAAAGGAATATTTTTGAATTGTGTTGCTTCTGTGGGTATCGAGGGTGTGTTTGTACCCATCAGTGGGGTGCAATTGGTTTTACTATTTTTGCCCTCAAAATTTCACTTTCAAAGCTAAATAGATTACATGTTTTTGGGTTGGACTAATGTGTTAAAGGGTTAAACTTGTTTTGCATATTTTGTGTCGTGAGAGTCAGTGGTTCGAACCCACAGTAGGGTGTGTTTGGTCCTTGCTCAGTGAGTCACCAAGTACTAACTCCAACATATTAATAACTCATTTTTGAAACTTATAAATTGATCGAGCATGGTTCTTTCTTTTTTTTTTTAATCAAAGTGTTGCCTATAAACAAGGCTTCTTTTGCTTTGTTCAATATTTCTTTTAGTTGTAGTTTTCAACGAAGAGCCCAAAGTCATTTTTCTATTCTTATGAGTAGTCTACAATTGTTGACTTCGGTCGGTTTTACGTAATAAAAATCTTTTATTATTTCTAACTTATAATATAGTTATTCCTTTTCTTTGATTTGGATCCTAATTTAAACATATTTCCTTTTGACACCTTTTGTATTTCATTTAATAAAGTCAACTAGTCCTATGCTCTTTGTCAGATTCTATTACTTATATTATAGTTGTGATCGAAAGTCATTATTTTAAATCTAAGTGCTTTTCATTTGAACTTTCTTTTAATTCTCTTTTCATTTATATATATATATATATATATATATATATATATATATATATATATACTATTGGCTAACGACATGTTTGTATTTTCCGGCAACGTCTAATTATCACGATATTTATTTATGATTACTTTTCGTACATCGCCTTTCGTTTACTGTTGAACCAGAGACTTATTCGTCTTTGATACTTTTCTTATTATATACTTATGTACCTCCAAGAGCTAATCAAAGCCAATACTTACAAACCCTTAGTAAACCAATTCAACCTTAAATGCTGCCACACAAGGAACAATAACATGAAAACATTGGAACTTTTAAATTCATTTAAACTTCATCGAGTCTTAAAACTGGAAATGTAAACTAAACTTGCCATACTAATCTAGGTCGCGTGTCGGTGCCATCCACTAATTCTATTGGACTACTGCTTTAAACTGCTGATTTACTAAGGTGAGTTCTCGTAGCCCCTTTTTCATAATGTTTTCCTTGGGGGAAAATGATACTCAAATGATGTTTTAACTGTTTTTATGTTGTGCTAAACTGTTACATGTTTTTGGACAATATGTGTGTTTGATTTCAATATGTGACTTTTTTGTGATGATAAATTGTGTTTCATGTATGCGCAACTGTTTAACTCCGTTTGGAGCCGAAACAAGTTGATAGTACTATCTGGGGTAGCTCCCCACTATTGGTAACATGTGTGTAACATTATTGGTAGGTTCAGTTGTCGCTAGCACTGTGATTCATATTCGTATATCTTGCTCACTATTGTCCTACACTACTATGCACAGCTTTGTGGTTTAACACTTAAACCTACGAGCTCACCAACGTTATGTTGACGTTTTCGAGTATCCATTTTCAGGTGTTAAGAATGAAGTTGCATAAAAGGTTGAGTAATGGCCTGGCCTAGCAGACACAAGACAAGACTCTACTGGGTTGTGTTCTCAAGGAGTTATGCATTTGGAAATGCCCCCATAAGACTTAATTATTATGAACTTATGTAGTAATACTTGTACCCACCGTATTATGGATCATTGTAACTTTGACTTGTTTTGTGATGAATGCATTTAGTATTTCTCTATTTTGACACCTTGTGTTCTTAGTTATGAAGTCATACCCCGTAAATTTCATTCCGCTGCGCCATTTTTGGGGTGTGACTGTATTTTAGTAGATGGTGTCTGGATCGATTCCCCTTCTATGGTGAAGCATAAATTTATGTCTCATTTTCAAAATAGATTTGATCGTCCTTCTTCAGCTCGTCTTTCTCTTGACATATGTTTTACTAACCAACTTTCCTTGGATTCTAAAGATGAATTGGAGAAAAACGTTACTAAAGACGAGTTAAAAAGGGCTGTTTGGGATTGTGGCTTAGATAAATCTCCCGGGCCGGATGGATTTACGTTTGGTTTTTATCGTCGATATTGGAGTTTCTTAGAAAATGATGTTATGGAAGCTGTCTCCCATTTTTTCCAGCATAGTACGTTCCCTAAAGGAGGAAACTCCTCCTTCATCGCTTTGATTTCAAAATCTCAAAATGCTAATATGGTTAAAGATTATCATCCTATAAGTTTGATTGGGAGTTAATATAAGATAATTGCTAAAATTCTGGCGAACCGTTTAGTAGTTGTCTTGGGTGATATTGTTAGTGATGTGCAATCGGCTTTTGTTGCGGATAGACAAATTTTAGATGGTCCTTTCATTCTAAATGATCTGATTCAATGGTGCAAAGCTAAGAAAAAGCAAACAATGATTTTCAAAGTCGATTTTGAGAAGGCTTTTGACTCAGTTCGGTGGGACTATCTAGATGACGTATTGAAAAGCTTTGGTTTCGGTAATCGATGATGCGGTTGGATTCAAAGCTGTTTAAGATCGTCTAGGGGTTCCATTCTCGTCAATGGAAGCCCTACAAAAGAATTTCATTTTCACAAAGGCCTTAAACAAGGAGACCCTCTCTCCATTTTTCTCTTTATTTTGATCACGGAAAGTCTTCACCTATCTTTTCAGGTATGTTTAAAGGTGTTTCTATTGGCTCGTCCTTTCACTTATCACACTTATTCTATGCCGATGATGTGGTATTTATGGGGCAGTGGTCAGACTCCAATATCTCGACCATTATTAATGTGTTGAAATGTTTCTATTATGTGTCTGGCCTTCGCATCAAGATGCATAAAAGTAAATTAATGGGGGTTGGTGTCAATGACAATATTGTGACTCAAGCTACTCGTTCGATTGGTTGATTGGTGGGATGTTAGACCTCCTCAGGTAGCTTCTTTTGAGGAATGGAAGGTTTGGATATTGAGTTTAAATCTTTCTTCTAATCGTAAGCTGGTTCTTGAAGGTGTTATTTATATTGCTTGGTGGACCATATGGAATTTTTGGAATAAGCTGGTATTTGGATCAACTACTCCTTCCAAAGCGGTTCTTTTTGATGACATTGTGGCTCGTTCCTTTCAATGGTGTAAACATAGAGGTAGATTCAATTTTAATTGGTTAGATTGGCTTAAAAATCCTTTTCTTGTAACCATGTAACTTTTGTTTGTCTAGCTCTTTGCTAGTTTTATAATATCAGGCGTTCGAAAAAAAAAAAAAAAAAAAAAACTCCACTCTACTTAAAATCTCATCATCAATCGCTCTAAATCACTTGTAAAATGACTAAAGGCCTACCATTACTGGAATATGGAAATTGTCAATGGGCAATGACATTTTTATATCCAAAATCTCTGTTGTATTTCGTTAATCTCATCTATACATAACCTTTCTTACACAAACAACTCTTCAAGAAATTCTTCCTTTCTTCCGATATACCAGCAGAAACCATAAGGGTGCGTTTAGTTGGAACAAAAGTTCTTTTGTTTTTCATATTTAGTTTTGTAAAGATTTGAAAGGATAATTTATCTCTACAAAACGCTTGAAAATATAGAAAGCATGTTTAGTTGATGTTTGTATTTTCTATTTTGAAGAAGGGGGAGATGATTGTGGTTTACATAAGAAATCAAGGAAAAAACTAAAATCTGTTTTGTAATTTTTTTTGTTAAGTTAGGAAATAGGGGATTTTGTGTTTTACAAAATATTTTGTTGAAAAACATTTATTTGAACGCAATCTCTGTTTTTCTTATTTTTCATAAAACATTTTGTAGAAAAAAGTTAGGGCGTTTTCCCCCAACTAAACGCACCCAATGTATAACTCCCCAGAAATTTCAATTGCACTCATATTCATCACTGTAAGAATTGGGTTCAAGCTTTCCCCAACCCCTTCTCATCAATGGACTCATCACGTATATGAAGGAGTGTCGTTCGTTTAATAAATTCCTACCTCTCTATCTATCTCTGAGATGTTTGGATTTTTCAAAACTCCATGGACATGCAGGAGAGAAATGCTACATAACTTATTATCAATACCCAAAACTTT
The DNA here is from genome assembly GCA_910596185.1 of Chrysanthemum makinoi. Classification (NCBI taxonomy): domain Eukaryota; kingdom Viridiplantae; phylum Streptophyta; class Magnoliopsida; order Asterales; family Asteraceae; genus Chrysanthemum; species Chrysanthemum makinoi. Next base: position 27,750,948 of record OU343222.1, on the reverse strand, counting down.
ATATAAAAACCAAGGTGGATTTTGGGCCAACATCTAAAACACAATACACCCAAATGCCCAGATATCAGCTGGTGCGTTTTGAACACCATTAACCATAGCTTTTGGTGAAAACACAATAGGTTACCCCTCCAATAACGGCCCAAGTCATTCTTCTTACCCTTTTCGCCAATCCCATATCACCGATCTTAGCAATATAACCATCGTTACTTTTATTAGCTACATGCAATACATTATCATGTTTCAAATCACAATGAACGTATCCTCGTTTATGAACGTGGCTGTAGCCTTTAAGAAAATTGATAATCTTGGTCACAACTCATGGTTTATGAACAAGATCTCTCACACTTTAAAAATAAGAACGTGGGCGACAAAATGAGACTATATTCGATTTGGACAACTCTTAGGTGAATCAGAATAGAACTAATCGATGACGATGGGGTTGGCCACATCTACCATTTGAATGTTCGCGTATGAGATGGATCTAAGATAACCATATCTATCCAGTGCTAGAAACAAGTCAGTAAGTGTTTGTGGTCGGTTAGAGTTAAAGACTTCATGTGGTTTTTGACTTAGGGTTTAGTTTTTAGTTTGAGTGTTGATTTTGATTTATGATTTCGGTGGTGGTTGTAGGTGCAGGAAGGTGAAGGGTGGTGGTGGTGAAGGGTGAAGGTGAAGGGAGTGTTTCGGAATGAGTAATAAAAGCGTTAGCTGGATTTATTTAATGACATGGAAAAAAAGAATAAAGAAAAATTGAATAATAACCTTTAACTTGTTTGGCTGGTCATCGAGTACACGGAATAAACGAAATTTAAAAGTTGGCTACACAGATTTACAGAAAAAAAATAGCATGCTACATAGAACTACAAAACATGACAAGTTAGATATACTTTCATGTAATTATCCCTTGTTTTTTTCTTGTTTTATTTTCGTGTGGCTAGCTCTTATGATCCAACCAACCTTTCAACTCCTTAAAGTTTAAACCCGTATTTAGCTAGCTTTTGGTTACGTACCTACTATATGTGTCCAACATGTATATATATATATATATATATATATATATATATATATATATATATATATATATATATATATATATATATATATATATGGACACACAACATGCATGCACGAAATCAATAAACTGCACGTTACTTGGTATTATTCTACTAGTCTAAAGGTTAGTGATCGACCAATGGGTGTGTGGATGCCTACTTTACAAAGTAAAGTGAATAATCTGATATTTATTGGGTTATTAGGTCCATACGTCATCACATATGGTTTCCAACTTTCCATTATCGTTTAATGTTTTGTACAGTTTGTTACTCTTAGTTGGACCAAACACATTCAACTATGATCCAGACTTGTATGTTCTTTGTGCTCTTGTATTTCTTTGTAATGTCTTGCTAATTTAACAGAAAACTGTTTTCAGCAAAACCAAACTCACAAAGTTATGACATGATATCGTTTTGCAACAAACCACTAGATCAATACGAGACTTATAAAGTTATATGTGCTTTATGCCTACTACAAATTCACTTAATACAGAATAATTTGGGCCCGCTACTTTGAACCTTTGTCCCATTTTCTTATAATCCGTACGTCTCTTGATAGTCAAATTTTGAGGGTTGGAAAAGGGTTGTACTATTATAACCTCCTATTATGTCACATTATAGGAGAATATTCCTTTTGTCCCTTACTTTTTTCAGTACAACACATTTTTTTGTCAGTTTCTGTTCCGTATTTCTGACAGTTTTAAGTGTTTGACTTATTAAACTTTATATTTATTGTTCCGCATTTTCAGGTTTATAGTTTTTTGATATAAATAAAATTATAAAAATAAAAAACAAAAATAAAATAAAGCAAAAAAATAAGGGGGGGGGGGGGGTCAATCTAAAATTATAGCCACCGTCCCAATAACCCACCCCTTGGAAAAAGGAGGTGATTTGCACACTCTAATTAATGATTGTGATACTTAAATTTTGAGTGTTTGTATATTTATACTCTTACATTATTTTTAGTTATGTTTATCCTGTAAAAATATAAATGTTCAAGCACTCAAAATATGAATGTCCCAATCATTTATGGGAATGTGCAAATCACCTCATTTGCAAAAGCTACGTCTCATCGACTTATATATTAAAGAATTACTCAATTGAAAATAATTGCATTGATGATTATGGTTGTGTTTGGCTAAGGGCTTATGGGCTTAAATTCAAAAGCCCTCTTAAAAGCCTCGTTTGACGTAGAGGCTTATAGGGAGGCTTTTGAAATTATAACTCAAGCCCCAGCCATAAGCCCCAACCTAAAAAATGAGGCTAAAATTTTTATAAGCCCAAATATAAGTCTCGTTTGTACCAAATTACTTAATTACACACAACAATTTCTAATATAAACATATGTTAATTTTTTATAAATCCGTTTTAGTAATTTTACAATAATAAGCCCAACTTAAACTAATTTGTCAAGGGTTTTTCTAACTTGTGCCCTAAGGGCACAAGTTAAGCATACCAAAAGTACACCCAAAGTACACATGGACCACATAAAAGTACACTTGTCTGTACTTTTATGTGGATTAATGTGTACTTTTTGGTGTGTCCTTATGTACTTTTGCTGTTCTTAACTTATGCCCTTAGGGCACAAATTAGAAAAACCCATTTGTCAAACATCTTTTGGCGTAACTTTATGTGAGTGACCAAACAATTTAAAGTTTGTAGGTTCAAGTCTGAGATGTAATTCGTGAAACATTCAGTGTAGTTTGTAAAAAATTTCGAGTATTTATCTATTTATTTACTTTATATAAAATCCTAACAAAAGAAACCCATCAGGTAGGCCCAATGTAAGAGTTCTCTCAATTTGGTCAAAATTTTGCAATTAATGTAGCTTTTCTACTATTAGTATTACATATGGTCGTCTTTCTTCAAATATACATGACGATTTATTTGAGTTGCTTCAAGGAAACCACGAGAAGCCCACAAGGAGCTAGCAAATGAAATGGTCCCTCTTGAATTTAACGTACACATTAAATTTTCTGAACATTTTAATATAATATCATACTTCTAAAAATCTTTATAATTTTATTGCCCCCGTGATCCCCATGTTGAATAATTTTTATCACTATTTCGACATAACCACGACACGTTATTTGCGTAAAACAATGACGATCAAATATTTTTTGGTAATACTTATTATTTCTCGACAGTTTTAGATTGCATATAAACAAACATAAAATATCTTATATATAACAAAGAAACTTCATTGAAAAAATAAGGTTGAGAATTATAATCGGACTAATGATAGTGAAACATTATGCATATATGGCAAAATTGGAATATTCTATTGGTCAATAAAAGTCAAATTGAAAACTCAATTGGTCAAACTTTTTAATTTCCGTCAATTTTTCAAAATGTGTTAAAAATATATTTGTCGATTGTATAAAAAACTTATAAATGAGCAGTAATTAATAAAACTTTAGCTGTTAAAATTTAAATAAATTATGTTGACTTAGGTATAATTATTAATTTCAGGTTTTTAATAACTTTATAAAGTTAGTAAATACAAATAGACTTTGTTCTCAATATACTTTATATTTTATAAAAAATACAACAAAATATTGTTGTTATTTATAAATATTGTTGTCACTATATATTAACCTGATGCATTTGCACAGAGTAATAAATATAAAAAAGAAAACACGGATTACTATAAGATGTAATAGAATACACGAGATTATAAATATACGAATGACTCATTTTATTTCTCTTTATGAGATTAAGTACCGATATCTACAAAATTTTACTTTTTAACTGTCCACATCTAATAATGACACATGTTATTCTCTTTATAATTTTAATCTGCGCGTACACGAGTTTAAAAATTAAATTCGATTAAAATTAAAAATTTTAACCAAAATATAAATATCAAAATGAAGGCACGACCTCACGAGTTACTATAAGATAAAAATAAATAGACGAAATTGTATATATAGCAATGACACTTAATTTTTCAAGAGTCATTATGTGCCACTAAACACACGTAATGTATAGAATATAGTATCAATAGTTATATTTAAACAAGATTAACATAAACACCATTTAAGTTAAAAAGGGTCAAATCTTTCATGCAATAAAAATGTATACCAAATAAAAATCAATTAATATATAAGTAAAAGTTATGTAAAATCATGTGTATGCACGATTATTATAACTATATAAGTATTTTTTTTTAATTAGAAAAATCTTAGATATTACTATAAGGCATTATATGATGTATATGGACTTACCTATACGACGTAGTCCATGTTTTGAAAATTTTACTTTCTTCACTTTTAGTTACTTCACATTCATATATACATAACAAAAATTACACAAACTAATTAACGCTATCCACATTAATCAAACCCTAAACACTTTCAGTTCACAACAATACTAATAATCAATCAATCAATCATAATGGGTGATTTTGAAGCACCTTCATTCTCATTAGGTTTCGACGATACACCCGAACCCCAAACCACACCGAATAATACATCGTATCGTGATTCTGTAGATGTTCCAGTAGCTGCTGATGTGAAGAGTGTTGTTGATGGTAATGATAATGACGAGGAGTTTGAGACTGACACGCTTACTGTTGCTGATTCAGATGATGGTGACAATGTGGTGGAGGTAAGACCAAGATTGAAGCGGTTACGGCGCGGGTGTAATGTCAAGGATAGGGGGTTGTCGGGTTCGGCTAGCGTGGATTTGGGTTCGGTTGTTGTTGATGATGATGATGATGATATCGAGGTCTTTTCGTCGCCCGAGGATAATAATGCTAAAGGTTACTTATCTGATTAATGTGTTTTGAGGGTGTTTGGGTCTGCTTATTTGATTTCGTAAGTGAAGTAGCAAATTAGAACTTACAAGTTCTGATAAGCAAATTAGTAACAGGTTTTCGGAGCTACCCTTTAGTTTTTCCAGTGTTACTTTTGGTTGTGAGTTTTTTGATATTTGATTTGATGATTAGGGGATTGAGTTGTTTGTTATCTGTTTATTGCGGTTTCATATAGTCAGCATGAAAAATGAATAATTATTGTACCTTTTTGTGCGTAAAATAATCAGAATCAGATAGTCAGTGTGAATAAGCAACCTTGAATTAGTTTGTCTATAATTGATATCATGATCACACTCAGTTAACATCCGTCCAAACACTAAAAATTTAACTAATTGTTTGCCATTTTAAAACGATACTAAACGCCACTAATGCTTTTTCCAGTAGGTTCAATTTGATTTCCTAAAGATATCGGGAATTCGGGATGAGTTTGGCAGCCAATTAGATTATTTTGAACTCTTATAGCATCGAAAAACTGGACTTGTTTTCTGTATGTTGTGGGTGGATGGACTTACGAGTAACCCTTGATAACTTCATTGTGTCTATTGCGTAATATATTTAGTTAATCTTATGATAGTGTAGCAATTCTGGTGTATTTAGGGAATTGGGGCCATTAGGCACTCAGGCTACAACTTACAACCCCTTTGGAATGTCATTATACACCCTTACTAATGTCTTAAGACTAACAAGAAAGTTGTATTCGTTACCCATGATTTTTCATATCTGAATATCGAAATGTATTTATATATTTAGCTCAGACATAAACGCTTAAATAAACAACAACTTGTGATTCTTTGTAATCCAAGAAAGATCACATAGATATCCACGAAGCAGCACCACTGAATCAGATTGGTCCCTCTTGAATTTAACGTACACATTAAATTTTCTGAACATTTTAATATAATATCATACTTCTAAAAATCTTTATAATTTTATTGCCCCCGTGATCTCCATGTTGAATAATTTGTATCACTATTTCGACATAACCACGACACGTTATTTGCGTAAAACAATGACAATGAAATATTTTTTTGGTAATACTTGTTATTTCTCGACAGTTTTAGATTGCATATAAACAAACATAAAATATCTTATATATAACAAAGAAACTTCATTGAAAAAATAAGGTTGAGAATGATAATTGGACTAATGATAGTGAAACATTATGCATATATGGCAAAATTGGAATATTCTATTGGTCAATAAAAGTCAAATTGGAAACTCAATTGGTCAAACTTTTTAATTTCCGTCAATTTTTCAAAATGTGCTAAAAATATATTTGTCGATTGTATAAAAAAACTTAAAAATGAGCACTAATTAATAAAACTTTAGTTGTTAAAATTTAAATAAATTATGTTGACTTAGATATAATTATAAATATAAAGTTTTTAATAACTTTATAAAGTTAGTAAATACAAATAGACTTTGTTCTCAATATACTTTATATTTTATAAAAAATACAACAAAATATTGTTGTTATTTATAAATATTGTTGTCACTATATATTAACCTGATGCATGAGTAATAAATATATAAAAGAAAACACGGATTACTATAAGATGTAATTGAATACACGAGATTATAAATATACGAATGACTCATTTTATTTCTCTTTATGAGATTAAGTACTGATAACTCCATTGTGTCTATTGCGTAATATATTTAGTTAATCTTATGATAATGCAGCAAGTCTGGTGTATTTAGGGAATTGGGGCCATTGGGCACTCGGGCTACAACTTACAACCCCTTTGTACTGTCATTATACACCATTACTTATGTCTTAAGATAAACAAGAAAGTTGTAGTTGTTACCAATGAATTTTCTTATCTGAATATCGAAATGTATTTATGTATTTAGGCTTTACCTCAGACATAAACGCTTAAATAAGTAGCAACTTGTGATTCTTTGTAATCCAAGAAAGATCACAAAGATATCCACTAAGCAGCACCACTGAATCAGTTTGCTCCCGTTGATTAACTTAGAGTAAAAGGGATGGTATTTTTGCAAGTTCTATGATTTATAATAAAGTAGCAGTCACACACATTATAAACCAGTGTGCTAATTACTGTCACGTGCGCTTGTTTATCATTCTCATGTTCACTGGTTGTTATTATTGCTAAATGCAGATGATATTCTTCCAACACAACACTATTCAGTCAGTAACAGCTCCAAATTTCCGCTTACCGGACTACGTGTTTGACCAGAGAATCAGGACAAGGAAAGCAAAATATCTCATATGTCTCAAACGCGCCAGAATCTGTAATCACAAGCTGCAGTAAACAACCGTTTCCAAAGTTAACCGTCAGTCCTCTTAGAAAGTTTCAGCTGATTGATTCTGACTCTGATTCTGATATTCCTTCTATCAGTAAAGTTGCTACTAACAAGACCAGCAATAAGCCAATAAGTTGGAATCTTATTTGAACAAGGAGCATTCTATAGGATTAAATCAGCAGAGAAAAATAAATGAGTCACTCAATACTTTCACGAGAAAAGATTTATGGGAAGATTTTAAACACGAGAAGAGTTTCCATATCCCGACACCTGCACTGGATTAGGTCTGCGAGGAATATTTTAGTTCTCTAAAAGACAAAAATAAAGCTCAGAGTAAAGTTGGAAAAAGTAACCATAATAGTCATGTTATGGACAGTGTAATAGATTTAGATGATCCTCGCCCGCCAGCACATCAGTATTTTTTCCATAATGATTTGAGGATCCAAGAGCTTGTCCGAACCCGTTTGTGCAACTTTTTCCCAATAAATGCAGAAAATCGAGAGTCTGATCAGCCCAGTACATCAAATATCGATTACATTTAAGTTAGTTCTGCTATATTATTGATAGCTTTTAAGGGGTTATATGCAAATAACTCTTTTCAATTATAATTTTGTTGTATTTCTTGTGTTTTTAGGGGTCAATTTAGCAGTGGTGACAAAACTAAACAGGCTGCTAGAACTAACAAAGCTGAGACAAGCTCATCAAGGAAAAATTAAAGAAAATCAAAGACTCAAGAAACGTCACAAGGTTTCATGAATCCTAAAGTCAATACTGCGAAAGGGATCACAAAAGATGCTGGCAAAAGAAGGGTTCAAGCAGATGGTCTTGGGACGGGGCATTGGTTCACTAATGGCGATGGGAAGAGGGTAAGTTGGAAAGTTCTTGTTCTGTTATTGTATATTTCATATCAAGGAACTGTTAGAACCAAATACGGGTCGGGTTTTGGTTTGGATTGGCATGTCAAAACACCTTGACCCGAGCATGACATGTTTATGTAGTTAGGTCAGCTATTTCAATCCTAAATTGTTTACATATAACCCAAACACCGTCTGTTTAACCCGTTTTTCTAAACTGGTCGACTGGTTCAACCCATTTAAGTAATTTAACCCGTTTAACCCACTACAAACATAATTTATCTAAATTAAAAAATAAATATAAAAAAAAAAACCCAAGTGGGTTGGCCGGTCAACCTGTTTAACACGCACGGCCTGAAAACTGGTTAGACCAGACCCGAACCGGTTTATTTCTGTGTTGGTTTTGGGTCGTGTTTCGTGTTAGGAATTGCCACCCCTACTTCTTGATTGCATGTCTTTATTTGTTGTATGATGTGAATAGAATTTTCTTTTACTTTCAGGTTTATGTAAGTAAAAATGGGCAAGAAATGACTGGCAAAGCTGCTTACATTCACTATAAAAAGGTACTTCTGCTCTCAATTATATCTCCCAACTTTTTTACCTTGTTTTGCTTTATAAAAAGGTACTTTCTGATTAGGATGTTCAAGTTGTAGTCCAGACCCGATTTTAGTTTTAGAATTTGAAGCTTTTTAAGAACTCTTATAGTTATAATTGGATATCCCTTTGGTAGATTGTAGTTTTAGCCCAAAATTTGTTAATTTTGAAGCTTGATTTATGCAAAATCAGCAGTGTATTTGATGATTAAACATAAAAGGCAACATTTGCTATTTTTGTAACAAAATGGATCTTGATTTCATCTGTTTATGACTTCGGATCAAAACCGGGTCAAGAAGATGACCCGTAAGAATATAGTTCATTACAAAGTTATCTCTGTCAAAACTGTTACAGTAAAAGTTATAGTTGCAGGCTCTAAAGTTGTGTACAAAATATTTTTTAACCAGTGCGCTTTCAGGGCTCCCCAGTTTTGTAAAATTATATTATAAAAATGCAAGATTAGAACATGAATTTATGATGTCAATTGCAATATTTGGTTTTAGTTGTTCAAAGATCAATCAATCAGTCCACTAAGATTAGTCAAAATGTCTATTTTATTGGAGTATTATTAAAACAGGGAAAAGAGTTTATGTGAAGAATTTCCGTATATATTTACGGAATTTTAAGAATATTGCTCATATATTAGAGACTCTATGACCAACTAGCTCAGAATTTTCCATGATATCTCTGTTAAAAAATTTATTGAAGCAATATTATTGGTGTAGGGTAATGAAATTGAATGTTAAAAAATGGTCCCTATTTACAGATAAGAGGAAATTTCTTATTGCAAATTATGGACGTAAAGTTCATATTGGTTTGGGAAAATAATAAAATGTATGTTGAAGTCAAAGTAAAGAACGAGTGATTGATGTGAGTTTAGCTATATCTCTTAGATGAATCTTATCTTTCTTGACCAAATAATAGCCTTATGTTATCGAGTCTTTGTCTTCTCAATATACACTTGATCATCTTATCCATGTTTCTTTGCTGTTAGTTCCGATAATTTTCTCCACTAACAGATCCTTAGATAATATCTACAACAGAATGGCGTCTAGTTCTTTTTCATCCGTTCAAAAGAGCTTCAAGTATGATGTTTTTTTGAGCTTTAGAGGTGGTGACACCCGTAACAATTTTGTTGGCCATCTTTATGAAGCACTTCAGCGCAATTGCATTGAAACGTATAAGGATGATAAGAAAATCGAGCAAGGAAAACCGATCAAGGAGCAACTCATCAAATTCATTGAGGACTCAAAGTTTTACATCATTGTTTTCTCCAAGACTTATGCATCTTCATCTTGGTGCCTAGATGAGCTTGTCAAGATTATGGATTGTAAGAAGACGACCGAGCAGAACGTTTATCCTGTCTTTTTTGATGTGGAGCCCACAGAAGTCCGCTATCAAAGTGGGGCAGTTAAAGAAGCCTTTGCCGAGCACGAAAAGAAGGTGGCTGCTGGAAAATGGAGAGAGGCTATGAAAGAAGCATCTAATCTGGTTGGGTGGGAGTTGAAGGCCACAGCTAACGGGTAATTAGATTTCATTCAATTTTTATCATGATAACTACATTTATATAAATGTTAATTTTTTTATGTTATTAATCCTCACTGTTTATGTGTGCTTTGAGCAAGCTAATAATATAATCTTTAATTAATGATACAGGGATGAATCTATACTGATCCAAATAATTGTTGATGTTATTTTCAACAAGAAATATTCCACTCTTTCGAACACTGATGGAAACTTAGTGGGTATGGAGACCCGAATCAGAGATGTTCTTTCATCTTTAGATATTGGCACCGAAGATGTTCGCATGATCGGAATCAAGGGGATGGGAGGTGGGGGGAAGACAACTCTAGCCAGAGCTGTTTATGATCGATTATCAACTATTTTCGAAGGAAAAAGCTTTGTTGAAAATGTAAGGGAAGTTTCACAGCCTTCTTTGTCCGGTTTAAAGAAGCTTCAAAAACGGATACTAAAAGATGTGTTAAATAAACAAGACATCACTTGTAGTGGTGTTCATGATGGGAAAAACATGTTGAAAGCCACGATGCGTTGTAGAAAGATACTTGTTGTATTAGATGACGTTGATCGTATAGAACAGCTTGAAGCATTAGCAGGCGAGCTTGGCTGGTTTAAATCAGGAAGCAGAATTATCATTACCACAAGAGATGAGCAAGTGCTGAGAGCCCACGGAGTGAAGTTCGTTCATGACATCAATCTGTTATCTCCCATGGAAGCGACTTGCCTCTTCAGTAGGTATGCATTTGAAAGAGAGATGCCAACTTGAGGGTACAAGGAGCTATCAGGGCAAGTTGTACGATATGCTGCCGGTCTTCCTCTAACGATAAAAGTTTTGGGTTCATTTCTCCGTGGTGTAAATGAGCGTGAATGGAAAGATGCTCTAGAAAGATTAAAAACAATTCCGCACCAAGATACCCTAAAAATCTTGAAAATAAGCTATGATGCTCTAGAGCCTGATTTCAAAGATATATTCCTAGATGTTGCGTGTGTACTGAAAGGTGAGCAGAAAGACAAAGCAATCAGAGTCCTTGAAAGTTGTGGCTTTCGTGCGAGCATTGGTTTAAGTGTACTTGAGAAAAAATCTCTAGTAACTATTTCTAAATATGGATGCTTGGGCATGCATGACCGTATAGAAGAAATGGGCAAGTATATTGATTGTCATAGTCGATTGTGGATTGACAAGGAGATTGAAGATATATTGGCGAGTAATCTGGTAAGGATCAACTTTATTTGTAAGGTGCACAGAAGGAACTCATATTCATTTGTTTTAACTCATGTTTTTTATTACTGGTTTTTGGCTTACAGATTAATGAAGCAATAAGATGTATCAAAGTGTCACCTCAGAGACTTGATTTAAGAGCTTTTATGACAGGTCTCAGAAACATGAAGAAAGCAAGAGTTCTTTACATGTGTTCTGGATCTTATTGGGATGATAGTAGAGTTAGCCAACTCTTTCCAAATTCTTTACAGTATCTATGCTGGCGAGCTTACCCTTTTTCATCTTTACATGAAACATTTCAAGCAGACAATCTTGTCGGGCTTGACATGTCTTTTAGCCCAATATTACAACTTTGGTTAGTGGGAAAAGGAAAGGTATACAATGATTGGTTGGCTATTATTGTTCAATATTGATCATAATTATGCATCTATGTTGGTTTGATATATATTAGACCAAGGTATATTCATCTTCTTTGTTTTGTTTGTGATAGGCTCTTACTAAGCTGAGATTCCTTGATCTCAGCTATACAGGCTTGAGAAGGTTGAACCTTGGACTCACTCCAAATCTTGAGAGGTTAGATCTTAAAGACTGTTGGAATTTAGTGGAAATTTACGCACCTGTTGGGTGTCTAAAAAACCTTCTCTACTTAGATTTAAGTGGTTGTGGGAGGTTTAAATCCTTTTTGTTTGACAAACAGTCTAAACATGTTAAGGTTGGTTCTTTATCAGAGTTACATCTCATTGGCGAGTCGATAGAGACGTGCTCATTGCACCCGGACAATAGTTTTCCAAAGTTCCTATTTAAATGTTTTTATAAAGAAGATCCAGCTGCCTCGTCATTTGGAAATCTTGAAAAGCTTATTTCTATAGGTCTTTGTTCTTGCACAAACCTTGAAAGTTTTTCTAGAAGCATTTGTAGTTTGCAATGTTTAAAAAAGCTCACACTTGAAGGCAGTATTCCAGAAGTGTTCAAGGGCGTTCACCAGTTACAATGTCTAGAGGAGCTAAGCTTTTCCAAAAACGGAATTGAAAATCTTCCAGATAGTGTTTGTATGTTGAAACAACTTAAGTGTCTCAAACTTAAATATTGTTTCAATCTTAAGAAATTGCCAGATGATATTAGCCAATTAGAATCCCTGCAGGAGCTTTGTTTGTCCCATGCAAAGATAAAACATCTTCCCGATGGTTTTTGTATGTTAAACAAACTGAAATCTCTCAAACTTGAATCTTGTCGGGATCTTGAGAAATTACCCGAAGATTTTGGCCAATTAGAATCCCTGCAGGAGCTTTGTTTGTCGCATGCAGAGATAAAACATCTTCCAGATGGTCTTTGTGTGTTAAAGCAGTTGAAATCTCTCAAACTTGAACGTTGTTGGCATCTTGAGCAATTACCCAAGGATTTTGGCCAATTAGAATCCCTGCATGAGCTTTGTTTGTCTGGTGCAAAGATAAAACATCTTCCAGATGGTCTTTGTATGTTAAAGCAGCTGAAATCTCTCAAACTTGATGATTGTGGTTATTTTGAGAAATTACCAAAGGATTTTGGCCAATTAGAATCCCTGCAGGAGCTTTGTTTGTCCCAGGCATGGATAAAACATCTTCCAGATGGTCTTTGTATGTTAAAGCAGCTGAAATCTCTCAAACTTGAATATTGTCGTGATCTTGAGAAATTACCCAAGGATTTTGGCCAATTAGAATCCCTGCAGGAGCTTTGTTTGTCCCGTGCAAAGATAAAACATCTTCCAGATGCTCTTTGTATGTTAAAACAGCTGAAATCTCTCATACTTGTAGATTGTGGGGATCTTGAGAAATTACCCAAGGAATTTGGCCAATTAGAATCCCTGCAGGAGCTTTGTTTGTCCGGTGCAAAGATAAAACATCTTCCATATGGTCTTTGTATGTTAAAACTGAAATCTCTCAAACTTCACTTTTGTCGGGGTCTTGAGAGATTACCCGAAGATTTTGGCAAATTAGAATCTCTAGAGAAGCTAATGTTGTCATCTACTGGGATTAGTCGTCATCCAGATAGCATTTGTATGTTGAAATATCTGAAATGTCTTGAGATTGGATGGTTGAGACCGGATCAGAAGTTACTGGAGGATCTTGGCAGATTACAATGTTTAGAGAAGCTAATTTTAAGTCACTGTCAATTTTCCGGAGGTTTTCCAAAGAGCATCTTTGAACTGAAACGCCTAAAATATTTTCATTTGCCCAGTTGTACACTTGATGATTTGCCTGAGGAACTTGGGCATTTAAAATGTTTAGAAGAGTTAGATATAACAGGTACAATCATACGTCATCTTCCACCGAGCATTTTTCAGTTGAAAGGTCTGCGTATTATTGGGTTTAAAAGAACTCTTGAGTTATGTGGCTTAACACCTGTGAAACGAACCTCCGATAATGGTGTTTATGAAATGTTCTGCTACACTGTTGTTTAGTCCTCTGTAAACAACAATTTTAACAGGTACTTTCTCTGTTTTTTTGAAAAGCTGTCTTTACGTTAATTCAAGTTTTGAAATTGATATGACGCTACCATTTGGTACATAATTTACTATGAATAGTAATAACTGAACCATTTCCTGCATGTATGATTGCCAATCAACACTTCATTTAGGCCTAACGGTTTGTTTTGGATCAAGCAGTTTTTCCATGTCTGAAAGATTTCGCCAAATGTTGGGAGCGTAATTGTGTGTATTTCCAGACATTGATCACTCTCAAGTTCTCTGTTGTATCATCTTACAAGTCAAGCGCTTGTGTGGTGTGAAGAACTGAAGATACTTTGTTGGTCATCAATAGGATAGTTTTATGAGCATCAATGTATGATATACTATTAGGTACATTCGCGAATAATGATTTTTTTTCTTTTTATCATTCAGAATTAATGTTTCAAAGTTTATTCATGGAGTTCAGTTTACGCAGCTGAGTTGTTCAGAAAGTCAATTTGTGCTTCTAATGAAAGGTTTATAAGTGATGTCATATACTCTTGAGGTGCTATATTATACATGTAATACTGGCTCATATTTCTTTTGTAGTATTGACGTCGCGTGCACCGAGATGAAATGATCAAATAATACAATTGAACTATAGACTGTTTAATAACAAAATAATGCCCAACTTGGAAGATGTGATAAGTAATCAATATGAATTACGAGTAATAAGCTAAGTTAGCTTAGGAAGTCCAGCTAATAGAGTTGACCTTTCGAGAAAGTCAAACTGTGTTTTTGATGAAAATAGTGGTATTCTATACCTGGTTGACTATTATCATATTAATATTAAGTTCATTAAGTATTATTATGTGATTTCTTATTATCATAAAGAGGTTTCTGTTTATATAGTTATGTTCTAAATTGGGATGAAAGTTTTAAGCATAAAAAGAGTTGACTTTCATCAGATTATTTACTTTCACCAACTTAACTGAGTTTTTCATTTGAATCATTCTGAAGAACATATCTAAGGGTAGTTACTAGTATCAAGTGAAGCTAATCAAACTTTTTTTAGTCCTAGTAGTTTTTACAGAATGATTTTGAAAATCTATGTTCAAGGTTCTTATTGAACTGTCTCAATAAAAACGACACTGCTGTTTTTTTCCATGCGACACCAAACAAAAAGGGCTCAAGTCTGGCATTATGGATATAAGTTATGCTGCCAGTTCATATTTTATGTAACATTGCCTTCATGTTTGTCGACAAATTGTGGAATATAGGATATGGAAAGCAATTTGTCTTGGTTGAGTGTGTCATCAATCTTTCACCCTTCATTATGACTAGAGTTTGAATTCATGTTCTACTCAAATTTTACCTAACATTGAAAATGAAAAATCTTACAGGATAAATGAATAAAATCACACTATTCAATTGAATTAGGACCTTGTGTTGTACTCGGTCAAGACAAGCTAGTTGTGTAGACCCGTACTCCAGTTTCGTGTGTTTTACAAGTAAGTAACTATAACCGTTTTAAAAAAATAAAAAATAAAAAATACATGGTTTGTCAAAGGCAGAGAAGTTGTTTAGATGTTTGAGTAAGATCTGTAAATACTCTATGTACCAACTATATGACTCATTATGCTTTTTGAATTTTTAAATAACTTATTATGCTTAAAAAGAATGACTCAGGGGAGGGGATGTTTCTTTTTACCCTTAGCTAAGCTAAGGGATTGGGTCCGCAAATAATTTAATAATATTTCTTTTTAAATAGGACCCACTTATTTTCTCTTACTTCCTCTCCAATAAGTGGCTCGTATAGACGTGGACCTCACATATATTTATAAGCCTCTTAGGGGCGTTTAGTTGGAGTAATTTGAAATTCCGGAATTTTAAATTCTAGAAAATTTTTTCGAAAATTTAAAATTCTGGAATTTAAAATACCTTCGCATGTTTGGTTGACAGAAATTTATAAATATTTTTTTTATTTTTTTAATATAAATTTCATAAATATTATATTTAAAAGTTCATAAAAAAAATTAAAAAAAAGGTTTATAAAAAATTTATAAAAAAAAGTTTATAAAAAATTTATAAGAAATTTATAAAAAAATTATAAAAAAAAAAGTTTATAAAAAATTTATTAAAATAGTTTATAAAAAACTTATAAAAAAAGTTATAAAAAGTTTAAAAAAAAGTTTATAAATAAAATTTATAAAAAGAATTTCATAAATATTCTATTTAAAAGTTTATAAAAAAATAAAATAAAATAAGAAATAAAGTTTATAATTTTTTTTTCAAGTAAATTAAAATTCTTCACTTTTTGAAGGCATTCTAATTCTCTCCATTTTGGCAATTCGTGGAAATTTAAATTATTTCAAATGTTCCCATTTGAGTTATCAAACATGATATTTGAAGGGAATTGAAATACAAATACCCTAATATACTCCAAATTACCTCAACCAAACGCCCCCTTAGTCTAGAAAGAAAAAGAAACACCCTCTGATTATGCTTAACTAATACACAAAAAGACTTTTGTACCCTTTTTCTTCTTCACTAGCCATCCATCACCACCACCTCCCACCGCCAACACAACCACCACTTCCGACCATCACACACTAAAAACCCAATTTCCCACCGCCAAGCCGAACCTGAGTCTTTCAAGCAATAATACACAAAAACAAATACATCCCATAATCTATTTTCAGCCAACCAATACTTCAACTCACAAATCACTTTTTTCGAATGATAGAAACCCTAAAAATTCAAGTATAGAAATATGTGGGATTATACAACAAAACTAATACAATCGAGGCTTCCTAACATTAATCCGAACAAAACCCCTCTATTGATTATTGTAGAATGATAATGATAATTATTGATTTTATTGATTCTACTACAATTACATCGACATATAAATATTACACTATGGAGTCTTCTAGACTCGGGCTTGGGCTTGAGCCCGATAACATAATACAGACTAACACTCCCCCGCAGTCCGATTGGCGAAATCGCAAAAGCTCGGAATGGAGATGAAAAGCTAATAAACGATAAATTAAAGCAAATTAATAATTGTTGATGAAGACATTCGAAAGCAAGCGGAAGCACATCTTCAGCAGCAAAAAACAAATCGGATAAACCAAAGTATCCATACCAAGTGGGATAAACCAAAGTATCCCTTACCAAACAGAATAAACCAAAGTATCCTGACCAAATGGGATAACCCAAAGTATCCCCTACAACTAAAACGGGATAACCCAAAGTATCCCCTACAACTAAAACAAAGAAAATTAAACTAAAACTCATGCATTAAATAAATAATTAAATGATAAAAACGAAAGTTGGTTCTAAAACTTCAACCCCCAAAGAACCTTCCAAACAAACGGGGCGTGTTTTTCTCTAGAAAAACATAAAGATCCATTTTTTTAAGAGGTACGATGATATCTAAAATGGGTTATGCGGACTTTCTTTTTATCTTGCTTTGTAACCGAATCTTTTATATAATAAAAGAATTACATCATTTCGGAGTGTTTTTGCAAAACCCTTCTCATTGAAAAAAAAAATTGGACCAATAGGAAAGCTTGATTTTGCCACGTAAGCGAAATCGGGCGACGTGATTGGCTAATTAAAAGTCAAAATTAAATTAGTTTGGTCAACATTAAAAAAAATTCGTGTATAAAATTGATGGAGAAGGAATATGATAATACGCATGTACTTGCGGGTTACTTGCTTATAGTTTGGGTTCAAATTGAAAAATCGAAAGAAAAAAAGGACTTCTATCTTTTAGCCTTCATCAACACAAACAAAAAGAAAAACCATACGCTACAAAAAAAAATCCATGCGACAACAAAGAAAAAGAAAACCTAATTAACATCCCTCAATCTGATTAATCAAAGGTATTTAGTCTGGTTCATGATTTCAAGGTATATTATTCATCTACTTATTGTTTAATGTATTGATTTATATTTTATGTAGTTAAGTTGTGGGTTTGTGCTTATTGATGATTTGTTTTGAGATCGCAGTATAAGGCTTATCAAGTGTCACGTTCAAGAATAAGAAGTATAAGGTTTCAAAAGTCATCATTAAAGTGTTAAGTTCAAATAACCCTAATGTTCGAGGTAACATTCGCTTTTGATATCAAACTAATATTAAAGATTACCAAAGGTTTGATTGGTTGAGTTTTTACATTAGTAACAAGGACAATTGTTGTACTACATATGTTATTACGTCCAGGTTTGTATATTGACATAAAGAAGAACCTTTTTGAGTAAAAAAGTATATTATAATGCTAGAAGATCCAATCAAACTAAATTTTAATGACTTTCTAATTAGCTTGCTACAATCTATTAAAGAATGAGAAGTATGTAACATGTTAGTTTCACCAATTGACATAAATATTAATGTTGAAGACGTATTAATGTCTTTCAAATACCAGAGCTTCATGAAGCAGAAACATGATGTAAAACATTGTATTATGGCAAGGCTAAGAAGCCATTTCAAACAACTCCCTTTTATTACCAAGCTACCTAAATTTTGGATAAGGTGCTTTATTAATTCATGAGTGAAGAAAGATGATACTCAACATTCCCTTCAGCACATAGTATGGTTTCATGTAAGCTCTTATAAGGTAATTAATAATGTTTTACACTTTAGGTTCATCAATTTCTAGACCGAGTGGAGGGTACCTTCATCAAATACTTTGCAAACTCCAATTGATGAGATGGTATGAAACTATTGAGGAAAAATTGCAAGAGAGAAAAACACAGGGTAACTATTAGCTTGTGAATTTTTTAGACCACTTGGTGAAATTGGTGGACTCTAGGTTAAGTGACAAAAGAAACTTCTCTCGTGTTTGTTTGTTTCTTGGGGTGCTTTTTAATTTGGATTATTTGATGAAAAAAAAATTGTAGTATCTGAACTCCTTTGAGGAAACCTTATTGTAGTTCCATTAGTCATCTTTTATAGCGAGCGGCAAAAGCTCTAATGAAAAAAAGGTCTGGAAATTCAAATTAATTGTTTTTAAATAGTATGTTATTTTTTATTTTTAGACCCGTGAGTTTGCTAAGGAGCTTGGGGCTGCTACTTAACCGCTTAGTATTGAAATTGTATGGTTTGAAATTGCCTCTCCGCGTAACCCAAATGATTACATGACTATGATTTCCGAAGCCTACTCCAAAATGATAGTAACAAACTTTATATCTGTATTTTGTTTTATTATGTTTTTTTTGTCTATTCATGTAGTATTTGCTACCTATATACAACATAGTTCCGTTTTAGCTTCTCTACGCGCTATTTATTACTATAGTATTAGTATTTGGGAAAGCTTATATTAGCACTTTATGCAATGAATAAATACACTATTTAGAATGTAGGAAGTAGTGTTTCGGGTTTACCTTAGATAAAAACCTATACAACTTTTTCAATGGGTTTTGTTTGTAGTTTACATGGCAAGGCTCTTAAATAACAATGGTTACTTTCGTGTCCAAGTTACCACAAGGCATTAATATTTGCTTAATTACTTATGTCTGTGTAGAGGCCATGAAAATGCACATTTGTTGAAAATGCGAGTTTAGGTCTTCTATGCAAGATGCTAAGAATCGAGGTTTTTCATGGGAAGGAAATTTACCATACTTATGTAAATCCGTGCTTCGAGTGACTATGCAAAGATTAGGTTGGCAAAGGCCAAGGTTTTGGCTATAATAACTATGCGAAGATTTGATTTTGTTCGTTTTGATAGTTTATTTGCCATTTACATATATTTCTTATTGCTTCTAACCTTATATTCAGTTAAGCATGGCGAAAAAATGCCTACTTTTCAGGAAGAAAAAGAGCTTCTAAAAGAGCGAGGATTGCTTCTTGGGAGTTAGGATCCTGCAGTTTAATGTAATTTACCATGTATGGTTTAATACGTATTCGTTGTATGTTGGTCATTCGTATATTGATGTAGTTGTTACTATTAGAGGGACTAATTTTGCTAGCCATAAAAATCATATAGTCTCTTACATGACAATAAAGAATTAGCTTATAAATCATTATTTAAAGTATTCATTCAGCAACGTACCATATAGTAAGGTTAGCTTGGTGTTTTATATGTAGGAGGATTACTACAATCATGTTAAGGCTGTTATTGGCTCTAGAGCAGCTCATGCGTACTATATTGTATTCGAACATGAGAGATCCTTATGAGACAGCATGATGTATCAATATAATGGCCAGTAGAAGAGCTCGATTTCGTCACGTAAGCAAAATCGTGTGATGTGATTGGTTAATAAAAGTCAAAATAAAATTGATTTTGGTCAAACTTTAATAAATTTTGTGGAGAAATTTTGTTGATACACAAAAATATAGGTGTCAAATTTGTAAAAACAAAAACTTAAAAAAAGATGAGGTAATTAATAAAACTTTAGTGGTTGAATTTTTAAAAATTATATAGAGTTAGGTGTAATATTATAAACTTCCATGTTTTTTAATAACTTTAGATTATAAACAAATACCCTTTTATACTTTATACCCTTTATACTTTATATCTTAAAAAATACAATGTATATATGTTGTTTTAAAATAACAAGATATAAATTTGCATAAGATTATAAGTACATCAATTTTTTTACTATATACGTTCAGTAAAGATTTATTTATTTCATTTTTAAAAGTTTAACTTATGTGGACACGAGTTTACATTTTAAATACGGCTAAATTACTGAAAACGGGAATATAATTATTAAATTGTAAGTACGGGTTACTTTAATATATATACGTGATTGTACTTATAACAGCCACTCATGTAATTCTTATTTATTTATATAAAGATATCTATAAAAACATTTTTATAAAACTGTAAGGAGTATACTTTAACTTTATCAACGCTCATTATGTGCTATTAAACTTGCATCATACTGTACAACATAATATCAGTAATGAAATTTAAAATAAGAACATCATCATCTTTCTCAGCTAAAGAAAATTAAATCTTGAGTTACCTAATATAAATTTTTACAAATATTTTACCAAATTCTAATGGATATTAATGCATAATGAAACACTCGTGCATAAGTATTAGTTGTACTTATATCACAATTTTCATGGGCAAATTCTTATATGTGTATATACTGAACTAAAATGTTAAAATAAAATTGATTTATGTGTAAACTTCGTGCGTGCACAAAACTTATAATTATATAATTATATGCAATTAACTTTAAAAACATAATATTCAGTATTAAAACAGAATAATTTTTTTTGTCAAAACCCCGTGCGTGCACGGGTATTATAACTAATAGTTAACTAATATAACATAACCAATAATCAACCATCAATGTCCAACTCATTCTCACATCAACCATAACAGCACCATCGAAATAATTTCAACTTCACTCATGTGAGAATAGTAAATGACAAGAAAATAAAATAAGTGGTTGACTAAATTATTCGAAGAATGATTGACAGAATACTTAGTGTTATTTATTCGAATGAGCATGGTGGAATACTCAAACAATGAATGAAAGAACATTATAATATTGGGCTATTTGTGGTTGAAGTATATAATAAGGATATAAGTGCTCCGGACCGACGGCCGAAGCCGACGGCCGGAAAAATTAAAGTGGCGGCGGAAGAGTTTAGGTTTAGGGGTTAGAGATGAAAGTGGTGGAAAAATTAATACTCTGATACCATGTAGAATGGTGATGATAATGATTGATTTTATTGATTCTACTACAATTACATCGACATATAAATATTACACTATGGAGTCTTCTAGACTCAGGCTTGGGCTTGAGCCCGATAACATAATACAGACTAACAATTATAACATTCAAACACTTATATGCAATGATCAAAATATTCAAATAGCCACAGACCCTACGTGCTCGATTTATAATATGTAACATTGTAGCCAATGTTTAAAGTTTTTTCAATCTTTTACTTTTGCCAAATTTTTGTATGAACATATTGCTACCAAAATTTCCCTTTTAATATTAGTTTATGTTGTGATTAAAGTTAGTAGTTGATAGTTGCTTTTAAGTTTCAAACTGTTTTCAATTAAACTTTGTTAAAAAAATGGTTTCTTTACAAATTTAGTTTTTATTTTCTTCTTTTATCAACAGATTAGTAGTGTGCAAATTAAAGTAGTATTATATGAGATTAAAAGGTGACCAGAAAGCAATTAGTGGGTTTTATGATTGAGCTTCTTGCTGGGTTATATGATTTTTTTTTTTTTTTTGAAACTAGGTTTTTAGAGCCGGAATTATTGGTGTTTGGCCGGAGTTGAATGTAAAAGATGAATATGAATGAAATGACTAAACTAACCAAAAAGATGATTATAATGAGTGGTTTAAAACTTTAGAAAGCATAATGATGAGTCATTTTAGTTACTTTGAGTATTTATAGATTTTACCCTTACATGTTTGTCGTTGTAAAGCTATCCACATTTGAAAAGTATAACAAGAGAGGGAAAAGTGTGTAATAAATAAAAGGGGTGGGAAATGAAGAAAAGGAAAGAGTTAAAGGACCTCTTATGTCATACACGTATACCTTCAAATTCATTATTAACAGGTGGATTCAATCTTTGTTAGGTGAAATAATTGGTGATAGGCTAAAACTGATAGTTTATTATTGTTTGATTACTGAATCCTAATGGATTGATTGATTAATTAATTACGACACTACCACAAGGAATTCGAAAACCCCCCAAAATGTGGCTTGTTTGTTTTGGGTTCAGTTGTTGTTGATGATGATGATGTATTGAGGATTTTTCATCGCCGGAGGATAATAATGCTAAAGGTAAAAGTATCCTAAAGTGATTAATCTTTGTTTGAGATAGTTTTATTGAATTTGTTTTGGTGATTGATCTCAACTTAATGACTTGACTTTATTAAAATAGTCAAACTGCATCCTTTATGAATTGGATACTAAGTATCATGTTTAAAGTAAAAAGATTAGTAAGGTTTCATAAACAAGTTTTAGAAGCTACCCATATCTGAAACTTCCAAGACCTGATACTTAGATATAATAGATATATATAGAAAGTCATTGAGGTGATTGTTCTGCTACACTGTTGTTTAGTCCTCTGTAAACAACTATTTTAACAGGTACTTTCTCTGTTTTTTTTGAAAACTGTCTTACATTAATTCAAGTTTTGAAATTGATATGATGTTAATAAAATTTTCTAGCATTTGATAAGTATTTTACTATCGATAATAACAACTGAACCATTTCCTGCATGTTTGATTGGCAATCAGCACTTCATCGAACCAAAATGAACTGGAAGCTCAAAAGGTTTGTTCTGGCTCTATCAGTTTCTCCATCTGAAAGATTTTAGCCAAATGTTGGGAGCGTAATTGTGTTCATTTACGGATATTGAATCATTCTCAATTTATCTATTGTATCATCTTACAAGTCAAGCTAGTGTGGTGTGAAGAACTGAAGATACTTTTATTTGGTCATCATAATAGGATAGTTTTATAAGGCATCAATGTATGATATGCTATATGTAAATTGAGCAAACAATGATTGTTTTCTTTTATCATTTAAAATTAATGTTACAAAGTTTATTCATGGAGTTCATTTTACAGGCTGATTGTTGAAGATCAATTTGGCCTAATGAAGGTTTATAAGTGATGTCAATATACTCTTGAGGTGCTATTAGCGCTATGCATGTATCGGCTCATTTCATATATGTAGTATTGATGTCGTTTGCACTGAGATGAAATGATCAAATTATACGATTTAACTATAGACTATTTAATAAAGGTATAATACCCAACTAGCAATATGTGATAAGTAATCAATATGAAAAAATAAGTTAAGTTAGCTTAGGAACTCAAGCTAGGAGAGTTGACCTTTTGAGAAAGTCAAAATGTGTTAGTGGTATTTTATACCTGGTTGACTATTATGATATCAAAATTAAGTTCAGTAAGTATTATTATGTGATTTTATTATCATAAAGAGGTTTTTGTTTATATAGTTATGTTCTGCTTTGGGTGAAATCGTTAAGCATACAAAGAGTTGACTTTTTTAGTCAGAATATTGACTTTCACCAACTTAACTGATTTTTCATTTGAATCAAAACAAATTGTCGATTATAGGATACGGAAAGCAATTTGTCATCAATCTTTCACCATTCTTTATGACCTGAGTTAGACCTCATGTTATCTTTACTTAACATTGAAGATGAACAATCTTATAGGATAATCACACTATTCAACTGAATTAGAACCTTTTGTTCTACTCGTCAAGACAGGCTAGTTGTGTTGACCCGTACTCCAGTTTCGTGTGTTCTTAGAGTAAGTAACTATAGCAGTTTAAAAAAATAGACGGTTTGTCAAAGGCAGAGAACTAGAAGTTGTTCACATGTTTGTTCTTGTAAAGCTATCCACATTTGAAAGTATAAACAAGAGAAGGAAAACTGTATAATAAAAGGGTTGAGAAATGAACAAAAGGAAAGAGTTAAAGGACCTCTTATGGATTTGAACTTTGTTAGGCATAACTGAAGCCTGAAGGTGAAATAATTGGTCATAGTCTATAACTGAATCGTAATGGATTGATTAATTAATCATGACACTACCACAAGGAATTCGAAAACCCCCCAAAATGTGGCTTGTTTTGGGTAGAAAGCGGGTCAAAATGATGACCCGGTAAAAAAGCGGATACCTTGTTAAATTTCATACCCGGTAAAAAAGCGGATGGTCACTAGTTCACTAATGGCGATGGGTGGAGGATAGGGGGTTTTCGGGTTCGGCTACGGTGGATTTGGATTTGGGTTCGGGTTCGGGTTCGGGTTCGGGTTCTGGTTAGAGTACAGTGGATTGATTGGGTTCGGGTTCGGGTTTGGGTTCGGTTGTTGTTGTTGATGATGATGATATCGAGGATTTTTTGTCACCCGAGGATAATAATGCTAAAGGTAAAACTAATTCTTTATTTTGGTGATTGATTTGTTACAGTTATTTATGTTTGTTTGGGATACTTTTATTCAATTTGTTTGTTAAAATTATCCTAACATGGTTATTTGATGTATATGTTAAAATTAATGTTTTTATCAACTGTCACAATAAGAGCAAAATTATCAGTTACATGTATTGTAGTAAAAACTTATGAAAGTTAAATTTAACATGATAGAATATTATCAATTTTCATGGAACTGTAAAAAGTATTAAACATGTTACTGCAATATGAGACAATGATGTTTTATTTTAACGACTACACGACTATTTCAAACAAGTATTATAAGAATAATATTTTATTATATAATGCACCTACCCCTAAAATCAAGAACAACCAGCCTGTAGTTATATGGAAACTTGTAAGTAGTATTTAATTATATACAAAAATAAGAATACTTAAACACCACTAGTTAGGTGAATGGTCATAGCAATATCATCTGTAATATCATTTAAATGGATTGTTTATGTCAACTGATGCCTTTATGGAATAATCCTATGTCAACTGTCATACTTTCCTTGGGCCAATCCAATGTCACACTGTCTATGTCTTTTGTGTACCATCCCATCAAAGCTTTTTCAAACATTTACATCCAACTTTCTTACTTTGCAACAAATATTTGATTTATTTGGATCCTTGGCATACGTTCGTTCATTTAATGGCATCTTCTTCAAATTCATCCATTCAAAGAGCCGGGTGTTATGACGTGTTTCTGAGTTTTAGAGGCGAGGACACCCGTAACAGCTTTGTTGGCCATCTTTATCAAGCTCTTAAGCAAAATGCATTGAAACTTACAAGGATGATAAGAAAATCGAGCAAGGAAAGCCGATCAAGGACCAACTCATCAAATCCATTGAGGGACAAGGTTTACATCATTGTTTTTCTCAAGACTTCTACATCTTCATCTTGGTGCCTAGATGAGCTTGTCAAGATTATGGAATGTAAGAAGACGTGACCGAGCGAATGTTTATCTGTCTTTTTGATGTGGAGCCCACAAAGTCCGCAAACAAAGTGGGGCAGTTAAAAGCCTTTGCTAAGCACGAAAAGGAAGAGGCACGCTGGACATGGATAGAGGCTATGAAAGAAGCATCAAATCTGGCTGGGTGGGAGTTGAAGGCCACAGCTAACGGGTAATTCAGTTTCATTCAATTTTTACCATGATATCTACATTTATATAGTTGTTAATCCTTTTATGTTTATAAATCCTAATTGTTTATGTGCGCTTTGAGCAAGCTAACAATATAATCTCTAATGGTACAGGGATGAATCTAAATTTAATCCAAATGGATGTCTAGAAAAGCTTGTCTACTTAGACTTAAGTGGTTGTGGTAGGTATAAATCTTTTTTGTTTGACAAACGATCTTAATCACTCGACGTTGGTTCTTTATCAGAGTTACATCTCATTGCAGATTCCGTAGATAGATGCCCAATGCACCCGGTTAATAATCTTCCAAAGTTCCAGTTTACATGTTTTTATAAAAAGAAGATCCAACAGCCTCATCGTTTGGAAATCTTGAGAAGCTTATTTCTGTAGGTCAGTGTGTTTGCGCAAACTTTGAGAGTTTTTCAAAAAGCATTTGTAGTTTAAACTTCTTAAGAAAGCTTACACTTGAAGGCAGTATACTAGAAGTGCCCGTGGACCACCACTTAGAATGTCTAGAGGAGCTAATTCTGGCCAATATAAAGATTAAATGTCTTCCATATGGTGCTTGTCAGTTGAAACAGTTGAAATCTCTTAAACTGCAAGATTGTCAGCATCTTGAGGAGTTACTATGGTATTTTTGCCAATTAGAATCTCTAGAGGAGCTAATTTTGGCCGATATAAAGATTGAATGTCTTCCATATGGTGTTTGTAGGTTTAAACAGTTGAAATCTCTCAAACTGCAAGATTGTGGCATCTTGAGGAGTTACTGTGGAATATTTCCGAATTAGAATCTCTAGAAAAGCTAATTGTAAGGGGCTGTAAATTTTCTCGAGGTCTTCCAAAGAGCATCTTAGAACTGAAATGCCTAAAATATTTTCATTTGCTCAATTGTACACTTGATGATTTGCCTGAGAAACTTGGGCATTTAAAATGTTTAGAAGAGTTAGATATAACAGGTACAATCATACGTCATCTTCCACCGAGCATTTTTCAATTGAAAGGTCTGCGTATTATTGGGTTTAAAAGAACTCTTGAGTTATGTGGCTTAACACCCGTGAAACGAACCTCCGATAATGGTGTTGTTTAGTCCTCTGTTAACAACTATATTAACAGGTACTTTCTCTGTTTTCTTGAAAATCTATCTTATGTTAATCCGAGTTTTGAAATTGATATGATGTTAATTAATTTTTCTAGCATTTGATAAATATTTTACTGTCAACCATAACAACTGAACCATTTCCTGCATGTTTGATTGCCAATCAGCACTTCATCGAACCAAAATGAACTCGAAGCTCAATTCCCAGCGCCTAACGGTTTGTTCTGGATCAAGCAGTTTTTCCATGTCTGAAAGATTTCGCCAAATGTTGGGGCGTATTTGTGTTCATTTCGGGACATCGACCACTCTCAACATCACTGTTGTGTCATCTTATAGATTAGCTCAAGTGTGGTGTGAAGATACTTTGTTGGTCATCAATAGGATAGATTTAGCAGCATCAATGTATGATTATTATTAGGTACATTCGCAATCAATTGATTGTTTTTCTTTTTATCTCTCAGAATAAATGTTACAAAGTTTATTCATAGAGTTCAGTTTACGCAGCTGAATTATTCAGAAAGTCTATTTGTGCTTCTAATGAAAGGTTTATAAGTGATGTCAATACATGTAATACTGGCTCGTAAATCTTTTGTAGTATTATTGAAGTCGTGTGCACTCAGATGAAATGATCAAATGAGACGATTTAACTATGGACTGTTTAATAAAGGTATACTACCCAACTTGGAATATGTGATAAGTAATTGATATGAATAAACAAGTTAAATAAGTTAGCTTAGGAACTTCAGCTAACAGAGTTGACTTTTTGAGAAAGTCAAACTGTGTTTTTGATGAAAATAGTGCTATTTCATACCTGGTTGACTATCATCATATCACAATTAAGCTCATTAAGTATTATTATGTGATTTTATTATCATACAAGTTTTTGTTTATATAGTCATGTTCTAAATTGTGATGAAATCGTTAAGCATACAAAGAGTTGACTTTCATCAAATTATTTTCTTTCACCAACTTCACTAAGCTTTTCATTGAATCGTCTTGATGAACATCTAAGGGTAGTTAGTGTACTAGTGTCAAGTGAAGCTAATCAAACTTTTTATTAGTTTTATTACATAATTATTTTGGAAAACCTATGTTCATGGGCATTTATTGCTGTCTCAATAAAATCGACACTGCTGTTTTTTTCCATGTGACACCATACAAAAAGGGCTCAAGTCTTTCATAATTGTTTTGGGTAGAAAGCGGGTCAGAATTATGACCCGGTATAAATGTGGATACTTTGTTTTAAGAGATGAAGGACCCATTATGTCATACTTCCAAATTCATTAACAGATGGATTTATTAAACTTTGAAGCCTATACATTGATGGTGGTGGCTAGGCATTCGTATGAGTTTGAAGTTGTTACGGTGGATTTTGGTTCGGGTAAGAATGGAGTGGGTTTGGGTTTGGATTCGGTTGTTGTTGATGATGATGATATCGAGGATTTTTCGTCAAATACTTGCCCTCCTTGGGTAACATGAACAAGAAAAACCTCATCCGTTTACCCATTTAATTAGTTTTAGTAAGACTCCTTTAGTTGCGGCGCAGTTTGGTAATTCTGATCATCAGTTAAATCTTTACGTAAAATAACAAAATTAGATAATCAGTTTGAATAAGCAACTTTGAAACTGACTAGTTTACCTTCAAGTTGTCAAATAATCTTATAATCATGATTGGTTTGCCTCTAGCCTAACACTATATGAAACTGATTGTATGCTATTTCAAAGAAATCCCAAACACCACCTAATGCATCTTTTTTTGGAATGTATGTACATTGTAATAATAGAGAACAACACAATGTGCTTAATTTGAAACCAAATA
Source organism: Chrysanthemum makinoi (assembly GCA_910596185.1). NCBI lineage: Eukaryota > Viridiplantae > Streptophyta > Magnoliopsida > Asterales > Asteraceae > Chrysanthemum > Chrysanthemum makinoi. The sequence goes on along the minus strand of OU343222.1, from coordinate 27,722,216 downwards.
GTAACAAAAAAAGAACAAAGAAAGAGATTGCCTATGGACAAATCTTTTAATGAGAAGTTTCTCCGGATGTGACTATTACATTGCCTATGAACTTACTTATACCCTTTGTGTAATGGTTTTCAATAGTAGATTATTTTGCCGTCTTTTTGGGTGATATGCTGGTGATAATTAAAAAACTTGTAGTCAGAAGTATCTTTAACCAGTGTCTTTATTACTATCACGTGTGCTTGCTTACGATTCTCATATTTACTGTTTATTAATATTGCCAACTGCAGATGAGGTTCTTTCGACACAACAACCTTCATTTTGTAATAGTTCAAGATTTCCAATTGCCGGACTTGGTGTTTTGACCATTAAATCAGGAAAAATGTATGTATAATATATAAAAGGGGTAAGAAATGAAGAAAAGGAAAGAGTTAAAGGAGCTCTTATGTCATATCTCCAAATTCATTAACAGATGGATTTAAACAAGTCTCTCATTAGGCATAATTGAAGGTCAAATAATTGGTGATAGGCTATAACTGATAGTTTATTATTGTTTGATTATTGAATCCTAATGGATTGATTAATTAATTTCGGCACTACCACAAGGAATTCGAAAACCCCCAAAATGTGGTTTGTTTGTTTTGGGTAGAAAGCGGGTAACAGTAGAGTGGTTTAATTACTGAATCGTCACCCGAGGATAATAATGCTAAAGGTAAAACTAATTCTTTTATTTGGTGATCGATTTGTTAAAGTGATTAATGTTTGTTTTGTTTGGGATAATTTTTTTATTGAATTTGTTTGTTAATATGGTTTGATTGTTTATTGATTTGGTATTGATCTAACTTAATGACGACTTTAAAAATTCAAACTGCATCCCTTATGTGGGTATTACTGGTATCATGTTTGGTAAGATTAGTATGGTTTCATAAACAAGTTTTAGCAGCTACATATCACGAACTTCAAGACCTGATACTCAGATATAATAGATATAGAAAGTCGGTGATTGTTCATTATATCTTAGTGTTTTAGGAGTTATAAAATAATTCAATAAGTTCATCAGTACCTAACGAGAAGAATATTTATTATGAAAAAATTATGTTGTTTGTTTTGAATTGAGACGTGAACAATCAGTTAGCTGGGTGTAATTGGCGAGAGGATAGAGAGGGATTTACCGGGTTTAGGAAAGTGTAATTACGGTGGATTTGGGTTGGGTTCGGGTTGAATTATTGTTGGGTCGTAGTGATATAGGATTTTTCGTCCCCGAGATGTAATGCTAAAGGTAATATATACTATTCATTTTGGTGATTGATTTTATGGGAGTTGTTTGTTAGCTGTCTATTAGGTTTTCATATAGTGTTCAGGATTGCTTATCCAAACTGCTTACTATATGATTTCGTGGGTTAATTACTAGCAAATATACAAGTTTTGATAAGCAGTTTTTCTAAGGTAACTTTAAGTTGTGCTTTGGTAATGCTGATTTTTAATGAAGTTTAATGGTAAAGTAATCCGAATCGGTATGAATAAGGAACTTTGAAATAGTTTGTCTAAAAGTGATATACTGGTCACAATCAGTTCCAAATTAACACTAATATTAACTGATTCTTTGCTGTTTCAAAATGTCATAATCAGATATTAAGATTTAAGAGCAATCCTAAACACCACTGAGGCTTTTTTCAGTAGGTTCAAATTGATTTCATAAAGAGAAAAACAACGTTTGTGATTCTGTATTTCTTATTGGGGCAGCCAATTACATTATTTTGAACTCTAATAGTAACAAAAAACAGGACTTAGTTTCTGTATGTTGTGGTGGATGGACTTACGAGTAACCGTTGATTACTTCATTGTGTCTATTGTGTAATCTATTTAGTTAGTCTTATGATAATGTAGCAAGTCTGGTGTATTTAGGGAATTGGTGCTGTTAACTTACAACCCCTTTGGATGGTTATTATACACCCTTACTTATGTTTTAGGCTAAACAAGAAAGTTGTAAACGTTAAAAGAGCTGGCAATCTAGACCCAATGGGTCTACGTGGGTTTATATGGGAAAGTGGAACTTGTGCGTTAATGTTTGTCTAGACATCTCATGGGTCTAATTGGGTCACTTCTAAAGCTATTAGAATAAGTATGTTGGGTCTACCGGTTTGTTAGACCAATGTCAACGTACAAGTTATCACTTTTTGTATAAACCCATCTAGACCCGTTGGGTCTAGATTGCCAGCTCTAGCTCAGACATAAACGCTTAAATATGCAGCAACTTGTGATTCTTTGTAATCCAAGAAAGATCACAAAGGTATTCGGGATCCCCACATTGATTAACTTTGTGTTAAAGGGATGATATTTGTGCCAGTTCAAGATTCCATAAAGTAATTTGCAGTCAGACGTATCTTAAACCAGTGTGCTAATTATTGTCACATACGCTTGTTTATCATTCCCATATTCACAGATTGTTATTATTGCTAAATGCAGATGAGAATCTATCGACACAACACCATTCAGTTTGTAACAGTTCTAAACTCCAGCTTACCGGACTTGGTGTTTTGACAAAAGAATCAGGAAAAAGAAAGCAAAATGTCTCAAATGTCACAGGCACTCCATAATCAGTAATCACAAGCTGCATCAAACAACCGTTTCCAAAGTTGACTGCGAGTCCTCTTAGAAAGTTACAGCTAATTGATTCCGACTATGATTCTGATATCCCTTTAATCAGTAAAGTTGCTACTAACAAGACCAGCAGTAAGTCGGAATCTTATTTGAACAAGGAGCATTCTATAGGATTAAATCAGCAGAGAAAAGTAAATGAGTCACTCAATACTTTCACCAGAAAAGATTTATGGGAAAATTTTAAACACGGGAAGAGTTTCCATATCCCGACACCTGCACTGGATGAGGACTGCGAGGAATATTTTAGTTCTCTAAAAGACAAATATAAAGCTCAGAGTAATGTTGGAAAAAGTAACCATAATAGTCATGTTATGGACAGTGTAATAGATTTAGATACTCACCCGCCAGCACATCATTATTTTTTCCATAATGATTTGAGGATCAAAGAGCTTGTTCAAACCCGTTTGTGCAACTTTTTCCCATTAAATGCAGAAAATAGAGGTTCTGAGCTTCCCAGTACATTGAATATCGATTACATGTAAGCTAATTCTGTTATATTGCTGATAGTTTTTTAAGGTGATATTTGCATAAAAGATTAGCTATTTTTTCATAAAATCCTTTATCATGATTCATGTTTTTTGTGTTGCATTTCTTGTGTTTCTAGGGCTCAATTTAGCAGTGGTGACAAAACAAAACAAGCTGCTAAAACTAATAAAGCCGAGACAAGCTCATCAAGGAAAAATTCAAGAAAATCAAAAACTCAAGAAACGTCAAAGGTTTCATGAATCCAAAAGTTAATGCTGCGAAAGGGATCACAAAAGATGCTGGCAAGAGAAGGGTTCAAGCCGATGGTCAAGGTTCTGGGCATTGGTTCACAAATGCGATGGGAAGAGGGTAAGTTGGAAAGTTCTTGTTCTGTTATAGTAATCATTTCAAATCAGGAAACTGATATCTCTCTGAGTTTGAATTCTTTGTTATAGTAGTCATTTTGAAATTAAGAAACTGCTAGAACCAAATTCAGGTCGGGTTTGGGTTTGGATTAGCATGTCAGAACACCTTAACCCGAGCACGCATGTTTAAGTAGATAGGCCAGTTATGTCAATCAACGTTTAATCATAACATATAACTAAAAAATAAATAAATAAATAAATAAAATAAAATCTTAACCGGGTTGGTGGGTTAACATGTTTAACACCAATGGCCAGAAAATGTTTAGACCAGATCCTAACCCGTTTATTTCCGTGTCGGGGTCATGTTTCGTGCAAGAAATTGCCACCCCCACTTTTTGATGGCATCTCTTTATGTGTTGTATGATATAAACAGAAATTTCTTCATTGTGTAATATATTTAGTTAATTTTATGATTATGTAGCATGTCTGGTGTATTTAGTGAATTGGTGCTGTTGGGCACTTGGGCTACAATTTACAAGTTAGAACCCCTTTGGACGGTTATTATACACCCTTACTTAGGCCTTAATATAGACTAGAAAGTTGTAATCATTACCAATGATTTTTCATATCTGAATATTGAAATGTATTTAGCTCAGACATAAACACTTAATTAGCAGCAACTTGTGATTCTTTGTAATCCAAGAAAGATCACAAAGATATCCACGTTGATTAACTTTGCGTAAAAGGGATGGTATTTGTGCCAGTTCTATGATTTATAAGATTCCATAAAAGTAATTTGCAGAAAGATGTATCTTAAACCAGTGTGCTAATTACAGTCACGTGCGCTTGTTTATCATTCCCATATTCACTGGTTGTTATTATTGCTAAATGCAGATGAGACTCTTCCAACACAACACTATTCAGTCAGTAACAGTTCCAAATTCCCTCTTACTGGACTAGGTGTTTTGACCAGGGAATCAGGAATAAGAAAGCACAATCTCTCAAATGTCTCAAATGTTCCAGAATCCGTAATCACTAACTGCAGCAAACAACCGTTTCCAAAGTTAACTGTCAGTCCACTTAGAAAGTTTCAGCTAATTGATTCCAACTCTGATTTTGATATTCCTTCAATCAGTAAAGTTGCTACTAACAAGACCAGCAGTAAGTCGGAATCTTATTTGAACAAGGAGCATTCTATAGGTTTAAATCAGCAGAGAAGTAAATGAGTCACTCAATAATTTCACCAGAAAAGATTTATGGGAAGATTATAAACATGAGAAGAGTTTCCGTATCCCGGCACCAGTACTGGATGAGGTCTGCGAGGAATATTTTAGTTCTTTAAAAGATAAGAATAAACCTTAGAGTAATGTTGGAAAGAGTAACCATAATAGTCATGTTATGGACAGCGTTATAGATTTAGATGATCCTCGCTCGCCAGCACATCAGTATTTTTCCATAATGATTTGAGAATTTAAGAGCTAGTTCGAATTCGTTTGTACAAGTTTTTCCCGTTAAACGCAGAAAATAGAGGTTCTGAGCAGCCCAGTACATCAAATACCGATTACATGTAAGTTAATTCTGCTGTATTACTGATTGTTTTTCGTAGGATTAATTTCATAAAAGATGGTTGTATGCAAATGACTCAATAAAGACCGATATCATTTCTTATGCTGTCTTTCTTGTGTTTCTAGGGGCCAATTCAGCAATGGTGACAAAACTAAACAAGCTGCTAAAGTGAATACTGCGAAAGGGATCACAAAAGATACTGGCAAAAGAAGGGTTCAAGCAGATAGTCAAAGGACGGGGCATTGGTATTTCAGACTATGTCAATCCTAAACCGTTTACGCATAATCTGAACATTGCCTATTTAACCTGTTTTTCAAAATTAGTGACTTGTTTAACTAATTTAATGCATTATAAACATAAATTATCTAAATTTAAAAAAACTTCTTGTTCTGTTATTGTAGTCATTTCAAATCTTGAAACTGTTCAGACCATAAATGGGTCGGGTTTGGGTTCGGATTGGCATGTCAGAACACTTTAACCCAAGCACGACATGTTTAAGTAGTTAGGTTAGTTATGTCAATCCTAACCCGTTTACAGATAGCATGAACATTGCCTATTCAACCCGTTTTTCTAAACGGGTCGACTTGTTTAACCCATTGTAAACATTTTTTTTTTCTAAAATAAAAAAACTCAATCGGGTTGGTGGGTCACATTGTTTAACACCCATGGCCAGAAAACTGTTTAGACCAGACCCTTCCAGCTTAGTTCCGTGTGGGTTTTGGGTCGTGTTTCGTGTTAGGAATTGCCATCCTTACTTTTTGATTGCATCTCTTTATTTGTTGTATGACGTGAATAGATTTTTCTTGTACTTTCAGGTTTATGTAAGTAAAATGGGCAAAATGATTGGCAAAGTGCTACGTTCACTATAGAAAGGTACTTCTCAATTATATCTCCCAACCTTTTCACATTGTTTTGCTTTATATTAGTAATTGTTAAACATTGTTTTAAACTTTTATTTTTTGTGAGTAAATATCAATGAGCTAAGTAATAATGCTTTTGTCACTTAGCAAGTTTGATTTTAATATTCATAGAAGAATATCTATCGTTTTGACAAGAGAGTGGTGGAGGATTTAAAATTAAAAGGTGAAGAAAACTTCCACCAAGAAGAAATGAGTGTTGATCGTGTGGCTGGGTATATACTCATCTTGAGACGCTTAGAATCTCAATGGGATTGTTCAAATCTGATTGACACTAGTAGCTTAAGAGTGTTAGTGAAGTTTCGAGGCTGCTCGATGGAGAACACAGGAAATGAAATTTAACTTGTACAAATGAATCTATGAAGATTTTTCAAGTAATGTACGATCATACACAATAGCTGGGTTAAAATCATAAAAACAAAAACATTTGACTTTTTTAGTCAAAGTATTGACCCATGGTGTTTACCCCCTAAACCTTAATAAGAGACACATGTTTTGTTAAAAAAGTTTGAAGAATGAAGTTATGATTTCATCAAATATGAGATAAGGCAACATTTAAGGTAAATCGTTGCTTATACCTTTAATTTGTATTTTTAAACCTTTTATAAGATAGTAAGACATTTGAGCTTTAATTTCTATCGAATTAAAGCTCTATTTATGCACGATTACTAGTGTATTTGATGGTTAAGTATATACGTTACATTGCATGTTGATTTTACTAAGAAAATGGAGCTTGATTTTATTTGTTTGTGTTTGGATCTTACTTGGGTCAAAACCAGGTAAAGAGATGACCCATGAGAAAACTTACGAAGTACTTTGTACTTTTAGATATACCATATCTAATAAACAAGTTAGTTTTTCTAGGTATATAATGAATGTATGAAACCCCTCAACAGTATGTTAACTACCTTTTTAGCCATTGTGTACTTTCAATTTCAAATATGTGACAAATCACAAATATACGTCGAAAAAATTAATTTAGTACTATTTGTTAAAAATATGTACATACTTCAAGATGGTTAAGGTGTTAGAAATGTAATTTAATAAGATATGACTAGAAGAGTTTATATGTTTATGAGCTTTATGTCAACGTATTTAGCATTAGAGTATGCAATGGAAAATTTGTGTTCATGGCGAAGTAAAATATGATATGATCAATCCAAGAATCTTCGAGTACAGACTTCTTCGAATAATAGACTAGGACTTACCAATATATTTCTTAATCATTAGTGACAAGAATATGTGCCAACTTGGTTTAAAAATGTGCGCATCATTGCGTAAATTGCGTGCATCATTACATTGCTTTTAGGATTTCGCATCATGATTCCTAATGCAAGGCCATCCCAAAATGCACTCGCATTAGACCACAATTTGCCGCATTTGTGTAATGCTAGCAATGGTCGCAACTCGCAATTGTCGCAATATGGAATTTAGGTCATTTTGAAAAAAAACAAACCATTTAGAAGAAGATAAAAATATTTTAATGGACTTTGAAAAATAGAAGTTGTTGAAAGACTTCTAAAACAAACACAATAACAACACCCAAATTACCCTAAATCCAAATTACCCTTCGGTTCAAGATCATGCACCATTAACATGATTTGAAATCCCGCAAACAATCATCTTATTACATCTTCATGTTATGAAATAGTTCATATTGTTCTTTGATCATAAATAATCATATATGTTAAATAGTTTAGTTGAAAATCATATGTGATTAAAATTTGACTAAAATTTTTAGTTTTGACTTTTGTTGTTGATTTGGTAATGAATGAATTATGATTGTTAGCCACTGGTATAACTTATCAGTATACCTTTAACACATTATAATATCATGTCATCATGTATATGTATAAAATCATGTATATGTATAGAATAGACTTTAATCATTCATGTTCAACCGCATTACTACTAACAATAACAAGGATTTGGAAATTATGGAATTCAAGATCCTAAAATTAAAAATAAACTTACATGTTCATCATATTCGAAAGTAATTAAAGAAGGAGTTTCTCATTTAAAACAAAATTTAGTTGGAGTTTATAATGTTGTTTCTAAGTGTTTTATGTCCTGACTAATTGACTTATTTGTTTTACAAATAGATTATTTGCCTATTTATTTGTGTCTTTGTGACTTATTTGTAAATTTATTGCATTTACTTGGTAATTTTTAATTTATGTAAAAATAATTTTGTATTTTTTAATACAAAGCGCATCGCGTCAAATCTTCGCGTTCATAACACACATCACGCATCGGCCTGGTACCTTTAGCGCATCGGATGCAAAAGCGCAATTTTAAACCAGGAGCAAACCTTATGGTGAACCGTTCCCTCAAGTCATCCCAACTATCGATGCTTCCGGTTCTAAATTCTGACCAACCTTGTGCGGCCCCATCCATAGTCTTTGAAACATTCGACACCACACATGTATCGGCCATTCCCGCGATTTTTCGCCCTACAAAGCGATTAATATGATCATCAGGTCGGAGACCCATCATGACTTCAAATTGGCTGGCATGGTGTACTTGGGACCAGCAAACTCCACAATCCTTCTAGTGATGGGCGACCTAGCCACCTCTTTATGGGGTTTGCTCAAGTCATCCCATGGGGTCTTGCTCCGTCGTCCTCTCAGGCGTCTCCTCATCATCCCCAATAGACAGACGGATGGGTTTGATCGCACTAGCTCCTGTCGCATTGTACTTCTTGATGAGGGCTTCCAATGATGATACATGGGCTTTGTATCTGTTCCGAAAGTCCGGGTGGTGGGTTACCAGTGACTCCACTCCCTCACCTTGCAGGTGGGGAAGTGAAGCGGATGTCGGTGTTTCTGGCGGGTTAGTTATTCAGTTCTTCGGTAGAAGGAATAACGGGTCCCACGGATGGTGTCAATTTGTTGAAGCAAAATCCTGCTACCCGGTTCTTGTCCGGAAGTCCAAGCTTCAACCAATTAATCCAGAGGAAAGGAGTTGATCCTTCCTGCACAATAAGCAACACGTGTTAGCCTTGCCCCGGGTGTTGTCTCGGGACCAAGCTCCGGCGTGAGAATAAGCAGAGGGTAATAAATATGGGAGAGTAAATGTAGGTAAAATTGAATGCAAAACATTAAATGTGTTGCGGTATTTTTTATTTTTGGTAAAAAGGATTTTTTTACCATGGTAAAATGCATTACACCAAAGAACATTGAAGTACAAAGGATGAAGGTGACTTTCCTCATCTCGGTCCCTTAGAACACTTAGAACCACAAATATAAGAATGACAAAGCATTCTTATAGTGCCAATATATATATGGGGAGAATGTGAAGTATAGGCACAAGTTGAAGTCCAGATCTAGAAGGTGCTTGAGGTTAGTTTATCTTTATATCTAAAAAGTATTATTTTCATGAATTGTAGTACATAAAGTTATTTGATTGAATTTTGTAAATCAAGGCATTCATGTGATGTGTGAAGCTCATATGAAATAGATGTGCAAAGTTCATATGAAATAACAAAGAAAACCCACAAAAGGAGCCATTTGTTGTGTGCTACACTCATGAAAAAAAGAATCTTAATCATGATCTTTTCATATGGTATTTTTCTTTGTAATTTCCTTTAGCAAAAGAAGCCATTTGTTGTCCCACCACATTCTAATGTTTTCAAACGAAAATATCTTGTTCACATTGCTTTCTGGCTGTGCTACACTTTTAGACCGAAGCACCAAGCATGGAAATAAAAATGCAAAACAAACAAATCACTCCTTTTATATGTGCTCAACAAATGTGCATTTTTGCAAAATGTTTTGAAAAACGAGTGATTAAGTTTTGCACCAAGCATGATACTTTATTTGCTCTTTAAAGCATATATAAACAATGTTCTTACGTAACTATTAAAAAACAATATAGCTTAAAAAAATAACGATTTTGGAACGATATTTTGAGAAAAAGAAATTATCATAAAGAAAAATATATATTGTTGTAAATTGTGAATATATAATATCCAAACACTTCATTAAGTTCAAGAACGAATTTTTATCTATCTTTTTCATTGGCTTTTGTTTTTCTAGTTCATTCCACTATTTTTTTTTCCAAACAAACAAATCACTGCTGCTGGAACTTTTTCACATAAACTCTTTCAACAGCTTGAGTCCTACTTCCAATGGCTTCTACTTCAAATTCATCAATTGAAAAGAGCTTTAAGTATGATGTGTTTCTTAGTTTTAGGGGTGAGGACACCCGTAACAGCTTCGTTGGCCATCTTTATCAAGCTCTGAAGCAGAAAGGCAATGAAACATATAAGGATAATGAGAAGATATAAAAAGGGAAAATGATCAATGAACAACTAATCAAGTCCATCGAGGACTCAAGATTCTACATAATTGTTTTCTCTAAAAAGTATGCTTCTTCATCTTGGTGCTTGTCGGACCAATAATGTTATAAACGTAAAGTTAGGGTACTTAGTATACAGTGGCGGAGCCAGAAAACATGATTACGGGGGAAATCAAGCGAGGAGTGAAATACATGTCAAAAAATGCCATTTTTAGCGTAATCTATAACAAATCGGGTGGGGTCGGGTCTACTATGCTGCGATTAACACCAATTTCAAGTATCTATTAGAATAATTTTGACGAATCAAGTTTTGTATTTATTGAAAAAAAGGTTTAAGTTGTAAAAATTTTGAATCAAAATAAAAAAAACCCACTAAAAATGTAAAAATTAAAAGCTCGTAAAAATATATCGAAATGGATGTTGAATTAAATAACACAAAATTTTAAAAAATATGATAAAATTATATCATAAAAAAATAGATAAAAATATTTCAATTTAAAAATAAAAGTGTTATTTTAGTTGAGAAGTAACACATGTGACGCTATGATTTAAGCTCCTCATCCTAACTTTTGGTAAAGCACATAACTTAAATGATTTATCTAATAGTATAGATAATATATATTTACGGATCAAATATAAAAATTTAAGCAAAAATTCTAAAATACCACAGTAAAACTTGTATTAAAGTGGTCATAGTTTTATGATTGTAACTACAACAAACGTTTTTACATTTCAAAATCACAAATAAAAATAAAAATAAAAAATAAAATAAAAAACTTGAAGCTACTGTACCCACATGTTGTAGATCAGTAGATATATTATCCAATGTACGGCCAAAAAGAAAAAAGTAACTAATATTATATATTTCTAGCTCATCCTCACCATATTAGACTTACTTTCACAGCTCCATATTATCTAGTTTCCTCCATGTTTTCCGATCAAACAAGCTCAATGGAAAGATCAATTTTTACATTAAAGCACTCTTTGTTGGAGAATTTGAGAGATGAGGGCACTCGAGGTTTTATGGCGAGGGCACGAAATTTTCCCATAAATTTAATTTTTTAATATATATTTTGTGTATCCATAAGAGCGCGTCGTTAGGGCGATTCCCCCACTACTCTTATGGTGGCTCTGCATTCATATATGTGTGTGTGTTATGTATTTACTAGCCGAATACCCGCGTTCTAGGGTTCTCGTGTGATTATATTTTCTGCAATGCCTTTTCGACATATTGGTTTTAAGAAGGGAAAAAATGTTAAATGAAGTTATGAATTAAAATTAAGCGTGTTTTCGTATTTATGCATCTAGTAACATTATAAAAAGCTTACATTTTGATTGATTAGAATTAAAATAAGTTATCCTCTCTGATATATAGTTAAATTTATCGGTTAAGACATACTAATTTACACAAACAAAAGTTGAATCGCTAAATTTTCCACCAAAAGACATAATTTATACCAATAAGTTTGTTTTACGTTATCACAAACTTTCTAAAATACTAATAAAACCACTAATAAACATCATTGGCCTCAAAAAAAGATTGTTAGTATACCTTTATTATTGTAGTGACAAGTTATGTATGAAATACATTTAAGCCCCTCCTAAAATTGTGAAAACAAGTTTTGTCCTACCAATATAGCACTTTGAGCTTATTCTATATTCCTCTTCTTTTCTATTGTATATATTTTTTCAAACATTGTATATAGCAAAACGTCAAAATGGTCAAACACCACAACTGTATTAGTTTACCTAATACGTCTAATTTGTTTAATTCTTATATAACTAAGTCATTGTTCTTCACTTCGGAGAGTAAATTTGGTATTTTTGGTTTCGTACATACTATTATGTACTTCGTTTCATGAACGCATTATATATAACAACTCGTAAATTTCCTTACCGGTTTTCGCGCCTATATTTTTTTCTTTCTTCGCCGAGACAAGATCGGTTTTTTCAAACTTACAAGACCTCGATAAGTTTTTTTTTATATAAACTATATAAAAAATATATATAATAAACTTTTATATTTTACCGGGCCTTTAAGCCCAACCCGACTCAACTTCTCATTCCTTGTCTCTTGGGCTCTCGTCTACCCGCCAAGTCCAACACAACTCTTTTGTTTTGGGCCTAGCCCCCCATTTACTCCTAGCCCAATGTAATTTTGTTAAGTAAAATTTTGGCAAAGTAAAAATTTGAATCTTATGTTTTTTTTTTCTTTCTTATGTTTCTGTGATGGACCAAATAACAAAAGCCTCAAACAAAAATGTATCCTTGGTCTTTCTAGCATGCGTGTGAAGTCAAGGAGACAAGTCGAGATTCAATGTTTCTTTTCTTTTAGTACATTTGTGATCCAGCGTACAAAACCAAAACAAAGACCATATCACTCTTTTGAATAATATTTATCATGCATGTGCCAATGACCTTTTCTTTCTTTTGTGACCATGCAAACCAAACGCAAAAACACAAAGTATCAACTCTTGGTCAAAAATAACGTGTGTATATGCTCAAAGAAGAAACAGGTTTGTTTCCTTTCCTTTGTCGCGATCCGCAGTACAAGCAAAAGGGCAACCCAACCAACTTTACTAACATTATGCTACCACATGCATGTATTTACGTGATCACTGCGTGAAAACCAAACAAACCAAGCCCCCTTTTGTCTCCTTTGGACCACGACCTGAAGATAACACCAAGAAAGCCACGTGAAGACCATGCCCATCTCCTTCAATATAAACTCCTAAGACCTTTTGTTGAACACACAAACTCTCACACTACACAACTCACAACTCTTGTCACAAACCCATTTCTATCGAGCTAGAGAAGGAAGATAGGAAAAAGTCTACTGTGGAAGACCAGGTCAAGAAGGAAACGAGTCGCAAGGTTTTTAATTATCTCGTTTGGGTGTAAGGAGAACGAGAAGCCATTTTGGTCACGTTCATTCGTCTTCTCTTCGAATCGTCACCACCCACTTGGGTGTCGTAAGTCCCTCGAAGCCTATTTCAATTTCCAAACTTTGTATCTAGTTCTTGTAATGCACACAACATGTCTTTTAAACTCTCTATACTTGTTTTCGTTAAATATGGCACGTAATGTTTGTGTCTCGTTGAACTTGTGTGGTGGAAAGTAAAATAGTTTTGGGTCGACACTTCGATAAATCAAGAGCCTATGAGTCATAAATCTGCTTCACATACACAATGGAACACAAAACACAACCTCAGCTTACACTGAGCGAAATTATGTCAAAAACAAGACTAGAACGAATCAGATAAGTACCCCTAAAATACGTTTGCGTTGCAAGTTGTAACACCAAAGGACTTGCAGTCCAAGTGGTGTGATGCTTTCCTTCTTAACAAAACCACCTAGGTTCGAGTCAACTGCTGGTGGCATCCTTTTTCTTTCTTTTTGTTATCTTTATTAAAATGCAACCTTTACAACATCAGTCCCTCAACTTCAAGCTGCTAGTCATAAGTTCTTAATAACTTATATCACTTTTAGATCTTCATCCCCTTGAGTTTGATACTTTGACACTTGAAACTCTAAACCTTTTATAAGATAATAACTTATAATATTCTCATTTAAATAAATATGTTTGACGCATATTTTTATTTAACGACCACCTCCGTAGAAACTATAAACAAAACAATTATTCAAATATATTATTTACTCTTTACTTCTATAAATATATATATATGTATATGTATATATTTTTTTTTCGTCGCGAAACCAAACAAATCTAATAAGTACGAGTTGACTTGTATTTATTTCTTATTCGATAATACTTGAACCAATATTTGAGTCATCCCTTATCTTGAATATAATGTATATATTCCCATACTGTTCAAGAGCCAATACTTACAAACTTTTGAAAATTATTTTAAACTCACTAACGCGCTTTTGAAGCAACAACAACAACAACACAAACATTGAAAAACTATATAGCTTGTTAAACTTTATCGAGTCTTAAACATAAATAAAGACGAGACTTCTTTGTACTAATTTAGGTTGCGTGTTGAAGCCACTTGTTACTTGATCTCTTTGTGCTTTATTCACGAGCTGGCGAGGTGAGTTTATAGCACACTTTTACTCTTATTTACTTGCTTTATAAAACTTTGGGGTGAGAAACATGCAAAAATCTTTTCGGACACAGCTAAAAAACAATATTACGTGAAACAACCTTGAATCCCAACTATGCTACGTTAGTTCCCTTTGGGAAGCGCCATTGTTATGAATAGATCTATTGGGGATGACACCCCGTTCGAGTTTGGCGGATAGGCAAGCGTCGGTACTTATATCATATCGTATTGATTGAGTTTCTTTGAAATACACTTCTTTGGGCTTTTATTTATCATGCTTCTAGATGCATGCACACCGTCGTAGTTTGGTGAACTTGAAGTACTAGCGTAATAGCCTTTTTGCATATAGTGTCATTCACGGAGATGCTATATGTACAACTGTGGTCCACTTGATTTTCGAAACTTAAACCTATGAACTCACCAACCTTTGTTTTGACATTTTAGCATGTTTTTCGGGTTTACTTATTGGCGTGGGCAATGGCAAAGGCATTGTTGAAGACCTGCAATCGAAGTGTTTTCAAACATTCTAATACAATTGTAATGGGACAACATATATTTTTATGGGCTTTACTTCCACACTTTGAAACAATGATGTAAAACTATTTTTAAATTAATATATCTTCTGAAAATGGAATAGAATTTCCATTCTTTATTACCTTGTGTTGTGTATATTGATTTAGTAGCACCCCATGACCCGAACGCAGCTACTTTGGAAATTTGGGGGTGTTCTGATTAGTATTGAGCCAAGGTTATAGAGAATTAGGTATTTTTCAAAACCTAAACTATAACCAAATTTTCCAAAAACACTTCAGCGCCACGAGGTGCAATATACATGTCTTGCCCTCTTTGTTACATGATGTAGTGGGTGCTATGTGTTACTTGCTATGTTTTAGGTTATTAAGCTCTAATTTGAATTAAATTAGTTATTTCTCAAAGTCATTAAGTTTCTTAATTAACTCACATTTAAACTTTAAAGTCGTTTTGTTTGATTGGGTCGCGAAGTTTAAATGAGAATAATATTGATGTAACAAACTTAATGAAATTAAAGAATAATTAATTTAAAGAGAGTGTATAGTAGACTACTGAATGCTTATACTATTACATCTCTATGTTAAAAGCTGTAACATGCCCACTATTACAATATCGCACTATGCTATGCTCCCATAACTGCTTCTCGTTATTTGCATGTAGCATTACAACTCGTCCTGTATGGACCTACGCTATTTGCATTGTGTAGCATACAACTCATCACTATACCAACCTCGACGTTATTTCTTTATGTAACGTACAACTCATCACTGCTTCTATGTTATTTCTATAGGTAACATACAACTACTTGATTCTCGCACACGCATTTAAATCACGTCTGTCACTAGTCACGATCTCTTATTTCACTTTTATGCTTTATCCTTCGTAACCTCATACGACTCTGTTCTTTCTCTTTTGAACCCAACTATCGTACTCTTTTATGAAACCGCGTTGTATTCCGTTTGATGAATCATTTATCCGTTGTTCACTTATCGTCTCACGTCACCGAATCTTCCTTGAACGACTAGCCTCTTCTCCTATATCACATTTTAAGAGTAGATACTCACATCTCATCACCATATCGACCTCGGCGATCCTCGCATCATAAACCACGAGGACGTGGTTTCTTTTAAGGGGTAGGTACTATAACAACTCGTAAATTTCCTTACCGGTTTTCGCGCCTATATTTTTTTTCTTTCTTTCATCGAGACAAGATACGGATTTTTTTTCAAACTTACCGCGACCTCGATAAGTTTTTTTTATATAAACTATATAAAAAAATATAAATAATAAACTTTTATATTTTACCGGGCCTTTAAGCCCAACCCGACTCAACTTCTCATTCCTTGTCTCTTGGGCTCTCGTCTACCCGCCAAGTCCAACACAACTCTTTTGTTTTGGGCCTAGCCCCCCATTTTACTCCTAGCCCAATGTAATTTTGTTAAGTAAAATTTTGGCAAAGTAAAAATTTGAATCTTATGTTTTTTTTTTCTTTCTTATGTTTTACGTGACGGACCAAATAACAAAAGCCTCAAACAAAAATGTATCCTTGGTCTTTCTAGCATGCGTGTGAAGTCAAGGAGACAAGTCGAGATTCAATGTTTCTTTTTCTTTTGGCTGTTGTGATCCCAGCGAATACAAAACCAAAACAAAGACCATATCACTCTTTTGAATAATATTTATCATGCATGTGCCAATGACCTTTTCTTTCTTTTGTGACCATGCAAACCAAACGCAAAAACACAAAGTATCAACTCTTGGTCAAAAATAACGTGTGTATACGCTCAAAGAAGAAACAGGTTTGTTTCCTTTCCCTTGTGCAGTCACGAGTACAAGCAAAAAGGGCAACCCAACCAACTTTACTAACATTATGCTACCACATGCATGTATTTCTGTGATCACACGTGAAAACCAAACAAACCAAGCCCCTTTTGTCTTCTTTGGACCACGACCTGAAGATAACACCAAGAAAGCCACGTGAAGACCATGCCCATCTCCTTCAATATAAACTCCTAAGACCTTTTGTTGAACACACAAACTCTCACACTACACAACTCACAACTCTTGTCACAAACCCATTTCTATCGAGCTAGAGAAGGAAGATAGGAAAAAGTCTACTGTGGAAGACAGATGAAGGAAGCGAGTGCAAAGGTTTTTAATTATCTCGTTTGGGTGTAAGGAGAGAGAAGCCATTTTGGTCCGTTCATTCGTCTTCTCTTGAATCGTCACCACCCACGGTGTCGTAGTCCCTCGGCGTATTTCAATTTCCAAACTTTGTATCTAGTTCTTGTAATGCACACAACATGTCTTTTAAACTCTCTATACTTGTTTTCGTTAAATATGGCACGTAATGTTTGTGTCTCGTTGAACTTGTGTGGTGGAAAGTAAAATAGTTTTGGGTCGACACTTCGATAAATCAAGAGCCTATGAGTCATAAATCTGCTTCACATACACAATGGAACACAAAACACAACCTCAGCTTACACTGAGCGAAATTATGTCAAAAACAAGACTAGAACGAATCAGATAAGTACCCCTAAAATACGTTTGCGTTGCAAGTTGTAACACCAAAGGACTTGCAGTCCAAGTGGTGTGATGCTTTCCTTCTTAACAAAACCACCCAGGTTCGAGTCACGCTGCTGGTGGCATCCTTTTTCTTTCTTTTTGTTATCTTTATTAAAATGCAACCTTTACAACATCAGTCCCTCAACTTCAAGCTGCTAGTCATAAGTTCTTAATAACTTATATCACTTTTAGATCTTCATCCCCTTGAGTTTGATACTTTGACACTTGAAACTCTAAACCTTTTATAAGATAATAACTTATAATATTCTCATTTAAATAAATATGTTTGACGCATATTTTTATTTAACGACCACCTCCGTAGAAACTATAAACAAAACAATTATTCAAATATATTATTTACTCTTTACTTCTATAAATATATATATATGTATATGTATATATTTTTTTTTCGTCGCGAAACCAAACAAATCTAATAAGTACGAGTTGACTTGTATTTATTTCTTATTCGATAATACTTGAACCAATATTCGAGTCATCCCTTATGCGAATATAATGTATATATTCCCATACTCGTTCCAAGAGCCAATACTTACAAACTTTTGAAAATTATTTTAAACTCACTTGCTGCCGCACAAGCAACAACAACAACACAAACATTGAAAAACTATATAGCTTGTTAAACTTTATCGAGTCTTAAACATAAATAAAGACTGAGACTTGATGTACTAATTTAGGTTGCGTGTTGAAGCCACTTGTTACTTGATCTCTTTGTGCTTTATTCACCGAACTGCTGAGGTGAGTTTATAGCCCCACTTTTACTCTTATTTACTTGCTTTATAAAACTTTGGGGTGAGAAACATGCAAAACTCTTTTGGACCGAAAACACTATTACGTGAAACAACCTTGAATCCCAACTATGCTACCGTTAGTTCCCTTTGGGGGCGCTGTGTTATGAATAGATCTATCGGGATGACACCCCCGCTCGAGTTTGACCGGATAGGCAAACGTCGGGCGTATATCATATCGTATTGATTGAGTTTACCGGAAATACACTTCTTGGGCTTTTATTTATCATGATTCTAGATGCATGCACACTGCGTAGTTTGGTTGCATGAACTTGGTACTAGCGTAATAGCCTTTTTGCATATAGTGTCATTCGCGGAGATGCTATATGTGCAACTGTGGTCCACTTGATTTTTGAAACTTAAACCTATGAACTCACCAACCTTTGTGTTGACATTTTAGCATCTTTTTCGGGTTTACTTATTGGCGTGGGCAATAGCAAAGGCATTCGTTGAAGACTGTCATCCGAAGTGTTTTCAAACATTCTAATACAATTGTAATGGGACAACATATATTTTTATGGGCTTTACTTCCGCACTTTGAAACAATGATGTAAAACTATTTCTTAAATTAATATATCTTTTGAAAATGGAATAGAATTTCCATTCTTTATTACCTTGTGTTGTGTATATTGATTTAGTAGCACCCCATGACCCGAACGCTTCCGCTGTGAAATTTTGGGGGTGTTACAGATTAGTATTCATTGAAGCAATATTATTGGTGTAGGGTAATGAAATTGAATGTTAAAAAATGGTGCCTGTTATAGATAAGAGGAAATTTCTTTTTGCAAATTATTGGTCTCTATCAATGTTTAGAAATAGTCCACAAAATTTTCTAACATGATTAACTCGACCGAATAAATTTCTAACATGATTAACTCGACCCGAATCGCTTTATAAATTAGACCAAAATAGTTTTAATTAGGTTTGGCTCAGGTAGGCATTTTTAACACTAAATGATCTCATAGGATATCGTATTCATTATCATTATCTAAGTCCATGATTTAAATAATAATATCATTTTATAACTCGATTAACCCAATTGGCAAAATGATCTCAATATTCTCTAATTCTTAGCTTGTTTTCGTTGTTCTTTAGTTCCCAAAATAGTCAGAACTTTTTTAAATAAGTTTGATTAGATCCACTCTCAAGTAACATAGTTCATTTGACATCATATATTTGCTTAATAGTTTTCTGGTACTAGAATTGTAAATTGTAGAGGATATTTGAAGGTTTCATTTAAAAGCATATGTACTTACCAAAATATGCAGTGAAAGACTTTCATAAATGCTAGCACGAATAACCGAAGCTCTTAGTAAGCTTGAATTTAGGTAAATTGTTTATTATTAGAAACCCGAATAACCCAACATAAATAATCGTTATACTAGTAACCTGAATAACAATATGGACTATGTACATGCTCCTGATCATAAATATTACTATGATTAACCAAATTTTAGAAACTAAACAAAATATCTTTAAAAAAACCAATACAAATTTCACAGGAACCCACCAAGAAACCACAGGACAATTGCAATAGCTTTTCCTTTCATATCATCAAAAGAAGATATTACTGTATTGTCACATCATGTTCCCCCATCATCACTAGTACGACTCATATATGCACATATTTTCCTCACAAACACGTTCTTCACCATAGTTCATCCCTCTAGCTTTCTTTCAACAATTTGAAGTTATGGCATCTACTTCCAGTTCAATCAATCAAAAGAGCTTCAAGTATGATGTATTCTTAAGCTTTAGAGGCGAAGACACTCGAAAGAGCTTTGTTGATCATCTTTATCATGCTCTAGAGAATAAAGGCATTTACACATACAAAGATGATGAGAAAATCAAGCAAGGGAATATGATCAGTGATGAGCTTATCCAAGCCATTGAAGACTCAAAATTTTATATCATTGTCTTTTCAAAGAACTATGCTTCTTCATCTTGGTGCTTGGAAGAGCTTGTTAAGATTATGGAATGCCGGAAGGGTTTTGGGCATACTGCTTATCCCGTGTTCTACGATGTGGAGCCCACTGAAGTTCGCAAACAAAGTGGGTCAGTTGGAGATGCATTTGCAAAACATAAAGAGGATGAAGCTGCTGGGAAATGGAGGGAGGCTTTGAAAGAAGCATCTGATTTGGCTGGCTGGGAACTGAAAAGCATTGCTAATGGGTAAATTTCTTTATCATATATATCTACGCAAATAATGTTTTTAGCAAGCCGGTCTGTTATTTGTCATTTGTCGTCTATCTTCGTCATTTCTTAACAAACCGGGTCCGTTATTGTCACGTTTCGTCAAACAACCTGTGTCGGGCAATGGTAGAAAAGGAAGCGTTACTGGTGGTCATTTGTATATAGCACATGCTCTTAGAAATTCTGCAATAGAATTTACATTAATAACACAACCAAATCATGTTAATCAACTTTTGATAACACTACCAAAGTACCAAGTCATGTTAACAAGTCACTGTTTAAATGTGAGTGGTATTACTTTTCTCTCTTTCCTCCTTACACTTAGACTTACCTTTCCTCTATAAATTTGGGTGGTACAATGAAAAGTTCATGTAATCATGTGTATGGTTTGCCTATACTCTTTTTTCTTTCTTTCAAAATTATAGATTATTATTATGTGCTAAAATAATTGTTTATCCACCACCATAAGGCCTAATAGTAACAAACATATCTGTTAATACAATTATATCATCCTTTACTTCATATATGATTTATGTCACTATTATAGATTCAAAAAATGTTCTGAAATTTTCACAAGCTAAATGAATCTTTCTTTAACATATAGGCATGAAGCTAAGTTCATACAGAAAATCGTTGCAGAGATTTCACTAGAGTTACGTGTCATCAATTCGAGCACTGATGGAAATTTAATAGGCATGGAGACCCGTGTAAACAAAGTAGTTTCATCTTTAGAGCTAGGTGTGAATGATGTTCGCATGATAGGGATATGGGGGATGGGAGGTGCGGGGAAGACAACTTTGGCAAGAGCCATATTTGATCAAATATCCAATCAGTTCGAAGGTGAAAGCTTTATTGAAAATGTCAGGGAAGTTTCAAAAGCCTCTACGGAGGGTCTAAAGAAGTTGCAGAAACAAGTACTTTCAGATGGTTTAAAGGATCAAAACATTGAAGTAAGTAGTAGTGTTTTGGCGGTAAAGTATGATGCAAAGGCGGATGCGTGGTAGAAAGGTACTTGTTGTTCTTGATGACGTCGATCATAAAGACCAGCTTGAGGCGTTAGCCGGTGACTGTAATTGGTTTGAGCCGGGAAGTAGAATCATAATTACAACAAGAGATGAGCAAGTACTAGTAGCCCACCGAGTGAGCTTGATTCATAATGTGACTTTGTTATCTCAAGCGGAAGCAGGTTGCCTCTTCAGGAGGTATGCGTTTGGAAGAGATTCCAACTTCGAGGCACGAAGAGCTATCAAGAGAAGTTGTACAATATGCTCATGGTCTTCCCTTAACGATCAAAGTTTTGGGTTCGTTTCTTTGTGGTCTAAGTGAACATTACTGGGCAGATGCTATAAAAAGACTAAAAAAAATTCCATTAAAAGCAACTATGGAAAGATTGGAAATAAGCTTTGATGGTCTAGAGGATGATTACAAAGAAATATTCTTGGATGTTGCATGCATACTAAAAGGTTGGGACAAAGAATATGCAATTAGAGTGCTTGAAAGCCGTGGATTCCATGCTGAAGTTGGTTTAAGAGTTCTTGAGCAGAAATCTCTTATAACTATTTATGGATATTGGTCGACCTTGGGGATGCATGATCATTTAGAAGAAATGGGTAGGAATATTGTTCGTCGGTCACACCCCAATGAACCTCAAAGACATAGCCGATTGTGGGTTAACAAGGAAATTGAAGATATATTGACTAATGACCTGGTAAGAATCAAGTTAGTATGATTTAATTAAACTACATTTTTGGTCTGTGTATATTTTAATTTTTTGTCCAATAATTTTAAAAGCTTCTGAGTTTGGTCTAAAATGAAAGACTCATTCGGGTTTAGTCCACAATTTCTAACTCTGTTAGTTTAACTTATGTTTGACCATTTAATAAGTTACCAGTCACTTTTCTTATAAAAAACACATAACAATTCCTCTTTGTGTGTCTCTCTAAAAAGTTTTCCCCAAAGTCACTTTCTCCCTCTAATAATCAATCAAAAATTCATTAATTCGAATTGAATTATCATTCAATTCATTTTATATCATCTTCGTTCACTCTCAATTTGATAATGTTTTCTGTGATTTTGGGCGTTTTGAAAGTTAGGGTTCCGACAAAAATTAACGGGTTTTTAATTTTTCGATTTCAGGGTACCCAAGCAACTAAATGTCTATACTTCGTGTCACCGGGTTTTAGTGCTGAAATTGCAGTAAAAGGTCTAGCAAAAATGAAGGATCTTATATTTATTGAAATTGATCTCTATGAGATTTATTCACATGGTTATTTAGAGAGCAATATTGTTGAATTTGATAAAGTTAGCGAATACCTTCCAAGTTCCTTACGATTTATGAGTTGGGATGTATTTCCTTTTTCGAGTTTACCGAATACATTTCAAGGAAAATATCTTGTTCAACTTGAAATTGAACGGAGCAATATTGTTCAACTTTGGGAAGATGGAGAAGAAAAGGTAGAATAATGGTTAATTTGTTGTTTTTCATGATTCATTATGATCCTATATATCTATTGGTTTCTCATTGCACCAATATTAATTGTTTTTTGTACTTATGTTAGGTTCTTCATAAGCTAAGGTTCCTCACCTTCTGGAGGTCAAAATTACAGACCTTTGACCTTAGGTTGGCTCCAAATCTTGAGCAGTTGACTATTTCCAGTTGTGATGATTTCGTAGAGCTTCATATACCTGCTGATCATCATTCAAAGCTCGAATATCTTGACATCATTTATTCAAAGCTGACAAACCTTCACCTCGGAAATACTCCGAATCTAAAGAACATAACACTCGAAGGCTGTAGTGAATTGGTAGAACTTCAAATGCCTGCAGAAAGTTTAAAGCTCGAATGTCTTGAACTCACTGATTCAAAGTTGAAAAACCTTCACCTCGGAAATACCCCGAATCTTGAGATCCTAACACTCGACGGCTGTAGTGATTTGGTAGAACTTCAAATGCCTGCTGAAAGTTTAAAGCTCGAATGTCTTGACCTCACTGATTCAAAGTTGAAAAACCTTCACCTCGGAAATACCCCGAATCTAAAGAACCTAACACTCGACGGCTGTAGTGATTTGGTAGAACTTCAAATGCCTGCTGAAAGTTTAAAGCTCGAATATCTTGACCTCACTGATTCAAAGTTGAAAAACCTTCACCTCGGAAATACCCCGAATCTAAAGAACCTAACACTCGACGGCTGTAGTGATTTGGTAGAACTTCAAATGCCTGCTGAAAGTATAAAGCTCGAATGTCTTGACCTCACTGATTCAAAGTTGAAAAACCTTCACCTCGGGAATACTCCGAATCTTGAGATCCTAATACTCGAAGGGTGTAATGATTTGGTAGAACTTCAAATGCCTGTTGAAAATCTAAAGCTCGAAGAGCTCAACCTCAGTCATTCAAAGTTGAGGATCCTTGAACGTAGGCTCACTCCCAATCTCAAAAGGTTAAATCTTGAAAATTGTTATGATTTGGTGGAAATTAATGCTCCCATTGGATGTCTGAAAAAGCTTGTCTTCTTAGACTTAAGTGGTTGTCGGAGGTTTAAGTCTTTTGTGTTTGACAAACAGTCTCAACCAGCTGAGGCTGGTTCTTTATCTGAGTTACATCTGATTGCAAAACCCAGAGATGTTTGCCCGTTGCACTCCGACAATGATTCTCCAAAGTTTCGGTTTGAATGTTATTATAAAGAAGATCCAGCTTCATCGTTTGGAAATCTTGAAAGGCTTATTTCGATAGGTCTTTGTGCTTGTACTAACCTTGAGAGTTTTTCAAGAAGCATATGTAGTTTACAAGGTTTAAGAAAGCTTACACTTGAAGGCAGTATTCCAGAAGCACCCCGGGACCTTGACCAGTTAGAATGTCTAGAGGAGCTAATTTTTTTATCTACAAAGATTATAAATCTTCCTGATAGCATTTGTATGATGAAACATCTCAAATCTCTCGTACTTAAATCATGTTTGCTTCTCAAGAAGTTACCTGATGATCTTGGCCGAATAGAATCTCTAGAGACGCTAACCATAACGGAGTGTAATCGTTTACAAGATATTCCAAACGATATGGGTAAGATAAAATGTGTTATATCACCAAAGGTCTACAAGCGCTATACACATGGGAAATACAAGCAGCGGCCCATAAATGAGGCAGTTGACAGACCCACTGAAGCCAATACATAAATAACAGGTACATTCTCTGTCTCTGTTGTCGTATTGATCGCCTTACATTTGTTCCATTTTAACGTCATTTTTTCTAACTTGATGTAATTGTTTTTTTCTTTCACTAGGCATTGTTGATTGTTTTCACGTGCTTAGATTCTTCATCGCGTCACTTAAATGAACCAAAGGATCATAGTTGATTGTTGATTAATATCAAGTGTTTCTCGCTCAATCAGTTTTGGTCACTGTTGATTTTCTCCTGTACACTCACAAAAGTACTATTGTTTGTAAATAAGTGTTTCAAATTATGATTTCTTTTATCTTTCAATATTACTATATTAGTACTTTTAATTAAACTGTTAGATTACATTATAATCCTCATCTAGGACTTTGTACTAATTACTGTAAATCATACTAGAATTTGAAGTTAGATAAGTTAATTCATGGAGTTCAATAAACACAGTTGACTTCTTAGAAAGTCAAACTCTTTTCATGATATTAAATAGTGGTATTTATAGTTGGTCCACAGTGGTTTGCTCAAATTTCATGTTTAGTCCCTAAGTTGTTTTAATTACACCAGAGATACTTATTTTTGAAACCTTGCACTCATTTAGTCCCTATTTTGGATGGGCCGTTAGTTTTTCCGCTAAGTGTTTGCACCGTTAGTCCATTCGTTAATAATTTTTGCACCGTTAGTCCTATTTTTTCAAATAATAGTTTTTGTCAGTTAGTCCCTCCGTTAATAATAGTCTTCGCCCGTTTTTTTACGTTTTTGTCCGTTTTCCCTCGTTTGTTTTCGTCTGTTTTTATATGTGTTCGTCTGTATTTTTACGTTTTTGTCCGTTTACATTCGTTTTTTTATCCGTTTTCATTCGGTTTTTTTACGTTTTTCATCGGTTTTTATGATTTTTATCCGTTTTCGTCCATTTTTTTAACCTTTTTTTAATCCATTTTGTCTGTTTTTATATGTTTTCATCCGTTTATTTACATTTTTGTTCGTTTTTTATCCGTGTTCGTTGGTTATATATGTTTTCATCCTTTTTTAAACGTTTTCGTCTCTTTTTATACGCTTTCGTTCTTCTTTTATGTTTTTCTTTTTTTTATATGCTTTTGTCCATTCTAGGTAGTTTTCGCCCATTTTTTACGGATAAAACCAGACAAAAAACGGGCGAAAACAGAGAAAAACGTAAAAAAGGTAAAAAACGGATAAAAATGACGAAAATGGATAGAAACATACCAAAACGTAAAAAAAATATGGGCGAAAACGGATAAAAACGAGCAAAAACGGATAAAAGCGTAAAAAACGGACGAAAATGGATAAAAACGTAAAAACGGACGAAAACATATTAAAACAGACTAAAACAGATAAAAACATAAAAAAAGGACAAATAACGTACAAAACAGGGGAAAATGGATAAAAAATGAACGAAAACGGATAAAACGTAACAAAAGGGACGAAAGCATATAAAAACAGACGAAAACGGATAAAAATGTAAAAAACGAATGAAAAACGAGCTAAAACAGCTAAAAAAAAACGAACGAAAACGAATAAAAACACACAAAAATGTAAAAACGGGCGAAAACGTAAAAAACGGACGAAAACGGATAAAACGGACAAAAACGTAAAAACGGATGAAAACATATAAAAACGTGCGAAAACGGATAAAAAAACAAATGAAAACAGACAAAAACGTAAAAAATCGTTGAAAACGGATAAAAACGGACAAAAATGTAAAAATAGGTCGAAAACAGATAAAAAGCGGACGAAAACATATAGAAACAGAAGAAAACTGATAGAAACGTAAAAAACGGACGAAAAACGTAAAAAATGGGGGAAACAGATAAAAAATGAACAAAAACGGAGAAAAACGGATAAAACGTAAAAAACGGGCGAAAACTATTATTAACGGAGGGACTAACTGGCGAAAACTATTATTTGAAAACATAGGACTAACGGTGCAAAAAATGTTAACGGAGGGACTAACGGTGCAAACACTTAACGGAGAAACTAACATCCCATCCAAAATAGGGACTAAATGAGTGCAAGATTTCAAAAATAGGTATCTCTAATGTAATTAAAACGACTTAGGGACTAAACATGAAATCTGAGCTAACCACAGGGACCAAACGTGTAATTTTTTCCTTAGATTTTTATGAAATTTAACCGACAAACATAATTCAGTAATAAGAAATTATTAGAGCATCAAATGTTTGTATTTTTGAAATCCATTGAGTAGTCGTATGTTTCCTTTGTCATGGTTCGGCTAGTAGAATGTAAAATTCGGACAATAGTGTGACATGGTAAAACTGAAGGAACACAAAACGTTTCTTAAAACTAAAACCGCGATCGCGATGACAGGATAGGTAAGGGACATGACAGCAAGCTTTGTTAACTTCAGTTTCTTTGATACAGATGGGTGAACTCCTCATGCGCAGAGTTGACTTGTTCAGAAAGTCAACTGCATAACTGATGAAAAAGATGCGATTTTGACATGAGTTTGAATGTGAAAAATGAATTCATTGATAATCTGACATCAACCATTTTATTAAAGGGCCTATTATGTTAAACACTTGTACCTCTAAACTCATTAGCGGATGGATTTATTAAACTTTGAAGCCCTGTTTCAATCTTTATTGGGCAAGGTCAAATAATTGTTGATAAGATAAAAATGATATTTAAACCTCGTTTAATTAGATCACTACCCCAAGGAATTCGAAAATCCTCCAAATGTGGTTTGTTTTGGGTAGAAAACGAGTCAGAATCGTAACCCGGTTAAAAAGTGGTTACTTTATTTGAGTTTTGTTTCTTCACACTTTGGCCACAAGGTTTTAATAAAAGGTTTATTCATTTGCACTTTGGCCAAAAGGCTTATAAAAAGTAGTTTGACCTCATGTTCTCTTTATTTAGCATCTAAGATGAACGCTTTTATAGGATAATCATACTCTTTAACAAAACGCTTTATTTAGCATCTAAGATGAACCATTTTCTTCCTAATAGACGCACTGAGTGTAGGAAATTCATTTGCAGCCAAACACTCCCCTTTCTCAGTGCTCCACATTCAGTGTCCTCCATTGACCCCACACCATCAGTATTCTCACCTCTATCCCTTCTTCTCACCTTCTGTTCTCACTTCTTATCCTTTATTCTACACAAACTCACAAACAGTATCCTTATACTTATTAGGCACAGTTTTCTTCCTTTAGGTGACATGATTAAGTACAATTGGACCATTGATTCGGATTGTAGCGAAGGGCAGTTTTAAAATTTTGTATTTCCCGATTAAGAATCAATCACTACTTGAGGACAAGTAATAATCAACCTTCCGGAGTCGTATTCCACGACGAGATATGAATTGAGATTTACGTTATTGTCTTTTGTTAGATGCTTGATTATCGAATATTTGGTTTTTGATTTTATAAAAGATTTTAAAACTATTTTATGCTAATTAAAATTAAATAACAACTAATGACGAAATAAAATTAAGCTAAGAATATGATAGTAAAAGCTATGCTTGTCAAGTGAGGTGAAAAGGTAAATAAGTGTGAACAATCTATTAAGCTCTTGTAATTAATACCCGTCGAAATAAAATTATCTTCTCACAACGTTAGCTTATATTGAAAACAATCATTTTTCTCTTGGTAATAATCACTAGATTTAAGTAATCAATAATTCCAACGGCTTTTGCCCGTTAAAACGATCAACTAATTATATCTAAAAATAATCCGGAAACTGTTAATCAATAATCTTCGATACCCGTTTAAAAAACTACTTTCTCACAACGTTGGTTTATTTTGAAAACAATTCTTTATCTAGGTAAAATTACTAGATTTAATTAATTACCCTAACGGCTTTTGCCCGTCAAAACAACAAATTTCAATCCAAGTAACCGAAGATTATTAATCAACAATTTCTAATTTTTTCATACTCAAATCCCATATCACTACTCACTTAACAAGCATATAAGAATCTACTCAATAAGCATAACTACTAAACCAACAATAATAAACATTTTATTAACTAAAATATAAAAGCTAAACGAGAAAGGCAAGAAATTAGAACCCGATCTAATGAGACGAGAATAATAAACCACCCGATTTTATAAACTTATCAAACCACAAAGTTTATTTCTTTATTAGCTTTTATATTACCAAATAGCTAATAAAGCTTGTGACTTTAATAACTAATTAGTTTTACAAAAGCTAGAAAAGCTCTAAACTTTAGTGATAAGCAAGCTTATAAAACCCATAAGCTCCTCGCCTTAGGAATGAATGAAAGCAAGCTTAAAAATCACAACTTTAACAAAGGTTAGGACAAATAAGCAATAATATGAATCAAATAAGCTATGAAAAAGCTTATTGATTTAAAAAGTATTAAACTTTAATGGAAATAAGCTAAGAAAAGGCTTAAAAATTAAAACTTTTTAACTAAAAATGCTAGATCTAGAGTAATAAGCTAATGCAAAACTTTTTATAAAAGAAAAACTAAAAAAAAAATCAAATCTTTTTGAGTTTTTATAAAAATTTGTAAAACAAAGATTAGATCTAAATTTAAAAATGCTTTTAAAAGAAAGTAGTAAAAGAGAACATATGAAATAAGCTAGATCTAAATAAGCCACAAAAAGCTAATAAGCTTTCATGACTTATTAGATAAGAAATGTAAAAAAAAAATAAAGAAAGAAGAGAGTAGAAATAAGCTTCAAATAAGTTCAAATAAATTCATCATTTTCATTAAAAAATAAGCTAAAAAGTTGATTACAATAAGTTTTTAAAATAAGCTAAAACAATAAGCTACTAAAAATATTCTACTCCTACTCTAAATTAATCTACTCCTACTCTAAAAAATAAAAACTACTGTGTGTGTAAATAAATGTGTCTCTTGGATCTCGTGCTAGTCTTGTATTTATAGCCCTCCACTCATTCTCGACCCTTCCAATGATTCATAGTATTCTCGTATTCCTTGTATGTGCTTGGACACGTGGTGAAGAGTGGCTGGTTGGAACAATATAATGGTGCGTGTGAGTGGGCATATGGCTGACAGAAAACTAATCACACGCGCCTATAAGGATTTTATGCTTGGAGGACACGTGCTAACCACAATTGATAATATTGCATTCGCCACGATAATATTTTGCAATTTCTCATTCAATTGATAACTTCTTGGGCTTGGAATCTTAATGGGCCTTGCATTTCATTGGTCTTTGGTCGAGATCAACTGAAGCTGGGCCTTATTTTTGAGTGGGCTTCACTTGGGCTCGTAGATAGCAGCAGCAGATTGGGCCTCAAATCAACATCAAGTAAAAATATATGAAATGTGACAAGAGTGGGAGTAGAACCCATGACCTCTTACTTAGAAAGCATGCACCCAACCACTAGACAAAAAGCCTTTTTTGTGTTAACTCTTTGCATTTAATTCTTTTTAGCCCTTTTTTCTTGATCCAATTTTAGCCATTATCTTTAAAATAATCTTCGTTCATGCTCCATTTAATCTTTCAAATTTTCTTCTCTTCCTTGATGCTCCAAATAACCACTTGACTCGATATTTCGTGATCTTTCCAATGATGTGCTCGAGTAATCTTTATGATTTCTTTTGAACTTCGAAAAACATGGAAATATCGAGTAAAACTCATCAAAATCACCGTTTTTTTTTCTTTGTTTTCAAACCCTTGTACCTGCAAGACATAATAACACATATACAACATATTTGCAATATAATTTGACATATTTAATGGTTATTAGTCCGATTTAGCATATTTTTAGATATAAAATGATGTGTGTTTTAGCACTCATCAACCATTCAAATAACTTATTATTACTGAAAACTTGACCGGATTGGTGTTGATTGTAATATTATAAAAGGAAATGACCAATGGACCTCAGGTCTAACGGTATGGAGGTTTTACTCTCCTAGGCAAGGTCTCAAGTTCGAGTCTTGTCCAGGGCTATAGGGGTTTCCTCCCGCGTGCGTAAAGGGAAGGATGCCATTGCCTTCTGGGCTGGACCCAACTTGGTTGTGTGGGCTCGCTACGCCTTCTTGGCTAGGGGCCATATAGCCACAATTGCCGTTAAAAAAAAGTATATAAAAGGAATTGAAAAAACAAAATTTGGCGCCAAAATTAAGAAACATGGTAGAAATATTGGGTAGAAATTGGGGAAATTCATATCGATCGGTGTAGAATTGAAAACTATATTGTTCACATGGTTTAGAATTGTGAATTACGGTCAACAACCAGCGTAATTGAGGATTTTCAAGGTTTTTTAATGGTGAAAAATGGAGGGAAAGTAGTTAGGGGTTTGTTGGAAGAGAGAGAAATGTTTTTTTAATTCTAACTACACATATTTTTGCATTTAGTAAATTCATTTGGTCTTCAATATTAAGTTTGAGTTTATTATTGGTTAATGTTGGAGCTCAGTTTGTGCAGTTCATGACCTTAAACTAGGTCAGTTATGATTCGGGTCATACTTTGGTTGTAATTTATAAGTGGATCAAGAAGACAACCCGAGAGAATAATGAAATTACTCCCTCCGTCCCAAATTATAAGTCAATTTTTTATTTTTCAAAGTCTTTTTCTTCCGACTTTGACCTTAATTATTTTTTTTTTGTGTTATATAATAGTTGATGAAAAGTATACAAATGAAAATGCATTTAAATCACATATTCATTTATATGTTTTACAACAAGTATTATATAACATTAAAAGAAATAATTAAAGTCAAAGTTGGTATAAAATGACTTTGAAAAGTCAAAAATGAACTTATTTGGACGGAAAAATATATTTATTTAAGTTTTGTTTTTTCACACTTTGGCCACAAGTACAAAACAGGGTAAGAAATGAAGAAAAGAAAAGAGCTAAAGGACCTCTTATGTCATATACCTCCAAATTCATTAACAGATGGATTTAAACCCTTAAGCCCTCAAACAAGTTTAAATACAATTGATGGTTTAATTACTGAATCCTAATGGATTGATTAATTAATTGCACACTACCACAAGGATTTCGAAAAACGCCCAAAATGTGGTTCGTTTGTTTTGGGTAGAAAGCGGGTCAAAATGATGACCCGGTAAAAAAGTGGTTACTTTGTTAAATTTCATTCAAAGGGAATGAACAAATTAGCTGTTTTAATGGGAAGAGGGTTCAAGCGGATGGTTTTCGGTTCGGCTACAGTGGATTTGGATTTGGATTTGGGTTTGGGTTCGGGTTCTGGTAAGAGTAATGGATTGATTGGGTTCTGGTGTTGTTGATAAGATAATATAATGTGGGATGTTTTATTGAGCTTCTTTGTTTATCTTATTATTGCGTTTTTATCTCTTTTTAAGGGTGTTTGGGATTGCTTATTATTTGACTTCGTGAGTGAATTAGCGAATATAGAAGTTTTGCTTAGCAAATTAGTAACAGTTTTTCGTAGGTACCCTTTAGTTGTGCTACTGTTACTTTGGTAATGTTGATTATCAGTGAAGTTTAATGGTGAAGTTATCCGAATCAGATAGTATGAATCAACGACTTTGAAATAGTTTGTCTAAAAATGATATCAATTAGTTGTATTAGAGGTGGCAAAATGTGCCCAAAAGGAAAAAAATTGGGTAAATGGGTAACTTTTTAAGAAATTTGGGCACATTTAGCCCCCTCCTTTTTTTGAAATGGGCACATATAGAGCATTGAAAACTTAAATGGGCACATTTTTTTCTCAATTGTAGAACATTTCGATCGTTTTACAAAATATTTTTTTTATATAATATAATTAAGTTTTTTAATATAAATAAGATATTACGTTTAAGGAATTTATTTTGTTGTTTTAGGTCTTTTATTAAGCTATTTATATAATATGTGCCCGTTTAAACCCGTGCCCATTCTAGCCCGTGCCCGTGCGAGCCTGGCCTGCCCGTTTTGCCACCTCTATCAGGTATTAAGAGTAGTCACTAATGCCTTTTTTAGTAGGTTCAAATTGATTTCATAAAGAGAAAAACAAAGTTTTTGATTCTGTATTCTTATCAGGATGAGTTTGGCAGCCAATTCCATTATTTTGAACTCATTGAACATAATAAAACATGGCTTTTGAGTCCAACTATTGACTTTCAACTCACTCGACAAAGTTTTTCATAAACTTTCATTAAAAAAACTTATATGAGAGTGTTCACCAATGGCTTTTTCTAAAAATCCAAGTTTAGACAGATAAAATAAACCCATAGTGATGCTTTTTCACATGACAGCAGACTCAAAAGAGTGAACTAAGTAACCTTGAGTTTTTCGAAATGTATATGAGCAACCCGGTTAAGTGTATCGTGTAGTTCCCACAGTTGTGCTATAGATTGTAAATTATGGGCATTTTATCGAGCATACGCAATGCTCAATCTTCTATAAACTGTTTGTCAAACTAACGGGTTTACTTCTTATTCATCGAGAAAACTAATTTTAGTTATTTGTCACATGGAATGAAAAAGAAATGCTCATGATCAAATTTTCATGCTCATAATCATCTTGAAACTCAATGAAAAACTAGCTTTATAATTTAAGCATCTTCTTAAGTAATATTAGACAACTTACGGAACGAAACTCTTTATACTTGCAGACGTATAAACAAATCTATTAACCTAAAAGGGAAACATGTACTCATCACTTTCCATAGTAAACTTGCTGTTTAGCATATGTATAACTTTTTTCGCCGTTGTGTTGTTTACCGTTGTTGTTACCACAACTGGAATTCGAAATAAAGTTTAAAGTCAAGTAAGTTGAGCTAAAAAAAAGTTCATCTAACATAGTTGACTTTGTAAAAAAGTCAAACTGTGTTCTTTTGGAAAAGAAGGTGGAAATCTGATATTAGTTTGGATATTATCATGTTAAAGTTATATACTCAGTAAAGGTTTCATAAGTGATAGTATTATTTTATCATTAACACGTTTTAAGACAGTAATGCACAATTGTGGTGTAAGTATAAAAAAAATGGTGTGAGTATCAACCCCCAATAAAAATAGGTGAGTAATGAATAAAAGGAAAGAGTAGAAGGACCTATTATGTCATATCTCCAGTAACTGAGGTGATGAGTGCGTTTGGTTTGTCGCTATAAATCACAATGGGTATGGGTGTTGGTATAGAGTAGAATGATAATGAAGGGTATGAAGAAACCACCCACGCACATAGTATATGAGGAAACCTTCATATTTGGGTATCCTCATTCCATTATGGTGGGTCTCATAACCAACCAAACAACATTAATAACTTTCAAAGTAGATCCATACCCATACACCCCAACCAAATGGCCCTAAACTTTGAAGGTAAAATCAATGCTTGTAAGTGGGTCAAGAAGATGACCCGAGAGAAAAATGAAGTTAGTAATTTATTTAAGTTTTGGTTTTTCACACTTTGGCCACAAGTACAAAAAAGGGTAAGAAATGAAGAAAAGAAAAGAGTTGAAGGACCTCTTATGTCATATACCTCCAAATTCATTACAGATGATGGATTTGAAGTTTGAAGCCCTTAAACAAGTCTCTCAATCTTTGTTTGGCATAATAATTGAACGTCAAATAATTGGTCATAGGCTATAACTGATGGTTTAATTATTGTATCTTAATTAATTGCTAAACTACCACAAGGAATTCGAAAACCTCCCAAAATATGGTTTGTTTTGGGTAGAAAGCGGGTCAAAATGATGACCCCGGTACAAATGTGGATAGTTTGTTAAATTTCATTTAAAGGGAATGAACAAATTATCTGTTTTAATGGGTGGATTTGGATTTGGGTTCGGGTGTTGTTGTTGATGATGGTATCGAGGATTTTTCGTCACCCGAGGATAATAATGCTAAAGGTAAATGATATACTATTTTTTGGGATGTTTTATTGAGCTTCTTTGTTTATCTTATTATTGCGTTTTTATCTAGTTTTCAGGGTGTTTGGGATTGCTTATTATTTGATTTCGTGAGTGAATTAGCGAATATAGAAGTTTTGATTTCGTGAGTGAAATTAGTAACAGTTTTTCGTAGGTACCCTTTAGTTGTGCTAGTGTTACTTTGGTAATGTTGATTATCAGTGAAGTTTAATTCTACAGTAATCGGAATCAGTATGAATCTGCGACTTTGAAATAGTTTGTCTAAAAATGATATCAATCAGTTAACATCTGTCTAAACACTAAATTTAAGTGATTATTTGCCGTTTCAAAACGTAATTATCAGATATTAAGAGTAGTCACTAATGCCTTTTTTAGTAGGTTCAATTTGATTTCATAAAGAGAAAAACAAAGTTTGTGATTCTGTATTCTTATCAGGATGAGTTTGGCAGCCAATTCCATTATTTTGAACTCTAATAGTAACGAAAAGCTGGACTTAGTTTATGTATGTTGTGGGTGGATAGGGGGTTTTCGGGTTCGGCTACGGTAGATTTGTATTTGGGTTTTGGTTCTGGTAAGAGTACAGTGGATTGATTGGGTTCGGTTGTTCGGCTAAGGGTAAATGATATTATTTTTTGTTTAATGTGATTGTTTATTAGAGTTGCTTTGTTAGTTATGAACTTATGATATGATACAGATCAGGGGATGTTTGGGATTCTTTTATTGATCTTGTTTGTTTATCTCATTATCGCTTTTTTTTTTTTTTTTTTTTTTTATCTAGTTTTGAAGGATTGCTTATCCAAACTGCTTATATGATCTCGTGAGCGAATTAGCAAATATAACAAGCAAATTAACAGTTTTTCATAGGCACCCTTTAGTTGTGCTAGTTTTACTTTGGTAATGCTGATTATCAATCGGTATAAGTTTCAGAATCACAATCGAGTATATGTTCGGTATAAGTTTCGGAATCACAATCCGTATATGTTTCATTGTAGGGTAGAATGATTACATAGAATGGATCTTAACCACCTCTTGTGTCCATAACTTGAAACCCATATATGTCAACCAAACATGTACAATCATAGTTATCATCATTCCCTCATTCCCATACCTCCCAACCAAACGCACCCAATGGTAAAGTAATCGGAATCAGTGTGAATAAGCAAAGACTTTGAAATACTTTGTCTAAAAATTATATCATGATCACAATCAGTTCCAGACACT
This sequence comes from Chrysanthemum makinoi, assembly GCA_910596185.1. Lineage (NCBI taxonomy): Eukaryota > Viridiplantae > Streptophyta > Magnoliopsida > Asterales > Asteraceae > Chrysanthemum > Chrysanthemum makinoi. The sequence goes on along the minus strand of OU343222.1, from coordinate 27,686,614 downwards.
AAGATTAACGGATTATTTGCCGTTTCAAAACGATATTAAGAGCAATCCTAAATACCACTAATGCTTTTTTCAGTAGGTTCAATTTGATTTCATAAAGAGAAAAACTACGTTTGTGATTCTGTTTTTCTTATCAGGGGCAGCCAATAACATTATTTTGAACTCTAATAGTAACGAAAAACTGGACTTAGTTTCTGTATGTTGTGGTCGATGGACTTACGAGTAACCGTTGATTACTTCATTGTGTCTATTGTGTAATCTATTCAGTTAGTCTTATGATAATGTAGCAAGTCTGATGTATTTAGGGAATTGGTGCCTTTGGGCACTTGGGCTACAACTTACAACCCCTTTGGACGGTTACCAATGATTTTTCATATCTGAATAATGAAATGAGATTGTGTTTATTAACAGGGGATATTTTATGTAATCCATCATTCCACTTTGTAACTCATTACTGTAAACTAATTTGCAGTCAGACGTATCTTAAACCAGTGTGCTAATTACTATCATGCATGCTTGTTTATCATTCCCATATTCACTAGTTGTTATTATTGCTAAATGCAGATGGGACTCTTCCAACACAACACTATTCAGTTAGTAACAGTCCCAAATTCCCGCTTACCGGACTAGGTGTTTTGACCAGAGAATCTGGACAAAGAAAGCAAAATCTCTCAAATGTCTCAAACGCGCCAGAATCTATAATTACAAGCTACAGCAAACAACCGTTTCCAAAGTTAACCGTCAGTCCTCTTAGAAAGTTTCAGCTTATTGATTCTGACTCTGATTCTGATATTCCTTCTATCAGTAAAGTTGCTACTAACAAGACCAGCAATAAGTCGGAATCTTATTTGAACAAGGAGCATTCTATAGGATTAAATCAGCAGAGAAAAGTAAATGAGTCACTCAATACTTTCACCAGAAAAGATTTATGGGAAGATTTTAAACATGAGAAGATTTTCCATATCCCGACACCTGCACTGGATGAGGTCTGCGAGGAATATTTTAGTTCTCTAAAAGACAAATATAAAGCTTAGAGTAAAGTTGGAAAAAGTAACCATAATGGTCATGTTATCGACAGTGTAATAGATTTAGATGATCCTCGCCCGCCATTTTTTCCATAATGATTTGAGGATCCAAGAGCTTGTTCGAACCCGTTTGTGCAACTTTTTCCCATTAAATGCAGAAAATAGAGGTTCTGAGCTTCCCAGTACATTGAATATCGATTACATGTAAGCTAATTCTGTTATATTACTGATAGTTATTGAAGGAGTTATTTGCATAAAAGATTAGCTATTTTTTCATAAAATCCTTTATCATGATTCATGTATTTTTGTGTTGCATTTCTTGTGTTTCTAGGGGTCAATTTTGCAGTGGTGACAAAAAAAAAACATGTTGCTAAAACTAATAAAGCCGAGACAAGCTTATCAAGGAAAAATTCAAGAAAATCAAAAACTCAAGAAACGTCACAAGGTTTCATGAATCCGAAAGTTAATGCTGCGAAAGGGATCACAAAAGATGCTGGGAAAAGAAGGGTTCAAGCGGATGTTTAAGCTACAGGGCATTGGTTCACAAATGGCGATGGGAAGAGGGTAAGTTGGAAAGTCCCTGTTTTGTTATTGTAGTCATTTCAAAGCGAGAAACTGTTAGAACCAAATATGGGTCGGGTGTGGGTTTGGATTGGCATTTCAGAACACCTTAACTAGAGAACGAATGTTTAAGCAGTTACGTCAACTATGTCAATCCTAACCCGTTTACACATAATCTGAACATCACCTATTCAACCCATTTTTCTTAACTGGTGGGTGAGTCAACTTGTTCAACCTATTTAACTTATTTAACCCATTTAACCCGTTACAAACATAATTTATCTATAACTTTAAAAAGCTCAAACAGTGGGCCAACCTGTTTAACACACACAGCCCAAAAAGTGTTTAGACCAGATCCTAACCTGTTTATTTCCATGTTGGGGTCATGTTTCGTGTAAGGAATTTCCATCGTTTGATGGCATCTTTTTATGTGTTGTATTATATAAATAGAATTTTTTCTTGTACTTTCAGGTTTATGTTGCTATAAACGGGCAAGAGATGACTGGCAAAGCTGCTTACATTCACTATAAAAAGGTGCTAACTTTCTCACCTTGTTTTGCTTCATTATAATAAACTTTATGTTTACTTATCTTTTTTGTGTAAATATGATATGAGCTAAATAAAGAAGCTTTTGTCCTTTAGCAAGTCTGATTTCTATTATCATTAAATTTTGACAGGAGAGTGGAGGAGGATTTAAAAATAAAAAGGCTAAGAAAACTTCCACCAAGAAGAAATGAGTGTTGACCACTTGTCTTGAAATGTGAGATTGGTATATAATCATGTTGAGACATTAAGAGTATGATTTGGATTGTTCAAAGGCAGTTGATACTAGTATCTATCAATCTACAAATGGAAACTTTCAGAAGTGTTGGTGAAGTTTCTGATGCTGCTTGGTACCGGAAAACAGAGAATGTAAAGTGGAAGCTTTTTAAAATTTAAGTTGTAGTCCAGACCTTTTCTCTTACTAATAAACATATTTTAGATCTGGGTTTAGTGTCTCTAAAAGATAGTTTGAAGCTTTCTAAGAACTCTTACTGTTACAAATTGATATCACTCTGACAGAATGAAATTTGAGTCTAAAGTTTGCTAATTTGAAGCTCGAGTTATGCAACATCAGGAGTGTATTTGATGATTAAATATAAAAGGTAACATTTCATGGTGGTTTTGTAACAAAATGGAGGTTGATTTCATCTGTTTAAAAATCCAGATCAAATTGGGTCAAGAAGATGACACGTGAAAAAAAAGTTCACTACAATGTTAGTTTTCGTCAAATTGTTAGTAGTTATACTTGCAGGCTCTCAACTTGTAGAAAATCTTTTTAACTATTTTTGAGGTCTATTCATTTTATGATGCCAATGTAATATTTGATTTTACTCGTTCAAAGATCCATCAATCCAATTAGATTAGTTAACATGTCTATTTTTCTAATTATTAGAACAGGTAATTTTATGGAAGTAAAGTTCATATTGGTTTGGGAAAGTAATAAAATGGTATGTTGAAGTCAAAGTAAAAAACGAGTGATTCATGTGAGCTTAGCTGTATCTCTTAAATGAATCTTATCTTTCTTGACCAAATAACAGCCTTATGTTATTGAGTCTTTGTCTTCTCAATATACACTTGATAATCTTACCCATGTTTCTTTACAAATAGTTAAGATAATTCTCTCAAATACAGACCGATACTTAGATTACAACTAGAATGGCGTCTACTTCATCTTCATCCATTCAAAAGAGCTTCAAGTATGATGTTTTTTTGAGCTTTAGAGGTGATGACACCCGTAACAATTTTGTTGGCCATCTTTATGAAGCTCTTCAGCGCAATTGCATTGAAACGTATAAGGATGACGAGAAAATCGAGCAAGGAAAACCGATCAAGGACCAGCTCTTCAAATCCATTGAGGACTCAAGGTTTTACATCATTGTTTTCTCAAAGACTTATGCATCTTCATCTTGGTGCCTAGATGAGCTTGTCAAGATTATGGATTGTAAGAAGACGACCGAGCAGAACGTTTATCCTGTCTTTTTTGATGTGGAGCCCACAGAAGTCCGCTATCAAAGTGGGGCAGTTAAAGAAGCCTTTGCCGAACACGAAAAGAAGGAGGCTGCAGGAAAATGGAGAGAGGCTATGAAAGAAGCAGCTAATCTGGCTGGGTGGGAGTTGAAGGCCACAACTAACGGGTAATACAGTTTCATTCAATTTTCTTCATCATATATCTCTGTAATATTTTGCCTAACCTGTATTTATATATGTTAATCCTAATTGTTTATGTGCACTTTGAGAAACCTAATAATATAACCTTTAATTAATGATACAGGGATGAATCTAAACTGATCCGAATAATTGTTGATGTTATTTTCGAAAAGAAATATTCCACTCTTTCGAACACTGATGGAAACTTAGTGGGTATGGAGACCCGGATCAGAAATGTTCTTTCATCTTTAGATATTGGCACCCAAGATGTTCGCATGATCGGAATCAAGGGGATGGGAGGTGGGGGGAAGACAACTCTAGCCAGAGCTGTTTATGATCGATTATCAATTATTTTCGAAGGAAAAAGCTTTGTTGAGAATGTAAGGGAAGTTTCAAAGCCTTCTTTGTCTGGTTTAAAGAAGCTTCAAAAACGGATACTAAAAGATGTGTTAAATAAACAAGACATCACTTTTAGTAGTGTTCATGACGGGAAAAACATGTTGAAAGACATGATGAGTCGTAGAAAGACACTTGTTGTTTTAGATGATGTTGATCGTATAGAACAGCTTGAGGCGTTAGCGGGCGAGCCTGAGTGGTTTAAAGTGGGAAGTAGAATCATCATTACCACAAGAGATGAGCAAGTGTTGTTAGCCCACTGGGTGAACTTCGTTCATGACGTCAATCTGTTATCATCTACAGAAGCGATTTGCCTCTTCAGTAGTTATGCATTTAAAAGAGACATTCCAACTCAAGGGTACGAAGAGCTATCAAGACAAGTTGTACAATATGCTCATGGTCTACCCTTAACGATCAAAGTTTTGGGTTCGTTTCTTTGTGGTCAAGATGAGTATGTATGGAAAGATGCCATAAAAAGACTACAAACAATTCCATTGAAAGCAACTATGGAAAAATTGGAAATAAGCTTTGATGGTCTGGAGGATGATTACAAAGAAATATTCGTAGATGTTTCATGCATACTAAAAGGTTGGATCAAAGAAGATGCAATTAGAGTGCTTGAAAGTCGTGGATTTCATGCTATATATGGTTTAAGAGTTCTTCAGCAGAAATCTCTTATCACTTATGGTAAATATGGCCAACTAGCGATGCATGATCATTTAGAAGAAATGGGAAGGAATATTGTTCGTCGGTCACACCCCAATGAACCTCAAAGACATAGTAGATTGTGGGTTAATGAGGAAATTAAGTATATAGTGACTAATGACCTGGTAAGAATCAAGTTATGATTTACTTAAAAAAAAAAAAAAAAAAAAAAAACGCTAATACATGTTTGGTCCATGTGATTTGCTGGATATTTCGTTTTTAATCCACTAGTTTAAAAGGTTTCGATTTTGGCTAAAATTTAACATTCATTGCGGGTTCGGTCCAAAATTTCTAACTCCGTTAGTGTGACTATATTTGACCGTTTAACAAAATAAGTTGCTGTCAATTTTCTTATAAAAAAAACACACAACAATTCTCATCTTGCTTTTTGTTTGTGTCTCTAAAAGTTTTCCACAAATTCACTTTCTCCCTCTAATAATCATTCAAAAGTTCATTCAATTCACTCTCAATATGCGTTATTTCATCTTCATTAATTCATTGATTTTGGGCGTTTTGAAATTTAGGGTTCCGAAAAAATTAAGGGGTTTTATTTTTTCGATTTCAGGGTACCCAAGCAACTAAATGTCTATTCTTACTATCATGGGATCTCACAGCTGAAATTGCAGTAAAAGGTCTGGCGAAAATGAAGGATCTTAGATTTATTCACATACGTCTCTTAAAGGATTATTATAAGAGCAATATTGTTCAATTTGATAAAGTTAGCGAATACCTTCCAAGTTCCTTACGATTTATGAGATGGTCAGGATTTCCTTTTTCGAGTTTACCGAATACATTTCAAGGAAAATATCTTGTTCAACTTGAAATGGAAAAGAGCAATATTGTTCAACTATGGGAAGATGGAGAAGGAAAGGTAGAATAATGGTTAATTTGTTGTTTTTCATGATTCATTATGATCCTATATATCTATTGATTTGTCATTGCAGCAATATTAATTCTTTTTTGTACTTATGTTAGGTTCTTCATAAGCTGAAGTTCTTCACTATCAAGCATTCAAAGTTGAGGACCTTTGACTTTAGGTTGGCTCCAAATCTTGAGAGTTTGACTATTATCAGTTGTCATGATTTTGTAGAGCTTTATATGCCTGCTCATTATCTAAAACTCAAATATCTCAACCTCTCTCATTTAAAATTGACAAACCTTCACCTCGGGGATATTCCGAATCTTGAGAAGCTTATACTCGATGGGTGTAATGATTTGGTAGAACTTCAAATGCCCATTGAAAGTCTAAAGCTCAAAGAGCTTAACCTTCAAACTTTCAGCAATTCAAAGTTGAAGACCATTCACCTTGGGAATACTCCAAATCTTGTGAGGCTTATACTCCAAAGGTGTAATGATTTGGTAGAACTTCAAATGGCCGTTGAAAATCTAAAGCTCGAACATCTCGAACTCACTCATTCAAAGTTGACAAACCTTCACCTCAGGAATACTCCGAATCTTAAGATGCTAATACTCGAAGGCTGTAATGATTTGGTAGAACTTCAAATGCCTGCTGAAAGTCCAACGCTTGAATGGGTCGACCTCTGTCATTCAAAGTTGAAGACCCTTCACCTCGGGAGTACTCCGAATCTTAAGGTGCTTATACTCGGAGGGTGTAATGATTTGCTAGAACTTCAAATGCCCATTGAAAGTACTCTAAAGCTCGAAGAGCTCAACCTCAGTCATTTAAAGTTGAGGACCCTTGACCTTGGGCTCACTCCAAATCTCAAAAGGTTAAATCTTGAAAACTGTTACGATTTGGTAGAAATTAAGGCTCCCGTTGGATGTCTTAGAAATCTTGCCTTCTTAGACTTAAGTGGTTGTGGGAGTTTTAAGTCTTTTTTGTTTGACAAACAACTTGATTCACATGACGTTGGTTCTTTATCTGAGTTACATCTGATTGCAGAGCCCACAAATGTTTGCTCATTGCACTCCGACAATAAATTTCCAAAGTTACAGTTTTCATGTTTTTATAAAGATGATCCCGGCAATATCCCAGAAGCACCCCGAGATCTTGACCAGTTAGAATGTCTACAGGAACTAATGTTTTCATCTACAAAGATTAGAAGTCTTCCAGATAGCATTTGTATGTTGATGCATATGAAAGCTATCAGACTTAAATCTTGTTGGCATCTTGAGAAATTACCGGAGAACCTTGGCCGATTACAGTGTTTAGAGGAGCTAGACCTAACAGAGTGTATAGTTTTACGAGATATACCAAACAGCATCTGTCAGATGAAAAGTCTGAAATATTTCCATCTCCCTTACTGTTTTCTAGTTGAAAAGTTGCCTGAGGAAATTGGAAGTTTAAAACGGTTAGAAGAGTTAAATATAGAAGGTACGGGCATAAGTCATCTTCCACAGAGCCTTTTTCAGTTGAAACGTCTGCGTATCGTTGGCTTTACATGGCAGCTTCAGTCGTATGGTTTTATAAGTGTAATACAAACATCAACATACGTATCTTTCGCCTACATCTCTTACCATTCTTCAGTCAATCATTTAGAGAAGCCAGTCTTTGATTTTTCATGGCAGCTTCAATCGTATGTACTTTCTCCTTTTTTTTTTATTACTAATATAACTTTACTTAATAATTAAAACTTAGTATATGTGTTACTTATATGACTTGTGCTTGAACTTAAAGAGGTGGTTTAGTCTTGTTTGAACTTCCATTTTTCATTTATCTTTCTGAAAACTTTTCAAATACCTTCATGTAAGAACAATAATTTGGTACTGCAGGTCAGGTACTTTATAAGGTCAAAGTAGTCAATAAACATTTTTACTTGATAATCATCTGTGTATCAAATACCTTAAAACTAAAAGGTTTTTTCTTGGCTTAATCAATCCTTGCCATTACTCAGGCCTTTAAATCAAAGTACAAGGAGGCGGGACTGATGATTCAAGACTACAATATATACAGTTAAATCAAGGTATAGTTATTAACTTTAGAAGTGTACTGAGTAAATTTAACTACTTTTTATAAGCAGTTTAAATTTTTAAAATTAGATAAGTTAATTCATGGAGTTCAGATAACACAGTTGACTTCTTCAGAAAGTCAATTGTGTTCATGATTGGATTTTACGTGATGTTGGAGATAATCATGTTATAATAATATTCAGTAAAGTTTTGTAAGTGTATTTAAAATCATATACAGGTTTTGATTTGCATAAATATCATCTACATTGAGACAAAATGGTGAACCATTAAAATATTTGACTTTTGAGTCAAACTGTTGACTTTGATCAAATTCACCGAGTTTTTTTTATCCAAGTCAGTAACAGAATCAATATTATAGTGTTTACTGTTGTTAATAGAAGCTACTTAAAAGGTTAGAGGAATAAGACGTTATCATCATAGAATGATTTGGGTAAATCCATGTTCGGACAGAGTTTGAAGCTGGGAACACGAGATGAATGACATTACTGTGGAATGTTTAAATCAGTTTGGTTTCAAAGGCATGGATACGGGTGCCGGGCTTTGCTCATCTATAAATGAATAGGGGATTTACATACATCCCCATATCCCAACCAATATTTACATATTTCCCCAAACACAAGTTTTTAATGCATGATGTACAATGCTCTTAAAGCAAGGTTTGGGGAAATATGTAAATATTAGTTGGAATATGGGGATGTATGTAAATGCCCCATGATGAATTTGTGATATTCCATCTATGTAAATGTGCACGCCCTCGTTTCTGTTTTTGCTCCATATCTTAACACTTTATTGTTGATTTCAATTTTTCAAACCCGGGTCGACCCGGCCGGTTCAACCGGTCGGACCGGTGCCCGGCCACAAAAACGGGTAAAAAAAACCGGGTTTCTAAAACCAGGTTAACCGGTTAGACCCGCTGGGTTTTGAGTGACCCGGGTCAACCCGGGGCTTGAAACCCGGCCAGGTTTGTTTTTTTTCAATTTTTTTTTTATAAAAACGGGTTGACCCGGTCGTTAATCTGTCAGGTTTTGTTTTCGTTCTTTATGTTTTGGTATCTCCTAGCTAGTTTGTAATAAATCTATTTCTTTGTTGTTAAAGAAAAGGACATTACTTCTTTCGGTGTAGTACCACATGAAACTTGCATTCATGTTTAGCAGTAATCTGTCGGGATGTATCGATGTTTGTTACAGCCAAATTATATTGAAGAAAAGCTTATTCAAAAGTTGGACTACTTTTTTGAACATATTTGATCTTTAAGTAGGATATTTGTTAATTCCGTATAAATGACTTTTTAAGAAAGTCAGTTTGTTCTTTGTGAAAATGGTGGGAGTTTGAGATGATCATGTTTTTTAAATTCACAAAATAAAGCCGTTTGACTTATCAAAATCAAAGCCATTTGACTTTTTGAGTCAAAGTATTGACTTTCATCTTTTTTAGTTGACGTGTACTAATGAACATATCTGAGAGCTATTAATGATATTGAACATGTAGCTTACAGTTTGGTTACCTACCATCTCGATATTGTTAGAAAATTGGGCTTCATATTGTCTATTTATGGACTCGGATCTTATCTGGGTCAAAACCGGGTCAACAAGATCACCCATACTATAAATTGCTAACATCTACTATGTTTTTACACTTTTAACCATGGAATTATTAAAATAGGTGAACATTGCATATGCAGTCCTTCAACTTGTTTTTAGACCGAAGTTAATACTATTTTTAGAAACAATGTAAGTAAGTTAGAAGCCTCTTAACACTGCTAATGCATTAAATTTGGACGCATAAGCATTCTTACTAATGATACGTGCCGATGCTTAAAAGAAAATGTGAAATTTAGTTTAAAATATTCTATATTAGTTCAAAATTTTAGTTCATTAACCAGTAATCAAGCCTTCATCTCCTATTTCACTCCCGTTCCAATGAGCAACACAAAGCTTCTTTAATCCCTTACAAGTCTCAGCAACACTAATGAATCCAACATTGGTGCATCAACAATACGTAAAGCATTTAAATCACGACATTTAGATAACGATGAAACAGTCACATTAAGTTGTTCCAAATGAACCTCAACTAAACAGTTATCATCTGGAATCATCTCCAATGCCCTGTCCCACTTTTCACTACAGCAAATGAACTTCAAACTTTTCAAATTCGCTAATCAACGGTATGAATAATCATTCATTAAAAACACTCCTCCTAAGTTTAATAAACGGAAATTTGGCGGACATCAGGATAGTTAAATAACCTCTTAAAAGACAAAACCTCTAGCTGACTAGAGTTATCTAACAGCCCAAACATACCTAAATCACTAAACGAACAATAAACACCTGAAAATTCCTTCAATTTTAGTAAAACAGCCCATACCTGAATCAGTTAATTGATTACACGCGCGAAGTTTGAGGTTCGTGATATTAGGACACATGGATGTGATACGGATCATATCATTATTGTGTATGCTAATAACGGATTTACAGTCGACACAGAGAACGAGTTGTGTGTGAAGAAGGCAATGGGTAGAAAGCGGATCAAAATGATGGCCCAGATACAAAGTGGATACTTTGTTTTAATAATTGTTTTTTTTCACACTTTGGCCACAAGGTTTTTAATAAAATGATGATCCCTCACAGATGCAACTAATAAACCTTATATATGACCCTCGAAATGCAACCTTGGACCTTCTCGTGTGTTGTGAACATCCTGGATAGGATCGTAACCCTTTCGTGAACAACCACCTGAAGAAGCTTTTAACCCTTGAACCCTCAGTGAGTGATCTCTTTTGTAAATGATGATCTGGGTTCACACTCACACCCTTTTACTGTGGGTTTTTTGTTAAATGATAGTATCAAATAACCAAAACCAGCTTAAATTTTCTAACAGTTATTTGACAAAACCAGCTTCAATTTTTAGTTTGTATCAAAGTCTCATTTTACTTATTAAAAACGATGGGAATCTGCATATGCATATGAAACAATATTCTTGACAACCCAACAATTAAACTTTAGGAAGAAACCAATAATTACGTTATAAACAAGAAGGGACTAGTGTCATCCGCCTGATTTCATTGTTCTTTTCAAGGAAATATTTACTACATCTAATCAACGAATAAGCAATTTTATGGCCTCTTATTCTATATCAAATAGGGATCCTTTTTTTTCTCCATCTTGTAATTGTAAGCAAACCCATGTTGTTCACACTAACGTCATTTGAACCATTGTCCTCTAAAGACAAACTATCACTTTGATCATACAAGCGTACGTTTGATGGCATCTTCTTCAACACCGTCTACTCAAAAGAACTTTAGGTTATTTTTTTTTATTTTTTTTTAATTTTTTTGGAATTTTAGAAGTTAAGACACCCTTAACAACTTTGTTGGCCATTTTTATCAGGCTCCTAAGCAAAAGGGCATTGAAACATACAAGGATGATGAGAAAATCGAGAAAAGGAAACCGGCTGATGACTAGCTCATCAAATCCATTAAGGAATCCTCACACATTTATCGTGAAGGGAGATCTCTATGTCAAATTGATATCGGTGTAGAGGAACCTAAGGTAATTGTAGAAATTGATGTAAAAAGTTATGAGCTTAGCTCATCATATTATCTTGAAGTACGTGTCAAGTATACGCTAAGTGCGCAAATATTGGATATGGTTTTCTCCCCTTCACATCTTCTTCTTTTTAGGAGTTATAGAGAAGGATGTCGTAGACCTACTACAGGTTCGAAAGTTCTCCGTGGCTCAAAACATTGGGGCACGAGTTTTTGTTCACATCTTTAGTATGATTAGTTTTGCTATAGAGAGGAGTGGGGGACTCGGATAGTATCTCACTTTCTCACTAATTTCTCGTAAATATCCCGAATTTATAATAAAATAAATAAAAGTAATAGTAGTAGGTAGTAGTGGCGGCGGTGGCATCGGTAACAGTGGTATTAGTAGTAGAAAAAGTAAAAGAAATAATGAAGGGAAGACTATTTTAGTAATTCTCATTACTAGGAAGAGGGTATTATAACAATTTCACAACTTTTAACTGGTCATTAACAGTTAACGATAAAAAGATCAAACCCGCAAGGGGTATTATATTTTGGAGGATACCTGAAACTTTTCAAACTATTAGATTAAAAGTGAAATACCTGAAAAACCACAGGGACTAAAAATGTAGATAACTGTAAAACTGATTAATACTAGAACATACTTTATGGTCATCACATTATTTTTTATTTTTATTATTTTTAAGGTACCCAAGCAACAAAATATCTACACTTCTGGTCACTAGATTTCAGTGCTGAAATTGCAATGAAATGTCTAGCAAAAATGAAGGATCTTAGATTTGCTCTACATCTCGGTAATAAACAAAGAAATATTTATTGTTTAAAATGGAAATTTGTTAGCGAAAACCTTCCAAGTTCCTTACGACTTATGAGATGGTCAGGAATTCCTTTTCCGAGTTTACTGAATACATTTCAAGGAAAAAATCTTGTTGAACTTGACATACTTGGCGGCAATATTGTTCAACTTTGGGAAGATAGAGAAGAAAATGAAGAATAATGATTAAATTGTTGTTTTTTCATGATTCATTATGATTCTATATATTTATTGGTTTGTCATTGCACCAATATTAACTGCCTTTTGTACTCGTCTTAGGTTCTTCATAAGCTCAGGTTCCCGACCGAACCTTACTGGTTAAAAACTGAGGACCTTTCACCTTGGGAATACTTATATTAAAACTCGATAGGTGTAAGGACTTTGTAGAGGTGGTTCATGGCTAAGGGCAAAGGTGGGGAAGATGCAGTAGGTCATCAACCCCTTTCTAAAAAAATTAATTAAAAAACAAAAATGTATGCAATTAAAAAAAAAAATGGTGGTATTTTCGTTAATTGGCCATTAAAAACATTTTTAGATGTATTTTCATAAATTGACCCTCAAAGTTTATTTTTTAGTTCCGCCCTTGTCATGCCACCCCCTCCCCCACCCAACGAGCCAAAAAAAAAATGTGAATTGTTAGTATAAATCTTTTATTGTTGTGACAAGTTATGTATGCAATACATTTTAGCCCCTCATAAAATTGTGAAAACTATTAGTTGATAAAAGTTGGGTTTAGCCCGTTTAGTTATTAGGGTTAGGTTAGTTTTGTAGTTTATTTAATATTAGCTTCAAGACCAGCCTTGATGGGCGGGCTAGCTCTATAATTAAGTTTAAATTAATATTAAATGATTAATTTTTGAATTTGTTTATCTCTACAAGTATATGACTTGCGCTACGTCTTAGCTTCGTACGGGCATGGTGCTATGTCGAAGAGGAATGCTTTACCTGCTTCACCTTTAAGGGGAAAAAATAATTACATAAGTATGCCGATAAACCTTAGATTCACTTCTTTCAACCAATCCATTATAATCAAGGCCTTGAATCTGCCAGAGATATGTAATAAGTGTAACGAGTATATGACTAAAGTCAAAGCACGTATAATCACAACAGGCTGAAGCATATTTAATAAGTTGTGATACACTTCAACACCCATCTTCATCGCTTCCTGAAATAAGAAGCATGAACAGAAAGAATCAGAAACTCATGCATTTTGCAAGCTTGTTACATGCGTGTGAACCTCCATTGACACAAAACAAACACTCCCCGTTTTCACAGCAATAACAACCAAATATCTTGTTCAAAACGCATCTAAAGTCTTAAAAACGATAACAATATTGTGATCTTCCATGTAATAAAAGAATCTTGTAAAATATATACATAAAGAATGCACGAAATTATTTGAAAACCGCATGTAGAATTGAAATGTGAATTTTTCATTATAAGACCTAGCCTATATTGACCTATTCGTACCGAGATGGGTCGATTTGGTATGTATTTCATTGAGCAAGTGGTCATTATAGGTAACTTCCCAAAGAGCCCACTCATAAATACCTAAGCAGTTTTTATAAGCCATACCAAACACCCCCTTTAAATAGAGATCATAATCATAAACAGCATTCCATAGTTACATATTCATAATCTCAAACAACCCTTTATAAGCAATTCAAAAAGCCCAAACAGTACACAATTTTAGTTGCCAAGCATTGATATATAAACCAATCAAGTATGGAGTTATGCGAGGCCTTAGTAACGAATGTAAAACTAAACGTTGTGTGATGATTTCTATATTTAATAAGATGAATACACAAATTTGTAACCAATTTTAACAGCGCACAAGCTAAGTAGGTGACACACGTTCAACACAAATGGTCATTATAGGATCATCGATTCATATCTTTTTAGACGCTAGTGTTAATCTTTCATTTGATTAATAAGAAACAAAACGTTATTATCATGGGTGCGTTATTTTAAGCTTGCATTAGACAGCATAGTGTGATTTTGATTATACATATATCTATAGAAACTTAGTGCTATCCACTGAAGCGTAATGCATTTCACCTGTATTTATACTGCTACTTAAAACGGTGCCGTGATGGTTCTACTTGATTGATTTTTCAAATTTAAAGTCATATAGTAATCAACTTTGTAGTATTTGACAAAAAAAGTGATTCTAGTTTTTTGAATACAAAATGTCAAAAGGCTTAGATTCCGATAAAAAAAAATCAAATTAAATGAGAAATTTGATACCTTAAGTCGTTTGTCACTTATATAAAATCACAAATTAAAAAAAAAATGTTCTGGTCTTACCTTGTAAAGTAGGCTATTGACTTTATTTGTGGTGGCATCCCTTATCACGCTTGGTTCTAGCCTACACTTTGATGGTGTACAATGTTAATTTGCATCATAGCACAAGTTCCACAAATATAAACAGACCCATGAGACCCATCATTGTGTTTTTGTAGCATCATGGATACAATTAAATTTCAAAGGTACAAATAACATCATCTCTCGACTTGAGTTCCAGCCGATTTCTGACTTAATAAAATGCCAGAAACAAAGAAAAAGCTAGACGTGATATTTTTTATATTTATTATAGTTTATGTGCCGGTATATTACTTGAAAATATTAGATTAGTGCTAACCAACTTGAATAGTTAAAATTTCATGTCCCGTTAATATACGGAGCATGTATTGCTAATGAGGTACAAAAGAAATCATTGCTTAACGATACTATGCATGTAAAATTTACCTCCGTAGTAAGAAGACATTTCACCAGTTGAGAAGACACTACAGTATGACATAAGACAGCAAGCAACTATGAAAGGCCATAAGCAGACAAATACTATTAAGAAAATGTACAGTGATTAGGAAGTATACTTACCTTTGATAGGATTTTCATTGAAGAAAGCACTTTTTCCGTCAATGGCAGTGAAAAGCTGTTAAATAATACATGTATATGGTGCCTGTTTTAACCGCTAGTTGCCCAATATGTTTTCTATAAAAAAAATGCTAAATTCTAAATGCTTCGCACCAAACATACCCATAAGCTACCTATGAGTACTCTCTTTAGGAAATAGTGTTTAGGTTTACATATTTTGTAATACACTAATTGTAACACCCCCAATTTCGTGATACGCAGCAGAATTCAAACTGGGTGTTACTTCATGGCACAACAGTTATAATAATAGAAAACGAACTCTATTTGAGTGGTTTTAAAAGATTTATCATTCGAATATCAGAGTTTACAAAATGAGGTCCCAGTAGATTCGTAGTTTATTAAATAAGGTTTCAAATGATAATAAAATTTATAGCCTTCTTGAGTATCTGTACTCCTCCGTGCCAGCCTCGTTCATTATGGACCTGAGATAAACATGCTAAAAGTGTCAACACAAAGGTTGGTGAGTTCATAGAGTTTGTTGCGAATAAGTTGAAAAGTCTATATAGAATGTGAAGGCATTGTAAATCCACTCAGTTACAAATCCCGCCCATACAAAATTTGCAACCTGTGTGTTCACAACCCATTGCTAAAATACAATATGAGTAAGACAGTTGATTTCTCAATAGTTCAAGTTTGGGTGAATATTTGTAATAAATACAAATATTAATAAAATAAGCAGTGGGTTACATTGTTTTTTTTTTTGGTTAAAAGGGATTTTTCACCCTGGTAAAATATAGTGGGTTACATTGTTATACACCTAAGTTCGTTTGTTTGCCCTAACCGGGTCAATCACAAAAGATAGTTTGTTTGTTTACTCTAACCGGGTCAAAGTTGAGTGAATCCATAGTGTTTGTATAATAACCAGTTGAACAAAAGTTTCAAGTTTGAGAAACAGTGGGCTACGTTGGTATACACCCATAACAGAAACAGTGGGCCATGTTGTTAGCACCCATAAGTTCAGTAGTTGCAGTACCTTATCATGATTACAGTACCGTGTTATTGCTCTAAGTCTCATGAACGCAAACCTTAATAGGTGTGTGATATCATAAAAATGATATAAGTAACAGGCATCATAAAAATGACGTAAGTCACAGTGCCCTCGTGCTAGGAGTTTGCCAATTTCTTAGTTGTTCTTCAAATAAAGTGCATTTGGCAATCAATCCGGCTAGCACCAAGGCGATCTATCCGGCTAGCTCAAATGGGGCGTCAACTGTCAATAGATCTATTCACGATATTCGCGTTCACTCGCAAGTGAAATAAAGGGTCATGATATGAGGGACTTTAGTGGCAAAAGTGTGTCATAGGCAATAACAATCAAGATAGCATACAGAAAAATACTTGTGTTCGGGTTTGCAGCATACACATATAAAGAATTATGTACTCACAGTAATATGGGAGTTTAGAATACTTTTGAAAGTAAAAGCAAGTAGTTGAACATGTATCTCCTCCAAAAATAGTATAAAACGATTGAAAATGGGGCTATAAAACTCACTGTAATATGTAAATGGTTAAGCATGTATCTCCCCCAAAAATAGTACAAAACAATTGAAAATAGGGGCCATGAACTCACCTTAGCATATAGTGACATACGTAATGCAACGATGTCAAGGAGCTATGTAGTTATCTCGGTCGAAAATCACATATCGTTCAAGGACCGATATTTCACGGTGAGATATCGGTGAGATATCGGTTTTTTATATTATCTAGAATATTAACTATATATATAAATACCCCCTACCTTCCCACTCTCTCATTTTCACTCTCTTCACTCTCTCACTACAAAACACACACACATATTCCTCCTTTCTCTCTCTATATTTTCCGGCCAACCCATTAGGGTTCCGGCGCCGTCTTCATTTCCGGCCAACTTTCCGGCGAACTCCAACATTTACACCACCTATCCTAGATGATAGATCAAGGTCTCATGGTTCTATTTTCGTGCCACACGCGTTTTGAAACACCTTAACGCCCTAGATCGAGATTTTAAGATTCGGAGATTAGGGTTTTCACCTTATAACGAATCATTAAAGGTTCAAGTGGGTTTTTTAATTCGGTTCTTTTCAGTTGGGTTTTTTTTACAGATCTTGGTGTTAAAAAAAAAGTCAAAATATCACCAAAATATCGAAAATATCGCCGATTTTCAAAATATCGTCAAAATATCGGAAAATATCGCCGATATTATCGGATCCGATATTTTGGACCGATATTTTGAACCGATATTTTTTCTAGGTCCGAGATGCGAGATATCGACGATATATCGGCGATATATCGCCGAGATTAACTACATAGTCAAGGAGTATGACAGAACAGTATAAAGAAGTATAGTGCAGTGATACGGAATTGGCATAACCTAAAGAATATAAGCTTGTCTCAAAATATGACACGCGAATAGTAATTGATGTGTATAAGTTTCAAAAGATAATACGTTTAAGTTTTCGTGGAAGTTTCATATCAATGTTTGTAAAATGTTTAGTATCATCATTCGTGTGGTGGTATAAATCATAGAGTCAAGACAAACGCACGCCAAAGTATAAAACGTATAACACAAGTACAACAGGAAATAAACACGTAAGGATCAAATAGTAATAGAAAGTAAGTAAATGATTAACTTTAGGGCGTTTACCCAGTATCCCCAAATAATGAACGTTTTAATACAAAAAGTAAAGAGAGAAAGTTTTATATTTAATAAAACTATACTCTTCGTTTTATGATTGGATTTTGATCAAAATAAGTTTTTAACGACAATAAGTATATAAATAAAAGTTTGATATGATTCGTTATTCAAAACACATTCCGATGATAAGTAATATGACTAAATAAGTTTAAAATAACTTAACGGATTGAAAGTGTCAATAGTTATTGGGCTTCACAGTCCAATAATAGCTCGTTAAAGAGTTGTCTAATATGAAATCTAATAATAATCCGTTAAGGGGTATTCCAAAATAATAAGTCTAAGTCTGTTATGTCCGATATTCTAAGATCTGTAAGGTATATTTACTGTTCAATGTCAAGTCTCAAAGTAAGTCTAATAAGTTTGTCCAATACGCAGTCCAAACGATATTAGTCCGATAATGTCAACTAGATGTCCAAAGTATATAATCCGATCAAAGTCTTAGTCCGATTTTATAATTCGTTAAGTATTAATAAAACCCAATTCAAGTATATATCCCAAAATATTAACACAATCTAATACGTAAGGGGGCTAGCAGTCCATGAACAGACATACACCCTATTTAACTTGTTAATACATCTCTTTATAAAACTAAAATTAGATCAAACTATACCACCTCTTGTGGGTTCCGAACCCGCAACCTCTTGGTCGTGACCAATAAAAACAAACACCCCTGGTACAGCTTAACAAACACACCCTCTTGGTGTTTACTATTAAAATGACAACAAACAAATACCACCCTTTGGTTTTGTTTTAGAACATGCAACAAACACAGCCCCTTGCGGGTGCAGTTTTGACTGAGAACAAACAACATACCCAAAGTGGGTTCGACAAAATCAACAAACAGCAACAACGACACCCCTTCGGGGCTGTCATGTACCGAGCCAAACAAACACCACCGTGGGTGGTTTCTCTGGTTCGAAAAAAATAAAACAAACATACCCTTCGGGGTCTTTTATCCCCTTCGACCCGAGAGTAAGCAAAACCCTCTCTCGAGTCACAAGTATACCCTAAACAAGAAGTTCCACATTAGTTTAAATGAACGCTCTTATAAGTTATATGCTACGGTGTGGGTCAAAGCAACAAAACCAAGTGTACCCTTGTCGAGCTGGTGGTTGTACTGAGCCGAGACACAAACCAGACGCACCCCTTGGGTGGGTGGCTGTACCAAGAGCAGCGAACACCCCTTTATGGGTTGTTGCTGTGAACCAAGAAATCTTACACACCCTCTAGGGTGTTTCATTGACAGACAACAATAATAAACTTATCACATAATTTCATAAACCTCGCGCAAACACAGAACAGCCAAACCATATAATAACTTATCACATAATTTCATAAGCCAAACTAAAAGAAACTTAACCATAAGCAAATCGATAACCACTGTGACCATACGGGTCATCCTGAACCCAAACGGGTCGACTGATTCGAAACTCTATACGGGTTTACATCCGACCCGAGACCCAAATCAATCAAACAAACACCGTTTTGTTAATCTTTACCACATATGAGAGACGGTCTTGATGATGATGAGGGAGGCGGCGTGGTGATGGTGGTGGCTGTGGTTGCTAACTCGAAACAAACAAACCCCAATCACAAACCTAACGTGACCCTTATCAAAACCCTTAAATTAAACACACCCTTGGCTCCTCTTGATGGTGATGGCAGCAGGAGGTGGGTGGTGGCAGCTGTGTGGTTGGTGGTGAGGCGGTGGGCTGTGATGATAAGAGAGAATCTGATTTTAATTTTTTTAGAAAGTAGTATAGGCGGTTTAAGGTTTAGGTGGATAAAGTGTGTATCCCGTGTATTTCGTGTCCCGTTGAGCTAGAATGTGAACTCAATACGTTGGTTTGGTAATTGCAAGAAACATATTTCTGGAAATGTTTTTATAAAAATAATATAAAAACGAAACAATTGATTCCGAATAATAATTATCAGGATTAAACCATAACTAATGCGGTGTCGGTTACGCGTTATATGTAGTTTTCATGTTTTACGAGATAACTTCTCGTTAAATAGATAAAGATGAACGTAAACGTTAAGAGAATAACGATTCGATACAGAGCGGATCACTTATCTTTAAAAAATTACCGGTTTCAGTAATTGTTTTTACGTTGCGGTAAAAGTCAAATAGTCAAAAGTCGAAGGGTAAAATAGTCATTTTACCTTATAAAAATTTACGTCACATTAGTTTGTTGTTGTGATCAGGTAAACTGATAACGTTTAATCTTTAAAAAAAATTGACGTGAAAAACGGATAAGTATTCTTTCGTTAAAATATTATATTTTTTTGATACAAAGTGAAATTTACCGGTGGTTACACTAATGCTTGAAGGTTGTCATTTTTATAATACAATAATGTTGACCATACAAACCTCACACAAACATCTACAAAAGGTCAATTTTTGTATTTGTGTTAAATGGCTTAAACATGCAATGGTCCTACAGCGAGAACTAAATTGTAACATTAAATGTATTAATCATGAGTATATTCCTATCTACTAAATAAATGCATAGAAAACAATATATTCGGGGTGAAAACTTTTTCCCGGGTACTTGTATGCCTTGTCATGATATAATATGATAGTAAATACTAAATAGTAAAGAAAGCAACATGTTAAGCCTAATTACCTACATTAATCACGATCACTTCCGTGCACACAAATGTCCACTGTCAATTTGGTCCGTTTATCAAGTTCAAAATTTGGCCATGAAGGCGGAGAGGTTGGCTTCTAAAAACGAGGTTGGGTGTAAACGGTCGACTTTGGAGAGTTCAAGTACTTATGGAGGTCGGCCCAATCAAAGCCAACTTGCCCTCCCTAGTACTACTACTTCTAAGGCCGGTGGAAGTGGGGTTGACAAAGGTAAGGAAGTTCAAACGGCTAAATCTAATCCTTATGCTAAACCGACGGGTGAGAAATGTTTTAGATGTGGTGAACCGGGGCATAGGTTGAATGTTTGTCCTAAGAGGAATACACTCTATACATCGGAGATTGAGAATGATGGAGTGTTTGGTGATGAGCCATTTCAAGAGGAAGATGAACTTGAGTACACACCACCATTGGATGGAGAATTGGAACAAATGACGTGTGTTATCCAACGGACTTTGTGTTCGCCAAAGGTTAGTAATTCCACACAGCGTAATAAGATTTTTCAAACTAAGTGTTTGGTTAAAGAGAAGATTTGTTCCATTATTATTGATGGAGGGAGTTGTGAGAATTTGGTGTCTAAGGCCTTGGTTAAAGCTTTTAAGCTACCAACCGAGCCTCATCCCAATCCATATCAAATTGGGTGGATTAAGAAGGGACCGGCGATTAAGGTGACTGAAATTTGTAAGGTTCCTCTTGCTATTGGGAGGCACTATAATGAGTTGATTACTTGTGATTTGGTAGATATGGAAGCATGTCATGTTTTGCTAGGACGACCATGGCAACATGATGTGGATGCTACACACCAAGGTAAGTAAAATATGTATTTGTTTAAATGGAGTGGGAAAAATATTGCTATGTTACCTTTAGGTGTCAATTCTCCCAGAAAGAAAGTGGAAAGCAAGACTTTGGTGACGATGGTGTCATCACCAAAAGAGTTTCAAGCCGAAAGGAAGGAGACGGGGGTTTTGTATGCTTTGGTAGTGAAGGGGGTTGAATATGGTATGGATAATGTGATTCCGGAAGTGGTTAAGTCCGTGCTTGAAGAGTTTAGTAAAGTAGTCTCGGATGATACACCGGATTCTTTACCACCATTGAGGAACATTCAACATCAAATTGATTTTGTTCCTGGAGCAAGTTTGCCAAACCTTCCTCACTATGGGAAGGTAGAAGAATTGTTGAGAAAGGGGCATATTCAAGAAAGCATTAGTCCTTGTGCGATTCTGGCACTTCTTACACCGAAGAAGGGTGGCATTTGGAGGATGTGCGTCGATAGTCATGCCATCAGCAAAATCACGGTAAGGTATCATTTTCCTATTCCACGTCTTGATGATTTATTAGATCAACTTTCGGGTGCTAAAATGTTTTTTAAGATTGATTTGAGGAGTGGGTACCATCAAATTCGGATTAAACCATGTGATGAATGGAAGACCGCCTTCAAAACGAAGGATGGGTTATACGAGTGGCTCGTATGCCATTTGGGATATCTAATGCACCTAGTACTTTTATGCATTTGATGACTCAAGTTCTTAGACCATTTATGGGTAAGTTTGTGGTGGTCTATTTTGATGATATTTTGATCTATATTCAAATGGAGAAAGAACACTTGAATCATTTATGAAAGGCTTTAAAAGCCTTGACGGATAATGAGTTATTTTTTAATTTAAAGAAGTGAACTTTTCTCACTAACAAGCTTTTGTTTCTTGGTTATATTGTGAGTTCGGATGGAATTCATGTGGATGATGAAAAGATTAAGGTGGTGAGAGATTGGCCTTCACCTAAGACTTTGACCGAAGTTAGGAGTTTTCATGGATTGGCAACTTTTTATAGAAGATTTGTGAGAAATTTTAATAGCATTGTGGCGCCAATCACAAATTGTTTGAAGAAAGGTTCGTTTAAGTGGTCAAGTGAAGAGGAAGAAAGCTTCAACGCTATCAAGGAGAAATTAACAACCGCACCGGTACTTTCTTTACCTAACTTTGTTAAAGTTTTTGAGTTAGAGTGTGATGCTTGTGGAACCGGAATTGAAGCCGTTTTGTCTTAAGAAGGTAGGCCCGTGGCATTTCATAGTGAAAAATTAAACGAGGCTCAACAAAAGTGGTCAACTTATGAACAAGAATTGTATGCGGTTGTTCAAGCACTGAAGAAGTGGGAGCATTACTTAATTCAAAGGGAGTTTGTGGTTTATACGGATCATCAAGCTCTTAAGTACTTTCAAACCCAAAAGCATTTAAATAAGATACATGCATGGTGGGCGAGTTTTTTTTGAGAAGTTCAACTATGTGATCAAGCATTAGTCGGGTACAAGTAATAAGGTAGCAGATGCATTGAGTAGGAAGACTATTTTATTGGTTACTATTAGTAATGATGTTGTGGGTTTTGAGTCAATTAAAGGGTTGTATGTTGAAGATAAAGATTTTTGTGGCATTTGGGAAGAAGTTGAGACCAAGCAACATCGAGGTGAGTTCCTTGTACTTGATGGTTATTTGTTTAAAGGTAATCGATTGTGTATTCCAAAGACTTCACTTAGGAGTCAATTGATCAAGGAGGTACATGCGGGAGGTTTGAGTGCTCATTTGGGCCGTGACAAGACTATTGCTAGCATGGAGAGCCGATTTTATTGGCCTCAATTAAAGAGGGATGTTGGTTTATTCGTAAAGAGGTGTGTTGTGTGCCAAGAAGGAAAGGGTTATGCACAAAATACGGGACTTTATATGCCAATACCCGTACCCGAGAGTTCTTGGGTTGATATTTCTATGGATTTTGTGCTAGGCCTTTCTCGTACCCAATGGGGAGTCGATTCCATGTTTGTTGTTGTTGTTAGGTTTTCTAAGATTGCGAATTTCATTCCTTGCAAGAAGACTTCAGATGCGGCATATATTGATAGGTTGTTCTTTTAAGAAGTAGTTCGTTTGCATGGAGTTCCCAAGTCAATTACTTCGGATCGAGATAGTAGTTTCTTGCTCACTTTTGGTTAACTCTTTGGAGGCGTTTGAGTACATCATTGAAATTTAGTAGCACCACTCATCCTCAAATGAATGGTCAAACCGAGGTGGTCAATAGAACTTTGGGAAACATGATTAGGTGTTTGTGTGGAGAGAAGCCGAAGTTATGGGATGTGTCGTTGGCTCAAGCCGAGTTTGCTTACAATAGTGCGGTTCATAGTTCAACGGGGTTTTCACCATTTGAGGTTGTTTACAAGACGTCGCCAAGACAAGTGGTGGATTTGATTGATTTACCTAGAAAGACGAGTTCTCAAGCAAACAAGATGGTGGAAGAGGTTCAAGCTACTCATGAGGTTGTTAGAGCCAATATTGTCTAATCAAATGCTAAGTATAAAGCCGCTTCTGATAAGCATCAACGTGTGAAGTTATTCAAAGTTGGTGATGAAGTTATGGTGTTTCTTCGAAAATAGCGTTTTTCGGTTGGAATGTATGGTAAGTTGCAGCCGAAAAAGTATGGACCATACAACATTCTTCGGAAAATCAATGATAATGCTTATGTGGTTGACTTGCCAAATACTATGAGTATTTCGAAGACTTTCAATGTGTCGGATATCTATGAGTTCTACCGTAGTGATGCGGATGAAGGAGAGAACTCGAGGACGAGTTCTTCTAAAGTTGGGAGGACTGATCAGGACAAGATTGAGGAACTTGCGGAGGAGTATATGGAGCACATCGAGAGTCACAAGAAGCTTCGGCAAGTCAAGACGTAGTCTGTGATTTAACTACGGCGTAACCCCAAGCCAAGATTACGCCGCTGCTTTTTTTTAAATTTTGGTTTATGTTCTGTGAATCAATTACGCCGTAATTGATAAATTCAATTACGCCATAACTAGTAGTAGGGTCTATTTCCTATTTTAGTTTTTGAGTCGGTTTCGGACAAGTTTTTCTTGCTTGTTCCCCAAGTTTGGCTTCCCTATAAATATAGGGATTGGGTTTTATGTTTATTATTCAGTTATTCAATAAAAATTCAAGACTTTGTATTTTAAATCCTTGTGATTTGCTAAAACCTTTGTAAGGTTTTGTGTTAAACGCTTCCGTTCTACGTCAAAAAAAAGAGAAAAAGTTTGCTTGTTTCTTGGATCTGCACCTACATCGTCGAATCATTTATGTTTGTGCATGTTTTGGTACCATGAATTTATCAATTTTGTTGGACTCATTAATAATAAAATGAAGGTTAATGCTTTGATTGGATGGATTAAGGGTGCGTTTAGTATAGGGTCATGAGGTTCTAGAGTAGGATTTAAGCCAAAATTAATTGTTTGTTATGAAGGCACGGGGATAAGAATTGACAATAATGACTGAATATAGAGGATTGTATAGAACCCAACATAATGGTCTAGATTTGGTTCTTTTGACTGAAAAAGTTGTCCCATTATCGAAAAAGTTGTCCCATTATCGACCATTCATTTCATTTTTTCATTTTATTTTGAATTAAAAAATTACTAGATTTAAAACCAAATGTAAATTTGATTATTTAAATTTATTTATTATATTCTTTTCTCTCTCCACATCAAATCTAAATCAAAATCCTAATCCAAATTTAAATAAAATTCAAAATTCTAATCCTAAACCCAACCATAAAACCAAACGCGTCAAAGTCTATAGGTCGGCTTGTATTATTTGATGCTGTTAAGATGCGCTTTTGTGGTGGCCGTCATTATTATGCTTTTTGTTTGGTACAGTAGCTTACAATTTTGGTTTGTTCGAAGTTTGTATTCGTGTTTAGTATATGTATCGATATCAGTATTTATAATAAATTGGAAATTGGTTTGGTGTTGGTGATGGTGGTGCAACACTATTAACCAATCCGACTATGTCTTGAGTAGTTATGTGTAGTCTTTCGGTATCAACAACATATTTTGGTTCCACCTGATTCACATGTGGTTCTGTATCTGGTTTCGCCTGATTTTATCTGCATATGTCAGGATCTGTTTGTCTACCTGAATATGCATGTTTGCATCAACCTTTGTGGATATGCACGTACATATGCATCTGGTTTCACTTGTGGTTCTGCATCTGGTTCCGCATGATTTTGCATGCATCTGTTTGTCTTAATTTGTTTTGTTTGCCCGAATCTACCTGTATGAATCTCCATCTGTCTGCCTATTCTATTCTCGTTCATCTCCTTATTTGTGTTGCTCTGTGCACTGCACCCCGGTTCTTTTGGATTGCGTCAGATTAAGACCGTCTAGCATCGAGTTTGCACTCTTGAACACTCTGCTTTTGTTTGTTTTTCAGCGTTAGTTTATTTTCTGTCTGGCAAACTCTCAATGTTTACCGCTGCAACATTGAGAGTTTGAGAGAAGGTGTTAGATAATAAAGGCCCGAATGCCCGTTGGGTTTGGCTTGTTTAGTTACTAGGGTTAGGTTACTTTTGTAGTTTATTCAATATTTTGTAATATTCCTTATTTTGTGAATCTGATAATATAGTGTTTTTAGTATTTCTTTAATTTCTAAAAAAACAAGTTTTATCCTACCAATATGGCACTCTGAGCTTATTCTTTATTCCGCTTCTTTTTTTTTTATAAATATTTTTCCAAACACTGTATATAATAAAATGTCACAATGGTCAAGCACCACAACTGTATTACCTAATACGTCTAACATGTTTAAATCTTATATAACTAAGGATGCATTTGGATTGAGGGTGTAGGAATGAGAGAATGGAAATAACAATGATTTCATATGTTTGGTGTACATGTATGGTTATGAGTATATCTAAAGATAAGGGTATTCTCATTTCACTCTATAGGTGGCTTTTCTCAAACCATTCCCCCCATATCCCACTTTTATTTATAAATGATATTATCTTCTTTCAAAATTAATAAAAAGATCTTATAACCAATCCTTATAACCAATCCAAACAATAATCTTAGGAATGATATATTCATTGTCATTCCACACAATACCAATACCTAAACCCGTTGTAATTCATGACAACTAAGCAAACGAACCCTAAATCATTATTCTACACTTCTGAGAGCAAATTTTGTATTTTTGGATTCATATATAATATTATATACGATGTATATCGTATCATGAATGCATTATACATAGAAAAAAGGAGGTGATATGCACACCACCAAAAATGATATGCATACCACAAAATCACCTTAGTGATCGATACACATAATACAACACAACACATGCATGATTGTGTTGTACACATCACTTTTAATGGTGTACATATCAACTCTCATAAAAAACCATTTCTATGCTGATATGACCCCGCCCCCCTTCACAAAAAAAAAGAAGAAAAAAAATTTTCAAGCTCCATCCCTGTTCAACGACTACCCTACTCTGACCATTCCCTCGCCGCGAACGCACCATTGACCCAGTCAAGGGTTTCTATCTAAGATGATGATATGAGTTCGATCCCAACTTCAACCAAACATTGTATTTGGCTTGTTTGAGGAAGGATGTTTGAGTATCCATGGGGAAAGAATCGTCATCGTTTCTCCGTCGATTCAAACATTTTGAGATAGTATGATTCAAATTTAAACATTCATATATACTTCACATTAAAAAAAAAATAAATTATTCATGCATATGACTCAACTTGGGAGGCTAAGACCATGGTTCATGGATATTAAAAACAGACAATTCTTAAATAAAACTTAAAACAAGTTCTTACGATATTTGAAGAAGTCAATTTATGTACACGTCTAATTACTCTCTAAAGGCTAAGGGCATACTTTTGGGTCAATGCTCAAGACATAGAAAAATATCATATCAATTGCAATGAGACGAATTAAACAAGTGGCGAGGCCCGCCAGTAACGTGCTACAGAAATATAAGAGGCTATTCAAATGTATAAAATATTTGAAATATCATTGGTCGTCAATAGGAATATGTGGTGTAGAATATCATAACGTACTAGTATTTTTTTTTTCTTTGAAGAATTTGAATCATTCTGATTTGACGTTAGGATATATTGTTGTTTAATTTAACAAAGATGTTAGCGATGGTAATTCTTGTTACAGATAAATCCAATGAAGGTTTATATAATTTATCTTATATCATAAACAAGTTCCAATTACAAAACATGTTATGCATTCAGATGAAGTTTTAACTATCATTGATAAACTTTATGGTTAATAGTTCAATAGTTAATGTGTTATAATATCATTAAGTTAGATTGAGAAACGACAAGGGAAATTTCCAAGATATATCTTTTTTCATAAACAGATTTTTGGATGAACTAGGCTAAGAATTTTGAGGATGTTTCTTTTATCATTACATACTTTATGACCAACTAGCTATAGAATTTTGTAAAGTATTCTTGTATTATTGTAAATCATAAGAAAATCTATTGCGTCAAATTTATTGGAATTGAATGCTAAGAACCAAATGGTCCTTAATCGTAAACAAAGACATTTTTTTTTCATTCCGTTGTAATAAACTTTTTCATTCCTATTTACATTACATCCTACCAAGTATTAAAAAGACTTAATACTATTACCAACATCATATGAATTTATATAGCACTACGTAGTGCGCGCTTGTCGTAGAAAATACTCATGTTAATATTGAAGTTAGAAATAACGCTAGTCAACAAAAGAGTTTATGCGAATAATTTTCGTATATATTTACATATTTTTTGTCTGCCAAAATTGCTAGGAATTTTGAGGATATTCGTCATTAGAGACTTTATGACCAAATAGCTAAGAAATTTCCATGATATCTCTGTATTATTGTAAGAGATAAGAAAATCCATTGAAGCAATATTATTGGTGTAGGGTAATGAAATTGAATGTTAAAAGATGGTCCCTGTTATAGATAAGAGGAAATTTCGTATTGCAAATTATTAGTCTCTATCAATGTTTAGAAATAGTCCATAAAATGCAAGTAAATAACAATTTAATTTTGCCTTATAGCAGATATTTATAGATAAAAGGTTAAGTAGTTATATCATTTAGACAAGTAACTATATTTACAAGAATACTTTTTCAGTTACAATAATAAAAGTTATTATTGCAAAACTTATACAAAAAATGTAGATTAATAAATTGACAAACTCTCTCATAATGTGGAGAAATGAATAAAATAATGATCAAATTAAATCAAGGGCTTTTATTTTCCAAATAATTCAATATTCTGCTTTCACACAAACACAATCACCTTGTATTGGTCATTTGGTTTGAAAGTTCAAACCGTTAATCTATATCTTTTTTGTTCATTGACCAAAAGACCATATGAGTGGTTTTTGTTTCTCAACATTATCATTCCACAAATACAAACACAAACACAAAACACTTTTTTCACACAAACTCTTTCAACCAAACTTCCAATGGCTTCTAATTCAGTTTCATCTATTCAAAACAGCTTTAAGTATGATGTCTTCTTAAGCTTTAGAGGCGAAGACACTCGAAAGAACTTTGTTGATCATCTTTATTTTGCTCTTACACAAAAAGGTATTGAAACATACAAAGATGATGAGAATATTAAGCAAGGGAAAATGATCAGTGATGAGCTTATTAAGGCCATTGAAGACTCAAAATTTTATATTATTGTATTCTCCAAGAACTATGCTTCTTCATCTTGGTGCTTGGAAGAGCTTGTTAAGATTATGGAATGCCGGAAAGGTTTTGGGCATACTGCTTACCCTGTCTTTTTTGATGTGGAGCCCACTGAAGTACGCAAACAATGTGGGGCAGTTGGAGATGCATTTGCAAAACATAAAGAGGAAGAAGCTGCAAGGAAATGGAGGGAGGCTTTGAAAGAAGCATCAGATTTGGCTGGGTGGGAGTTGAAAAGCATTGCTAATGGGTAAATTTCTTCATCATATGATCTATGCAAATAATGTTTTTAGCAAACAACCTCTTAGAGCATATGGTGTTGATCAACTTTTTATAACACTACCAAAGTACCAAGTCATGTTAACAAGTCACTGCTTTTAACAAGTTTAAATGTGACTGGTATTATTTTTCATTGGGTATGAAAAGTTCATGTGTATGGTGTTAATTAACTTTTTATAACACTACCAAAGTACCAAGTCATGTTAACAAGTCACTTTTTTAACAAGTGTAAATGTGAGTGGTATTATTTTTCATTGGGTGGTAAATGAAAAGTTCATGTGTATGGTTTGCCTATGTCGCCATGAACTAGTGGCTTTTTTTTTTTTTTTTGCAATAAGGGCTATGGTTTCCTCACAAGAGGTCAAAGGGTTCAAATCTACTTTGCTAAACCTCGTTCGTTCACCCGTTTTATGAGGAAGTGAAGAAAAGTGTTTTATTGGTAGACCCGACGAGTTTCAAACGGTACAAAGTTTACCCATACCTAACAAACACATCTGTTACTCATTCACTATAATTATATCACCATTTACTTCTTATATGATTTATGTCACTATTATAGATTTAAAAAAAATGTTTGGAAATTATCACAAGCTAAATGAATCTTTCTTTTAACATACAGGCATGAAGCTAAGTTCATACAGAAAATCGTTGAAGAGATTTCACTAGAGTTACGTTTCTTCAATTCGGCCATTGATGGAAATTTAATAGGCATGGAGACCCGTGTAAACGAAGTAATTTCATCCTTAGAACCTGGTGTTGGTGATGTTCGCATGCTAGGGATATGGGGGATGGGAGGTGCGGGGAAGACAACTTTGGCAAGAGCTATATTTGATCAGATATCCATTCAGTTCGAAGGTGAAAGCTTTGTTGAAAACGTCAGAGAAGTTTCAAAAGCCTCTTTGGCGGGTCTAAAGGAGTTGCAGAAACAAATACTTTCAGATGTTTTAAAGGATCAAAACATTACAGTAAGTAGTGTTTCTGGCGGAAAAAGTATGATGCAAAAGATGATGCGGGGTAGAAAGGTACTTGTTGTTCTTGATGACGTTGATCATAAAGACCAGCTTGAGGCGTTAGTTGGTGACCGTAATTGGTTTAAGCCGGGAAGTAGAATTATAATTACAACAAGAGATGAGCAAGTACTGGTAGCCCACTGAGTGAGCTTGATTCATAATGTGACTTTGTTATCTCAAGCGGAAGCGGGTTGCCTCTTCAGTAGGTATGCATTTGGAAGAGAGAATCTGATTCAAAGGTACGAAGAGTTATCAGGAAAAGTTTTACAATATGCTGATGGTCTTCCTTTAACGATCAAAGTTATGGGTTCATTTGTGTGTGGTCGAAGTGAGCATTTTTGGATAGATGCCATAGAAAGACTAAAAACAATTCCGTTAAAGGAAACTTTGGAGAAATTGGAATTAAGCTATATGGGTCTAGAGGAGGATTACAAGGAAATATTCCTAGATGTTGCATGCATACTAAAAGGTTGGGACAAAGAAGATGCAATGAGAGTGCTTGAAAGCCGTGGATTTCATGCTCAAGTTGGTTTAAGAGTTCTTGAGCAGAAATCTCTTATAACTTATAATGAATATGGGGACTTGTGGATGCATGATCATTTAGAAGAAATGGGTAGGATAATTGTTCGCCGTTTGCACCCCAATGAACCTCAAAGACATAGCCGATTGTGGGTTAATGAGGAGATTGAGCATATATTGACTAATGACGTGGTAAGAATTAAGTTATGATTTAATAAAACTAAGAGTTAACTACATTTTTTGTCACTGTGGATTGTTGGGTATTCATTTTTCGTCCAATAGTTTGAAAGTTTCGGGTTTGGTCTAAAATAACACATAACAATTCTCATCTTTCTCTTTGTTTGTCACTCTAAAGTTTTCCCCAAATTCACTTTCTCTCTCTAATAAAAGTATGTTTGACCGTTTAATAAAAGTATCCCAACTAGATAGTTGTTGGTTCAAGTCATGCTTAGGATATGTGAGATGAATTTTTGGTATAACAATTATGAGATAGTTAAAAATTGTTGTTCTAAAAAAAAAAAAAAAAAAAAACTCATCTTGCCTTTTGTTTGTGTCTCTAAAAGTTTTCCTAAATTCACTTTCTCCATCTAATAATCATTCAAAAATTTGTTAACTCGAATGGAATTATCATTCAATTGGCTTTACATCATCTTCATTCACTTTCAATTTGATAATGTTTTCAGTGATTTTGGGGGTTTTGAAGTTTAAGGTTCCGACAAAAATTTAGGGGTTTTATTTTTTTGATTTCAAGGTACCCAAGCAACAAAATGTCTATACTTCTGGTCACCGGGTTTCAGTGTTGAAATTGCAACAAAAGGTCTAGCAAAAATGAAGGATCTTAGATTTATTTCCATAAATCTCGTAAATGATGATATTTACAGCAATATTGTTCAACTTTGGGAATTTGATAAAGTTAGCGAATACCTTCCAAATTCCTTACGATATATGAGATGGGTAGAATTTCCTTTTTCGAGTTTACCGAATACATTTCAAGGAAAATATCTTGTTGAACTTGAAATAAATGGTGGCAATATTGTTCAACTTTGGGAAGATGGAGAAGAAAAGGTAGAATGATGGTTGATTTGTTGTTTTTTATGATTCAATATTCGTGTTGCTCCTATATATCTATTGGTTTGTCATTGCACCAATATTAATTATTTTTTTGTACTTATGTTAGGTTCTTTATAAGCTAAGGTTCCTCACCTTCTATAGTTCAAAATTACAGACCCTTGACCTTAGGGTGGCTCCAAATCTTGAGCGGTTGACTATTAAATTCTGTTATGATTTCGTAGAGCTTCATATGCCTGCTCATTATCTAAAGCTCAAATATCTCAACCTCTCTCATTCAAAGTTGACAAACCTTCACCTCGGGGATATTCCGAATCTTGAGGCGCTTATACTCGAAGGCTGTAATGATTTGGTGGAACTTCCAATGCCTGTTGAATATCTAAAGCTCAAAGAGCTCTACCTCAGTCATTCAAAGTTGTGGACCCTTGACCTTGGCCTGACTCCAAATCTCAAAAGGTTATATCTTGAAAATTATTATGATTTGGTAGAAATTAATGCTCAGGTTGGATATCTGAAAAAGCTTGCCTTCTTAGACTTAAGTTGTTGTGG
The DNA here is from genome assembly GCA_910596185.1 of Chrysanthemum makinoi. NCBI lineage: Eukaryota > Viridiplantae > Streptophyta > Magnoliopsida > Asterales > Asteraceae > Chrysanthemum > Chrysanthemum makinoi. The sequence continues at coordinate 27,654,247 of OU343222.1, read as the reverse complement.
GAGTTTTAAGTCTTTTTGGTTTGCCAAACATGAGGTTGGTTCTTTATCTGAGTTAGATATTATTGCAGAACCCACAGATGTTTGCCCATTGCATTCCGACAATGATTCTCCAAAGTTTTGGTTTGACTGTTATTATAAAGAAGATCCAGCTTCATCGTTTGGAAATCTTGAAAGGCTTATTTCTATAGGTCTTTGCGCTTGTACAAACCTTGAGAAATTTTCAAGAAGTATTTGTTGTTTACGAGGTTTAAGAAAGCTTACACTTGAAGGCAGTATTCCAGAGGTGCCCCGGGACCTTGATCAGTTAGTATTTCTAGAGGAGCTAAACTTTTCATCAACAGATATTAAAATTCTTCCCGATAGCATTTGTATGTTGAATCAACTGAAGTCGCTTGAGGTTGTATCTTGTTGGCTTCTTGAGAAGTTACCGGACGATCTTGGGCGATTACAATGTTTAGAGAAGCTAATCCTTACGGATTGTAAGATTTTACAGGATTTACCGAACAGTATCTGTAAGATGAAAAGTCTAATATCTTTACATCTCGATAAATGTCTACGGATTATGAAGTTACCTGTGGAAATTGGACGTTTAGACTGTTTACAAGAGTTGGATATGACACGTTCAGGCATAAGTTGTCTTCCAACTGGCATTTTTCAATTAAAAGGTCTGCGTATTGTTGGGGAAGATCAGCAGCTTCGGTCATTTGGTTTTACAACAGAGATACAAATATCCAAGAATAAAGCAACTGTGACAATTACAGGCACACAAAGCAGTAGTCTCGTATCGTGTGCTCAAAGGAAAACGAATTAACTGGTACTTCCTCTGTTTTTCTATTAATCATCTTTATTTCAGTTTATTTTTTTCTTTTTTTGAATTGCTGAGATAGTAGTTAATATTTCAACAAAACATCAAAAATTAACAAATTTTACTCAGTATTTCGTTACATTGTGCAACTTCAATCCTTCTCCTTTAGTCATGGGATACCTTTTCCATGCATTAATGATTATTTTCATGTGCTTAGCCTCTGTTCAAATGCCTTTATGAGCTGGAAGTTCAATCACCGGGCTCAATGGTGTGGTTCTATATTGATGAAAGGGTCAGAAGTTTGGAGTGCAATTGGTGCTGCTGTTTGAAATTCAATGTCAACTTCAATGTTGTATCATCTTTTCGCTCAAGCGGTCTTGCGATATCAAAGAAGATAGTCGTATAAACATCAATATATGATTCTTCGATACATTCCATGTTGGAATTAGATATCAAGACATTCAAATAAATAATTACCAAAACATCAAAGTAATATTGCGGAAGCGTATAGGATGTATTAACGAATAATTAATTAACATAAAGAATATGCGTACCTTTGTTGATTCTAGCCGAACAAGAATCAAATCCACAAACTAGCAACGGATTAACCCTAATTTGATTTAGTTAGGATTATGTGAATTACCCCTTACCGTTTTGTAATTCAATCCAAGACAATAACAAAAGTATGTTATTACTAAGTTCTTGTACACACGTACTAAACCGAATTAAAGTACCGCTAGTTTTTATCAAACCAAATAACTTGATGTTTGGAAAAGAGTGGATCGACACCTATGAAGGGTGTACGATCGGTTTTAGCAAAACACACACACAAAACAATTTTAGGTTTAGCTAATGAGCACAAGAGATGGAAAAACAAGACCCCTAGCCTTGTATATATACCCAAGCTAACTTGGTGAACAAGTTGTGGCTTGTTTCCTTTTCTTGATGGCCGATCGGTTCTAGGAGTCCCAAAGGGATTCCGGAACCTTCCCAACTTTTGCAATTTGATCCTTTTCCAAATACCTTTAACGACCGTTAGTCCATTACATTAATTACTTAACGTCCGTTAGTTATTTCGTTTAATAAATAAATAAATATAACGTTTATATTTAATTATTAACTTTAAATTCTCATACGTAAAGTGTGCAATCCCATAGTCTCGAGTTCGATCCTAACTCACGTCTACTAATTTATATCCATAAAACCAACAGCTCCCACTTGGATATATCTTAATAGAGTGATCACATTCGGTTAGCGTCTAGCAACATTTCGATGCCTCTAGTACAACTCGAGCAAGGCTCCTGGAAAACCTTTTAATGATTTCTCATTATTATTATCCTTTTGTTTCTAATACCACGTTAAATAAAGATATGGAATTAAGTCATTCTTTATATAACTATTCTGTTTCTCGTTTGTAAGTGATTGACCAAGATTACCGAATCATCTAAACATATTTAGGGAGATTTGGTGCGGCCGCACAATCATCTTGTCAACCCTACGAGGGGCCCAGCAGTATTAAACTCCAAATAAATTTGAAGGAACAAATTCTATCTTGACTACAAGAATAACCCACAAACTTTGTAACATTTCTGAAAACAACCCTTATGACTACCAGTTACGTATAGCGTTAAGTTGTTCCACAGAAATGCACTACATTCATGACACTTATCTGGTATCTCAAGTCTGAGGATAACTATTCATAATTTACTTATAACAATATCCACAAAGTAAATTATGTAGTTGGGATAAGTCCTATATTCAATTCATTGAATATCATCTGAAATTGGTATGCATTCTCATCAATATACTTTCAAGTATATTCTACCACATCTCTCAGATTTGTCTTAGTTTAATGATACTCCCATATCATTAATCGACAACGGACATTTTAAAATAACTTAGTTATTTACGGATTAAACATGCAAATATAGGACAACAATATTATAAATGAAAATAAACATAATCCAAACTTTATTTCATTGAAAATAATAAATGTTTTACAATATCCTTTATCCAAATACTAATCACAGTTATGCATGAAACTTTTAGCTAAACGAAGTCCAATTCCATTGGCAAGTCCTACAAGCTTGTCTTTAGCTAAAGCCTTAGTGAACGGGTCAGCTAAGTTATCATCTGTGTGAACTTTCAGTAGATTTATTTCACCTTCCTGGACTTGTTCCCGAACATAGTGATACTTCCGTAGAAAATGTCTGGTGCCCTTCATGACTCCAGGTTCATTGGCAAATATGATTGCAGCAGAATTGTCACAATACATATCAATAGGCGATTCAATTGAAGGCATAACACCAAGCCCTGAAATGAATTTCCTAATCCAAACAGCCTCCATTGCAGCTTCCGAAGCAGCTATGTATTCGGCTTCTGTTGCAGACATCGCAATTGTACTCTGCTTCTTGCTCTTCCAGTCAACTGCTCCTCCATTTATGACAAAGACATAACCCGTCTGAGACTTCGTATCATCTTTATCACATTGCCAGGACGCATCACAGTAACCTGTAACACCAAGCTCTGTGTCTGGATTTCCACCATACACTAAAAACATATCTTTAGTATTTCTGAGATACTTCAAAATATGCTTAACAGCAATCCAGTGAAGATTACCCGGATTCTGTTGATATCGACTGGTCATGTTTTGAGCGAACGCCACATCTGGCCTTGTACATCTCACAGCATACATAATAGATCCTACAGCCGAAGCATAAGGAACTTTCTGCATGCGTGCCACCTCAGCAGGTGTTGAAGCACACATATCGCTACATAAGCCATGCTTTACTTCCATCGGCAAATATCCTTTCTTGGAATTTTGCATACTGAATCTCTTCAATATTTTATCAATGTAAGCGCTTTGACTTAAACCAATTAACCGCTTTGACCTATCTCGGTAGATCTTAATTCCCAGAATGTATGCAGCTTCTCCTAAATCCTTCATGGAAAAACACTTCCCAAGATATGCCTTAACATTTTGCATGCTTGGAATGTCTTTTCCCATAATTAATATGTCATCGACATAAAGAATTAGGAAAATTACATCACTCCCACTAACTTTGTGATATACACATGGCTCATCAAGATTTTGAACAAATCCATACCTTTTGATTTCTTCATCAAATCTTTTATTCCATTGCCTTGATGCTTGCTTCAATCCATAAATGGACCTTTGAAGTTTGCATACACGGTTTGGAAATTGTGGATTCACGAACCCCTCAGGTTGCTTCATATAGATGTCTTCATCTAAGCGACCATTTAAGAAGGCGGTTTTGACATCCATTTGCCATATCTCATAGTCATAGTATGCCGCTATAGCTATGAGAATTCTAATAGCTCTAATGTCCGCTACAGGAGAAAAGGTCTCCTCGTAATCAATGCCATAAGTTTGAGTAAAACCTTGCGCAACTAGACGAGCTTTATAGACGTGTACATTGCCATCCATGTCAGGCTTAATCTTATAGAGCCATTTACTCCCAACCACCGAGGCGTTTGGAGGTAAGTCAACCTCTACCCAGACTTCATTTTCTCTCATGGATTGCATTTCCCCATTCATTGCAACCTGCCATTTAGCCTTGTCAAGACTTGCCATGGCAGCTTTATAACTAGTAGGCTCTCCAAGATCTCCTAACATAGTTTCCTCAACCTCTACGTTAAGACATAGACGTTCAGGTGCACGTATATTCCTTACGGATCTACGAACGGGAATCACTTCAACTTCTGGTGGAGGACCCGACTATCAGTTCTACCGGAAGTACGTTAGTGTTTTCAGAAGGTAATGCATCTTCTTGATCATCTTCCAGATCATAAACTCTCCCACTGAATTCTTGAGATACGAGATCTCTTTCAAGAAAATCTCCATACCTAGCAACAATTACTTTATTTTCAGTTGGATAGTAAAAGTAGTAACCCATAGTTTCCTTAGGGTATCCTATGAAGATACACTTTACAGATCTTTGTTGGAGTTTATCTGCTGAGTCACGTTTAACATACGCCTCGCAACCCCAGACCTTTAAATAAGACAGGTTAGGAGCTTTACCATGCCATATTTCATATGGTGTCTTATCAACCTTCTTTGTGGGAACCATATTTAGAATGCGAACAGCAGATTCTAAAGCATAATCCCAAAAGGATAAAGGTAGAGTGGTAAGATTAAACATAGATCATATCATGTCCAACAATTTACAATTTCTTCTCTCAGATACACCATTTTGTTGTGGAGTATATGGAGAAGTGAGATTCTGGACAATTCCATTCTCAGCTAGGTAATCTTTAAACTCTTGGCTTAGATACTCGCCTCCTCTATCGGATCGAAGAGCTTTAATCTTCTTTCCCAATTGCAGTTCTACTTCAGCTTTGAAAACCTTAAATGTTTCAAACACCTCATGTTTATGCTTAAGTAAATAAACATAACCATAACGGCTGAAATCATCAGTAAAGGTTAAGAAGTAGCTAGCACCTCTCTTTGACACATGTCTAAGTGGTCCACACACATCAGTATGAATAAGACCAAGTAGATCAGAAACCCTCTCCATATTGCTATGAAAAGGTTTCTTAGTCATCTTCCCAGATATGCATGACTCACATTTATCAAATGATTCATCATTGATATTTTGCAAAAGCCCTTCAAGTTGCAGCTTATGCATGCGAGCCTTGCCTATATGAGCAAGTCTACAATGCCAAAGATAAGAAGAATTCACGTCTGACTTTATCTTCTTGTTAATGCTAAACATCGAATTATTATTATTGTTAGATTCATTTCCAATCATATCAATTTCAAACACACCATTCACAGTAATTGCTTTAAAATAAAATACACCATTTAAAGAAACATCAATTCCATTACTTGAAATAGTATGAGTAAAACCATCATCCAACAAACTTGAAAAGGAAACAACACCTCTAATTATAGAAGGTGCGTAATGACAATTGTTCAATAACAGTACTAAGCCCGAAGGCAATACTAAACTAAACGTTCCTACGGCTTCAACAGCTGCATGTGCGCCATTTCCCACGTGCAGATATTGCTCCCCATAGGCAAGCTTCCTTTCCACTCTAAATCCCTGCAGTGTATTACAAATGTGAATACCACAGCCCGTATCATATACCCAGGAATTATTATGATTTAGAGTAAATAATTCAATGACAAATAAATTACCTGAAGTACCGGCGCCCGCAGACCCTTCATACTTCATCTTATTTGCCCGCAATTCATCAAGATAGAGAGCACAGTTTCTCTTCCAATGCCCAACGCTTTTACAGTGATGGCATGCTTGATCCTTTTTAGGATTTTCCTTCCTAGGAGTAGGGTTCTTCTTGGGTTGAGGTTGATAGGCCATCACCTGTTTGCCTTTGTCAACCTTGCCCTTACCCTTCCCCTTCTTGTTGTTCGCACGCTGCGGTTTTGGCTTATTGATTCTTCCACCCTGAATAGCAAGTACCTGGGCGGTAGGAACCTTTTGAGGCAACCCTTTCTCATAATCAATGAGCAATGCGTGTAGGTCAGTAACTGTCTTCCCCACGCAGTGCATATTGAAATTTCTGACAAAACCATTAAAATCCTTGTTAAGGGATCGATTAATCAGATTCACAGCCATGTCATCCTCATAAGTTTTGCCAAGTGCTTTGAGCTGGTCCATGTAACCTTTCATTTCCAGTACATGAGCACTCACGGGTTTACCCTCACCTTGCCTACAGCTGTGTAACGCGTCGGTCAAGTCATAAATCTCGACGGCAGCTGGTTTCTCAAACATAGTCCGAAGTTCATTGAGCATATTATATGGGAAATAATGTTCAAACTGCTTTTGAAGAGCAGATTCCATTGTTCCCAACATAAGACAAGCCACATCATTATGACGCTTATACTCAAGTTGCCAAGCATCAATTTGAGCTTGAGTAGCATCAGGACCAGTTGGTTGTTCAGGGCAAGGTTCATAAAGATATTTCAACCGATCAGCAACTCTACAGACAATTCTCAAAGAGCGGTGCCAATCATTGAAATTCTTAGAGCCAGTCAACTTTTCTCGATCAAAAAAACTTTTGAACGCAGAATTTAGAGCAGTGTTAGTGTTATCGGTGTTTTGAGCCATTTCTACAGAAAAAGTTCAAGTATTAGTATTTTCGATAATACACTTTTCAAGAAAATAAATATACCCAACGGTAATATAAACATATAACCATATAATTTTCTCGAAAACTAGGATCCAAATTATCATAGGTTCATCACATCAGTTGATCTGCTAGCAACGAACGCATATAATAAGGTAATCTGTCGAACATTAATTGGCAAACAATTTCCAACTCCTAGATCATTATGGGATTTATATTTTCCAACGCTATTGCAAATATAAACATGTTTTATCCCATCTTATGCCATTGAGTCCAAGATCTCACTTCCTACTCAACTTAAGTGTCTAACTTAAAGAACTGCAAATATGTCCATGCAAGATCTCACTTTACATAGAGATTTACCTCTCCATCACAATCTAGCCAAGTACTCTCATGACTAAATTGCAACTTCAAGTGTTCCTTTTAATTAGATGGCATATTCTTAATTTTAAAAGGGTACTAGTTTTGATTTTATGTGGTCAAATCAAATATGTACAAAGATGTCATGCATTCATCTTGTAGCATAATTTTAATAAAAAACTTTTATTACCAATTCATAAAGATCAAATTATCAAAGTTTTGATTGAGGTATGGGGTTCACCAATCAAGGAATTTAGTGTCAATTATCATCCATTATACCGTACTTTTGCATAAGTGTAAACACTTAGTGTTTCGGATAATTACCACCGAAGTGGCGCATGGAATTAACACTAATTCGCCCTTAAGATGAGCTTGCACATTTATATGGCTTACTAAGTAGCTCCACTCGAACTTACAGGGGGCAGAGGACCAGGTACGCGCTAAAGCACAACCTAAGACATCCATTCAGTGTGACTATGCGCACTTCTTTAAACCCCTTTTATTAGTTCATTCTCATGGGTGAGCCGTTCAACCATTTGTACCAAAGTCACCAATCAATTAAACTATTTTGACAACTTAACTCTTCCAAAACAATAAATTTCGCCATTGTTTAGTCCGTATTATTTTTCTATTCAAAATTACCCTTTGCTTAAAACTGTCTGACATAATAAACAAACAAGTAACAAATAAAAAATAAACTACTAAAAACAATGCGCACATAATAAACAATTTATACGTGTAAACAAGTAGCCACATGCAACTTATTTGATAAAATCCTATTAATAATCAATATCTAGGTTAAATTAATGTATATATTAATTAGGGCTTTCACTCCAGCGATAGAAAGTGAGCCACATACATCGACGAATCGATTGCGTAAACCCATAATTAATAGTATACCAAATTGCACATAATTGATTCATTAATATATATATAATTGGAGTCTTCCCCAATTCAAGATTTATCATAAATAAATATGTCTCAACAATTAAACAATATATCAAAGCAACTTATCCATGACTAACATGCATGTATAGCCATGGACATCATAACAATTTATACAAGTAAGTCACAAGATCGCATATTAAAATTCCATGACACATAACAAATTATTCATGAATTAATCACGTAATCAATATTAATTCTAGGTTTTAATAAGGTTAGCAAACAATTTTTAAAACCCTAAAAAATTTTATGTATATGTCGATTTAAAAAAAAATGGTACGCCCCAATTTAAAAAAAAAATCGACCAAAACATAAAAAAAAACATAAACCCTAGATAAACATAGCAAACAACATACAAGTATTTGTTTTATTACGCGTTTATGTAATTAATTACTCATTAAAAACCAATGACTCGTGATGCCACTGTTGGAATTAGATATCAAGACATTCAAATAAATAATTACCAAAACATCAAAGTAATATTGCGGAAGCGTATAGGATGTATTAACGAATAATTAATTAACATAAAGAATATGCGTACCTTTGTTGATTCTAGCCGAACAAGAATCAAATCCACAAACTAGCAACGGATTAACCCTAATTTGATTTAGTTAGGATTATGTGAATTACCCCTTACCGTTTTGTAATTCAATCCAAGACAATAACAAAAGTATGTTATTACTAAGTTCTTGTACACACGTACTAAACCGAATTAAAGTACCGCTAGTTTTTATCAAACCAAATAACTTGATGTTTGGAAAAGAGTGGATCGACACCTATGAAGGGTGTACGATCGGTTTTAGCAAAACACACACACAAAACAATTTTAGGTTTAGCTAATGAGCACAAGAGATGGAAAAACAAGACCCCTAGCCTTGTATATATACCCAAGCTAACTTGGTGAACAAGTTGTGGCTTGTTTCCTTTTCTTGATGGCCGATCGGTTCTAGGAGTCCCAAAGGGATTCCGGAACCTTCCCAACTTTTGCAATTTGATCCTTTTCCAAATACCTTTAACGACCGTTAGTCCATTACATTAATTACTTAACGTCCGTTAGTTATTTCGTTTAATAAATAAATAAATATAACGTTTATATTTAATTATTAACTTTAAATTCTCATACGTAAAGTGTGCAATCCCATAGTCTCGAGTTCGATCCTAACTCACGTCTACTAATTTATATCCATAAAACCAACATTCCAAAAGGCAATTGTTTTTATTATTCTATTAATAAATAGTAGTACTATTTATACACTGCTCTAAACCATTTTAAAATTTGAAGTAGCATAAGTTATTTTACAGCAGTTTACCATCAAATAGCTGACTTCTCTATAAAGTCAAACTGTCTTCTTGATAAAAATGCTTAGATTTGGATAAAAGGCTGAAAAATGATTCCGTTAAAAATAAACTTAGGAGAGTCTTATTAGTTATGCAAGATCATTGACTAGTTTTACTTTACATTCGTCATATGCTCTCCATTCTGATGAAATCATTGAACATAATAAAACATGGCTTTTGAGTCAAACTATTGACTTTCATCTGACTCAACAAGTTTTTCATAACCTAATACTATTAAAAACTTATATGAGAATGTTCACAGATGTTAGGGTGCTATTGAACACGTTTCTGTAATCAGAATTTGTAAGATGATGGCTTTTAAAAAAAATCAAGTTTAGACAGATAAAATAAAACCCATAGTGATGTTTTTTCACACGACAGCAGAATCAAAAGGGTGTACAAATGAAGTAACCTTGAGTTTTTCGAAATGGATATGAGCAACCTGATTAAGTGTATCGTGTAGTTCCCACAGTTGTGCTATAGATTGAAAATTATGGGCATTTCATCGAGTATACGCATAACGCATTGATCAATCTTCTATAAACTGTTGGCAAACTATCGGGTTTACTCGTTATTCATCAAGAAAACTAATTTTAGTAATGTGTCAGATGGAATGAAAAAGAAATGCTCATGATCAAATTTTCATGCTCATAATCATCTTGAAACTCAATGAAAAACTAGCTTTATATTTAAGCATCTTCATAAGTAATATTAGACAACTTACAGAACGAAATTATTTATACTTGCAGACGTAAAAACAAATCTATTAACCCAAAAGGGAAACGTGTTCTACTTGCGATAGTAAACTGGCTGTTTAACAAGTTTTATTAACTTTTGTCACCATTGTGTTGTTTACCGTTGTTGTTACAACACTGGAATTCAAAATACAGTTTAAAGTCAAGTAAGTTTAGCTAACATAGTTGACTTTGTAAAAAAGTCAAACTGTGTACTTTTGGAGAAGAAGGTGGAAATTTGATATTAGTTTGCATATTATCATGTTGAAGTTAAGCACAACAAAGTTTCATATGTTCGCCCCAGCGTGTAATAAGGTTTCATATGTTCACCTTTTTGGTCCTCCATATCATGTAAAAACGTCGCGTGGGTTTGTGTATTCGTGTTATATTTGTAGATCGGGAAAGATAAAGGTAAAAGGAACAAGTTGTGAGATCGTTTGAGCCTTTTGTGAACTCGTACGAACCACATGGGGTTCGACCCATGTGTTTCTTGGTTGGGTTTTGATGAACACGGACTTGAAATGATGTTTAAAACTAATAAAACATAAAAACAAGTGTGTTGGTATCGTGTGTTGTTTCGTGTTCATGTGTTATTACATTTTTATCATTTTTGTGAAGTTTTGATTTTAGTTAGATGATGGGTTTTTAATGTTTGATGGTGTTTGGATGTTGTTTAGTTGTGTTTGGGAAAAGAATAAACCATTAGGGTTTGTTTGGTTGGTGTTGTGAGCATGGAACAAGCCCCAAGGGACCATTAGGGTCCGTTTGATCACTTCTATCCACAATGATATTAGGGTCCCACTTTTGAACCATGAGTGGCTTATTATTGACTAAGCAGGGGCCACTTTTCAGCACATGATTCATTCCTTTTTCTTCTCTAAATTTGAACAAGTACAACCCATTTTGAAACACATATCTTTTAGTCCAAACTTACCCCACATTCTAACTAAATTGTACTTAAGCTCATAGTATGACATTTTACGACCAACAAAATGTCCACACAATGTTAGCATCCATTTCTTACGACCTTCCAGTAAAAGTTCATCATCAAATACCACCACTTCCCTTCCATCATCAATCACAGTAGGTATCAAGCTTAATTTGTTCCTAATGATACTAATAGTAGGTTTGACAGTATCAGCAAATGACTTAAGTAACACATTTACATTCCCACTATTATCATCAAAATTCTCATATGAAGCACTAGCAGCCTTGTTACCATTGAAATCATTATTACTTTGATCATGAGGAATTTGACTTATAGTGGTTGCAACAGTAATATTCACATCAATGCCAGTTTCATTAACCATTTTCTTCCTAATAGACGCACTGAGTGTAGGAAATTCATTTGCAGCCAAACACTCCCCTTTCTCAGTGCTTCCACATTCAGTGTCCTTCATTGACCCCACACCATCAGTATTCTCACCTTTATCCCTTCTTCTCACCTTCTGCTCTCACTTCTTGTCCTTTATTCTACACTAACTCAAAAAAAGTATCCTAATGCTTACTAGGCACAGTTTTCTTCCTTTTAGATGTTCTTCCTTTAGGTGACATGATTAAGTACAATTGGACCATTCAAACAACTCAATATTGCTAAAAACTTGATCGGATTGGTGTTGATTGTAATATTATAAAAGGAATTGAAAAAACAAAATTTGGCGCCAAAATTCAAAAACATGGTAGAAATACTGGGTAGAAATTGGGGAAATTCATATCAATCGGTGTAGAATTGAAAACTATATTGATCACACGGTTTAGAATTATGAATTATGGTCAAGAACCGGTGTAATTGAGGATCTTCAAGGTTTTTTAACGGTGAAAAATGGAGGGAAAGTAGTTAGGGTTTGTTGGAAGAGAGAGAAAGGTTTTTTTTAATTCTAACTACACATATTTTTGCATATAGTAAATCCATTTGGTCTTCAATGTTAAGTTTGAGTTTTTTATTGCTTAATGTTGGAGCTCAGTTTCTGTAGTTCATGACCTTAAACTAAGTCAGTTATGATTGGGGTTGTAACTTGTAAGTGGGTCAAGACGACAACCCGAGAGAAAAATGAAGTTGGTATTTTATTTAAGTTTCGTTTTTTCACACTTTGGCCACAAGTACTAAAAGGTAGGGCTGTAAACGAACCGGACGAACACGAACGGAGCCGTGTTCATGTTCATTCATTTTAATTTTAACCGGACAAATAAATGAACAGGAACACTTAAACGGACAAATTTTCTTGTTCATGTTCGTTTATTAATAAAATGAGTTGTTCATGTTCGTTTATGTTCGTTTATTAAGACATTAAACAAACGCTAAACGATCGAACATAAATGAACATAGAGGAACAAACATAAACTTTATTAAATTATGCACAATATATTGTTTTAAAAATATTGTTTTGTTTAAATAAACCAATCTTAAATCATACAATTAAAAGATATCATATACGAACATAAATAATAAATGAACATAGACGAGCGTTAACGAACGCATAATCGAACGTTCACGAACATATATAAACGGACGCGGCTTTTGTTCATGTTCGTTCATTTAACTAAACGAACATAAAATATTGTCCATGTTCGTTTATTTAATAAATAAACGAACATAAAGGAACTTTTTACCGATCTGTTCATGAAATGTTCATTTAGAGCTAAAGGACCTCTTATGTCATATACCTCCAAATTCATTAACAGATGATGGATTTGAAGTTTGAAGCCCTTTAAACAAGTCTCTCAATCTCTGTTAGGCATAATAATTCAAGGTAATATAATGGGAGGTGATTTGTACACACATATTTTTAGCCATACACCATTAATCTGTGTATAGCGGTGTTGTACTGTCTGCATTACAACACCGCTATAATTGCTACACTACCACAAGGAATTCGAAAACCCCCAAAATGTGGTTTGTTTGTTTTGGGTAGAAAGCGGGTAAAAATGATGACCCGGTAAAAAAGTGGATACTTTGTTAAATTTCATTCGAAGGGAATGAACAAATTAGCTGTTTTAATGGGAAGAGGGTTCAAGCGGATGATGATGATATCAAGGATTTTTGGTCACCCGAGGATAATAATGCTAAAGGTAAATGATATACTATTTTTTGGGATGTTTTATTGAGCTTCTTTGTTTATCTTATTATTGCGTTTTTATCTAGTTTTCAGGGTGTTTGGGATTGCTTATTATTTGATTTCTTGAGTGAATTAGCAAATATAGAAGTTTTGCTTAGCAAATTAGTAACAGTTTTTCGTAGGTACCCTTTAGTTGTGCTAGTGTTACTTTGGTAATGTTGATTATCAGTGAAGTTTAATGGTGAAGTAATCCGAATCAGATAGTATGAATGAGCGACTTTGAAATAGTTTGTCTAAAAATGATATCAATCAGTTATCAGGTATTAAGAGTAGTCACTAATGCCTTTTTTAGTAGGTTCAATTTGATTTCATAAAGAGAAAAACAACGTTTGTGATTCTGTATTCTTATCCGGATGAGTTTGGCAGCCAATTACATTATTTCGAACTCTAATAGTAACGAAAAACAGGACTTAGTTTCTGTATGTTATGGGTGGATGGACTTACGAGTAACACTTGATAACTTCATTGTGTCTATTGTGTGATATATTTAGTTATTGTTTTTTGATAATATAGCAAGTCTGGTGTATTTAGTGAATTGGTGCCGTTGGGCACTTGGGCTACAACTTACAACCCCTTTGGACGGTTACTGATCTCTTAACATGAACAAGAAAGCTGAAATCGTTACCAATGATTTTTCATATCTGAATATCGAAAGGTATTTAACACAGACATAAATGCTTAAATAAGCAGCAAGTTGTGATTCTTTTTAATCTAAGAAAGATTACAAACATATTCAAGACCACCACATTAATTAACTTAGCGTAAACAACATGATAACTGTGTTAGTTCTAAGATTTATAAGATTCCATAAAGTAATTTGCAGTCAGACGTAACTTAAACCAGTGTGCTAATTACTGTCATGTGTGCTTGTTTATCATTCCCATATTCACTGGTTGTTATTATTGCTAAATGTAGATGAGACTCTTCCAACACAACACTATTCAGTCAGTAACAGTTCCAAATTCCCGCTTACCGGACTAGGTGTTTGACCAGAGAATCAGGAAAAGGAAAGCAAAATATCTCATATGTCTCAGACGCGCCAGAATCCGTAATCACAAACTGCAGCAAACAACCGTTTCCAAAGTTAACTGTCAGTCCTCTTAGAAAGTTTCAGCTGATTGATTTTGACTATGATTATGATATTCTTTCTATCAGTAAAGTTGCTACTAACAAGACCAGCAATAAGTCGGAATCTTATTTGAACAAGGAGCATTCTACTGGATTAAATCAGCAGAGAAAAGTAACACTACAAAATTTGTGACATTTACTCACTAAAAGTTTTGCCCACTAAAATCTATAAAAATAACAAAAATTACTCGGTAAAACATTTACCCACTAAAACCTATAAAAAGTAACCTAATAAAAACTTTTGCCTACTAAAATAATCAAACCAAAATTAAAAATAAAGCCCACACACACCAAAACCGGATGTATTGATATGAAGAGATGGAAAGCAAACTTTGCTTAAATCAATTAAAATTAAAATATGTCAAAAGAGTAAAAACCGGATCTGACCAAAACCCACACACACCGCCACACTCCACCGCTTTATCACCGAAGCCCTAACTCCGGCACCACCACCATCGTTATCACCTCCACAGCCACACTCCACTGCTTTATCACCGAAGCCCTAACTCCGGCACCACCACCGTCGTTATCCACCACCACCGTAATTGTTTGATTAGACTAACTCCGGCACCACCACTGTCGTTATCAAATTAGGTATAATCAACGTTTCCTTTACATTTACTGTTATGTTAATAAGCTGATATGATACAGTTTTTTGAGGTGATACGTTTGTGAAATGTTGTTGCTAGAGCTGATAGGATTGTATAGTTAGCTCGACTTGTACTGTTGCTTGTAGGATATTGTTTCTAGTTGAAATACATAAGCTAAAGCCTGGCTAATTTAACGAGCTTGTGTTGTCGTTGCTGTTATTATTGTGATGTTTCTAAGTAAGGATGAGAAGCCGAATGTGCTGCTTAGGGTTTGGATATGCGGTTGTGTTGTGCAATGTTGTGTTGGTGTGGTTGGAGTTTAGGAAGAGGAATCGGATTGTTTTGGTTGAGGAGAGTTTGATTAGTAGCGGTTCGAGTTCGAAGGAGGAGGATTGTGATGGAGATAGTACTGGACGTGGTTGGTGGTTTTGTGATGTGGTGTGTGGAAGTCCTATGATACATAGGTTGCGTTTAATTGTTTAGAAATTATTGTTTGTTTATGCGTAGAAATTATATATACGATGGATAGAAGATTGCCGCTTTTGAACTAATTGGCATTAGTTTGATATTAATAAGTTATGTTGCGTTTAGTTATATAGAAATTACTATTTGTTTACTAATATCGTGATAGATGCTAGTTTTATGCTAGATAGGTGATTGTCGATTATGAAAAAAGTTGGTTGCCTTCAACTTCAGTGAGCTAATTGCTTTTTGTTGTTTATTAAATTTAGAGAACTTATGTTAGGAATGATACATGCGTGATCAATTAAGTTTATACATGCTTCCTAAGAACAATGATGTAATACGAGAAACCTGTTTGTATTAAGAACAGAATGATTTAAGATGCTGCAGTATTGTATATGTAATGCCTCAAGCATCGTCCTGAAAATGAGATCTTACACATAAGGTTTCAGGGGTTATACTTTTATGAATGATCAGTTTCAGATTAAATGAATCAGATAGGAGAGATTATAAAAAGGAAACAAACATGCTTCCTATGACTCAAACATACTTAAATGAACTTCTTAAAGCATGAGATGCATACCTTGGATGAACTCTAATGTGGAGTCGAAAGAGCATTGGAGAAAACCACAAAAAAATGGTGATCTCAAATCTGCTCCTACCGTTCTAATTTGCTTTAGCTTTGGTATGCTGATTTATACAGAAAGTGCAAAATGACTAAATATAAGTTGTCATCTTGTTGCTATGATGGACTTGAAGTGTAAATGACACTATGTTTATGGAGTCAACGCTTGGCCATAGAAGTGTAAATCACACTGTTCATTAGAATTATAGTTCAACAAGTTATAAAGGCTTTCTGTAAACCACATCATATATTAGGGACTTCTTACTATGCAAATCATAGTTATTTCTCGAGAGTTAACATGAAGTTTATAAGGAGTAAGAGCATTAATCATCTCTATTCCAGAGTCAGTTTCTAATCCATGTTAATTTGGTCCTGTCATATATAATAACCAAGGCACATTTTTTATTACCTTTTTATCATATTAATTACCTGGCTGGTTTTTTTTGCTATGAGTTATTGGGTATTGTTTACTGCTATTATCCAACTTACCCTTTTTATTTTTGATGTAGAGATGATAAAGTGTTGTGCTCATGTGATGGTGGTGGGGAAATCGTTTGTTGGGGTACATTTTTTTTATTTTTTTTATTAGTCCGTATGGAATTAGCTATGTTTAATTGCATAGTACGTGGCAACTTTTTGTATGACATGCATATCACTTTATAAAACATGCCACCTTATAAATCTTTAACGCCAAGTAGGCCATAAAAATGTGGTCTTTCAACTTTCATAGTTTTTGATGGTTACCCAACAAAGAGATTTATCATTTACATATTTATAATCACGCTATCATATCAATTAATCCATACTAATGTTATTCAGCGATGATAATTGAGTAAGAGGAAGGTAATTGTGAGTGTATAAATCTGTTTCTTAAGGTATGTGAATGAGAAAAGTATGAATTATAGATTCGTCAAGTTCAGTACCAAAGCTCAGTAAATGTAATTGTGAGTTTTTATTGTACCATTGTTCATCAGGTGAAACGGTGTAAACAGGTTCAAAACCTTTCGGCCTTTATGGCCTGATTAGCTAAATGACCCTACGTATGCTTGTAAAACTTGTTTGTAATATGTTTCTTCTTCTAGCTTCTTGCTAGTTCAGTAAAATCTCGCTTAAAATATAGGATGTGAATGAGAAAAGTATGAGGTATATATTTTTCAAGTTCAGGCAAGAAGCTTAAAAGGCCTATAATTATGATTATCAAAATTCTTATTTCATGCTTGCATCATCAAAAAGCCAAAGCTAACCTTGTTACATTGCCTTAAACTTTTTTTATTGCATATTTTGTTGTACAAGTTACTTAGTGTTTTTATTCCACCTTCGTTTATCAGGTTAATGGGATAAATTTTAATGAATCTGGGTCCGTGCTTGTATCAGCAGACTCATGTGTGTGCATCTCTGGGACATAAGATCTCCAAGTAGTCAGCCCATGCAGGTTTCCTTTTTTTTTTTTTTTTTTTTCCATATAGTAACATAGAAATAATCAGAAGTTTAGACTGGCATGTGCTGAAGTTTATAATTGATATGCAGATCTTTGACACCTTTAAGGACAGTGTCACGTCTGTATATGTATGAGGAACAAAATTCTGCACAGGAAGTCTTGACGAAACTGTACAAACATTTGACCTTCGAAATAATAAGTATGTGAGAATAGTCTACATCATCAATATATTCTCCCTTTCCCAATAGACCGGACTAAATGTTTTTTTTTTTTCTTAATCATTTCATCTTCAGACGATTATCTCTTGGCTTGGGTCGCCTGTGAAGTGTATCTCTATGGGAAATAAGGATACATGTGTATTAGCAAGTCTGGGCTCTACTTTTCAGCTTTTGCATGTGTAAAACTCCGTTTTCCCCCTTTTATCTAGTTAACTATAAATATAACTGTGTACTGACTTTCCTTTTACTTTGCAGGAAAACTGAGTTTTCTTAGAGCAATAGCAACATACTCAGGTCATACATGTGAGGTAAGAGCAGGGTGTTGGGATGGCATTGGTTCTTTCAGTAGAAGTGAAAAATAGGCGGTAGGATCACGAAGCCTAAATGGGTATTTTTTTATGGCACATGCTGAAACATGTTGAGTTGGGTTGACACGCCAGACTTCATATTGTTTTTGTACAGATAATCAAGTTGTCAAGTATAATTAGAAAACTTATACCGCAGAGTATCTTAGTAATAATCTAATTTCTTATATCTAAAAAAGTTTGAGTTTTTTTTGCTATGAAGATACAAATCGGGTAACCTTGAGCCTGTTTGCCTCTATTGAAACTAATGATAATTCAGATAACTATTGGCAAGATCATTTTATGTGATCTAAAACTATTTTGTTTACCTTTTGAGATTCTTGATTATAACTAACTTTTGGTTTTGCTGACCAGTCATCTAAATTGGGTTGCTGTTTTACAAACGATACTACCCATGTAGTTGGGGATTCAGAAGATGGACTTATTCTCATCTCGTGTTTGGTAACTGAAGGCGTGGTTTGGCAACTTGATGCTCATTCACAAATAGAAGCTTTCTCTTGTCTTCTACTTATACAAACGATACTTATGACGACTTTTTTAGTTAAAACATGATGAGTCGACCATAATGTAGCGTCAATGACACGTGAGACTTATAATCGAAAATTATGGCAGCGGATTTCAACTTACATATAGTATGTTTAGAGGCCTATATGCTTATGGCCTACCTCACGTAAGCTTCTTTGCTGTTTACTTGGTCCTTCTCACTAGCGTGAGCTGGAACGGTACTGTTTCACCTTCAAGTTTAAGAGTCCGTTTCTTTGAAGGTTGGGAAGAACGAATTGCTATTTTGAGCATGACCGTGGGCCTCTCAGTACTTCGCTTAAATTATATAAATTTCTTCTTTATAATGACGTGAAAGATATACTAGGTACAATCTGTTATATTAGAATTTGACTTTTGATGGAAAAGGAAGTGATTTGACACTCAGAAGTTCACATCATCTTCGTTTAAACCGCTTCACCTGCAGACAAATTGGGTTGCTTTATTTTATAATGGGCGAGTTTAGTATAAATTAGTTTGAATGGGTTAGTTTAGCATAAACAATTAGTACGGGTCAGTTTATAAACCGTTACAGGTTTTTACTAAAAGTGACCCATATCATGCTATTAGTTCTATGGGTCAGTTTAGGTTTAAGGTTGCGTTCAGTTTAAATGGGTCGGTTTTATCGCTGATATGAAAGTTGTCCCGTAACTTGTATTTACAAGATAAGAACTTTACCCGAAATAGATAAACATAAAATTCTGGAACTTTATCTTTAAATTCATAATTTCCATACATAAACCTGTAATTGTTCTCTATGTCCTATTTGTTTGTTTTAATCGATATTAACTTGCTTAACACTTTTCGTTTTTACTTTCTGATGTAACAGTTTGAGGAGTAAGACAAGGACAGTTCTAGATGAGTCATGTCACGTGCAAATCTGAAGATATTCATTTCCTGTAAATCGTAACCAG
Organism: Chrysanthemum makinoi; assembly: GCA_910596185.1. Taxonomy (NCBI): domain Eukaryota; kingdom Viridiplantae; phylum Streptophyta; class Magnoliopsida; order Asterales; family Asteraceae; genus Chrysanthemum; species Chrysanthemum makinoi. Next base: position 27,634,558 of record OU343222.1, on the reverse strand, counting down.
CAAAGATTTGTTTGTTCAAATATATGAGATTGTTCTATGTGTTGATATTGTAGTATTTCTATTTTAAATCGACACGATTTTAGAAGTTTAGAAGTGTTATCGTATGTTTTTATCTATCGTAAACGATCTATATGCTGAGGAATGAGATTATTTTGTTTAGAACCTGGAAAACCCAATTCTGGAAAATGTTTTGTAAACAATCTATATGCCGTGGATACAAAAAGTGTATCATTTATGAATAGCTTTACTCACTGATCATTTTAGTCACTAAAAGTGAACCTTTGCTCACTGTTAGTTGTTAAAAAAAGTGGCTAAAACATTTTAAATAGGCTTTGGTGTAAAAGAAATTGACACCCTTTGCTTACTAAAAGAGAATAGTCACTAAATATGTGACCCTTTTGCTTACTAAATATAGTGTAAGGATAGACTTTTAGTGATGGCTTCAGTAGTGACTGTTTTCTTTTTAGTGGGAGTTGACAAAATAGCTTTTAGTAACTCTTTTCTTATCTTTTGCTCACACTTGCTTTAGTCACTCAATACTTTCACCAGAAAAGATTTATGGGAAGATTTTAAAAATGAGAAGAGTTTCCATATCCCGACACCAGCACTCGATGAGGTTTGTGAGGAATATTTTAGTTCTCTAAAAGAAAAAGTAAAGCCCAGAGTAATGTTGGAAAAAGTAACAATAATAGTCATGTTATGGACAGTGTAATAGATTTAGATGATCCTCGCTCGCCAGCACATCAGTACTTTTTCCATAATGATTTGAGGATCCAAGAGCTTGTTCGAACCCGTTTGTGCAACTTTTTCCCCGTTAAATGTAGAAAATAGAGTCTGGTCAGCCCAGTACATCAAATATCGATTACATGTAAGTTAGTTCTGCTATATTATTGATAGCTTTTAAGGGGTTATATGCAAATAGCTCTTTTCAATTGTAATTTTGTTGTATTTCTTGTGTTTTTAGGGGTCAATTTAGCAGTGATGACAAAACTAAACAGGCTGCTAGAACTAACAAAGCTGAGACAAGCTCATCAAGGAAAAATTCAAGAAAATCAAAGACTCAAGAAACGTCACAAGGTTTCATGAATCCTAAAGTCAATACTGCGAAAGGATCACAAAAGATGCTGGCAAAAGAAGGGTTCAAGCAGATGGTCATGGAATGGGGCATTGGTTCACTAATGGCAATGGGAAGAGGGTAAGTTGGAAAGTTCTTGTTCTGTTATTGTAGATTTCATATCAAGGAACTGTTAGAACCAAATGCGGGTCGGGTTTTGGTTTGGATTGGCATGTCAAAACACCTTGACCCGAGCATGACATGTTTATGTAGTTAGGTCAGCTATTTCAATCCTAAATTGTTTACATATAACTCAAACACCGTCTGTTTAACCCGTTTTTCTAAACTGGTCGACTGGTTCAACCCATTTAAGTAATTTAACCCGTTTAAACCACTACAAACATAATATATCTAAATTTAAAAAAAAATAAATAAATAAAAAATAAATAACCCAAGTGGGTTGGCCAGCCAACCTGTTTAACACGCACGGCCTGAAAACTGGTTAGACCAGACCCGAACCGGTTTACTTCTGTGTTGGTTTTGGGTCGTGTTTCGTGTTAGGAATTGCCACCCCTACTTCTTGATTGCATGTCTTTATTTGTTGTATGATGTGAATGGAATTTTCTTTTACTTTCAGGTTTATGTAAGTAAAAATGGGCAAGAAATGACTGGCAAAGCTGCTTACATTCACTATAAAAAGGTACTTCTGCTCTCAATTATATCTCCCAACTTTTTTACCTTGTTTTGCTTTATATTAAATAACTTTATGTTTAAAAATCTTTTGTGTGTAAATATGATCTGAGCTCAATTACGTTGCTTCTGTCCTTTAGCAAATCTGCTTACTATTAACATCGAAGAATATCTCCTGTTTGACAGAGAGTGGAGGATTTAAAGATAAAAAAGGTGAAGAAAACTTCCACCAAGAAGAAATGAGTGTTGATCGTGTGGCTGAAATGTGAGATCGGTATATGCTCATATTGAGATACTAAGAAACTGATTGGGATGTTCAAAGGCAGTTCGCTAATGAAAAACAGAGAATATAGCAGAAGCTTTCAAAAATTCAAGTTGTAGTCGAGACCTTTGTCTTAGGAAATAAACATATTTTAGACCCGATTTTATTTTTAGAATTTGAAGCTTTTTAAGAACTCTTATAGTTATAATTGGATATCACTTTGGTAGATTGGAGTTTTAGCCCAAAATTTGTTAATTTTGACGCTTGATTTATGCAAAATCAGCAGTGTATTTGATGATTAAACATAAAAGGCAGCATTTGCTATTTTTGTAACAAAATGGACCGTGATTTCATCTGTTTATGACTTCAAATCAAAACCGGGTCAAGAAGATGACCCGTAAGAATATAGTTCGTTACAAAGTTATCTCTGTCAAAACTGTAACAGTAAAAGTTATAGTTGCAGGCTCTAAAGTTGTGTACAAAATATTTTTTAACCAGTGCGCTTTCAGGGCTCGCCAGTTTTATAAAATTATATTATAAAGATGCAAGATTAGAACATGAATTTATGATGTCAATTGTAATATTTGGTTTTACTTGTTCAAAGATCAATCAATCAATCCACTAAGATTAGTCAAAATGTCTATTTGATTGGAGTATTATCAAAACAGGGAAAAGAGTTTATGTGAAGAATTTCCGTATATATTTACGGAATTTTAAGAATATTCCTCATATATTAGAGACTGTATGACCAACTAGCTCAGAATTTTCTATGATATCTCTGTTAAAAAATTTATTGAAGCAATATTATTGGTGTAGGGTAATGAAATTGAATGTTAAAAAATGGTCCCTATTTACAGATAAGAGGAAATTTCTTATTGCAAATTATGGAAGTGAAGTTCATACTGGTTTGGGAAAATAATAAAATGTATGTTGAAGTCAAAGTAAAGAACGAGTGATTGATGTGAGTTTATCTATATCTCTTAGATGAATCTTATCTTTCTTGACCAAATAATAGCCTTATGTTATCGAGTCTTTGTCTTCTCAATATACACTTGATTATCTTATCCATGTTTCTTTGCTGTTAGTTCCGATAATTTTCTCCACTAACAGATCCTTAGATAATATCTACAACAGAATGGCGTCTAGTTCTTCTTCATCCGTTCAAAAGAGCTTCAAGTATGATGTTTTTTTGAGCTTTAGAGGTGATGACACCCGTAACAATTTTGTTGGCCATCTTTATGAAGCTCTTCAGCGCAATTGCATTGAAACGTATAAGGATGATGAGAAAATCGAGCAAGGAAAACCGATCAAGGACCAGCTCTTCAAATCCATTGAGGACTCAAGGTTTTACATCATTGTTTTCTCCAAGACTTATGCATCTTCATCTTGGTGCCTAGATGAGCTTGCCAAGATTATGGAATGTAAGAAGACGACCGACCAGAATGTCTATCCTCTCTTTCTTGATGTGGAGCCCACTGAAGTCCGCTATCAAAGTGGGGCTGTTAAAGACGCCTTTGAAAAAAACGAAACAAAGGAGGCTACTGAAAAATGGAGAGAGGCTATGAAAGAAGCATCTAATCTGGCTGGGTGGGAGTTGAAGGCCACAACTGACGGGTAATTCAGTTTCATTCAATTTTCTTCATCATATATCTATGTAATATTTTGCCTAACCTGCATGTATATATGTTAATCAGTTTCATTTAATTTTTATCATGATATCTGCATTTAAATAAATGCTAATCCTTTTATGTTATAAATCCTAACTCGTTATGTGCAATTTGAGCAAGCTAATAATATAACAATTAATGATACAGGGATGAATCTAAACTGATCCAAATAATTGTTGATGTTATTTTCAAAAAGAAATATTCCACTCTTTCGAACACTGATGAAAACTTGGTGGGTATGGAGACCCGGATCAGAAATGTTCTTTCATCTTTAGATATTGGCACAGAAGATGTTCGCATGATCGGAATCAAGGGGATGGGAGGTGGGGGGAAGACAACTCTAGCCAGAGCTGTCTATGATCATATTTCTAATCATTTCGAAGGAAAAAGCTTTGTTGAAAATGTAAGGGAAGTTTCACAGCCTTCTTTGTCTGGTTTAAAGAAGCTTCAAAAACGGATACTAAAAGATGTGTTAAATAAACAAGACATCACTTTTAGTAGTGTTCATGACGGGAAAAACATGTTGAAAGACATGATGAGTCGTAGAAAGACACTTGTTGTTTTAGATGATGTTGATCGTATAGAACAACTTGAGGCGTTAGCGGGCGAGCCTGAGTGGTTTAAAGCGGGAAGTAGAATCATCATTACCACAAGAGATGAGCAAGTGTTGTTAGCCCACCGGGTGAACTTCGTTCATGACGTCAATCTGTCATCATCTACGGAAGCGATTTGCCTCTTCAGTAGTTATGCATTTAAAAGAGACATTCCAACTCAAGGGTACGAAGAGCTATCAAGACAAGTTGTGCAATATGCTCATGGTCTTCCCTTAACGATCAAAGTTTTGGGTTCGTTTCTTTGTGGTCAAGATGAGTATGTATGGAAAGATGCCATAAAAAGACTACAAACAATTCCATTGAAAGCAACTATGGAAAAATTGGAAATAAGCTTTGATGGTCTGGAGGATGATTACAAAGAAATATTCTTAGATGTTTCATGCATACTAAAAGGTTGGATCAAAGAAGATGCAATTAGAGTGCTTGAAAGTCGTGGATTTCATGCTATATATGGTTTAAGAGTTCTTCAGCATAAATCTTTTATAACTTATGGTAAATATGGCCAACTAGCGATGCATGATCATTTAGAAGAAATGGGAAGGAATATTGTTCGTCGGTCACACCCCAATGAACCTCAAAGACATAGTAGATTGTGGGTTAATGAGGAAATTAAGTATATATTGACTAATGACCTGGTAAGAATCAAGTTATGATTTACTTTAAAAAAAAAAAAAAAAAAAAAACGCTAATACATGTTTGGTCCATGTGATTTGCTGGATATTTCATTTTTAATCCACTAGTTTAAAAGGTCTCGATTTTGGTCTAAAATTTAACATTCATTGCGGGTTCGGTCCAAAATTTCTAACTCCGTTAGTGTGACTATATTTGACCGTTTAACAAAATAAGTTGCTGTCAATTTTTTATAAAAAACACACACAATTCTCATCTTGCTATTTGTTTGTGTCTCTAAAAGTTTTCCACAAATTCACTTTCTCCCTCTAATAATCATTCAAAAGTTCATTCAATTCACTCTCAATATGCGTTATTTCATCTTCATTAATTCATTGATTTTGGGCGTTTTGAAATTTAGGGTTCCGACAAAATTAAGGGGTTCTATTTTTTCGATTTCAGGGTACCCAAGCAATTAAATGTCTATACTTACAGTCATCATGGGATCTCACAGCTGAAATTGCAGTAAAAGGTCTAGCAAAAATGAAGGATCTTAGATTTGTTTATATAAATCTCTATAATTATTATTATAATGAGAGCAATATTGTTGACTTTGATAAAGTTAGCGAATACCTTCCAAGTTCCTTACGATTTATGAGATGGTCAGGATTTCCTTTTTCGAGTTTACCGAATACATTTCAAGGAAAATATCTTGTTGAACTTGAAATGGAAAAGAGCAATATTGTTCAACTATGGGAAGATGGAGAAGGAAAGGTAGAATAATGGTTAATTTGTTGTTTTTCATGATTCATTATGATCCTATATATCTATTGGTTTGTCATTGCAGCAATATTAATTGTTTTTTGTACTTATGTTAGGTTCTTCATAAGCTGAAGTTCTTCACTATCAAGCATTCAAAGTTGAGGACCTTTGACTTTAGGTTGGCTCCAAATCTTGAGAGTTTGACTATTATCAGTTGTCATGATTTTGTAGAGCTTTATATGCCTGTTCATTATCTAAAACTCAAATATCTCAACCTCTCTCATTTAAAATTGACAAGCCTTCACCTCGGGGATATTCCGAATCTTGAGAAGCTTATACTCGATGGGTGTAATGATTTGGTAGAACTTCAAATGCCCATTGAAAGTCTAAAGCTCAAAGAGCTTAACCTTCAAACTTACCTCAGCAATTCAAAGTTGAAGACCATTCACCTTGGGAATACTCCAAATCTTGTGAGGCTTATACTCCAAAGGTGTAATGATTTGGTAGAACTTCAAATGGCCGTTGAAAATCTAAAGCTCGAACATCTCGAACTCACTCATTCAAAGTTGACAAACCTTCACCTCAGGAATACTCCGAATCTTAAGATGCTAATACCGGCTGTAATGATTTGGTAGAACTTCAAATGCCTGCTGAAAGTCCAACGCTTGAATGGGTCGACCTCTGTCATTCAAAGTTGAAGACCCTTCACCTCGGGAGTACTCTGAATCTTAAGGTGCTTATACTCGGAGGGTGTAATGATTTGGTAGAACTTCAAATGCCCATTGAAAGTACTCTAAAGCTCGAAGAGCTCAACCTCAGTCATTTAAAGTTGAGGACCCTTGACCTTGGGCTCACTCCAAATCTCAAAAGGTTAAATCTTGATAACTGTTACGATTTGGTAGAAATTAAGGCTCCCGTTGGATGTCTTAGAAATCTTGCCTTCTTAGACTTAAGTGGTTGTGGGAGTTTTAAGTCTTTTTTGTTTGACAAACAACTTGATTCACATGACGTTGGTTCTTTATCTGAGTTACATCTGATTGCAGAGCCCACAAATGTTTGCTCATTGCATTCCGACAATAAATTTCCAAAGTTACAGTTTTCATGTTTTTATAAAGATGATCCCGGCAATATCCCAGAAGAACCCCGAGATCTTGACCAGTTAGAATGTCTACAGGAGCTAATGTTTTCATCTACAAAGATTAGAAGTCTTCCAGATAGCATTTGTATGTTGATGCATATGAAAGCTATCAGACTTAAATCTTGTTGGCATCTTGAGAAATTACCGGAGAATCTTGGCCGATTACAGTGTCTAGAGGAGCTAGACCTAACAGAGTGTATAGTTTTACGAGATATACCAAACAGCATCTGTCAGATGAAAAGTCTGAAATATTTCCATCTCCCTTACTGTTTTCTAGTTGAAAAGTTGCCTGAGGAAATTGGAAGTTTAAAACGGTTAGAAGAGTTAAATATAGAAGGTACGGGCATAAGTCATCTTCCACAGAGCCTTTTTCAGTTGAAACGCTCTGCATCGCTGGCTTTACATGGCAGCTTCAGTCGTATGGTTTTATAAGTGTAATACAAACATCAACATACGTATCTTTCGCCTACACCTCTTACCATTCTTCAGTCAATCATTTAGAGAAGCCAGTCTTTAATTTTTCATGGCAGCTTCAATCGTATGGTACTTTCTCCTTTTTTTTATTACTAATATAACTTTAATTTATAATTAAAACTTAGTATATGTGTTACTTATATGACTTGTGCTTGAACTTAAAGAGGTGGTTTAGTCTTGTTTGAACTTCCATTTTTCATTTATTTATATTTCTGAAAACTTTTCAAATACCTTCATGTAAGAACAATAATTTGGTACTGCAGGTCGGGTACTTTATAAGGTCAAAGTAGTCAATAAACATTTTTACTTGATAATCATCTGCGTATCAAATACCTTAAAACTAAAAGGTTTTTTCTTGGCTTAATCAATCCTTGCCATTACTCAGGCCTTTAAATCAAAGTACAAGGAGGCGGGACTGATGATTCAAGTTAGATAAGTTAACTACTTTTTATAAGCAGTTTAAATTTTTAAAGTTAGATAAGTTAACTCATGGAGTTCAGATAACACAGTTGACTTCTTCAGAAAGTCAATTGTGTTCATGATTGGATTTTACGTGATGTTGGAGATAATCATGTTATAATAATATTCAGTAAAGTTTTGTAAGTGTATTTAAAATCATATACAGGTTTTGATTTGCATAAATATCATCTACATTGAGACAAATTGGTGAACCATTAAAATATTTGACTTTTGAGTCAAACTGTTGACTTTGATCAAATTCACCGAGTTTTTTTTATCCAAGTCAGTAACAGAATCAATATTATAGTGTTTACTGTTGTTAATAGAAGCTACTTAAAAGGTTAGAGGAATAAGACGTTATCATCATAGAATGATTTGGGTAAATCCATGTTCGGACAGAGTTTGAAGCTGGGAACACGAGATGAATGACATTACTGTGGAATGTTTAAATCAGTTTGGTTTCAAAGGCATGGATACGGGTGCCGGGCTTTGCTCATCTATAATGAATTTGTGATATTCCATCTATGTAAATGTGCACGCCCTCGTTTCTGTTTTTGCTCCATATCTTAACACTTTATTGTTGATTTCAATTTTTCAAACCCGGGTCGACCCGGCCGGTTCAACCGGTCGGACCGGTGCCCGGCCACAAAAACGGGTAAAAAAAACCGGGTTTCTAAAACCGGGTTAACCGGTTAGACCCGCTGGGTTTTGAGTGACCCGGGTCAACCCGGGGCTTGAAACCCTGCCAGGTTTGTTTTTTTTCAATTTTTTTTTATAAAAACGGGTTGACCCGGTCGTTAATCTGTCAGGTTTTGTTTTCGTTCTTTATGTTTTGGTATCTCCTAGCTAGTTTGTAATAAATCTATTTCTTTGTTGTTAAAGAAAAGGACATTACTTCTTTCGGTGTAGTACCACATGAAACTTGCATTCATGTTTAGCAGTAATCTGTCGGGATGTATCGATGTTTGTTACAGCAAAATTATATTGAAGAAAAGCTTATTCAAAAGTTGGACTACTTTTTTGAACAGATTTGATCTTTAAGTAGGATATTTGTTAATTCCATATAAATGACTTTGTTAAGAAAGTCAGTCTGTTCTTTGTGAAAATGGTGGGAGTTTGAGATGATCATGTTTTTTAAATTCACAAAATAAAGCCGTTTGACTTATCAAAATCAAAGCCATTTGACTTTTTGAGTCAAAGTATTGACTTTCATCTGTTTTAGTTGACGTGTACTAATGAACATATCTGAGAGCTATTAATGATATTGAACATGTAGCTTACAGTTTGGTTACCTACCATCTCGATATTGTTAGAAAATTAGGCTTCATATTGTCTATTTATGGACTCGGATCTTATCTGGGTCAAAACCGGGTCAACAAGATCACCCATACTATAAATTGCTAACATCTACTATGTTTTTACACTTTTAACCATGGAATTATTAAAATAGGTGAACATTGCATATGCAGTCCTTCAACTTGTTTTTAGACCGAAGTTAATACTATTTTTAGAAACAATGTAAGTAAGTTAGAAGCCTCTTAACACTGCTAATGCATTAAATTTGGACGCATAAGCATTCTTACTAATGATACGTGCCGATGCTTAAAAGAAAATGTGAAATTTAGTTTAAAAATATTCTATATTAGTTTAAAATTTTAGTTCATTAACAAGCAATCAAGCCTTCATCTCCTATTTCACTCCTGTTCCAATGACCAACACAAAGCTTCTTTAATCCCCTACAAGTCTCAGCGACACTAAGGAATCCAACATTGGTGCATCAACAATACGTAAAGCATTGAAATCACGACATTCAGATAACGACTACATGAGTCACATAAACTTGTTCCAAATGAACCTCAACTAAACAGTTATCATCTCGAATTATCTCCAATGCCCTGTCCCATTTTCCACTACAACAAATCAACTTCAAACTTTTCAGATTCTTATATCGCTAATCAACGGTATGAATAATCGTTCATTAAAAACACTCCTCCTAAGATTAATAATCTTAAGCGACTCCGCCTTGACGTCAGGGTAGTTAAATAACCTCGTTCTTAACAGACAAAACCTCAAGGTGACTAGTGGTTGTCTAACAGCTCAAACATACCTAAATCACTAAATGAACAATAAACACCTGAAAATTCCTTCAATTTTTAGTAAAAACAGCCTGAATCAGTTAATTGATTACACGCGCGAAGTTTGAGGTTCGTGATATTAGGACACATGGATGTGATACGGATCATATCATTATCATTTATGCTAATAACGGATTTACAGTCGACACGGAGAACGAGCTGTGTGTGAAGAAGGCAATGGGTAGAAAGCGGGTCAAAATGATGACCCGGATAAAAAGCGGATACTTTGTTTTAATTTTTGTTTTTTCACACTTTGGCCCCTCACAGATGCAACTAATAAACCTTATATATGACCCTCGAAATGCAACCTTGGACCTTCTCGTGTGTTGTGAACTCCCTGGATAAAAAGGATCAATCAAGGGTTCAAGGATCACTCACTGAAGACACCCTTAACAACTTTGTTGGCCATATTTATCAGGCTCTTAAGCAAAAAGGCATTGAAACATACAAGGATGATGAGAAAATCGAGAAAAGGAAACCGACTGATGACCAGCTCATCAATTCCATTAAGGAATCCTCACACATTTATCGTGAAGGGAGAATTCATATCGGTGTAGAGGAACCTAAGGTAATTGAAGAAATTGATGTAAAAAGTTATGAGGTTAGCTCATCTTATTATCTTGAAGTACGTGTCAAGTATAGGCTAAGTGCGCAAATTTTGGATATGCTTTTTTCCCCTTCACATCCTCTTCTTTTTAGGAGTTATAGAGAAGGATGTCGTAGCCCTACAGAAGCAGGTTCGAAAGTTCTCCGTGGCTCAAAACAATGGGGCGCGAGTTTTTGTTCACATCTTTAGTATCATTAGTTTTGCTATAGAGAGGGGTGGGGGACTCGGATAGTATCTTACTTTCTCACTAATTTCTTGTAAATATCCCGAATTTGTAATCTTCCTTATTTTGGGAATTTGATAATATAGTGTTTTGAGCATTTCTTTGATTTCTAAAAAAACAAATTTTATCCTATCAATATGGCACTCTGAGCTTATTCTTTATTCCGCTTCTTTTTTTATTATATATATTTTTCCAAACATTGTATATAATAAAATGTCACAATGGTCAACACCACAACTATATTAGTTACCTAATACATTTAGCATGTTTAAATCTTGTATAACTAAGGATGCATTTGGATTGAGGGTGTAGGAATGAGAGAATGGAAATAACAATGATTTCATATGTTTGGTGTACATGTATGGTTATGAGTATATCTAAAGATAAGGGTATTCTCATTTCACTCTAAATAGGTGACTTTTCTCAAACCATTCCCCCCATAGCTCACTTTTTATTTATAAATGATATTATCTTCTTTTAAAATTAATAAAAAGATCTTATACCCAATCCTTATAACCAATCCAAACAATCGTCTTAGGAATGATAAATTCATTGTCATTCCACACAATACCAATGCCTATACCCATTGTGATTCATGACAACAAACCAAACGAACCCTAAAAATTGTTCTACACTTCTGAGAGCAATTTTGTATTTTTGGATTTGTATATAATATTATATATGATCTATATCGTATCATGAATGCATTATACATAGAAAAAAAAATAGGCGATATACACACCACAAAAAATGATGTGCATACCACAAAATCACCTTAGTGATTGATACACATACTACAACACAACACATGCATGATTGTGGTGTACACATCAATTTTAATGGTGTACATATCAACTCTCATAAAAAAATCATTTCTATGATGATATGACCACCCCCCCCTTACAAAAAAAGAAAAAAAAAATTGTTTAAGCTCCCTAGTCTGACCATTCCCTTGCCTCGAACGCACCATTGACCTGGTCAAGGGTGTCTATCTAAGATGATGATATGAGTTCGATCCCAACTTCAGCCAAACATTGCATCTGGCTTGTACTTGAGGAAGGATGTTTGAGTATCCAGGGGGAACGAATCGTCATCGTTTCTCCGTCGATTCAAACATTTTGAGATAGTAAGATTCAAATTTAAACGTTCATATATTCTTCACATTTAACAAAAAAATCAATTATTAATGCAAGTTCTTACAATATTTGAAGAAGTCAATTTATGTACACGTCTAATTACTCTCTAAAGGCTAAGGGCATACTTTTGGTTCAATGCTGTAGACATAGAAAAATATCATATTAATTAATTGCAATGAGACAAAATTAAATAAGTGGCAAGGCCCGCTAGTAACGTGCTGGGGAAATATAAGAGGCAATTCAAATGTATAAAATATTTGAAATATTGTTGGTCATCAACAGGAATATGTGGTGCAAATTAAAATATCATAACGTACTAGTATTTTTTTTCTTTGAAGAATTTAAATCATTCAGATTTGAAGTTAGAATATATTGTTGTTTAATTTAACAAAGATGTCAGTGATGGTAATTCATGTTACAAATAAATTCATAAAGGTTTATATAATTTATCTTATATCGTAAACAAGTTCGAATTACAAAACATGTTATGCATTAACTAACCTTGATAAACTTCATGGTTAATCCTTAATGTGTTATAGTATCATTAAGTTAGATTAATGAAAAAGACAAGGAAATTTTCAAGATATATCTTTTTTCATATATAGATTTTTCGATAAACTTGGCTAAGAATTTTGAGGATATTCTTTTATCATTACATACTTTATGACCAGGTAGCTAAGAATTTTTTAAGGTATTTTTGTATTGTTGTTAATCATAAGAAAATTTTTTGCGTTAAATTTATTAGTGCCGGGAAATGGAATTGAATGCTAAAACCCAAATGGTCCTTAATTTTAAACATAGACATTTTTCTCATTATGTCGTTATAATCTTTTTCATTCCAATTTATATTAGACTAAAGGTAGTTGTCACCACTCCTTCACCTTCCACCCCATCGTCATATCACCATTCACTTCTCTCACTACCTCTTACCTTTCACACGTAGTGATCACCACTCTCCTCACCTTTAATTAAAATACCTACTTTATACAAATATACATCAGAAAATACATCACACTTGCTTACAAATCAAATAAATAACATTAAAAACGACGACCCATTTTTGCACAATATCCAAGTGATGGGGAGGTCACTACTTCCCTCATGTTTGAAGCTTTCTCGTGTGTTACATAATACCCAAACAATGGAGTGACTCACAAATGCAAGAAAGGTGAGTCCCTCAACCCCCATTACTTCCAACCTTAGACTAAAGTAGGGATGAGCATTTGGAGCCGAATCTAGAAACCGTACCAGCATGGTAACAAAATAGTACCGGATCCCGATAAATGGTATGGGACTAGTACCATGAATTGGCCAAAAAAAATCCAAACCAGTAATACGGTACGTGTACCAAAGCGGGATAATATCGAAAAATTTTCCGGAATTTGACTAGTCATGTTTTTGAATTAACCAACTTATCCAAACACCCACTGGGTCTGTTCCATGCCAAAAAATAGTCATGTAAAACATAAAGAAAGAAGCGAAACGTCTGAAAACCTACTACGACAACCATAGATCCTTCATAAACCTTCCCAAAAATTAAATCCCTAAACTATTTTATAAGTTTTGGAATGTTTGTAAGATGCGACTATCTTGGTGATGTGTTTATTTAATTGTTGGTTATGACACATTGTGTTTCAAAATCACTTGAAATGCACATTTTGTCCTATTTTTTATTGCTATCACAGAAAGTTAATAGCATGAAATCTAGATTTTTATTTGGTTTAACAAAAAAAGGGAAGAAGCGGATAGGTGCCGATTTCCTAGTACCGGTTCCGGTTCCCATCTAGTACGGTACCGGTACCTCTTTCATGCTCGGAAAAATAATGGTACCACTAATTCGATACAGGTTTGGTCCCAATCTGGTACCGTGCTTATCCCTAGACTAAAGGTATAGTAGTGGTCATCACTCCCTCACCACCATTCAACCCATCACCACTCCCCTCACATTTCACCCATAATGAACTTCCTTCATCACCATTAAAAATGCATACTTTATATAAACATACCCTACAAAACACCGCGAAACACACTCACAAATCAAATAATTAATAATAAAAACACCCATGAGGGCCACAAATCCACAATTTCCGAATGGTGAGGCAGGTCACCTTTCGTCCCCTTTTCCTCCTTTTGTCACGCATGACACACTGTTTCCGAATGGTGAAGAGATGAAAGGGAAGATGACCCTGAAATCCACCACTGCATGCAACCTTACATTATACAAAATAGTAAAAGACTTGATATTATCATCAACAACATAAGAATTTATATGCATTAATTAGTGTTTGTAGTTAGAAAATACTTATGTTAATATTGAAGTTAGAAATAATGCTAGTCAACAAAAGTCTATGCGAAGAATTTTTGTATATATGTTCATATTTTTTATCGGCCGATATGGCTAGGAATTTTGAGGATATTCCTCATTAGAGACTTTATGACCATCTAGCTAAGAATTTTCCATGATATCTCTATTATATTGTAAGAGATAAGAAAATTTATTGAAGCAATATTATTGGTGTAGGGTAATGAAATTGAATGTTAAAAATGGTCCCTGTTACAGATAAGAGGAAATTTCTTATTGCAAATTATTGGTCTCTATCAATGTTTAGAAATAGTCCACAAAATGCAAGTGAACAACAGTTTAATTTTGCCTAATAGCAGATATTTATATGATTTATTCATTTGAAGTTTAAGTAGTTATATCATTTAGACAAGTAATTACAAGAATAATTTTTCAATTACAATAATAAAAGCTATTATTGCAAAACTTATACAAAACAAGTAGCTAGGTTAATAAATTAGTAACAAATTCTGTCGTAATGTGAAGAAGTGAATAAAAGAAGGATCGTAGATATGCATCTTATGTTCAAGTAGGAAACATCGTCATTTGACCAAATTAAATCACGGGCTTTTATTTTCCAAATAATTCAATATTCTGTTTTCACACAATCACCTTCGGTGTGTGTTAGTCACTTGGTTTGAAAGTTCAAACCGTGAATCTTTATCTTTTTTTTTTCATTGACCAAAAGACCATATGAGTGGTTTTTGTTTCTCAACATTATCATTCCACAAATACAAACACAAACACAAAACACTTTTTTCACACAAACTCTTTCAACCAAACTTCCAATGGCTTCTACTTCAGTTTCATCTATTCAAAACACCTTTAAGTATGATGTCTTCTTAAGCTTTAGAGGCGAAGACACTCGAAAGAACTTTGTTGATCATCTATATGATGCTCTAGAGAATAAAGGCATTTACACATACAAAGATGATGAGAAAATCAAACAAGGGAATATGATCAGTGATGAGCTTATTGAAGCCATTGAAGACTCAAAATTTTATATCATTGTCTTTTCAAAGAACTATGCTTCTTCATCTTGGTGCTTGGAATAGCTTGTTAAGATTATGGAATGCCGGAAGGGTTTTGGGCATACCGCATACCCTGTGTTCTACGATGTGGAGCCCACTGAAGTTCGCAAACAAAGTGGGTCAGTTGGAGATGCATTTGCAAAACATAAAGAGGAAGAAGCTGCTGGGAAATGGAGAGAGGCTTTGAAAGAAGCATCGACGATTTGGCTGGAGTTGAAAAGCATTGCTAATGGGTGAGTAAATTTCTTCATCGTCTAGGCAATATTCTTTGATTTTACTTCTTTTTGATCTACGATTGAATGATTCCGGTGGGTTCCAATGTATAAATAATTAATGGCTTTAAAAAAAAACATGTTTAATCTCAAATGGGTCAAATGGGTAAATAACTATTTATATCCTAACATGGTGTATTTTTAATGCATATAACCTTAAAGCAGTTTTTTATTCACAACCTTAAGATTTTTTCTGTATTGACATAAAACCTTAAAAGCAGTTTTTAATGCATTGAAACGAGTATGTTATAAGTTAGATGTTGAAGGGAAGTGTTTCATGGGTAGACCCAACCTGTTTTGACCCGGAAAAAATTTACCTTATACCCAGCCTATATGTTATTCATTTACTATCTAACTGATAGCTCATTCTTTGCCATTACTTCATATACAATTATATGTGTTATATATCCGATTGTTAAAGTAGGATTTTAAACAATCTTATTTTACATACAGGCATGAAGCTAAATTTATCCAAAAGATTGTTCAAGAGATTTCACTAGAGTTACGCTCCATCAATTTCGGCTTGGATGAAAAGTTAGTTGGCATGGAGACTCGAGTAAAGGATGTTGTTTCATCTTTAGGAACCAGTGTTGATGATGTTCGCATGCTAGGGATATGGGGGGAGGAGCGGGAAGACAACCTTGGCCAGAGCTTTTTGATCATATATCCATTCAGTTCGACGGTGAAAGCTTTATTGAAAATGTCAGGGAAGTTTCAAAAGCCTCTACGGAGGGTCTAAAGAAGTTGCGTAAACAAGTACTTTCAAATGTTTTAAAGGATCAAAACATTGAAGTAAGTAGTGTTTTTGGCGGTAAAAGTATGATGCAAAGGAGGATGCGTGGTAGAAAGGTACTTGTTGTTCTTGATGACGTCGATCATAAAGACCAGCTTGAGGCGTTAGCCGGTGACCGTAATTGGTTTAAGCCGAAGTAGAATCATAATTACAACAAGAGATGAGCAATTACGTGTAGCCCACCGAAGTGAGCTTGATTCATAATGTGACTTTGTTATCTCAAGCGGAAGCGGGATGCCTCTTCAAGAGGTATGCTTGGAAGAGAGATTCCAACTCAAAGGTACGAAGAGCTATCAGGACAAGTTGTACAATATGCTCATGGTCTTCCCTTAACAATCAAAGTTTTGGGTTCATTTCTTTGTGGTCAAAGTGAGCCTTTTTGGATAAATGCCATTGAAAGACTAAAAACAATTCCATTTAAGGATACTATGGATAGATTGGAAATAAGTTTTGATGGTCTAGCGGATGAATACAAAAAATATTCTTAGATGTTGCATGCATACTAAAAGGTTGGGACAAAGAAGATGCAATTAGAGCGCTTGAAAGCCGTGGATTTCATGCTAAAGTTGGTTTAAGAGTTCTTGAGCAGAAATCTCTCATAACTATTTCTGAATTTGGGTACTTGTGGATGCATGATCATTTAGAAGAAATGGGTAGGAATATTGTGCGTCGGTCACACCCCGATGAACCTCAAAGACATAGCCGATTGTGGGTTGATGAGGAAATCGAGTATATATTGACTAATAACCTGGTAAGAATTAAGTTGTGATTTAATAAAACTGAGAGTTAACTACATTTTTTTCTTTGTGGTTTGCTAGATATTTCATTTTTGCTCCAGTAGTTTAAAAAGTTTTGGGTTTGGTCAAAAATGAAACATCCGTCACGGGTTTGGTCCAAATTTCCTAACTCTGTTAGTTTAACTATATTTGACCGTTTAATAAAAGGATATTATTGTCTTTTTAAGTATTATATTAGACAAAATAATAAGTTACCGTCGCTTTTCTTATAAAAAACACATAACAAGTTTTCCCCAAATTCACTTTCTCTCTCTGATAATCATGCAAAACTTCTTTAATTCGAATCAAATTATCAATCAATTCATTTTATATCATCTTCATTCACTCTCAATTTGATCAGTGATTTTGGGCGTTTTGAAATTTAGGGTTCCGACAAAATTTAGGGGTTTTATTTTTCCGCTTTCAGGGTACCCAAGCAACTAAATGTCTATACTCCTGGTCACCGTGTTTCAGTGCTGAAATTGCATTAAAAGGTCTAGGAAAAATGAAGGATCTTAGATTCATTGACATACATCTCGTGAAGTATGATCATTGGAGCAATATTGTTGAATTTGATAAAGTTAGCGAATACCTTCCAAGTTCCTTACGATTTATGAGATGGTATTGGTTTCCGTTTTCGAGTTTACCGAATACATTTCAAGGAAGAAATATTGTTGAACTTGACATAAGTTTCAGCAAGATTGTTAAACTTTGGGAAGATGGAGAAGGAAAGGTAGAATGATGGTTGATTTGTTGTTTTTCATGATTCATTATGATACTATATATCTATTGGTTTGTCATTGCACCAATATTAATTATTTTTTCTACTTATGTTAGGTTCTTCATAAGCTAAGGTTCCTCAAAATCATGGATTCAAAGTTGAGGACCTTTGACCTTAGGCTGGCTCCAAATCTTGAGCAGTTGACTATTAGCTGTTGTGATGATTTCGAAGAGCTTCATATACCTGCTGATCATCATTCAAAGCTCGAATATCTTTTCATCAGTTATTCAAAGCTGCTGACAAACTTTCACCTCGGAAATACTCCGAATCTAAAGAACCTAACACTCCTAGGCTGTAGAGATTTGGTAGAACTTCACCTCGGGAATACTTCGAATCTAAAGACGCTAATACTTGAAGGCTGTCATGATTTGGTAGAATTTCAAATGCCTGCTGAAAGTTTAAAACTCGAACATCTTGACCTCAGGCATTTAAAGTTGACAAACCTTCACCTCAAGAATACTCCAAATCTTAAGAAGCTAAAACTCAGTCATTCAAAGTTGAAGACCATTCACCTCGGGAACACTCCGAATCTTGAGAAGCTAAAACTCAAACGCTGTATTGATTTGGTAGAACTTCAAATGCCTGATGAAATTCTAAACCTCCAATATCTCTATCTCACTTATTCAAAGCTGACAAACCTTCACCTCGAGAATACTCCAAATCTTAAGAAGCTAAAACTCAGTCATTCAAAGTTGAAGACCCTTCACCTCGGGAACACTCCGAATCTTGAGAGCCTAAGACTTAAAGGCTGTAATGATTTGGTAGAACTTCAAATGCCCATTGAAAGTCCAAAGCTCGAAGATATCAACCTCACTCATTCAAAGTTGAGGACCCTTGACCTTGGGCTGACTCCAAATCTCGAGTGGTTATATCTTAAAAATTGTTATGATTTGGTGGAAATCAATGCTCCCATTGGATGTCTGAAAAAGCTTCTCTTCTTAGACTTAAGTGATTGTGGGAATTTTAAGTCTTTTGTGTTTGACAAATGGTATGAACCAGCTGAGGCTGGTTCTTTATCTGAGTTACATCTGATTGCAGAACCCACTGATGTTTGCCCATTGCACTGCAACAATGATTCTCCAAAGTTTAAGTTTTCTTGTTATTTGAAAGGAGATCAAGCTTCATCATTTGGAAATCTTAAAATGCTTATTTCAATTGGCCTGTGTGCTTGTACAAACCTTGAGAATTTTTCAAGAAGTATTTGTAGTTTACAAGGTTTAAGAAAGCTTACACTTGGAGGCAGTATTCCAGAGGTACCAAAGGACCTTGACCAGTTAGAATATTTAGAAGAGCTAATACTCTCATCTACAGAGATTAAATATCTTCCAGATAGCATTTGTAAGTTGAAACATCTCAAGTCTTTCAAAATCAAATCTTGTTGGCTTCTTGAGAAGTTACCTGAGGATATTGGCAGATTAGAATCTTTAGAGAAGCTAATCTTAACCGACTGTAAGCTTTTACAAGATATTCCAAACAGCATTTGTAAGATAAAATGTATAAACGAGTTACATCTTCGCGGTTGCACTCGAGTTGTTGAATTGCCTGAGGATATTGGATGCTTAGAAGGTTTGAAAGAGTTAAACATAGCAGGTACAGGCATAATCCGTCTTCCACAGAGCATTTTTAGGTTGAGAGGTCTACGTATTGTTGGGTCGATACGGCTTATTGATACATGTGGCTTATTACTTAAGAGACGAAGAACCTATGATGATGATGAAATAGTCTGCTGCATATAACCCATATTAACACATGCCAAAGGAGCCAATACATGAAGAGCTATTTTAACAGGTACTTTATTTTGAAATTTTAAACTGATTATGGAAATATTCATTGTTTCTGCACTTTATGTGTTTTACTATGGTTCTAACAATCCATTTTCTGCTATTAGGAGATCCGATCAGCAGGAAGCTATCGCCAATCAGCGCATAACAGTTAGCCAAGTGAACTCCGATCGGGTAAGTCGTTAAGCAATTTCTCAACTCGAATGGTTTCTTGTAGGGTATGGTATATCATACAGATTTTACGTTTTTCTAATATTTTGTTTCAACTTTATCTTTCAAGGTCCAGTGAGCAGGAAGCAATTGCCACTCAGCTCAAAAGGTGATCTAAAGCTCATATGTCTCCGCATCTATTCTCATGTGCATTGAAATGATTTATTTATGATTTTTTCCCCAGGCATTGTTGATCGTTGGTCATTGTCAAGTGATATTGGCTCAATCCATTTCGGTCACTGATAGTTTCAAAGTAGGATTGTCATTTTACCTATTAGATCAAGATTTAATTCCAACTTGGATGCTGTATTAGTACTTATTGCTTTGAATCAATAAAGAATTTGAACTTTATTTTAATTCATGGAGCTGAATAAACACAGTTGACTTCTTAGAAAGTCAAACTGATGAAAATGGTGAGGCTATATATGATAAAAGGTTGGAGATGATCATGTTAAAAATAAACTTATGAAAGTCTTATATGTGATGTAGGACGATAAACTAGTTTTATATACATACACAAGTTTTTTGACATTTGAGTCAAACTACTGGTTTTCATCAAATTTTTCACTGAGGTTTTTTCATATATGAGTTTGGATATGATAATGTCATGTTGAAAATGATTTCAGTTAAGGCTTCATTAGTGATTTAGTTATCATACACAAGTTTTTTGGGCAAAATTGAAGATAAAATGATTTTTTATAAGCTAAAATTGGTACTTAAATCTCGTTTTGTTACTGTATCCTAGTCAATTTATTGGTCATAATGTGACTAATTAATATATGATGGAATGAAATGCAATAATGTTTAGTTAAAGTTGGATTTCATAACTTATCTGACAAACACAGCGAAGTCTGCAGAGTTGACTTTTAGGGATTAAAAGCTGTGTTAATTTACGTAACAAATTGTGTTACCGTAAAATGATACTGTACTAGATGAAATAATCTAGTCCATGTGCTTCTCACAAAGGTGTATTAGCTATCTACTTTTGATCAGTTAATTTTTTTTAAGTTGTTAGTTCATAATATTCTGTTTATACAGTTGACTTCAACATAAAGTCAAACAGTATTCCTGATGAAAATCGTCTAGTCTTTGATAAGGTTGAAGATGATCATGTTTTAATAATATTCAGAAAGATCTACATAAGCTGCATAAGATCATAGAATAGTTACGGTTGACACGAATATCTTAAAATTTGGGATATATTTTTGTTAAGTATGATGTATGGCGCTTGACTCAAATTGTTGACTTTGGTCAAGTTCAGTGAGTTTTTCATATATATGTGAAGCAGAACATATATTATAGTGTTTAATGGTATTGATGGAAGCCACATAACATGTATCATAGGTTTGTGTGATACAGTTGAGGTAAAAATGTAGAATTTGGAAAGTATAATTAGCTATGCTAGCTTATTTAGATGACAAGAGTTGGGCATCGTGTTATTTTTTTAACAGTTTTGTTGGAGAATGAAACTGCCCTGTAAAATATTATTGAGCAGAATGAAGATGAGATGATTAAGGTATCAGATGTACAGAAAGGCGATTCAAAAGTTCCAACAGGTTCTTTTTCAATGGATTAAACGTCATCACTAGTATATATCACTATAATGAAACTGTGGCTAAAAGTAATGGCAGTGAACATCTAAATCTGTTAGAGTAGTTAAGAAAGTTTTGGATTCATTTAGTCTCATATCCGGTCTCAATCCTAACCTAGGAAAGAGTACTATATTTTTTGGGAATCTTAAGGATAATGTGAAACAAGACATCTTTGTGACCCGATAATCTTATTCATTGCTTAGTATTATGTTTAGTTTAAACTATAGGGACTAGTTATGTCAAAACAGAAGATAATAACTGCTTGGCAGTTATTCCTCTAGAAACCATGAAGGGTTATGTCGGTTCATGTATACCGATTCATAATCTATATATACATATGTAAATGTAACGTTTAGAATGTTAGAACAATAATACAATTTACTTATTCAAATCATTGCAACTTTATAATCGATCAAGAGAAAGTTGGGACAACAATTGGCATCAAGAGCAAGGATTAATATACACCGAAACACTCACTGTTTCTGCATAAAATCTTAACGAGAAGCCAAAGAAAGAAACGCCAGAAAGGAGAAGAACACCGATGTTCTTACTTTGGCAGAAATGTTTGTTTTTTTTAATCTTCCAAGAAAAACGAACGAGTTTTGGATAAGGAGAAACGTAGAAGAGATAGTGCACAATCTACTTTACGTTGAAGTTGCAAGCGTCAAAACACCAGACGATATTGGTGTCGAATTTTGTTGGCAACAACAAAGGGAAGAAGAGTGGAGACTTTGTGTATACCGGTTAGAAAACAAAACACAAAGCAAAACGTTGTTGTAGAAGAAGTCGTATACGCAAGGACGAAGAAGAGTACTCAAAGAAAAGTGTGGAGTTTGTGTTGATACAACACAAGAACGACAACAACGACAAGAGACAAACAGAAGTGACTGTTTAGTTTCGCTGGAACGAATCTGAAAAAACGAAGGACTTTTTGGATTAGAAAGGATTACCAAGACGTGGTAACGAGTTTGTGTGTAGGAAACCTAGTGATTTCAAAGTGACCGAGATCAAGGAGAACGCACAAAAGGAGATAGACAACGTATAGATTGGTACAAGGAAGTTTTCTGTTTTTTGTTAGTATCGAATCAAAATTCGAAAACAAAACAGAAACAAAAGTGATACAAGGCAAGAAAGCATTAAAAGTTTTGGTTTTAGACTCGTTTGGCAAAAATCCGAGACACAAGTTCAGAAGATTGAAGTCGAAGTGGATTTGAAAACAAGTAACGAGGCAAAAGACTAAAAGGAACTAAAGTGGGAACAAACAACGTTGGTGAACGAGTTTTACTAACAAGGCAAACGAATACATCTCGTATTCATTAAAAGTAACGAGGTCACAATTTTCATTTTACTTTGGATTTCAATTCATATTAGAAATAGTATATATCTCATTAGTTATACTATTAGGAAATCCTTAAAACTAATTATTGATCCCGTAGTACTAAGATTCCCGGAGACTATAATTTTCACATTAGAAAAGAGTACCACACTAAGATAAGTAATTCCATTAGACTAGAAAGTGAAAATAATAAACACTTTCAAAATGACAACCGATGATATAGTAACCACATCAACTACAATAAAACCCGTAACACCTATTGCACAATACCAATGCCCTAAGTTAAAAAACACAAACTACACAGTTTGGGCTATACAAATCAAAGTTATACTAGAGGCACACGGCTTATGGGAAGCAATAGAACCAAAATTAGACACACCAGTTGATGACAAAAAGGATAAGGCAACAATCGCCTTCCTATATCAAGCGTTGACGGAAGACATGATCTTACAAGTAGCGGGTTGTAAGAAGGCAAAAGATTTATGGGATTCGCTAAAGAAAAGACACGTTGGACAAGATAAAGTGCAGCAAGCACGCTTACAATCATTAATGATTGATTTAACTCACTCAGATGAAGGAAGATGAGACGGTGGATGCATTTGCGCAAGTTAAACGGCTATGTCACGAAGGCAAAAGAACTAGGGAAAGCATTAGATGAATCACTTATAGTTAGAAAACTATTAGACTCCACACCCGATAGATTCATTCAGATAGTAGCATCCATAGAACAAACAAGTGATCTAGACGACATTACCCTAGATGAGATCACTGGAAAACTCAAAGCGTTTGAGGAAAGAATAAAACTCCGGAAGGGAGGTCAAGTTGAAAGCCGGAGAATCTATGTTTACACATGGTGAACACTCAGATAAAGGAAAACGTTTTAACAAACGTGGAGGTAGATCAAATTACTCACGAGGAAAGTGGCGGAATAATAACAGCAGAAACAACTCACAAAAGGGAAACTCAGATCATAGAGGAAACCCAGACAATTCAAGTAGGAAAGACTTGAGTAACATTAGATGTTTCAAGTGCAATAAACTTGGACACTATATGAGTAAATGTAGAGCAACATCAACAAAACCAGGGAACAATCAAACCTTATCTTAGAAGACGATGAACCATCACTAATAATGACTATGCACGAAACCGAACACAAGGAAGTGTTGTTGTTGAATGAAGAACAAATTCAACCAAAGAAATATGCTACGCAGATGCAGCATATGGTATTTAGATAATGGTGCAAGCAACCACATGACTGGTATAAAGAGTCATTTTAGAGATATTGATGAAAGCATAACCGACGAGTACGCTTTGGAGATGGATCGTATGTACTAGATAATGGGTAGAGGGTCTATATGTTAGGTTGTAAGAACGAGAACAGCAAGTAGTATCGGAAGTATACTACATACCAAACCTCAAGAGCAACATACTTAGTCTAGGACAACTACTCGAAATAGGTTGTAAGGTAATTATGGACGGAAACAAGCTGACTTTGTATGATATAAACAAGAAGTTGTTGATGAAGGTAGAACGATCTAAGAATCGACTCTACAAGATCCAGTTACATATAGAGGCACCTATATGTCTCTTAGCAAACATAGATAACCAAGCATGGTTATGGCATGCTAGATTAGGTCATCTAAACTTTGATGATATAAACAAGATGACTAGAAAAGGTCTAGTAGATGGAATTCCTAGGATAAACCATGCAGGTCAAATTTGTGACGCATGTTTATTAGGAAAACACAGTAGAACACCATTTCCAAACCAAGCCAAATTCAGATCAAAGAACCCGTTGGACTTAGTATATGGAGACCTCTGCGGTCCCATTAGTCCAAAGAACACACTCAGCAAGAAACTCATTTTCCTGTTAGTAGACGATTGTACACGTTTTATGTGGGCATACTTTCTTACATCGAAAGATGAGGCATTTAGTACATTCAAGGAATTTAGGCAGAAAATAGAAATGGAAATGAAGTTGAAAATTAGAATGCTAAGAACGGATAGAGGTGGTGAATTCACATCAAATGAATTCACAAGGTAATCTGTAAGGAAAACGGAATAGGACGACAATTGACAAAGCACCATACCCCACGCAGAATGGAGTAGTGGAAAGAAGGAATAGGACAGTGCTATCAACTACAAGGAGTATGATGAAAGCAATGAAGTTACCATTAACTTTTTGGGCGGAAGCAGTTAAGCATGCCCTTTACATACTCAATAGGGTACCTACGAGGGCCTTGATAGATAAAACTCCATATGAGGCACTCTACAATAGAAAACCAAACTTAGAGAACCTAAAATATACGGATGCACAAATTTTACGCAAAGATAACGATACCTCACTTAAAGAAGCCGGACGATAGAAGCATACCATTGGTTTACTTAGGAGTAGAGGAAGGATCAAAAGCATGTAGGCTATATGACCCTATAGCCAAGAAGAAACATGTTAGTAGGGACGTAAAATTTATAGAAACAAAACCATGGGATTGTAACAAAGATGAAGGAGATACGAACACACACGACACCTTTTGGGCTAGTTTTGTAGTAGAAGGAGTTGACAATGAAAACCTTACACCAACACACGTAAAACGATGACAACACGTATCTTGAACAAGATCGATTCCGATCCGTCTTTCACCAATCACACCGAAGCATATCATTACGACCCACACTCGGAAGAGGAGAAGAAGCTACTATTAGTTCTATGGAGAACTCAACAGATAAATTTGATGATATACCCGTACGTGAATATAGAAACATGTCGGACATATATAGACATGCACGTAGAGTTGAACCACAAAGCTTGTTATTTACGGAAGAAGAACCCGGTAACTACAAGGAAGCTTCAGCAGACGAGAAATGGATTGAGGCCATGAAGATTGAATTGGATTCAATCAACAAGAATAATACATGGACTCTTACAACATTTCCAGAAAATCAGAAGGCAATAGGACTCAAATGGGTTTACAAGACCAAGAGGGATGCAAAAGGAAACATCATCAAATACAAAGCACGCTTAGTAGCAAAAGGTTATGTACAAGAACAAGGGATAGACTTCGATGAAGTATTTGCACTGGTTGCTCGGATAGAGACAGTTCGGTTGATATTAGCATTAGCGGCATATCATGGATGGCAAGTACATCATCTAGACGTAAAATCAGCATTCTGCATGGAGATTTAAAGAAGAAGTTCACGTTACACAACCTGAAGGATTTATTCAACAAGGAAACTCTAGAAAAGTCTATAAGCTTACTAAAGCTTTATATGGCTTTAGGCAAGCACCGAGAGCTTGGAATGTGAAGCTTGATCAAACATTAAAGTCCTTAGACTTTAAGAAATGCAATCTCGAACAAGTAGTCTACACAAAGAGAAACAAGAACTCTACACTTATTGTTGGAGTTTATGTAGATGACTTGATAATCACGGGCACTCCAAGAAAAGAATTGGAAGCTTTTAAATCCCAGATGGAAGAAAAATTTGAAATGAGCGACTTAGGATTGTTAGCTTATTACCTTGGGATAGAAGTTACACGATGGAGGAGAGATTACAATCAAGCAAATAGGCTATATTAACAAGATCATAAAGGAGACAAGTATGACGGATAGTAATGATACGGAGATACCAATGGATCCGGGTACTAAGTTGGTCAAGGCGGAAGATGGAAACTCAGTTGACGCAACTTACTACAGAAGTTTAATTGGAAGTCTCAAGTACTTACTACATACAAGACCAGATCTTAGTTATTCAGTCGGACTACTCAGCAGATTTATGCAAGACCCGAAGGATCATCACCTGAAGGCAGTGAAGCAAGTAATCCGATATATCAAAGGAACACAAGAGCATGGGATAATTTACAAGAAAGAAGGCGGCTGCAAGATTACAGTTACAAATGACAGTAGTTATGGAATCAACACTGATCAAGGAAAAGGAACTACTGTAATAGTATTTTACTTTGGAGAGTCACCCATTACTTGGTGTACTCAGAAGCAACCAACAGTGGCGCTATCATCATGTGAGTCAGAATTCATGGCGGCTACTGCAGCAGCATGTCAAGCCTTATGGTTGAAGAGATTACTTAGTGAATTAACTGGAAATGAAGAAAAGAAGATAACACCGAGGGTAGATAACATTTCAGCAATAGCACTAGTCAAGAACCCAGTTTTTCATGGAAGAAGTAAACACATCGACATTCGCTATCATTTCATTCGAGAATGCGTAGAGAATGGACATATCAATGTGGAGCACGTCAACGGAGAACTACAAAGAGCAGATATTCTAACAAAGGCTCTACCAAGACTAAAGTTCACGACGATGAGACAGATGCTCGGAGTTCAAGATTTGACAAGAAGCAACAATCAAGATTAAGGAGGAGAATGTGACCCGATAATCTTATTCATTGCTTAGTATTATGTTTAGTTTAAACTATAGGGACTAGTTATGTCAAAACAGAAGATAATAACTGCTTGGCAGTTATTCCGGTAGAAACCATGAAGGGTTATGTCGGTTCATGTATACCGATTCATAATCTATATATACATATGTAAATGTAACGTTTAGAATGTTAGAACAATAATACAATTTACTTATTCAAATCATTGCAACTTTATAATAGATCAAGAGAAAGTTGGGACAACAATCTTGGCAATTCTCCCCTTCAAAGTTGGTGTTCTCCCAGTTACTTACCTTGGTGTTCCTCTGATCACTAAAAAGATTGGCATAAGTGCCTGCAAGTACTTGGTTGATAAGGTGAGAGGGAAGGTTAATGATTGGAAGAACAAGCTCTTATCATATGCAGGAAGGCTTCAGCTTATAGCATATGTTTTAGCCACAATGTAGGTGTATTGGGCTTCTGTGTTCATACTTCCTAAAGCAATTGTTAGAGATATTGACAAAATCCTTAAGGGGTTTCTTTGGTGTCAAGGAGATCTTACAAAAGGAAAAGCAAAAATTGCATGGAAAAAGTTTGTCTCGCCTAAAAATGAAGGAGGTTTGGGAATTAAAGACTTCAAATGTATGGAATGAAACTCTTATGTTTAAGCACCTTTGGAATATAGCTAGCAATAAAGAATCCCTATGGGTCAAATGGATAAATGAAATAAGGCTTAAAGCAAAAAGTATTTGGAAAGTGAAGTTTGAGCCTAATACTAGTTGTGGGTTGAAGCAAATACTGTCATTGAGAGATAGATTGAGAGATCATGTTTACAGTAAAATTGGTGATGGTAGCAATACTTTCTTTCCGGCATGATAAGTGGTGGGGCAATAGCACTATGTTGGAAGTATTCCATAGGGATATTGTATACAATGCAAGCTATGATGGCAGAGCTAAATTTAAGTATATGATTCACAATGGCAGGTTGGCTTGGCCTCTGAATGGAGTGTTTGGAACATTACACAAAATATCCATGTGCCTTAATTGAATGATACAAGATAGACACAAGATCGAGTGGATCACTAATGAAGGGAAGCATGTAAAGTTTAAGATGAGTGATGCTTGGAAGGATTGCAGGAAAGTTGGAGCCTAAAGTCTTATGGTCTGATGTGGTCCGGTTTACACAATTGTTATCCCAAACACTCATTTATCCAGTGGTTAACTATCTTGGGAAGATTAACTACACAAGACAAGCTTGCCTAGTGGTACCACGAGAATCATTATTCTTGTCCTTTATGTGATGAATGCCCTGACTCAAGGAATCACCTATTCTTTGAATGCAGCTACTCTAAAGCCATTTGGACTGTCTTGAAAACTAAAATGCATCAGCATAGTTTGGCAAACTCACGGGAGGATGTTCTAAATGAATCATGAGTCTTCCTTGCAAAAAGTCAATCTTAAGTGTGATTAGAAGAAATGTCTTGGCAGCTGTTGTATACTATATATGGTAAGAAAGAAATAAGAGACTATTTTCAGGGGAGAAAAGAAGTGAGCAAGAGCTATTAAAAATCATTGTTAACAACCTAAGGCTGAAATTGTCAAGTCTTCATGTAAAAAGGAATGAAAGCACTCAAGAAAGTGGCTAAAGACTGGCAAGTTAATATGATGTTTGAGCTGACAAAAGATAGTCTTATAGAAGAATGGGATGGAAAGTGAGTAACTATGTCAATTAAGGGGGTGTTTGGTATTGAAGAATTTAGCAAGTTGTATGGGATTATGTGAATCAGATGGCAGTTTCTCGCAAGAATTGATCTTTGCCTTATCGGGATCAATGAATTTCGTGCCATAACAGTTGATAAAGTACCTTGTACCTTGGAGTCTATTCTGGTATGATTGTACCTTGGTAACCCTTGTAGCATTATGCTTGTTTGGCCTTGGGAGGAAACAAGTAACTATTTTGGGTGAAAAGGAGGCTAATCAGATAAGATGTACCATAAAGTGGGGCTTTACATTGTGAATGGAATATGGTTGGGGGACAATGTATGATGGGTGAAATAGAGAGTGTATGAAAGATGAACCTTTTTGGTCCACCCAATACATTGTCATAGGAGGAAATGGATGGGCTTCCCTCAAGGAGTACGTTCCCAAACACCTGAAGCCATTCTTTGAGATGGAAACGTAGGGTGTTTGACATAGCCCTTGATTGGAAGGGATACGGGTACCTAGTGATGCCTTTCTCCTTTTTCTACTTTGATCACTGTGGTGGCAGGTCGAGTGGGTGGCAGGTCGAGTGGTCTTGGAGGAAGGGAGAATGGAAATGTAGCTAGATGGTAGGTGCATTTAATGGTGAATTCAGTTCTTGATTATATGGAAGCAGCTTTGTTTTGGAGTTCTGTATCTGACCAATTTATCTTAGATTGTATCTGACCAGTTTATCTTAGATTGTATCAATTGGTAGTAGTATCTAAGATAGTATGAATGTTTCTGTTGTTGTATTAAGAAGGCGTTTTAAGATTAATATAATTTTTCACCATTGCGCAAAAAAAAAAAAAAAAATGGCGAAAATTTTATGAAAGAGGTGAAAAAAATTAAAAGAAAAAGTTGAAGTACCTATTTTCTCAAGCTCGAATTCATTAACAGATGGATTTAAACTTTAGAGCCCTAAAACAAGTTTGGATTTTTATTGAGCAAAATTAAAGGTCAGATAATTATTCATAAGATAAATTTAACCTAGTTTAATCATGACCCTAAAACAAGTTTGGATTTTTATTTGCAACACTACACAAAGAAAGTCAAAAACCCCAAAATATGGATTGATTTGGGTGGAAAGCGGGTTAAAATCATGACCCGATAAAATAGAAAGTTTACTTATTTGCACTCTCGCCACAAGGTTTATAAAAGTAGTCTCAAAGTTAGTCAAGGAGTTGATAAATTATTGTTACAGGTCACATATGCTATGCAGCCACCGGGACTTGTTTAATAGAAAGTTTAAAAATTTATTACATCAACAAGGTAACCTTGGACCTTATATATGACCATCCAGGTGCAACCTTGGGCCTTCTCGCAAGTAAACCTTTGGATAGGATCTTGACCCTTTCGTAAACCTTTGGTTGATCTTTGAACGTCATGGATACGCTTTTATAAAAATGAAATTCATTTCAATAAAAACCCGCCAAAAACTTTTAAAAATTACTTACATAACACGAATCAAATTTATCAAAATAACTAAACCCCTGATAAAAGTATTACTTTGAATTCACATAAGTAATAATTAGAATGGGTAATTTTGAAGCACCTTCATTTTCAAGCGGTTAAGGCGCGGGTGTAGTGCGGAGGATAGGGGGTGTTCGGGTTCTGGTTCGGGTAAGGTGGATTTGAGATCGGGTTTGGATTCGGGTTTTGGTTGTTTCGGTTGTTGTGGGTGATGATGATGATATTGATACTGAACATTTTTCAGGAATGAGACGTTATCTTCAGAGAATGATTTGTGAAAATCCATGTTTGGACAGAAGCTGGGAACACGAGATGAACATGAACTTATCGTATAAGACGACACTACCGTGGATTGTTCAAATCAGCTTGGTCTCAAAAGCATCGATACGGTGTCGGGCTTCACTCAACTCTTTTTTAAAGATAGCTTTTGCTCCATATCTTATGTGCCATTTGTTTAGCCATTTCCTTGTTTTCTTGGCACTCTGTTATGCTTTCGTGTTGTACATTTTCGTATCAAAACCTCATCAGGTTTTCGCTGGTTTCAATAAAATTATTTTGTTGTTGTTAATGATAGGGATATTACTTTTTCCATTTAGCCACTACGGGAAAAAGGTCTAATGATAAGCAAAATTTGCCTTCATGTTACGCGGTAATTGTGGTTGTATCGCGTTTTTGTTACTGATGGGCTATTTTGAAGAAAGTTTGTTCATAATTTCGACATTTTTTTCAACAGCTTTGATCTTAAGTATGATATTTTTATTAACATCAAAGTATATTTAGGGCAGATAAGTTGTCAGGTGAATAATGTAAATTAATTTATAGTTCAAAGTTAGACATTTTAAACTAATGGAGGTCAGTTAACATTCTTGACTTTTTGAGAAAGTCAAACTATGTTCTTAGTGAAAATGGTTTGATTTAATGTTTGAGATGATCATATTTTTCTAATGAATAAATAAAGGTTTTGAAAATGGTTTTGAAAACTGGATTGAAATCATCAAAATGAAACCCAATTGACTTTTTAAGTCTACAGTTTTGACTTTCTATCATATTGAGTGGTTGCTAAACATTTTTTACTAATGAACAGTATTGCGTCAAACTATTTGCTTTCATCAAATTCACTGATGGGAAGTATACCGAAAAACAAACTTAATTGCGATTTCTAAAAGCCACTTTTTGATCATATTGTGTGTTTGTCGCTGTAAAATGTGGAATGTAGAATTTGAAAAACAGTTTGACATGGTAAAACTGAAGTGATATGTCGTTATTTTGTTATGTTACCAAAGTCTAAAAAGTTCGTATTTTCTATTTCAAAATTGCGGAAGATGATACCATATAGGACATATCACCAAGCTTTGTTGCTAAAACGCAGCTTCTTTCCCTGTGTAATCTTTGTCGTCATTTTGGGACACTTCAGTCTGAACTTCACTTATGTTTTTTCTAGAAACTTTCTTCGCCGTTACAACTGCATTTGTAACTCCTTGAAATCAGTTTAAAGTTTATGGAGTTCAGCTAGCTAACTGAGCTTACTTTCAGAAGAAGTCAAACTGTTCTCTTAATAAAAAGGTTTGATTTGAATATGATGTTGAAGATAATAACGTGAAAAAGGGTTTTAGTAAGGTTTTATAAGTAACCACCATCAAATGTTGTATTTGTAATGTCTTTGGTTTATTTACAAGAGGTAAAGGGTTCCAACTTCGCTAGGGGTGTACATTTGGGTGCAGGAAAAGGTTGGAAACGGTCTTAGGATTAACCCGGGTGAGCCGCGTACATCTTAGTCAAAAGGCCCGCCTTTCACGGGTAACATGTACGGGGATAAACGTCATTCATTTACCCATTTACACTCATACCTCCATATAGGTTTAAGCTTTGAAGGCTAAACACATGTATCGAATTTTGTTGGGCAATACTGAAGGTGGACAATTGCCACAAGGAATTCGAAAACCCCCGAAAATAATGATTTCAGTGTATTGTGGGTCAGAAAGATGACCCGGGAGAAAATGAAGGTATTTTGTTCAAGCTTTGGTTTTCACACTTTGGCCACAAGGTTTGGAACTGTAAGTTTATTTATTTGCAGTTTGGCCACTAGTACTAAAAATAGTTTGAAGTTAGTACATTGAAGTCGTTTGTTCAATGAATTGAGCCACAATTTAATCAGAAGATTGGTTGATCGTGAATTAGTTAGAAA
Organism: Chrysanthemum makinoi; assembly: GCA_910596185.1. Lineage (NCBI taxonomy): Eukaryota > Viridiplantae > Streptophyta > Magnoliopsida > Asterales > Asteraceae > Chrysanthemum > Chrysanthemum makinoi. Next base: position 27,602,045 of record OU343222.1, on the reverse strand, counting down.
AAGTCCCCAAATTGTTGATGATTAAACAATTTATTAAATTAAAGTTCGTTTAATGGAAAATAGGCGGTGTATTTGATGGTTAAACTTGTAAGGTTACGTTACATGTTTATTTAAATGTTACATTGTGTGTATACGGAGTCGGATCCTATTTGGGTTAACCGGGTAAAAAGCTACATTGTGTATATACAATAGCTAGTAAGTACATACGTATTTTTTCTTCTTTTTCTAGATACGAGTATAAAAGACAAATTTATAATTTCTTTTGCCAAATCAGAAAATATTTTGATTATTTTACTGAACATCTTTTAAAATAATAGTAATTCAATTATTACCTAATAATTAAAGTTTCAAAAATCTCTTATATCAAAAACTTTGAAATGAGGTTTTCTTTTATACAACAATAATAAAAGATGTTAATGCACCTAACAAATAAGTCAAGAATATGCCAACAAGCAAGTGCGTGGAAAGCTTATAAAAGTAATTAAATATCATAAGAGAAAGATACTTTTAAACCACTACAATGGTACTCGTATATGATCATAATAAATAAACAAGTCCAAGACAAAGAAATACTCCCTCCGTCCCATTTTTATTGTCCCCTTTGACTTTGACCAGTCTTTTTTGTTTAACTTTGACCATTAATATATTTATTTGTGTTATATAATACTTGATGAAAATTATACCAAATGAAAATACATTTAAAACCCAATATATTCATATATTTTTCATCAAGTATTATATAACACAAACAAAAATAATTATGGTCAAAGTTGAAGAAGAAAGACTAAAAAAGTAAATAGGAGACAATAATTTTGGGACGGAGGGAGTATAATATAAGAAATGTAATTTATAAAAGTACAAATTTACAACTTTCATTGACACGAAAATTAACAATCGTAGAGTTTTTTTCTTTACTTTAATTATTTGTGTCACCATCTCATTCCAAATATTTTCCACCCTAAATGATCACGTTCACATTGCTAGTGCGATAACCATCAATCCTATATAGCAAAATGCAAGGTAACAAAGGTTTAATAAGTTACTAATTGCTTAAATATCTCATTCTTACAAATGTGATATCTGTTATATTCACATAGGCAAATAATTGACCATTGCAAAATAAATTAATGGATGATCTTTCGAATTATGATCCTTATTGAAATAGTATCATTATGAGATATTTTAAATTTGGATGTGAGCGGGTTAATCTCTAGTAAATTAAAACCTGTTTGGCAAGCTGTTGTTTGGGTTACATGTTACTTTTTGTGGGAATTCAGGAATACAGTGACTTCTGAGAATCATCAAAACGTTAAGGATGATCTATTGTTCGATATTCAGATGTCATCTTCTTTAGCTGGTTTAAACATCGAGGTAAAAGTGTCAACATTAAATGGGTTGAATGGTGCACAGGTCATGTTCACAGTAAATGCTGAGAGAGCTGATGTTTCAAGCTTTGGGATTTTAAGGGTGAGGTTGAGACTGGTTCGCGGTTTTTGATTGATATATATAAGTGAAGGCGTTTTAGTAGATTAGTAGAAGGTCGAAAAAGTGGAAGCTGTAATGGGTAAATCGGATTGAGAGACCATATAGCAGCGGCTTGGTGGCAAATGCAAATGACTCTTTTAGTAGTATGCCTGGGCCCTTGGTGCCGGCCACATATCTCATGTGGCTTGATATTGTATTTTCCTTCTCGTTTCGCTTTCTTGTTTGTGGGTCCCTTGTGATGGATTATCCTTTGGTATTTTTTGTTCAATATATTGGCCTTTCGAAAAAAAAAATAAAAAATATGACAACATATTATGCATATAAAAAAAAAGTAGGGAATATTAGTCTTGTTTTCCTATCAAAATGGAGCTGTTGTTTCTCAATCCAGAATTTCTCAGTCTTTTAATATAAACTCTTTTAGATCTGCTTAATCATTCCGCCCAGATTTATTTTTAATCAATTGCTCACATAAATTTATCCCCAAAACATCATTCAAGCATACCTCGATGGCGTCTTCTTCAACTTCTACTGAAAAAAGGTTTAAATATGATGTCTTCATAAGTTTTAGAGGCGAAGACACTCGCAAGAACTTTGTTGGCCATCTTTATCAAGCTCTTCAGCAAAAAGGCATTGAAACTTACAAGGATGACGATAAAATCGAGCTAGGAAAAACGATCAAGGAGCAACTCATCAAATCCATTGAGGACTCAAGGTTTTACATCATTGTTTTCTCCAAGACTTATGCATCTTCATCTTGGTGCCTAGATGAGCTTGTTAAGATTATGGAATGTAAGAAGACGACCGGGCAGAATGTTTATCCTGTCTTTTTGGATGTGGAGCCCACTGACGTCCGCAAACAAAGTGGGGCAGTTAAAGAAGCCCTTGCCAAACACAAAAATGAAGAGGCTGCTGGGACATGGATAGAGGCTATGAAAGAAGCATCAAATCTGGCTGGGTGGGAGTTGAAGGCCACAGCTAACGGGTAATTCAATTTTGTTCATCATATCTCTGTATTATTTTGCCTAACCTGCATTTATATATGTTAATCCTAATTGTTTATGTGCACTTTGAGCAAGCTAATAATATAATCTTTAATTAATGATACAGGGATGAATCTAAACTGATCCAAATAATTGTTGATGTTATTTTCGAAATGAAATATTCCACTCTTTCGAACACTGATGGAAACTTAGTGGGTATGGAGACCCGAATCAGTGATGTTCTTTCATCTTTAGATATTGGCACCGAAGATGTTCGCATGATCGGAATCAAGGGGATGGGAGGTGGGGGGAAGACAACTTTAGCCAGAGCTGTTTATGATCGAATATCAAATATGTTCGAAGTAAAAAGCTTTGTTGAAAATGTAAGGGAAGTTTCAAAGCCTTCTTTGTCCGGTTTAAAGAAGCTTCAAAAACGGATACTAAAAGATGTGTTGAATAAAAAAGACATCAACTTAAGTAGTGTTCATGACGGGAAAAACATGTTGAAAGACACAATGAGTCGTAGAAAGACACTTGTTGTTTTAGATGATGTTGATCGTATAGAACAGCTTGAGACGTTAGCAGGCGAGACTGACTGGTTTAAATCGGGAAGCAGAATTATCATTACCACAAGAGATAAGCAAGTACTATTAGTCCACCGAGTGAACCTCATTCATGACGTCAGTCTGTTATCGTCTACGGAAGCGATTTGCCTTTTTCGTAGGTATGCATTTCAAACAGAGATTCCAACTCCAGAGTACGAAGAGCTATCAGGAAAAGTTGTACAATATGCTCATGGTCTTCCCTTAACGATTAAAGTTTTGGGTTCGTTTCTTTGTGATCAGAAGGAGCCTGAATGGATAGATGCCATAGAAAGACTAAAGACAATTCCATTAGAGGCAACTATGAAAAGATTGGAAATAAGCTTTGATGGTCTAGAGAATGATTACAAAGAAATATTCTTAGATGTTGCATGCATACTAAAAGGTTGGAACAAAGAAGATGCAATTAGAGTGCTTGAAAGCCGTGGATTCCATGCTAAAATTGGTTTAAGAGTTCTTGAGCATAAATCTCTTATAACTATTTCTAGTGATGAATATGAGTTCTTGGGGATGCATGATCATTTACAAGAAATGGGTAGGAATATTGTTCGCCGTTTGCACCCTGATGAACCTAACAAACATAGCCGATTGTGGATGGATAAGGATATTGAGTATATTTTGACTAATGACCTGGTAAGAATCAAGTTAGTATGATTCAATAAAACTGAGAGTTAACTACATTTTTTTGTCCCTATGGTTTGCTAGATATTTTATTTTTGGTCTGATAGTTTAAAATTTTTTGAGTTTTGTCTAAAATAAAACATTCACTCCGGGTTCGGTCCAAAATTTCTAACTCCATTAGTTTAACTATGTTTAATTGTTTTATAAAAGGATAATATTGTCTTTTTAGGTATTATATTAGACAAACTAAGTTACTGCCAGTTTTCATATCACAAAAATGTTAACAATTCTCATCGTGCTCTTTGTTTGTGTCTCTAATAATCATTCAAAAATTCATTAATTCGAATTGAATTATCATTCAATTCGCTTTATATCATATACATTCACTCTCATTTTGATAATGTTTTAAGTGATTTTCGGCGTTTTGAGATTTAGGGTTCCGACAAATATTAAGGGGTTTTATTTTTTTGATTTCAGGGTACCCAAGCAACAAAATGTCTATTCTTATGGTCATCGGATTTAAGTGCTGAAATTGCAATAAAAGGTCTAGCAAAAATGAAGGATCTTAGATTTCTTCACGTAAATCTCGTAAAGAGTTATCAACTTTTGGAATTTAATAAAGTTGGCGAATACCTTCCAAGTTCCTTACGATATATGAGTTGGGATGGATTTCCTTTTTCGAGTTTACCGAATACATTTCAAGGAAAAAATCTTGTTGAACTTGTCATAAGTATGAGTCGTATTGTTCAACTTTGGGAAGATGGAGAAGAAAAGGTAGAATAATTGTTAAATTGTTGTTTTTCATGATTCATTATGATCCTATATATCTATTGGTTTTTCATTGCATCAATGTTAATTGGTTTTTGTACTTATGTTAGGTTCTTCATAAGCTCAGGTTCCTCAGAATCTGGTTTTCAAAGTTGAGGACCTTTGACCTTAGGTTGGCTCCAAATCTTGAGAGTTTGAAAATTATACGTTGTCTTGATTTCGTAGAGCTTCATATGCCTGCTCATTGTCTAAAGCTCAAGTATCTCAACCTCTCTCCTTCAAAGTTGACAACCCTTCACCTCGGAGATATTCCGAATCTTGAGAAGCTTATCCTCCAAGACTGTAATGATTTGGTAGAACTTCAAATTCCCGCTGAAAGTCCAAAGCTCAAATATCTCTACCTGAGTCATTCACAGTTGAAGACCATTCACCTTGGGAATACTCCGAATCTTGAGAGGCTTATACTCAAAAGTTGTAATGATTTGGTAGAACTTCAAATGCCCGTTGAAACTCTAAAGCTCGAATATCTCGAACTCACTCATTCAAAGTTGACAAACCTTCACCTCGGAAATACTCCAAATCTTAAGACGCTAATACTCGAAGAGTCTAAAGATTTGGTAGAACTTCAAATGCCAGATGAAAGTCTAAACCTCGAATATCTCGACCTCAGTCATTCAAAGCTGAAGACCGTTCACCTAGGGAATACACCAAATCTTAAGACGCTAATACTCGAAGGCTGTAATGATTTAGAACTTCAAATGCCCGCTGAAAGTCCAAAGCTCAAATGTCTCTACCTGAGGCATTCACAGTTGAAGACCATTCACCTTGGGAATACTACGAATCTTGAGAGGCTTATACTCAAAAGGTGTAATGATTTGGTAGAACTTCAAATGCCCGTTGAAAATCTAAAGCTCGAATATCTCGAACTCACTCATTCAAAGTTGACAAACCTTCACCTCGGGAATACTCCAAATCTTAAGACGCTAATACTCGAAGGCTGTAATGATTTGGTGGAACTTCAAATGCCTGCTGAATGTCCAAATCTTATTTCTATAGGTTTGTGTGCTTGTACCAATCTTGAGAGCTTTTCAAGAAGCATCTGTAGTTTACAATGTATAAGAAAGCTTACACTTGAAGGCAGTATTACTGAAGCACCCCTGGACCTTGACCAGTTAGAATGTCTAGAGGAGCTAACTTTTTCATCTACAGAGATTAAATATCTTCCAGATAGCATTTGTAAGTTGAAACATCTGAAATCTTTCAAAATCAATTCTTGTTGGCTTCTTGAGAAGTTACCTGAGGATATTGGCAGATTTGAATCTTTAGAGAAGCTAATCTTAACCGACTGTAAGCTTTTACAAGATATTCCAAACAGCATTTGTAAGATGAAATGTATAAACAAGTTAAGTCTCCGCGGTTGTATTCGAGTTGTTGTACTGCCTGAGGATATTGGATGCTTAGAAGGTTTGAAAGAGTTAAACATAGAAGGTACAGGCATAACCCGTCTTCCACAGAGCATTTTTCAGTTGAGAGGTCTGTGTATTGTTGGGTCGATGCGGCTTCTTCATACATATGGTTTATTACTCACGAGACGAAGTACCTATGATGATGATGAAATAGTCTGCTACATATAATTATTGAACCAAAGGATCCAATACATGAAGAGCTATTTTAACAGGTACTTCCTCTGTTTTTTATACTAATCATCTAACTTAATATTGAAATTTTAATTGATTGTGGCAATATTCATTGTTTCTGCAATTTAGGTTATTTATTATGATTCTAACAATTTAACCATTTCCAGCAATTAGGAGGTTGGATGAGCTGGAAGCAATCGCCAATCAGCGCACAACAGTGAGCCGAGTGAACTCAGTTCAGGTAAGTAATTAAGAGATTTCTCAACTCGAATGGTTTCCGTTAGGGTATGGTTTATCATACAGATTTTGCGTTTTTCTAATATTTTGTTTCAACTTGATCTTTTAAGGCCCAGTGAGCAGGAAGCCATCACCACTCAGCTAAGAAGGTGATCTAAAGCTCGTATCTCTCCGCACCTATTCTCATGTGCATTGAGATCAACTGTCAAGTGATTTTGGCTCAAACCATTTCGGTCATTGATAGTTTTCTCCTGTACACTCCCAAAAGTACGATTGTTTGTAAAGAAGTGTTTCAAAGTATGATTGTCATTTTACCTTTCAGTATTAGTACTTTTTAATGTATACACTGTTAGATCAAAGCTATAATCCCAACTTGGATGTTGTACTATTACTTGTTACTTTAAAATCAATAAAGAATTTGAACTTTATTTTAAATTCATGGAGCTGAATAAACGCAGTTGACTTGTTCAGAAAGTCAAACTGATGAAAATGGTGGGACTATATATGATAAAAGGTTGGAGATGACGATGTTAAAAATAAACTTAACAAAGCGTTATAAGTGATGATAGATCATAAAATAGTTTTATATGCATAAATAAGCTCTACATTTGGATGAAATCATTAATCATGCTAAAATTTGACTTTTGAGTCAAACTACTGGCTTTCATCAAATTTCACTGAGGTTTCAACATACTTGTAAGGATGCACATATTTTTGTGATAAGAAATTATCAGAGCATGTACTGTCTGTAGTTTTGAAAGGCATTGAGTAGTGGTATTGTGTCTTTGTATTGGGATTGAGACTTTACCTGAGGTTATTGGATGTTTAGAATGCTTGAGGGAGTTGAATATATCACGCACAGGCATAAGTCATCTTCCATGGAGCATATTTCAGCTGAAAGGTCTGTGTATTGTTACATCTTCAGAAACCTCAGAATATGATGTCTGGTACATATAGGCGTGAATGATACACTGATACAGTGACCACCAAGTAGCCAATTCCCAATGAATTATTGTAAGAAGTTTTTACTCTATCTTTTATGTTAGTCCTATCATTTACTTTAAAAATGCATACAAGGTTAAGAACACCCTAAGTCACAACCCAACAACACTGTTACACATGAAAAACTATTAAACTGAAAATCTTTGTTATCGAATGGAATTCCGAATTGGTGATGAATATAATTCTTACATTGTTGCTGCTAATAGAATTACAATAATGTTTGGTAGTTGACAATGGTATTTTGCCATTTTCTTGTAACATGTTCCATTCTAAATACCCAAACATTATAGTCTTTCACTTATTTTTCTTACAAAGTGCTTATTGTTGCGACATGCTTTTTTGACGTTGTTGATTGTCTTAATCTGCTTAGTCTAGCTGCACTTCATTGGGAACGAATCATAGTGCCTTCACATGGCATAATGCTCATCCACAAAACCTTCTCTCAAGTATCTGTGTATTTGTATCATCGCACAATTCGATCTGTATGGTGTCCAAATACTCTTGCCGATACCAGGTCTCAGTGGCACATAATATCGAAGCCGGTTTCAAGGTCCAGCAGTTTCTTTTTCAGCACATTGGACGGATCATTAGTCTTCCGTAAGATAGCTGTATTGTATCAACATCAACGTATGATATTTGGATTGTTCTTTTCTTTCTTTAAAAAACGTGTTTCAGTTTTCACATTAGTTATAACAAGTAGGGTTGGATCAGTTGGTAAACCCCTTGCCTTTCAACCGAGAGGTCAGGGGTTCGATCCTCACTCCCTACAAAAGGCCGGAGGTCCTTTCTACCTTTGGTAGAACTGGAAGCAGCCTCTCTACCTTAGGTAGGGGTAAGGCTGTCTACATCTTAACCTCCCCCATACACCGGAAACGATATTGGGTACCCATAACCCGTGGAAGACGGCATTGGGTGTTACTTTACTTTTTTTTTTTTAGTTTTCACATTAGTTACTAAAAAAATCTGGCATTCTGTTTTTGGTCGAAGCATAATGCGACTAATTTATATATGATGAAATGAAATGCAATAATGTTTAGCTAGAGTCTGCAGAGTTGACTTTTAGAGGTTAAAAGTTGTGTTAATTTACATAACAAACTGTGTTACCGTAAAATGATAGTGTACTAGATGAAATAATCTAGTACATGTGCTTCTCACAAAGGTGTACTAGATATCTACTTTTGATCAGTTTAATTTATGAAGTTAGACAAGTCAGTTCATAGTATTCTGCTTGTACAGTTGACTTCATCAAAAAGTCAAACTGTATCCTGATACAAATCGTTTAACCTTTGATGAGGTTGGAGATGATCATGTCTTAATAATATTCAGCAACATCTACATAATCTGCGTAAGATCATAGAATAGTTACGATTGACACCAATATCTTCATAATTGGGATTTATTTTTGTTAAGTATGAAGTATGGCGTTTGACTCAAATTGTTGACTTTGATCAAATTCAGTGAGTTTTTCATAAATATGTGAAGAAGAACTTATAATATAGTGTTTAATGGTATTAATGGAAGCTACATAACATGTATACTAGGTTTGTATGATTCAGTTTAGCTGCATATCATAAAGAATGTAGAATTTGGAAAGTATAATTAGTCGCGGTTAGGCATAAAAAGGGTGAAGCTCTTGCCGAATGCACATTCTCAGCTATTGAGCAGAATGAAAATGAGTTCTGTTGGAAAATGAAAATGCTTATTTAGATGACACGAGTTGGGCCTCGTGTTATTTTTCTAACAGTTCTGTTGGAAAATGAAAATGTCCCATAACATATTATTGAGCAGAATGAAAATGAGATCATTAAGGTATCAGAATGGCGGCTCGAAAGTTCCAACAGGTTCTTTTTCAATGGATTAAAAGTCATCAGTAGGATACTTGTATATATCACAGTAATGAAATCGACTAGATTGTTTATAAGAATGTGGCTAAAAGTAATGGCACTGAACTTATTAATAACATATTGGGTTCATGAAAGCTGTTAACAACTAAAAGTTAAAACAAGTGGCTAAAATTTTATAAAAGAGGTGAAAATAATTAAAAGAAAAAGTTTAAGGACCTATTTTGTCAACGTCCAATTCATTAAAAGATGGATTCAATTTCAGACTTTAGAGCACTAAAACAAGTTTGGATTTTTATTGAGCAAAATTAAAAGCTCAAATATTTATTCATAAGATAAAATTGATACTTAAACCTAGTTTAATTACTACTATATCCTAATCAATTTCAACACTACCCCAAGAAACTCGAAAACCCCAAAATATGGATTGATTTGGGTGAAAATAGAAAGTTTATTTATTTGCACTTGGGCCACAAGGTAACATATGCAATGTAGCCACCGGAACGTTTAATAAAAAAGTTCAATTTTTTTATTACATCAACAAATATTAACCTTGGACCTTATATATGACCCTCCGGATACAAATCTTGGGCCGTCTCGCAAGTAATGAACCCGCTAGATAAGACTTTTAACCCTTTCTTGAATCTTTGATTGATCTTTGAACCTCATGAATTATGCCGTCACGTCATGTCTTATGTCGCCTTATATCACGTCTTTTTGTAAATTCGATATATATGAAATATGATATAAATATATAAAATATTTTCATATTTTGAGTCGTTTTATGTCACGTCTTATAAACGCAAAAGCTTCGTCTTGACTGCTAAAGCATGAGGCTTGATCATGCCATTATATCATAACTCACGCTATTTATAACCTTGGTTTTAATGGAGAAACGGTCATAACACCTTAAACCAAGCACGATGTTTAAACACTTCACGTTGTATATTTCCTTAAAAAGACAAACTTTTCAATTCTGAAAATGAATATATGATTTGATCATTACATGTTCTCACTCACCAACCTCAAACAAATATAAAGAATAAAAATGAAGTAGAAGAACTTGTATTTTAAACGAACAAAATTAAACTTGAAGTGTACCTCTTTCTGATTCTAGAAGGCAAAAAAATGATCGAGAAAATCAACTAATGACTCAACACAAATTATATTTGCTTTAGTTTGGAATCCAAAAACTTGTTAACACAGACTAGGCCCACTTCTTTTAAGCTGATAACGGACTTAGCGGATTCGGCATGGATATAACAGTTTCTACCCGAGGCCTCTTTGTTACCTCAAACGTATTTGTGTTCCTATAAAGGCATTTGTGTTAAGTATTGCCTTTTGTTTTATTCATCAACAAATTTGTGTTTATAAATGCTTTGACAAACACAAAGTTATAAAATTGAATGGATCGAATTTGAGACCTCCAACTTGATGTCATCAGCTATTCCAATCCTTCCCAAACCACAGTCGTGTTTATATGTACAAATGTTAGGGTGCGTTTGGTCAGGGAAAACACCTTTGTTTTCTACAAAATATTTTCTGAAAAACAAGGAAAATAGAGATCGCGTTCAAATCAACGTTCTCCAACAAAATGTTTTTCAAAACACAAATCCCCTATTTCCTAACTTAACAAGGAAAACTACAAAACAAATTTTAGTTTTTTTCTTTGTTTTCCTTTGTAACCCACAACCCTCCTTCTAATTCTTCAAAATAGAAAATACAAACATAAACTAAACGCGTTTTCTATATTTCAAGTGTTTTGTGGAGATAAATTTCTCTTACAAATTTTTACAAGACTAGAGATAGAAAATAAGAGAATTTTTTCTTCAACTAAACGCACCCTAAAATTTTCCTTTTGCTTTATTAATCACCATTCTTTTATATACCTTCTCCTAATACGACGACATCTTTTTGGACGTACAACCAATAAAACAAATGGTACAAATGATAAAAGCTACTAACTAATGCGGCCATCATTTATTTGACATGACATAAACCAACTATAAATTTTCTAATTTTACTTATTTTACCAAAGTATAACAACCTTTTAACTACCTTAATATATTAAGCTCAATGGTCTTAGGTTTTATACTTTTCTCTTTATCGTCAGCTATGTCATCTTTCTTATTTTCGTGTTTTCTTTTTAACAAACGTCTTTTGTTACATTTTTTATCGTAAGAAACTATGGTTGAGTACCTATTAACTTCATAATACCATTCGCATTCATCACGAAAAACATAAAATTAAAAAGTATATAATAGTCGTCGGAAAATTTAATTACATGTATCCGTCATCGCAACACGCGAGTACGTTGATAGTAAATATCAATACTCGTATTACATCGTACAGCTTCTTTAACGCATAAAAACCCCACTTTGTGCATACGAACATTCGTGATGCATATATATTCTTATTTTAACATTTCACGTGTTATGGTAAATTTGTAATCATGCATACATGGCTTTTGTCTCATTGTATTTTAAGTATATATATATATATGATCTATGTACTCCATTTGCTTTGGCGAAGTACACGTAAATAGGTTACAAAAATTGTTCACGCCCTAAAGACATAAAAACAAACATCCTCCCACAGATCATATCGATCGGTAACCGGAAATTTGGGTGAAAATTTGAACTTTGAATAAAAAATATGTTTGTTCAAAGACTTTGGACAAATCAGCTAATTTAGTTCGACATATACCTTATTTTTTCATACATAAGGTTCAAATTTCTTCCTAATAAAGTTCGACTTTGGTTCACATTTCATAGTCGTTCATTTCCACTGGCTTTTTGCCGCGTGGGTCAATTTATGCATGATATTGTAACGATAAGGCTAAACTATTAAGGACACTATATGGTCCCATGCAAAACTCGTGGATGGATTGGATTGGATCAGTGGTTTGACTGTTTCAAACACATTGTATGTGAGAGCGGCAGATCACACCTAGCATCAATCGATCTAGCTGTGAAGGTTTTTCCTTTTTTAGTTTATGGTTGTACTTTCGTAAGTTGGATTCTGGTTCTTTTGTTTTTTCCTTCGTTTTGTTGGATCTTCTTATGGTCCTCTTCTATATCTTATAGAGGGACCTTTTCTTTTGTAAGGTTGTTTTTGTGGTAATAAAAAAGCTGCAGTTATAAAAAATAAAAAAAAAAAAAATAAAAAAAAAAAACTCGTGGATGGATTAATAAGTATAGTACTACGTAAAGATGGTAAATATATCTTTGTCATATTTTCGTTAATGCATTCCAATTTCCTAAGATGGTAAGCTTTGATGATGTTCTTAAAAAACTATAACTAAATGGCATTTGCAAGTTATGAAGAAACGAGAGCACATGCCACATAGGCAAATAGAAACATGTTTTTGCATTGCATTTCGTTCTACTTTTGGTTTATGTTTTAAGTTGTTATATATGTCAAACTGTCAAGTCATCTTGTAAGATACTTTTTTTGAGTTTATAGAAGTGTGAATCCGAAAAGAAACACATCAAATATGATTTATAGACTAAAAATGTTCCGACCAAAGAACTATGCCTTATTTAAAGGAAAAGAAGAACATGTGCTTTTAGCCTTTTATAATCGCATATAATGCAAGGCAAATGAATTGAGATGAGAGTAGTCGTGGTAATTTGTGTTCAAAATCATAGGTTTTTATGAGATAATTTGTAAAATATTTGAGCGTTCTTTCATCTGAAATAGACATGTAGGGTTCTTTCAAAAGTTAAATGGACATTAACGACCACATAGTTTTTCTCAAAACACTGCAGTTGTTTCAAAAAAAAACTGATAAATATAATAATTTAATTATTTAAATATAACTGAGGTGTTTGGTTTAAGAAAAAATTTTGTCGTTTTAAGTATTTTCTTGAAACGATATGTATAACATGAGTTCGTTTGACTCGTCTCCGTGCCCATTTAAACTTGTGGCCCGAGCCATCCCGACTCCTGTTTTGCCACCTCTAAATAAGAGTACTACTACAGTAATTCTTAATGCCATGCACGCTCTATAATTAGAAACGAAGTACGGGGGTGGCAAATTTTGAAATAATATACGTAAATAAGTTTGTAGAATGTTGGCTTTTCGTATTGTGAAATTTGGTTAGAATTATTTAGCAGCATAACTACTCTAGAAAAAAACAAACATATAAGTTTGTAATCATGATTCATGCATAAAATCACGGGTCGTAATTTATTATTTATATTTTTTTGGTGTGTAGACGTAATTTAATTAATTAATTAGCAACTTAGCAGATATTCAAACAATGTGATTGACGAGTTTACATATGTTTAACGAATTCATTCACGTGCTATCAAGCTAGCTTGAAATTCACATTTTTCTTGCATGCCATTATTTGTTTATTTATTTAACGATATAAGATATTCTTTTAGCATGTGTACGCATGTATTGATCACCTTTATTTATTACAAGTTCATGTAAACGGGTCGTGTCACTTGTATATTTTCAACCTGAGAATATCCTTCACTTTGTGGACTCTAGCTGAATGAAGAAATTGTTTAAGAAAAGCAACCATTTTATAAATGAAGATATATATGATGATTGATCAATCATGAAATTACATTTTCTCACTCACCAACCTCAAAAAATATTAAAAAATAAGCAAATGATTCAACATAAAACTTAATTGTATTAATTTTTCTTAAATTAAAGGAGATAATTATTGAATACTCTAATGTTACTTATTTACATTTTATCAATGTCAGTAATGTTAGATAATAATGACCCGTAAGCCCGTTGGATTCCCATTAGTTACTACGTTTAGGTTAATTAGTTTTCTATTTAATGTCATGTAACCTCTGTAATTCATCGAATCTGCTTAATACATGTCACATAGTCAAGTGATAGCTAACTTTTCTATTACTACCTTCGATTTGTGTTATAGGTTTTGCTCAAGAGTATAACAAAGGCTATATGTGTTTATTAGTGTAAATTAAATATAAATTGTGGGTCTCTCCCATTCATCAAGGCAGAACATTAGAAAGGTAAACTATTGCCAAGAGAGACCAACATCAAACAACAATTTAATTGGGATCAAAGAATCAAGGGAATGGATTTGCACTGTTTGTATTTATAACTTGGGTTATATTGACGTGAGTCTTTTTCAAGTTTGTATTCACTAAAAAAAATTAGTTGAATTCTTCACATTTTAAACGCTAAATGGTCACGGCTAAGAATGTGTAAAATTATAGAGTCCACACTTTCTCATGTGTGGTAATAATAGGTGTGGGAAATTTTCATACATATAAGTATGGAGATATTATATAAAATTTCTATGGTTAAAAATTTGGAAATATGTTTTGAATGTCCACACCTAAAAGTGTGACAAAATTGCAAAAAATGTTTACGATAAAAAGTGAGAAAACATTTGTGACACATATAAGTGTATTTTTAATTTAATTGTACACACTAATATACATGGATTATTTTTTTTAATATTTGTGATACCTATAAATATAGCAAAATTATTGTTCATATAAAAAGTAGGGAATAGAACTAATTTTTGTAGAGGTTATAAGATATTATAGGTTAAAAATTGACGTGATAAACAGAGGACTTGAGAATAAGCTACATTGGTTTTGGCACTCTTATCTCTTATTATCTACTATTTATGATGAATGTATGTTTATTTCTTAAACTTAAAATGACTAAAATTTGAGTAATGTTGATTGCTTATAATACTCTTTAAACTTAAATGCTTAAATGACAAGTATTGTTAGTGACTATTGTACCATTGATTAAATGGTAACATCGTGTATAAATTAATCAATATTTAATCTTTAAACTTTTAGCATTTTTTTTTCCGAATTCATGAACTTTTTTCTTGCATTGACTACAAATTAAACTCGAAATCACGATTTCGCGAATATAATTATTTGTCATTATATACACCGTCACTTTGCACGGGTGTTTATATGTTCTAATTACTACATCCATCCTATAATAACTGTTCACTTTGACTTTTTTGAGTCTTTCTTATTCAAGTTTGACTATAAATATTTTTATTTGTGCTATATAATAATTGATAAAAAATATATAAATGGACTGGTTTAAAAATGTACTTTCATTCGTATAATTTTCATCAAGTACTATATAATACAAATAATAATATTAATGGTCAAACTTGAAAAAAAAACTCATAAAAATCAAAATGGACAATTATAATGAGACGAATGGAGTAATATGTTAGTAGATGAGATACAACAATAATATTCAATACAAAGTATTTATAGTTTCAGCATACAATTGCCATCATTTTCTAATAATTCGCACTTCCCATGCCAGTCAAATTGTGAGGCTTGCAAAATCTAAATTCTCATCCTTGAAAGGGACTCAAAAAGCCTCACTCTGTTGCATATAGTCGTATATTGATGATCATAGAAACAACTTATCAAAATGAAATTTGAGCTTGCCGTACATATTCTTTTGGAACATTCTTCAACATATATATTAACAAAGTGAAAGAAGTACATGCATAGCAAGTCACTACATATGTGAATCGATCTGGTTGGACTTAGGTCATGAGCATGAAGGATCGAGAATTGTATGATTTATGTATACGCGAAATGTTTGATTGTGTAACAATCCGCCTCACATAGGTAGAAGATAAGACATTTGAGCTATTCTTTTGCCCTAATTTTAATTAGTTGAAACTGTAAAAGTCACCCGAGTGTACATAATCCATTACTTTCGACTTTGAGGTTGTTAGATAATGCTTGTTAAAACTCAAATTCATGAAAAATATTATTATCATGCAAAACGATAAGATCATAATCTTAGGTTATTTTTTTTTTGGTAAAGGGGAGTAATCCTGCACCCTGGTAAATATATTAACCAAAAAACGTTTAAGTACAATGGATATGAGTGAAATCTCATATCTCATCCCGTTACATAGGCATAAAGCTTACATAACAAGATACTACCTATTTTCTAAACAAGAAAACAAACCACTACTCTAATGATAACATAGGACATAACGAAAGAAAATTACTTCCTAGGTCCTTGAAGCTTGGTGCCATACATGGCATTAAAGGCATCCAAATTCCCTGGAAGATCAGAAACCTGCTTCGCATAGTCATCGTAGTCATAGTCATCATACTCATCTTCAAACTCTTGGCCACCACCGAATAGATTAGAAGACTCATCAAATGGGCTAGCAACCACCTCATCTTCAGAGTCAGACACCACGATCTCTCCCACTTTAGAAAAAGGGTTAACTCTCTTAGTAGAAGAGGCGGGCGGAATACAAGAATCACTAGTTTTACGAGCCACACCCGACTCCATCTCTTTCAAATCACTCACAAGGGGTTCTTGTGATGCAGTACCTGTCTTAATAGACTTATCTACATTAACTTCCATTGTACAACCATAATCCACATCCTTGTTGGTGTCATTTGAAGGAATACCAAAAGCATCCGTATATTCCATATTAAGAGCGTCAAACTGATTAGATGTAGAGATCTTTGTTCCACTCGAACTAGCCACATCAGAAGCATTCTTCTTAGTGACTTCCACTTTCTTAGGTTCAGGAGGAGTCTTTTTGGGTTGATATTGAAACTGCTTACCCACAACAGGTTTAGTAAACCCTCCTTGACCTGGAATAGTAGAACCACCTTGCTTTCCCTTCTTCTTATTATTGACCGTCTTGAAACCATCATTAACACGCTTAGTAGGTTGAGCAGGAGCTTCAACAACTTTCGGACATTCAATAAGAGTATGACCAAAAGTCTTACATTTATCACAATGAGGTGGTTTCCACTCGTATTCAACCCGTATCTTCTCAATAGTCGAACCCGGCCCATCAAGTAACGGTATCTCAACAGTAAGGCTGTCCCTAACCACCTCATCCGACTTCACTTCAATCATGCATCTAGCAAAACTACTACGGCCCCAAGAGTCCTTGCACATTTGGCTAGTAAAAGCATCTAACCTTTTGGGCGTGCCTATCAATGTGGCAAGGAGACTAAGGCCATCATCCGAAAACATAGCAAGAGGAACATCATGGAATTTAACCCACACCGGGATGTTGGTCAAATCCTCTTTAAGTAAGTTGGTGTTCAATGTCCATGGTTTAAGAATAATAGGTACATTTCTAATCAACCAAAGACCGTTTTCAAGAACATCATCAACACCTTTCTTCGAATTGAACTTAAAGAAGAAGAACCCCTTTGCATTCATCATTACCTTTTGTATACCAAACTTAGCCCACGCATTGCGTACAAAATAATCAACAACAGGAAAAGCAAGGCGTTGACCAAGGAAATACCCATACAAAGTATTCTCAAACCTAGTGTTCACCTCTTCAACCACTTTCATCGGGACAGAAAGATTCACACCATTACCTTTCTTACTACACTCCAACCTACGAAAGTTAGATGTGTGTTTATTTGGTTCAGTAGAAGTAACACCAGCATACGATGAAGAAGATTGTTTCAAAGCACCAACCTTCTCAATACCAACATTCCCCATGTGCATTCGAATCAACCTTATCATTAGCATTATTATGGCCATTAACATTAGAAGCCATAGGACCACTCATATCATGAGGAGGTTTCGAATAATAACCAATAGCAGTAAGCATCTCCTCTAGCTCCTTCTGTGACTGCGGCACCTTAAGATGCTTAATTGGATTAGCCCCAGTAGGAGTAGTAGCATCCACTGTCACGGCAGTTTTTAATGGTTGCCCATCGTCACCCACAAGAACAAGTTTTCCCTCAAAGATTTTTTTTTCAATAGCACGAATTTTCAATAAAGTATCATGACCCTCAGGCGTGTCATGTCTAGGTGCGTCATGACTGGGGCTTGAACCAAGTGAAACCGGCTCCACTTGTCCATCAGAACGAGAACCGGAAGCAATACTAGTAAACTCATCATTCATACTATTAGGGTTCATCATCGATTCCTTATTCACACCAACTTGATCGGCCAAGTTAGCTGGTGCATCAATAGTTAGCGAACCACTAGTTTGATCGACCAAACTAGTAGAAGAAGACCCCACATCTTTAGTGCCCTTACGAGCACTATTGTTGTTGAAGAAACCTTTTTCCATCCCTCTTTAACCCTCAACCTGTCGAAACAAATCACCCCAACCTAGTAACAATCAACCAAATAAAACGCATGCACAATAAAAAGAAACAACGACTAAAAACCCTAACTTATGAAAAGTTAGGGTTTAACCATTAATGACCAGATCCTAACCAACACCCATCATGAACACACCACTAAGAAAGGATTCAGATCAGTGAATCGCAGAATAGTAGTCAGATGATAATTGTATAATGGTTGCCGGTGTTTGACACAATAATAGTATTGAATTCAAAGCGCAAATAAAGAAACCTCACGTTGAATTGATAGATCAAATATACACTAAGTCACCGACCCACGATCTAGGATAAAATAAATTATTTGTAGGACCAACCAAAATCAAGGGTAATATTGAAATCCACCAATTACGTAGGTTCTAAACCCATGCAGAAAACGACAGGAGATTTGCAACATGAATAAGATTACCAATAGATTAAATCGATCGGAATATTAAGGTTCTAGGTTATCGCAAATCGCCCTAGAGAGAATATTTTTTAGGGTTAAATAATTTCTTAGGTTATTAATCTTAGGTTATTAATTTCTTAATTACAGTAATGGTTTCATTATGGACTTGATTAGTTATAAGCAAGGTAATTATGCAACTATATGCATATACACAAAGGATGAAGACGTAAATGGCACACACTCAGTACAGCTCGTGAACATTATTTACAGGTCAATTAAATACAGTATCAAGTATTTTTTTTTCATTGACTTTTGTCGACGTGGTTCAATTTATGCATGATATCTTGTGTCGATTATAACTCGATAAGGCTAAAGTGCTAAACTATAAAGGACAATATAATGATATATGGTCCCATGTCAAACTACTTGTGGATGGATTAATAAGTGCTACTAAGAGACGATATATATACAAACTATAACCAGATATGGGCATTTACAAATTACAAGTTATTTAGAAATTAGAGCACAAAGGGCATATGTATAGAAACATTACTTTTTTATCCCTAGCTATTTTTGGTATATGTTTTAAGTTGTCATTATATGTCGAATTGTCAAGTCATCTTGTAAGACAGTTTTAGAGTTTACAGAAGTGTGAATCCAGAATTAGAAAGAAAAATAACATATGATTTATAGACCAAAATTGTCCGGTATAATAACATGAAGATATAGATAATTAATCAACTCAAAACTTATACCACACTTCACTTTGTATATTTCCTTAAAGAGCCTGGTACGGTGGCCGATGGCTCAAGCCATCGCTGATGGCGCCACACGACGGTGTGAGAAACCACACCGCATGTGGGCTGGTCGGCTTTCACGTCGTGGCCACCAGCTCACGCCAAACCCTTTTTTTGTGTATTTGTGTTTTAGCGGGGTATTGTGGACCGATAACACCACTTTTGCCCATGACATCACACCACTTTTACTCCATAACATCACTTTTGTTTAAGGAAGGAGTGTTTTGATGTCATGGGAAAAAGTGGTGTTATGGCAAAAAAAATGTTAAAGTGGCATCACTTTTTTCATGATACGAACTCCATCGCACAAGACTATACCCAACTGCCAACTCTCTTAAAAAGAAAAACTTCTCAGTTCTGAAAATAAGATATGATTAATCATTACATGTTCAAACTTGAAAAGTACTATATATCTTTCTGATTCTTGAATGCAAAAAGTTGATCGAGAAAATCAAGTGGCTCAACACAAAATTTATATTATAGATAATGAAATGATAACCTTATCTTCACATGTAATTTAACATGTCATTATTAAATTATAATAAACCAGCCATTTTGTTTTTCTTCATATAAACAAAACCATGTGATATTAGAAAAATAGTTAATACTCTATGACCCATGAAGATTAATAAAAAATATATTCATTTCTCAACTATTTAAAGTTTAAAGTTAAGTTAAGATTTCACATTCTCGAATGTATATATCGCATTTTGTCAAGTTTGATAGAATAATATATATTCACAAACATGTTATTTTGACGGGTAACTTTAATTCGGGAGTCGATTTGATCCGGTTATGACTTTTCTCTAATGACCAAAATTCAGGCGATGATAAGCTGTGATAAGTTGTTTCGGATAAATAGAAAAAGATTGGTATCAAATTCAAGAGCTATTTCATTGGAAGAGCTCATTAATTTGCATTGTAGTAGTTAGGCTTCTTATTCATAAATTTATATGATAAGTAAATATAACGATAAAAATATATTGTAACGATCTCCTTTTTTTTATCTATGAGTTAGTTTATATCTTTTACCGACTAGAGTTTGACAATTATTGAAATAGTATTCCATATATTGTTAACTGTTTGATGTTTGAAGTGAACTTTGAAACCTAAAATATATAAATGATATATATTTTGAGGCCGTTAAAATTTAGAGTCATTGTGCAAACGCACAAATCGCACACCTTTATATGAGACTATGCTAAGCTGTACCTTTTGGGTTACAAAGTAATATATATTGCTAGCTTTTATGTACGTACTAAAGACCTTATCGTCCTTTTCAACGTATGTAAAGTTACAGTACTATGATAATACATTGTACCCTTTAGATAAACCAACTATCTTTGATGTTAACTTTAATTTTTGTATGACTAATTTTGACTCATTCTCCCATGCATGCATGCTAGTCTAATTGTGAAGGTTGCAAAATCAACATTTTTATTCTTCAAAGGGACTTGAAGACTCAGTCGTTGAATATAGTTGCATTAAATGATGATAGCAACTCAAAGACTTAATCACTTGAAGATAATTGGACAATGATGATCATAGAAACAACTGATCAAAGTGAAAGTTGAACTCATCCTACAACTTCGTTTGAAAAGTTCAACACATTAACAAACTGAAAAGGATACATGTGTAACAACTCATTATGCGCCTTGTGTCATAACTGTACGTAAAACAGAATTGGCATACATTTAATGTTTGGATGTATATTGAAAAATTCACTAATACCTTAGGTTAAAATTATTTTAGTGCTAATCCGGCCACTTGATACTTTTCACCCGATCACCTCTTCTCAATTGGTTAGTAGAGCGATTATTCAACTTATTAAGACCTATAAATACACCGAAGTTGATTTCATATATTTTAAGTACGTAGCTGCTTATAAAAATTACTACGAACTGAAGTTGCCGATTCCTAAATATAGATGTTTCGTGGAACATCACACTTAATCGACTAGTTATTTTGAACCGGTACTAACCTAAACACTGTGAAAATGATTAGTCAAATTTTCAAAAGCCATGTTGGACACTTTATTTCAACTTAGTCTTCATTGCATACCCTATATAAACTTATAACCCAACTCATATTTTTCATATCATATTAATTTCCTAAACCATAAAAATGGGAAATTGTATAAAAAAGCAGCCAGCCATTCACCCCGACAACGATGATTGCCGATCACTAGTAACATCACCCGAAAATAAGTCACATGTAGGTAACCATGTGACAACAATCAAAAGGTGGACAACTATGGTGAAAAAAAGGTGAAGATGGAGATAAAGATTAAAATATCCAAAAAACAGTTGGAGAAATTATTGGGTAGTGTGGATGTGAAGGAGTTAACGATGGAGCAAGTGCTTGCTCAGTTGATGAATGTTAGTGATCGAGTTGAATCTCATCAATGGGCGTGGAGGCCAGCTTTACAAAGTATTCCGGAGTAAGCAACTAGCTATATGTGATCCGTATTGGGTTTATTACAACCCCATAACGTGAAATTTTTCTTTTTTAGCCTATCTAAATTTTGACTAGACTTGTACATATAGGGTTTTGTTTATTTTTTGTTTTTTTTGTTTTGGGTAAATATATGTTGATATTCTTTAATTTGTTTTTATTTAAGTGCATATTAGTTGGTATTATTGGAGTACTTGTGTTTTCATGGTTTGATTCCAGTACTGAACATGTAATATATAGTTTGATCTATACAACAACAAAGGACGGACCGAAAGGGGTTCTCGGGATGTTTGTGAACCGCATAATTTTTTTTTCATAATGTAAAATTATGTCAACTATAACTTTTAGCTTCTAATCCCTCACTACCAACAACACTGCATTGAATGCCAAAATATTATTGGAACTTTTTAATATTTAAATTTTCGACGAACTCAAAGTTATTTCAGTTTAGATATAAACATGTAAAGTTGTAACTTACAAATGTTTTTTGACGACTAGAGTTAACTTGTAGTAAGATCGACGAATTAAAATTGTGTACCAATCACTTTAAAATTGTTCGTGTTTTCTTCTTAAGTTGTATCAAATTAATTGTTTATTGTTAAGAAGACGGATATGAAAATTTGATATTGTGTTTTCTTTATTACTTCTATTTGAAATTATTATATTGAAAACTTAGGTTAAAAATAAAAAAGTGAAATTTTTTGTAAGCAAACAATTATAATAAGATGAAAGAATAAACTGATTATAAAAATGTTAAATTCTCAAAGAATAAATCCGTCCAACATAATTGGATCAATGACTATAAATACTCGATCCGCATGTTTGTTTTAATACAATCAGAGTATGCTTGGTGAACATGAAATGTTTGAATGTGTGTCGTAAAGTTCACTTGTTATGTGATAATTGTTATAAACATCGAAAACATTAATGGTCTCGGTTATCTTAGGTTAAAATTTGTTATAACAAATTGGTTGATTGCCATGCTATTAATCAATGCTGAGAGCTCCTAAAACATTTAGGCGTTGATGAGCGACGTACTATGTGCTATAAATTAATTATGCACTTATATATACACCCGATTTTATAGAGTGTGCTTCAAACACGAATTGGCTATAAAAACTTTATTCGGCTTAATTTTTCGTATTAGTATAATTACTAATGAATAAGATTTGTAGTAATCCACTCCATTCTTTATAGTTCGATTAACTCAACTAATTAGCAGCAGTGTAGTTTTGCAAATATACATGCGCGCACACACACATTGTGATATTAAAATGTTAAATGACATACGCTCAATACAACTAGCGAACTTTACAAGTCAAGTAGTTATTAACTTGAATCGTGTCGATTTAAGATGTTTTCTAAATCGATCCCAAGTAATCACTTGGGAACTAATTAGTATGAATTGATTTCTATGAGCGAATAACTAGATAATGTGAAGATGGTTGCTGGTCAAACTTTCAAATGCCACGTAGGACACCTCAATTCAACATGGCAGTCTAGCCGTAGGCTAGGCACACTCTGAACGCGGAATCATCACCGCCACATCGGCACTTTATCTCCGGGCCACTGACATAGACCAAAAATTATCACAGTCAATGACCGACTTTTTTTTTTTTTTTTTTTTTTAAACATTTTAAACAACAAATTTAAAATTAATTAAAATATAAACATTACAATATATTAAAAATTAAAACGATACGAAATACATAAATCATAAATCTTAATTTGAATGCTCCTCGCATGCAGAATCATACGAGGGAGACCGATAACCGAAAAATTCCTCGATGCGAGCCAAACGTTCCTTGTCTAGCAGAGATTGCCCAACAAATCTAGCGCGCACGTTGATGCACCTACACCATCGTTTTGTTCTCCGATATCTCCAATTGATTTTGGTCGATGTTGTTCGATATCTTTTCTCCTCCTCTATTGAACACACCCCGCAACTTATCAACAATGTCGCCGTAGATCTTTGGGGCTTCATCCATCAAAAATTTGTCCGATCATTTGCTCGTATCGCGTAATGTCGCGCAATGCGTGTACCTCATTAGTTTTCTCTCATATGTTGTTTCTCTCGCCCTTGCCTTCCAAACCAGATTGATGACGCTATAATAGCTTTTTGAGCCCCATCATCTTTTCGCATTGATTTTTAACGTACATCTTCATATCTTCAACAGAATGCGGGAGACGGCAAGCCATAATAATCTTGTGTTGAGAAGTTGTTTGAGGGTTGAATTGTGTTTGAAATTGTGTGTTTGAGGTTGTTATTTATAGGATGTGAAAAGTGGTAAAGTTTTTTAATTTTTTTTATTTATTTTTATTTAAAACGACAACAATTGAAAAAAGTGGTAAAAGATTGTGTTTGAAACCGGTTGAAATTACAACCGATATGCATATTTTTGTGGCTCGACCGACTTGACGACCCAACGTCCACAGTGGACTCGACCGATTTGGAAATCGATCGTCTTGTAATATTTGTATTGACCGACCGATTTCAAAAGGCTCACTGCGTCCAACCTTATCCCTGGCTTTACATCCTTGTATAAACCCATCATAACCATTAGTCCATTAACCCAACTCATATTTTTCATACTATAAGATAAAAATGGGAAATTGTATAAAAAAGCACCCAACAGCCATTCATGCATCCAGCCCTCGATGATTGTTGATCACTGGCAACGTCACCGAAAAGTAAGTCTCTTCCATCTAGCAAACGTGACGACACTCAAAAGATAGACAAATATCCTAGTAATGATGAAAAGAAGACAGACGAAGATAAAGATAAAGATATCAAAAAAGGAGCCGGAGGAATTATTGGGTAGGACGGATGTCCAAGGGTTAACCGTAGAATAAGTGCTTGCTCAGTTGATGAATGTGAGTGATCGATTTGAATCTCATCAATGCGCGTGGAGGCCTGCTCTACAAAGCATTCCGGAGTAAGCATATATAGCTCTATTGTGATCCGTATTGGTATTATATAAACCAAGTACGTGAGTTTTGGCTTTTAATTGGTTTATGAAATTCTAGTTAGTATGTGACAGAGATAAAGGGGGTCCGGCGAAAAAAATTGCAGTGTAAAATTTTGAACATTTTCGGTTATTTTTGTAATTTGTCCCCCCCTCCCTCTCCTCTCCTCACCCCACCCCAAATGACCAACTTTTAATGTAGTTTCTAAAATTATCATATTTTTTACTCTCAACAATAAAGTTCTGTCTCCGTCCCTGATTGTACATATAGTTTTCGCATATTCCTCTTATTTGATATTTGTTTTTTGGGATAATTATTTAAAAATGTATCTAACTTGCGATGTTTTATATGTTTGTGTAGCTTACTATTTTTTTTTGCAAATCCGTGTAGCCAACTTTTAAATTTCGTTTGTTCCGTGTACCGGGTGGCCTACAAACCTGCTAATGCCTATGTGCCACAAGTTTTTTCCATGTAGGCATAATTATTATTTTTTTAATTAAAACAAAACGACACTACTCCTTTCAATGTAAGCACACTTCAGTTTATCCCAAGTTCATGTTATAACCACCGTTATATCACAAGAACTCAAGTTTATTAGATCCTATTTGACATCTTAATATCTCATTGCAAATAATTTATTACATTGTATCTGATGAACTTAAATTCAAGAAATTAATTTAATAGAGATTATGAAAAAAAATGAAGGACACTATTCACAAAAAATATTAAATGTAAATTGAGGAGGAGCTTGTCTACAAGACTAACGGTAAGCCAAAGACACTACATTATGTACATCAAAATG
This sequence comes from Chrysanthemum makinoi, assembly GCA_910596185.1. Lineage (NCBI taxonomy): Eukaryota > Viridiplantae > Streptophyta > Magnoliopsida > Asterales > Asteraceae > Chrysanthemum > Chrysanthemum makinoi. The sequence continues at coordinate 27,576,344 of OU343222.1, read as the reverse complement.
ACAATCAACACGTATAAATAATGATTGATATTACTACTCCACTCTAAGTAAAATCTCATCATCAATTGCTCTAAATCACTTGTAAAATGACTAAAGGCCTACCAATACTGGAATCTGGAAATTGTCATTAGGCAATGACATTTTTATATCCAAAATCTCTGTTGTATTTCGTCAATCTCATCTATACATAACCTTTATTACATAAACAACTCTTCAAGAAATTCTTCCTTTCTTCCGATATGCCAGCAGAAACCATAAATGTGTGTTTAGTTGGAGAAAAAGTTATCTTGTTTTCTATCTTTAATTTTGTAAATATTTGAAAGGAAAATTTATCTCTACAAAACACTTGAAAATATAGAAAACGCATTTAGTTGATGTTTGTATTTTCTATTTTGAAGAAGGGGAGAAAGGGTTGTGGGTTACATAAGAAAACAAGCAAAAAAACTAAAGTTTGTTTTGTAATTTTCCTTGTTAAGTTAGGAAATAGGGGATTTTGTGTTTGCAAAACATTTTGTTGGAAAACGCTTATTTGAACGCGATCTATGTTTTTCTTATTTTTTCACAAAACATTTTGTAAAAAACAAGGGTGTTTTTCCCCAAGTAAATGCACTCTAACCGACCCTATTCCATTTACATCACTTATACATTTCAAAACCTAATTAATACCCAAACCTTTAGGCTAGACACAGTGGCGAACTAGTTCGTCGGTGCCACATCAGTTTTCTCTCTCCGACGACCTAACGACGACCTAGTTGCCACAGTGGTGACCTAGATCTTTTTTTTTTTTTTTTTTTTTTAATACAAATATTTTTAAAAACAAAATTAAACTTCATTAATAAAAATACTTAACATTACAACAATAATTAAAAACTTAAACTAATAAAACGTAGACGTTACAATACTTATTAAAAACTGAAACTTAATAATCTAAGTTGTGACGTTATTTGATTGCTGCCTTAAGTTGTTCAAGTTCTTGTAGTTGTCGTGCGGGCATATTTGTGTCGAGGGGTTTGTGTTGTAGAAAATTAAATCTTGCGTCCGGTTTGATTGTGCTGTCAATGCAAGCTGCTGACGTTGGAGCTCAAGTTTCTCCCTTTTGAACTCCTCGGCTCGCCTGGCCCTTGCCTCTGCAAGCTCCATCTCTTTTTGCTTCAACTTTCTGTATTCCTCTTCCATATTCTTGTTTTTTTTTTCCTTACTTGAACTTTTGATCTTGAAAAAGTTCTTGGCCATATTAGTAACAAATGAAGCGGGTGGCTCGTGTGCTTTTTCTTGGCATGCGTCATGACCTTTTGGTCGCGTGATTCTCAGTCTCTTCTTCTTGAGAATCATGCACGTCTTGGGGATGAAAAGGACCTTTTGTTGACCCCAGGTGGTTTCCGAAGTCCTGAATTTCTTCCGACTAGTCGTGGTGAAAGCAGGCATCTCAACAGTTTTCCAAGCTGAATGCCCTCTCAAAACTTTCCAACACTCCTTCAATGTAAACTCATGCTTGTGAAGCAATACGGTATTCGTTACAAGCCTTGTCATATTCGCTCGTCATTCTCACCGCTGATTATCCTTGATATTATTCATAATTGCACAAAAGAAACCAACCCTAGAACGAATCCTACCCTTCCATTTGGTCGTTATGGAGTCGTAGGTTCTTGTTGAACCGGTTTCATTTTCAAAGTACGCTATCACCTCATCCCAAAACCCACTCCGGTTGATAGCGTTCCCTCTTCGAATTTTCGACACATGTACCCAAGCTCTACAAAGCGCGACCTCTTCCGCTTTTGTCCATGCTTTGACAGGTGCGGTTGCAACATTCTTGCCCTTCCCCTTTGTAGCCAGTTTTGAACCCTTCTTTGATTTGACGGGTGACGTCTCTTCGACATCGTCTTCAATACGAATAAAACCGTGGTATGAACCGTGCCCCGAACCTTGTCCCATCGAAGCATCTTGAGTCGGGTATTGTTGAGTCGGGTATTGTTGAGACGTGTAGCATTGAGCAGGAGGGAATTCCATAAAATGCTCAAAATCCATATCAAGATTAACAGCATGAGCGGTGAAAGCGATTGATTAGGTTGGGAATATTGGGAGAAATCCATGTTAGGATGATATGACGACCCGCTTGGTGCTTGGTTTTGATTGATACTCGGACGACCCGGTGGGAAATATGGATGATTGACGTAAAATGGGTTTTGATTGTGGTTGGGTTGTGGTAGTCGTGTTTCATAATCAAAACCGAGTGCTTGAAAACGAATACCCCGATTTTGTGGTGGTGTTAAACCGGTTAATTGAAGCGGTGGATCCGGTGAGAAATTCAAGTTCGGGGAATTTTGGGGAAGTCGGGATCGTCGGGTTTTTGAGTTGGGAGTTTTTCTTTGTCACATTATGAATATTGAAGAGAAGTTTTTTGAATTGTGTTTGAAATTGTGTGTTTAAAAATGTGTTTGAGGTTGGTATTAATATTGTAAAAGTGGTAAAGTTTTGGAAAAAAGGGTAAAGTTTGAGCTTGTAACACTCGGTTGTATGCTCAACCGAGTTATGCTTTCCTCTCTCCCCAACCGAAGGCCTCACACTGGCTCAACCTTGCTCGACCGAAGGTCTCAACCGACGACAACCGGGTCCATTGTGGCCAGCCTTATGTAAAAACCAAGCTGGATTTTCGGTCAACATCTAAAACACAATACACCCAAATGCCCAAATATCAGCCTGGTGCTTTTTGAACACTATTAACCACAGCTTTTGGTGAAAACACAATGGGTTACCCCTCCAATAACGGCCCAAATCATTCTTCTTACTCTGCTCTACCCTTTTCGCCAATCCCATATCACCCATCTTAGCAATATAACCATCGTTACTTTTATTAGCTACAAGCAATACATTATCAGGTTTCAAATCACAATGAACATATCCTAGTTTATGAACGTGACTTAAGCCTTTAAGAAAACTGATAATCTTGGTCACAACTCATGGTTTATGAATACGATCTCTCACACTGTAAAAATAATATTTTTTAAACTCGCACATAAATAATCCTCGAAGTGAGAAGGAATACATTAATGAAATTAAGTAATGGGACCTTAAAACACAATAACAAACCCTTTCTTCACTAGACGGGTTTAGTTTCTCCCAAGAATGTGGGCAACAAAATAAGACTATATCCGATTTGGCTTCATATGGTTATTGATTCAGTTTTTAGTTTTTCGTTTGAGTTTTGATTTTGATTTATGATTTCGGTAGTGGTGAAAGGAGTGTTTGGGAATGAGTTTTGAAAGCGTAAGTTGGATTTATTTAATGACATGTCAAAAAGAATAAAGAAAATTGAATAATAACTTTTAACTTGTTTGATTAGTCATCGAGTACACGGAATATATGATATTTAAAAGTTGGCTACACGGATTTGCAAATAAAGATAGTAGGCTACATAGAACTACAAAATATGACAAGTTAGATGCATTTTCATGTAATTATCCCTTGTTTTTTTTTCTTGTTTTATTTTCCTGTGCCTAGCTCTTATAATCCAACCAACCCTTCAACTCCTTAAAGTTTAAACCCTTATTTAGCTAGCTTTTTGTCACGACCCGCCTACTCGACTAGATCATTTTTGAGGATGTTTGGGATTCCGGATTATTCCACACTTCTCTTGTTTGAACTTGGAAGATCTTGGAACCTTTTGGAAGATGATAGAAGATGTAGGAAGTCCTAGAAGCTCATGGAAGTCCTAGAATTTTCCTACCATGGAAGTGTGTAGAAATTGCACATAGCTTAGTTCACTAGTATAAATAGAGGAAGCCTCATTTGTTCAAGGCATCCAAGAAGTTCTCTTGTAAGCAATCTTGTAAAGTTCTCTAAGCAATACAAAGTGTTCTTTATATTCCACTTGTTCCATTCTTAGAAACTATCTTTCGTTGCATACATGGTTGAGTATTCGAGCAAGGCTGAGCTTAGTCGAGACTAAGTGCCGCACGGGACATCTTGTAGAGACAAGTCCGTGACAAGTGGTATCAGAGCTAAGTTGATTCGAGGCGATGGCAAACGAGACCGATAAGATTGGTGCTAGTGGAAGTGTGATTGTTGATGAGAGGCAAGGTCGCGATGACAAGCGTCAAGACCCGAAGGAGAGAGGTGTGTCTAAAGACGTTATGTCGAGCTTGGATAAGAGATTGGCGGGTGTTGAGACATCCGTGTCGGAGTTAAAGACCCAAGTTGAGGGCTTGGAAGGTTTAGACTCGGACTTTTCGACCATGAAGGATGACTTTAGGGTCGTCCTCAATACTCTTAGTGGCGATTTTAAACGCGAGATCCATGATTTAAAGGAGATGCTCATGGGCGAGATCTCCAACATTCATAAGACCATCGAAGACTTGCAAGCCGGTGTAGTGCTATGTGTTTATCCATGGTTAATGGAGGTGGCAACGCTAATCATAATGCTCCAAAGATTGATGTTCCTAAACCATCACCGTTCGTGGGAAAGCGGGAAGCTAGGGCGGTTGATGATTTCTTATGGGAGATGGAGCAATACTTGGAGGGCGTCAAAATTACGGATGATGACGTCAAGATCAAGATGGCGACCCGATACTTGAAGGATACCACGGCGTTATGGTGGAGACGTCGATATGGAGATATCGAACGAGGTACGTGTACTATCGATACTTGGGTTGATTTTGTTCTTTGAATGAAGAAGCAATTTTATCAGGAGAATGCTAAAACGAAGCAAAGAGTCGGCTTCATAAACTTAAGCATTCCGGAACGATCCGGGATTATGTTAAGGAATTCATTACACTCACCTTGGAGATTCCGGATCTTTCCGACCAAGACACTCTCTTTTATTTCCTCGATGGTTTGCAAGGATGGGCTAAGACGGAGTTAGAAAGACGTGGAGTTCAAGACCTTGCTACGGCTATCGCCCATGCCGAGGCCTTGATCGACTTTAGTACAAGGAGGGAAACGTCTAAGCCGAAGGATCGAAAGGTGAACCATGAGAAAGGTGGGGGAGAGAAAGTCGCCCAAGCAAAGCACGATAATACACATAAACCACCAACCGAAAAGAATAAAGACGTAAAGACGGCCTTCAAGAGTGGTGGATGCTTCATATGTGACGGGCCTCATAGAGCTCGAGATTGCCCTAAGAAAGCAAGCCTCAATGGAATGATGGCTCAAGAAGACGAAGGCCCAAGTGATGGCGGATGCATGAGCTCGATGAGGATCTTGAATGCAATCAAGGCCAAGACGGAGGTACCGAAAGTTGTAGGGAAGGGATTGCAATTCGTGGAAGAAACCATCAATGGGACTAAGGTACGTGCTTTAGTAGACTCCGGTGCCACTCATAATTTCGTGTCGGTTGATGAAGCCAAACGGCTAAGGATTAGCGCTACGAAAGGGAGTGGAACATTTAAGCCGGTAAACTCGAAGGCCAAGCCAATGGAAGGAGTGGCTAAGGATGTTCAGGCGAAAATTGGAGAATGGGAAGGGACGATTGACTTGTCGGTGGTCCCGATGGATGATTTCGATGTAGTTCTTGGGTTGGAGTTCCTCGATAAGGTATGAGCTTTCCCTATGCCATTTGCTAATTCTTTATGTATCCTAGAAGGTGGAAAGACTTGCATGGTTAGCACGGAGCGGGATTCTAAGTGTGGAGTGAAGACCCTTTCGGCCATGCAATTCAAGAAAGGGTACAACAAGAGCGAGCCTTGCTATTTGGCGGTAACAAGGCTAGAGACGGATGGTGAGTCGGGTAAAGTAGAAGTACCGAAGGAGATCGAGCGGGTACTTGACGAGTTCAAGGACGTGATGCCCAAGGAGTTGCCCAAGAAACTACCACCTAGGAGGGAGGTAGATCATACCATCGAGTTTGAACCGGGTTCCAAGCCGCCCGCGAAAGCCCCTTACCGAATGCCACCACCCGAGTTAGAGGAGTTGCGTAAACAACTCAAGGATCTTTTGGATGCGTGCTATGTTCGACCCTCGAAAGCCCCATATGGTGCGCCGGTGTTATTTCAAAGGAAGAAGGACGGATCCTTACGGATGTGCATAGACTTCCGGGCACTTAACAAGGTAACGATTAAGAGCAAGTACCCTATTCCTCTTATAGCGGATTTGTTTGATCAACTTGGAAAGGCGAGATACTTCTCTAAGTTAGACTTGAGATCGGGGTACTACCAAGTACGGATAGCGGAGGGAGACGAAGCTAAGACGACGTGTGTCATGAGGTATGGTTCTTACGAGTTCTTAGTAATGCCTTTTGGCTTGACTAATGCTCCCGCTACATTTTGCACCCTCATGAACAAGTTATTTCACCCGTTCCTTGATAAATTTGTGGTGGTATACTTGGACGATATTGTTATTTATAGTCATACCTTGGAGGAGCATGTCTTGCATTTGAAACAGGTGTTCCAAGTGTTGCGAGACAATGAACTTTATGTGAAGTTGGAGAAATTCTCTTTCGACCAAGACGAAGTCGAGTTCTTGGGACACAAGATCAAAGACGGTGGATTGATGATGGACGGTGCAAAGGTAAAAGCTATCCAAGAATGGGAACCGCCAACCAAGGTGACGGAGTTACGATCTTTTCTTGGCTTGGTGAGCTATTATCGAAGGTTTATCAAGGGGTACTCAGCAATAGCATCTCCCTTGACGGACCTATTGAAGAAGAACAAAGCTTGGAGTTGGGACGAAAAGTGCTGCGGGCGTTCGAGAGTTTAAACAAAGGCGGTTATGGAAGAACCGGTGTTGAACTACCTGGACATGACTATGCCTTTTGAGTTGCACACGGATGCGTCGGACTTTACTATTGGAGGAGTTCTAATGCAAGATGGACACCGACGCATTCGAGAGCCGGAAGTTAAATGACACGGAGAGGAAATTACCGTACAAGAAAGAGAGACGGCAATTGTGCATTGCGGACTTGAGGCATTATTTGTTGGGTTCGATATTTGTGATCAAAACGGATAACATTGCTACGAGTTATTTTCAAACCCAAAAGAAGTTAAGTCCCAAGCAAGCTCGGTGGCAAGACTTCCTAGCCTAGTTCGACTATCACTTGGAGTACAAGCCGGGGAAGGCTAATGTGGTAGCGGCGCGTTGAGTCATAGGCGGAGTTTGCGGAAATCACCCAAGCATAATTCTTCCTCCAAGACCGAATCAAGGAAGGATTGGAACATGATCCTTTTGCCAAGAAGCTCGTGGCCTAGCAAGAAGGAAAGACTGGAGATTTTGGCTTAAGGGAGACATGTTGTTCATGGAGATGGCTACGTTACCTAAGTGGGGTGATCTTAGGTACAATCTTGAAGGAGTGTCATGATTGAAGTGGGCGGTCATCGGGAATCAAGAGGACGTTGGCATTGGTCGAAGGCACTTATTATTGGCCAAGGATGGAGGACGATGTAGAGACATTCGTACAAACATGCCTTATTTGCCAACAAGACAAGATAGAGCAGAAGAAGTCCGGAGGATTGTTGGAGCCTCTACCTACGCCCAAAGGACCATGGGAAAGTGTTTCCAAGGACTTTATCACATGCTTACCGAAGTCGGAAGGATGTGGGAGTATCATAGTGGTGGTCGATCGATTCTCGAAGTATGAAACTTTCATTGCCGCACCACCAGATGTCCTGCAATGACGATCGGCTAAGCTTTCTTTAGAATGTGTTGAAGTATAGAGATCCTAGATTCACGGGGCTTTTGGACCGGAGTTCTTCAAGATCATGGAGCGGTTTGAACTTCTCTACGAGTTTCCATCCCCAAAGCGGACGAAGACGGAGAGGGTGAATGCATTATGGAGCTCTATCTTCGGCACTATGTGAGTTAACCAACACGATTGCTAAACTCCTTGGCGTTGCCCAATTTTTAAACATGCAAAGGAGTGAAGCCACATGGAAGAGTCCTTTTGAGTTGGTCACGGGGTGCCAACCATTGACTCGATGCCTTAGCCGCATCATCGAGGGAGTAGCCCGACCCGACACAAGACGATGAAAGAATGGCACGAGCAGCGGACTTGGCCGGGCCGTTAGATATAAAGCGGCTAAAAGATGAAGTGGCGGATGAGAAAAGGAGACACGTCGAGTTCGAGGTCGGAGATCAAGTGATGGTGAAACTCTTGCCTCAACAATTCAAATCATTAAGGAAAGTGCACAAAGGCTTGATACGGAGGTATGAAGGCCCTTTCCGTGATTGGGCGTGTTGGAAAGGTTTCTTATCGACTTCAACTACCGAAGTTGAAGATTCATCGGTCTTCCACGTTAGTCTTTTCAAGCCTTATCATAAGGGCGAGGAAGACTCGAACGAGGGTGTCCAGGCTGCACGGTTGTTACCGTGCGATGAGAGAGTTGATGAGATCTTGTCGGATCGTACGATACGAAGACGAGGAGTGACGAGCTATAAGGAGTACTTGATCAAGGGCGTATTTGCCGATAGTGAAGCTAGTTGGGAAGCCGAAGACTTGTTGTGGCAATTCGCGGACAAGATCAAGAAATATCACGAGGATGGCACGACGAGGACATCGCGAGCTTAGGTGGGGGAGGATGTCACGACCCGCCTACTCGACTAGATCATTTTTGAGGATGTTCGGGATTCCGGATTATTCCACACTTCTCTTGTTTGAACTTGGAAGATCTTGGAACCCTTTGGAAGATGATAGAAGATGTAGGAAGTCCTAGAAGCTCATGGAAGTCCTAGAATTTTCCTACCATGGAAGTGTGTAGAAATTGTACATAGCTTAGTTCACTAGTATAAATAGAGGAGGCCTCATTTGTTCAAGGCATCCAAGAAGTTCTCTTGTAAGCAATCTTGTAAAGTTCTCTAAGCAATACAAAGTGTTCTTTATATTCCACTTGTTCCATTCTTAGAAACTATCTTTCGTTGCATACATGGTTGAGTATTCGAGCAAGGCTGAGCTTAGTCGAGACTAAGTGCCGCACGGGAGATCTTGTAGAGACAAGTCCGTGACATTTTGGTTACGTACGTACTATGTGTGTCAAACATGTATATATACATATATGGACACACAACATGCATGCACGAAATCGGTAAACTGCACGTTACTTGGTATTATTCTAGCTAGTCTAAAGGTTAGTGAGGGTGTGGATGTCTACTTTATAAAGTATAGTGAATAATCTGATATTTGTTGGGTTATTAGGTCTATACGTCATCACATATGGTTTCCATTATCGTTTAATGTTTTGTATAGTTTGTTACTCTTAGTTGGACCAAACACATTCAACTATGATCCAGAGTTGTATGTTCTTTGTGCTTTTGTATTTCTTTGTAACGTTTTGCTAGTTTAACAGAATATTGTTTTACAAATTTTCAACAAAACCAAACTCACAAAGTTATGACATGATATCGTTTTGCAACAAACCACTAGATCAATAAGAGACTTATAAAGTTATATAATTTCAAAAAAAAAAAAATTATAAAGTTATATGTGCTTTTTGCCTACTAAAAATTCACTTAAGACAGATTAATTTGGGCCTGCTACTTTGAACCTTTGTCCCATTTTCTTATAATCCGTACGTCTCTTGATAGTCAAATTTTGAGGGTTGAAAAAGGGAGGTGATTTGCACTCTAATTAATGATTGTGATACTTAAATTTTGAGTGTTTGTATATTTATACTCTTACATTATTTTTAGTTATATTTATCCTGTAAAAATATAAATGTTCAAGCACTTAAAATATGAATGTCTCAATCATTTATGGGAATGTGCAAATCACCTCATTTGCAAAAGCTACGTCTCATCGACTTATATATTAAAGAATCACTCAATTGAATATAATTGCATTGATGATTATGGTTGTGTTTGGCTAAGAGTTTATGGGGCTTAAATTCAAAAGCCCTCTTAAAAGCCTCATTTGACGTAGAGGCTTATAGGAAGACTTTTGAAATTATAAACCCATGCCCCACCCATACGCCCCAACCTAAAAAATGAGGCTAAAATTTTTATAAGCCCAAATATAAGTCTCGTTTGTACCAAATTACTTAATTACACACAACAATTTCTAATATAAACATATGTTAATTTATTATAAATCCGTTTTAGTAATTTTACAATAATAAGCCACAACTTAAACTAATTTGTCAAGTGTTTTCCTAACTTATGCCATAGGGGCACAAGTTAAGCATACAAAGTACACCAAAGTACATGGACACATAAAAGTACACTTGTGCGTACTTTTATGTGATTCATACTTTTGGTGTGTCCTTGTGTACTTTTGGTGTTCTTAACTTGTGACTTTATGGAAAACAAGAGAAAAACCCATTGTCAAACATCTTTTGGCGTAACTTTATGTGAGTGACCAAACAATTTAAAGTTTGTAGGTTCAAGTCTGAGATGTAATTCGTGAAACATTCATTGTAGTTTGTAAAAAATTTCGAGTATTTATTTATTTATTTACTTTATATAAAAATCCTAACAAAAGAAACCCATCAGGTAAGCCCAATGTAAGAGTTCTCTCAATTTGGTCAAAATTTTGCAATTAATGTAGCTTTTCTACTACTAGTATTATATATGGTGGAGTCTTTCTTCAAATATACATGACGATTTATTTGAGTTCTTCGAAACCACGAGAAGCCCACAAACTAGCAAATGAAATGGTCCTCTTGATTTAACGTAATTTACGAACATTTTAATATAATATCATACTTCTAAAAATCTTTATAATTTTATTGCCCCCGTGATCTCCATGTAGAATAATTTTTATCACTATTTCGACATAACCACGACACGTTATTTGCGTAAAACAATGACGATGAAATATTTGTTGGTAATACTTATTATTTCTCGACAGATTTAGATTGCATATAAACAAACATAAAATATCTTATATATAACAAAAAAACTTCATTGAAAAAATAAGGTTGAGAATTATAATCGGACTAATGATAGTGAAACATTATGCATATATGGCAAAATTGGAAAATTCTATTGGTCAATAAAAGTCAAATTGAAAACTCATTTGGTCAAACTTTTTAATTTCCGTCAATTTTTCAAAATGTGCTAAAAATATATTTTTCGATTGTATAAAAAACTTAAAAGTGGGCAGTAATTAATAAAACTTTAGTTGTTAAAATTTAAATAAATTATGTTGACTTAGGTATAATTATTAATTTCAGGTTTTTAATAACTTTATAAAGTTAGTAAATACAAATAGACTTTATTCTCAATATACTTTATATTTTATAAAAAATACAACAAAATATTGTTGTTATTTATAAATACTGTTGTCACTATATATTAACTGATGCATTTGCACGAGTAATAAATATAAAAAGAAAACGGATTACTATGAGATGTAATTGAATACTGGAATTATAAATATACAAATGACTCATTTTATTTCTCTTTATGAGATTAAGTATTGATATCTACAAAATTTTATTTTTAGCGTCACATCTAATAATGACACATGTTATTCTCTTTATAATTTTAATCCGTAGCGTACACGAGTTTAAAAATTAAATTCGATTAAAATTAAAATGTTAACCAAAATATAATATCAAATGAAGGCTGACGCCACGAGTTACTATAAGATGAAAATAAATAGACGAAATTGTACATATAGCAATGACACTTAATTTTTCAAGAGTCATTATGTGCCACTAAACACATGTAATGTATAGAATATATTATCAATAATTAAATTTAAATAAGATTAACATAAACACCATTTAAGTTAAAAAAGTTCAAATCTTTCGTGCAATAAAAATGTATACCAAATAATAATCAATTAATATATAATGAAAACTTTTGTAAAATCATGTGTATGTACGAATATTATAACTATATAATTATTTTTTATTTTTTTTAATTAGAAAAATCTTAGATATTACTATAAGGCGTTATATGACGTATATGGACTTACCTATACGACGCAGTCTATTTTTTGAAAACTGTACTTCCTTCACTTTTAGCTACTTCACATTCATATATACATAACAAAAGTTACGCAAACTAATTAACGCTACTATACATCGCCGCCGTTATGTATTGTAATGTCTAATCTTAACAAAAAGCACAAACTAAAAAAAAACTAGTGAGAAAATATTCTTTAGTCCCAACTCCCAAGTAGCTTTTTCATCCGATAATGACCATCACCATTCTCATTGGGTTTCGACTTCCATTTCGATGATCTCCGAACCACACCCGCACCCCCAAATGAAGAAGCCATACACCTAAAGACACTGAATCGGGTTTCATCAGTAGCTAACGAGAAGATTGTTGTTGATAATCGAAATGATGATGATGATTATTTTGAGATTGAGACGTTAACTGTTGTTGATTCAGATGATGAGAATGAGGTGGAGGTAAGGCCAAGATTGAAGCGGTTACATCGCGGGTGTAGTGTCGAGGATAGGGGTTGTCGGGTTCAGATACGGTGGATAATAATGCTAAAGGTAAAAGTAAAATTTTATTTTGGTGATTGATTTGGTAAAGTGATTAATGTTAGTTTGGAATAGTTTTATTGAACTTGTTTATCTGATTATTGCTTGGTTTGATAGTTTTGTAGTGTGTTTGGATTTAGGATTTCTTATCCAAACATGGTTACATAATCATACATCACAATCATTTACCCTCGGTCCAAACACTATATAAACTGATTATATTATGTTTCTAAGCAACCCCAAACACCCTCTAATGGCGAAGCAAACTTATCACATAGACCATTACTGGCTTAGGTAGCATGATTTTCATCTGGAAGTACTTGGTTATAGATGAATCGACACAATCAAGGTTTGGTAATTTCTTTTCAATCTGAATAGTTCGGTTGTGCTTATTTTCATATAACCACAAGTCTAGACTCCCAAATCGAAACTTCCCCACCCTCTTCCCAATTCATCTTCAGATGAACCTGTGTCTCCTGTCACCTCCTCGGCCCACTCTTCCAATTCTGATTTGGTCCATTCAAGCGGCCACTCTACATATGGCCCTTCCTCAGCCCAAACACCTCCTGCACCCAAGGTCTAGATACCTACTTCATCTTCGGCCCACACTCACACACCCAAGGTCTACATACCTCGTGATTTCCTAATTGGCATAGTGCAATGTCTAATAGTTTAATGTACCTTGTGGGTGGTAGAACTTATTAGTAACATACTAACAGTTGACAACTTAGTTAATCTAACAAGTATTTCTTATTTTGGGAAATGGTGCCATTGGAAAACGCTATTACTGTACATCGTTACTGTTGTTTTAACATAAAAAAAAAATGTAATTCTTACATAAATTCGGATACTTGAAATATCACCTTAGAAAGTTTCAGCTGATTGATTCCGACTCTGATTCCCTACAATGAAAATCAGTAAAGTTGCTACTGACAAGACCTGCAATAAGTCACAACGTTATTTGGATAGGGGGCAATGTGTAGGTCTTAATCATTCAAGAAAATTAAATGAATCAGTCAATACATCTACCAGAAAAGATTTATGGGAAGATTTTAGACACGAGAAGAGTTTCCATATCCCGACGCCTGCAATGGATGAGGTCTGTGAGGAGTATTTTAGTTCCATGAATTCAGATTAATATTGGAAAAAGTAACCATAATAGTCATTTTATGGACAACTTAATAGATTTGAGTGACCCTCGCCCGCCAGCTCATCATGCCATAAACATTTTCATAATAATCTCATAATAATCTCATTAATCATACCATAAACATTTTCACTTCACAAGAATACTAATAATCAATTAATCAATCATAATGGGTGATTTTGAAGCACCTTCATTCTCATTGGGTTTTGACTTCGACTTCGATGAAGAAGCCATACACCCAAAATGAGAAGACTGTTGTTGATAATCGAAATGATGATGATGATGATTTTGAGATTTAGACGCTAACTGTTGCTGATTCAGATGAGGAGAATGAGGTGGAGGTAAGGCCAAGATTGAAGCGGTTACATCGCGGGTGCAGTGTCGAAGATAGGGGTTGTCGGGTTCAGCTACATTAGATTTGGGTTTGGTTGTTGTTGATGATGATGATATCGAGGACTTTTCGTCGCCGGAGGATAATAATGCTAAAGGTAAAAGTAAATTTTTATTGGGCTAATTACAAAAAAATATATCTAACTTGTCACTTTTTGTAGTTCTATGTAGCCTACTATTTTTTTTGTAAATCCATGTAACTAACTTTTAAATTCGGTCAGTTCCATGTACCAAGTGACCTCATTTTCAAGTTAAAGGTTAATTTATACATTTTACATTATTTTTTATATGCCATGTCATTAAATATATCCACCTCACTTCTTAAAACCCATTTCCAAACACACCTTCACCTTCACCCTTCACCTTCACCTCTTTCACCACCGTAACAGCCACCACCACACAAGTTAAAGGCGGAAATCACGGTGCTCCGATCAAACCAACATTTTAGTAAGAGGTATACTTAAACCATCAAACAAGATCCTATCAACAGTTGCATAAACCGCAACCTTGATATTACTTCCCTAGCCAAATTCAACAAATTCGCAGCACTATGCCTATGACCAGAGCCATTATAAGTCGAACCACCAACTTTGGTACCAATAACATGTCTCAAAGTAAATCTATTAAACGGCGTAACTCCAGACTCCAACAAACCATCCCTTTACGACGATTGCCACGCCAGCAACTTCGGTTGAAACACAACCGCCTTCTGAATCCACTGATAACTCCTCTGAATCAAGTCATAATCAAAACTAATCCCAGACTTCTCATTAAACTCATCATCCGCACGAGTATAAAACCCCGCATTAATCACACTACTCATTAAACGGAACACCTCTGAATCAAGTCATAATCAATTAAACGGAACACCGCCTCGCTCCAAAACCAACACACACTGATTAAACGACAACGTAGCGGCTAATGGACAACCAGCCGTATCACCGCCGACCACAAACATGTGTTTTTTTTATATAAAATGCTTTCAGTTTATGATCTTGGCTTTAGATGTGTTGTTTACTTTTGGAAAGTTGGACAATCAATTTTATAGCTCAAACTGATAATATGAACGAAGGAATTAAACTGATTGTATAGTTATGCAAATAGGGGTTTTTATGGGAATTGATGTGTTAAGTTAGGTTTTGATTTGTTGATGATATTTATTACTCGTAATAATTATTATTGTTGGCTGATAAAGATTGTTATTAAGGAATGTTGAAGAAGAAGTGACAGGGTTTGGGGAAGAAAGAGAGGGGGTATTTGTTTTGTTATATTGAAAAGAAAGGGAAAAGACACATGAGAAAAGGAAAATCCATGTGGAGAGGATGTGTATGCTAACTTGCTCCACGTAGACATCAATAGGTTTGCCGGTCACTGAGTACATGGAACTGATACAACTCAAAAGTTGGTTACATGGATTTACAAAAAAAATAGTAGGCTACACAGAACTACAAAATGTGACAAGTTAGATACATTTCTACGCAATTAGCCCATTTTTATTTTGGTGATTGATTTGGTAAAGTGATTAGTGTTTGTTTGGAATAGTTTTATTGAACTTGTTTATCTGATTTTTGCTTGGTTTGATAGTTTTTAGGGTGTTTGGATTTAGGATTGCTTACCCAAACATGGTTACATAATCATACATCACAATCATTTACCCTCGGTCCAAACACTATATAGATTGATCATATTATGTTTCTAAGCAACCCCAAACACCCTCTAATGGCGAAGCAAACTTATTACATAGACCATTACTGGCGTAGGTAGCATGATTTTCATCTGGAAGTATTTGGTTATAGAGGAGTCGACACAATCAAGGTTTGGTAACTTCTTGTCAATCTGAATAGTTCGGTTGTGCTTATTTTCATGTTACCACAAGTCTAGTCTCCCAAACCGAAACTTCCCCACCCTCTTCCCAATTCATCTCCAGATGAACCTGTGTCTCCTGTCACCTCCTCGGCCCACTCTTCCAATTCTGATTTGGTCCATTCCAGCAGCCAATCTACAGATGGCCCTTCCTCAACCCAAACACCTCCTGCACCCAAGGTCTAGACACCTACTTTATCTGCGGCTCACACTCACACACCCAAGGTCTACACACCTCGTGATATCCTAACTGGCATAGTGCAATGTCTAATAGTTTAATGTACATTGTGGGTGGTAGAACTTAGTAGTAACATACAAAGAGTTGACAACTTAGTTAATCTTATAATGATGTAACAAGTCTTTCTTATTTTGGGAATTGGTGCCATTGGAAAACGCTATTACTGTACATCGTTACTGTTGTTTTAAGATAAACAAGAAAAATGTAAATGTTACATAAATTCGGATACTTGAAATATCAAACTGGGAGTCTACTTATCAACATGTGATATATTCTGTAATCCATCGTCCCAATTTGTAACACATACTGTATTTAGAAATTTTTTAATCATAAACGCTTGAATATGCAGCAATTTTGGCCCAAGAAATGTAGCAAACATGTTGGGATCACTACACTGATCCACTTTGCATAAACTAAATGATATTTTTGTTTTCTTATGACTTATGAAATGTACACATGTTTTCAATGAGAAGTTTCTTCTGCTGCAGCTATATATATCTTCGACTTGTGTTTTCACCTTGTGTACTGATTATCTTTTTTTTGGTAACAAAGTAGTTGTGTACTGTTAACCAAGTGAACTCCTCTCGGGTAAGTCATTAAGCAATTTCTCAACTCGAATAGATTCAGTAGGGTATGGTTTATCATAAAGATTTTACGTTTTTGTAATATTTTGTTTCAACTTGATCTTTCAAGGGCTGGTGAGCAGGAAGCAATTGCCACTCAGCTAAGACGGTGATCTAAAGCTCATATTAAGAGTTTTATTGTATTAAATATTTCCGTTTTAGTACTTTTTAATACACTGTAAGATTAAGCTCATATCTGTGCATCTATTCTCATGTTTTGGTCATTGATAGTTTTCTCTAGCACACTCCCAAAGTATGATTATTTGTAAAGAAGTGTTTAAAATTATGATTGTCTTTTATCTTTCAACATTAGTACTATATAATACACTGTTAGATTAAGCTATAATACCCTAATCGGATGTTGCGCTAATTACTTAGAACCAATGAAGAAATTCAAGTCAGATAAGTTAATTCATGGAGTTCAATAAACACAGTTGACTTCTTAGAAAGTCAAACTTTGTTCTTGATAAAAATGGCCAGAAATTTACAAGAGGCTGTAGATGATCATGTAAATAATAAACTTAAGAAAGTGTTATAAGCTATATATGATCATATACAAGTTTTGTTTCACATAAGTAAGCTCTACATTCGGATGAAATCATTAAACATAAAAGCATTTGACTTTTTAGTCAAACTGTTGCCTTTCATCAAATTTTGCTGAGATTTTTATGAAATTGAACCGGCAAACATATTTCAGTGATAAGAAATTATCAGGGCATCAACTGTTTGTATTTTTGAAAGCCACTGAGTAGTCATTTGTTGTCTTTTAGACTATAAACTGACAAACTGTAGAATGTACAATTCGGACAATAGTTTGACATGGTAAAATTGAAGTAACACAGAACGTTGCTTATAATTAGTACCGCGTCAATATTTACCAGATACCCGTATAGAACATTACAGCAAGCTTTGTTGCTAAAAACTCACCTTCTTTGTTACAGTACATGGAATTGGTTTCATGCAACAAAGTTGACTTGTTGAGAAAGTCAACTGATGAAAAAGATGTGATTTTGACATGAGTTTGGATGTCAAAATGAATTCATTAACAGATGATCTGACATAAACCAGTTTTAAAGGGCCTATTATGTTAAACACTTGTACCTCCAAACTCATTAACAGATGGATTTATTAAACTTTGAAGCCCTGTTTCAATCTTTATTGGGC
The DNA here is from genome assembly GCA_910596185.1 of Chrysanthemum makinoi. Classification (NCBI taxonomy): domain Eukaryota; kingdom Viridiplantae; phylum Streptophyta; class Magnoliopsida; order Asterales; family Asteraceae; genus Chrysanthemum; species Chrysanthemum makinoi. Next base: position 27,558,557 of record OU343222.1, on the reverse strand, counting down.
AAAGGTAAAATAATTGTTTATAAGCTAAAACTGATACTTTAATACTTTAAAACTGATAGTTTTCATGCGGTTAGACCCTGCATCCCGTCACATTACCGCACCATTGTTTATTGTTCATTATTTTCAAGCGATTTTGGCTTTATGCGTTTTGGTCATTGATAATTTTCTCCGGCATACTCCCAAAAGTACGATTGTTTGTAATGAAGTGTTTCAACGTATGATTGTCACTTTACCTTTCACTATTAGTACTTTTTAATGTTTACACTGTTAGATCAAGCTATAATCTTAACTTGGATGCTGTACTAAACTTGTTACTTTAGATCAATAAAGAATTTGAACTTTATTTGATTCATGGAGCTCAGTAAACACAGTTGACTTGTTCAGAAAGTCAAACTGATGAAAATGGTGGGACTATGATAACAGGATGGAGATGATCATGCTAAAAATAAACTTAAGAAAGTGTTAATAGTGATGTAATGTCATACATAAGATTTTGATTCACATAAATAAGCTCTGCATGTGGATGAAATCATCAAGAATAAACTATACGACTTTTGAGTGGCTTTCATCAAATTTCACTGAGGTTTCATAGAATTGTACAGACGCATATATTTCAGTGATACAAAATTATCAGGGCTTGAACCGTTTGTAGTTTTGAAAGGCATTGAGTAGTCATATTGGCTTTTTGTCATGGTTGGGCTACAAATTATAGAATGTTAAATTTGGAAAACAGTTTAATATGGTAAAACTGAGCTAACACAAATCATTGCTTACAACTAAAACTAAACCATGTCGCCATTGACCACATAGGTGATTCAATGTGACACCTAGATTTGTTTCTGCAACAGAGTTGACTTGTTTGAAGAAAAAGTTGTATTTTTTATAGGGCAAATAATAAAAAAAAAAAAATTATACTTGACACCATTTGCTTTTGTGGGTAGCGAACAAAAATTTTTGCTTTTGTGGGTACTATACTTTCAAATTCATCCTCTTTAGGGTATTTTGCGAAATTTTTGGACATTTTTGCCCCTCTTAGCTAATAGAAATTTTTTTTCCCCGAAGGGCAAAAATGTCACATATTACCTGCAAGAGCAAATGATGGCAAGTATGATACTTTTTTTTTTATCATTTGCCCTTTTTTATATGAATTCAGTTAAGTTTTTTGAAAGCCTGAAAGATCTAGGAAATTTGTATTAAAGGGCGAGAAATGAATAAAAAGGAAAATTGGAGCCTTAAAACAAGTTTTCATTTTTATTGGGGAAAATTGTAGATATATCATTGTTTATGATACGTAAACCTCGTTTAATTACTGTATCCTAATCAAGTTATGGGTTGAGTTACCGGTACTCATTTGGACCCATCCATTTAAAAATTTTGGTCTTTGACGATGCCTATTACTCCGTATTCTTTCTATCATTTTATATTAAGAACATTTTATTTATTGTACAAAAACCACTCATATTTCTTATATTGTCTAACTTTTGTGAAATATTGTAAGAAATTTGATAAAAAAAAAGTATAATTTAGAATTGTCTTAAATGCATTAATCACTTGCAACAAAAATAATAAACCTTAATTTAACTCTTCACAACAAACTTTATCTGCCACAAAATGATAACCAAATTCGAAAATTGTTTTATTTTGGTCCCGGTGGTTAAATAAATGTTTAAAAATGTCACAATATTAGAACAACATCTAAACTTGAATGGTTTATGTAATGAAAATAAAATTTGAGTTATAAAACAATAATAAAGCCAAAGTTTAAATAGAGGTCATCTATGGAGTACAAGTTATATCAGTAATCTAATATGTGTTTACTCTCCTATTTTCGTTCTTTTTTGTTAGTTGTTGTTGATAATGCATCTTGTTTTGTGTTTCTTAATTTACATGCCATGAAGTTGATCAAGTGTGTCGTTGGTACTGTAATGCAGTTTTACTTTGTAATGTTTGTGAGGGGATGACAAATGTTGATCGATACTAAGTGGTTTCTTCAGAAGCTTGGTCATGAAGGTACTTTAATTACTTTTTGTTACAAACTTACATTGATGTAGAACCTAAAAATATAATGTTTGTTGAGTACATATATTACTTTCATAGGTCTGAACAATATGTTTATGGCGTATTAAGGATAAATCTGCCTATGTTATGTGTATATTTTCTTTTGCTATCGGGCCAGATCTTGAACCCATTACGTTTGTGGGAAAGACCAATATTTCTCTATGATCATCTTGTTATTTGTGGCAATTTTGACCAATCTACTAGGAATGGGTCAATTTGGAATGGCAATAAATTATTCTTAGAGGTCACATATGCAGTGCAGCCACTGGAACGTGCCTAATACACATGTAACTTTGGACCTTATATATGACCCCTCAAATGCAACCTTGGGCCTTCTCGCGAGTTATGAACCCGCTGGATAAGATCTTGACCCTTTCGTAAACACCTTTGGTTGATCTGTGAACCTCATGGATACGCTTTTGAATCTCATGAGTGTTCTTTTGTTAAGTGATCTGGTTCACACTTACATCCATTTACATTTGTAACAACTTTTTTACACCTCAAAATAAATACCCAATTTTATTATTTTTAATTTTATTTATCTATTTCTATTTGAAGCATTCGTAGTTTCGTACACACGCGCATAAAAATGAAATTCTAAAAAAACAAAACACGCCAAAAAACATTTTGAAATTTGAAAACCCCCAAAATAAATATTAAAAAATAAGTAAAAAAATTGCAGCAATAATTAAATAATAATTGGAATGAGTGATTTTGAAGCACCTTCATTTTCATTAGGTTTCGATTTCAATTTTGATGATACACCCAAACCCCAAATCACACCGAATAATACATGGAATCATGATTCGGTAGATGTTCCAGTAGCTGCTGATGTGAAGACAGTTGTTGATGGTAATGATGATTTTGAGATTTAGATGCTAACTGTTGCTGATTCAGATGATGATGCCAGTGAGGAGGAAGAGGTAGTAAGGCTGCGGTTTAAGTGGTTAAGGCGTGGAGTGTCAAGGATAAGGGGGTGCTGGGTTTTGTCATTTTCTTGTAACATGTTCAATTCTAAATATACAAAAATTATAGTATGCTACTTATTTTTCTTACAAATGCTTATTGTTGCAATTGCAACATGCTTTTTTGACGTTGTTGATTGTCTTCATCTGCTTAGGCTCAGAATTTCTTCACTTCATTAGGTACCGATCATAGCGCCTTCACATGGCATAATAACCATCCGTCAAGTATCTGTGTATCGCATAAGTCAATCTGTATGGTGTCCAAATACTCTATCCGATACCAGGTCTCAGTGGGACATTAATATCGAAACCGGTTTCCTTTTCAGCCGATTGGACGTTTCATTAGTCTTTAGTAAGATAGTTGTATTGTATCAACGTACTAGCTATCTACTTTTAATCATTTTAATTTTTGAAGTTAGATAAGTTAGTTCATAGTATTCTGTTTATAGAGTTGACTTCACCATAAAGTCAAACTGTATGCCTGAAGAAAATCGTTTAATCTTTGATGAGGTTGGAGATGAATATGTTTGGGATATATTTTTGTTATGATGTATGGCGTTTGACTCAAATTGTACGACTTTGATAAAATTCAGTGATTTTTTCATAAATACGTGAAGAAGAACATATATTATAGTGTTTAATGGTATTAATGGAAGTTGCATAACATGTATCGTAGGTTTGTATGATACAGTCGAGCTGCATAACATAAAGAATGTGGAATTTGGAAAGTATAATTAGTCGCAGTTAGGCATATCAACACCGACCAATTTTGTCATTTGATGAAAGTTTTTATAAAAGAGGTGAAAATTATTAAAAGACCAATTTTGTCAAGCTCCAATTCATTAACAGTTAGGCTTGAGGATAGGGGTCTTTCGGGTTTCGGAAAGGTTGAGAGTACAGTGGGTCTGGGTTCGTTGTTGTTGTTGTTGATGATGATGATATCGAGGATTTTTCATCACTGGAGGATAATAATGCTAAAACAGCTAATTGTATATATCTTTAACATACAGGCATGAAGCTAAATTCATACAAAAAATTGTTCAAGACATTTCATGAGATTTGCATTCCGTTGACTTCATTTTAGATGTAGAGTTGGTAGGCATGGGGAGACGGATAAGGGATGTGGTTTCATCTTTAGAAATTGATGTTGATGATGTTCGCATGCTAGGGATATGGGGGATGGGTGGTGCGGGGAAGACAACTTTAGCCAAGGCTGTTTTTGATCAAATATCCTTTCAGTTTGAAGGTAAAAGCTTTGTTGAAAATGTAAGGGAAGAATCAAAACCATCTTTGTCTGGTGTAAAGTCATTGCAGAAACAAGTACTTTCAGATATTTCAAATGATCAAGGCGTCACCGTAAGTGGTGTTCTTGATGGGAAAAACAAGATGAAAAAAGCGATGGGTGGTAGAAAAGTGCTTGTTGTTCTTGATGACGTCAATCATAAAGACCAGCTTAAGGCGTTAGCCGGTGACTGTAATTGGTTTAAGCCGGGAAGTAGAGTTATTATTACAACAAGAGATAAGCAAGTACTGGCAGCCCACGGAGTAGGATTGATTCATAATGTGACTTTGTTATGTCAAGCGGAAGCGGGTTTCCAGTTCAGTAGGCATGCGTTTGGAAGAGAGAATCCGATTCAAGGGTACAAAGAGTTATCAAGAAAAGTTTTACAATATGCTGATGGTCTTCCTTTAACGATCAAAGTTATGGGTTCACATCTTCGTGATCTAGATGAGTCTGAATGGAAAAATGCCATAAAAAGACTAGAAAAAATTCCATGCAAGGATACTATGGAAGTATTGGAATTAAGCTTTGATGGTCTAGATAATGATCACAAAGAAATATTCTTAGATGTTGCATGCATACTAAAAGGTTGGGGCAAAGAGATTGCAATTAGAGCGCTTGAAAGCCGTGGATTTTGTGGTATATATGGTTTAAGAGTTCTTGAGCAGAAATCTCTTATAACTTATGATAAATATGGGCGCCTGGGGATGCATGACCATTTAGAAGAAATGGGTAGGAATATTGTTCGCCGTTTATATCCTGATGAACCTAACAAACATAGCCGATTGTGGATTGACGAGGAAATTGAGGATATATTGACTAATGACCTGGTAAGAATCAAGCTATAATATAATCAAACTGAGAGTTAACTACGTTTTTGGTCCGTGTTATTTGCTAGGTATTTCATTTTTGGTCAAATAGTTTGAAAGTTTCGGGTTTGTTCTGAAATGAAACACTCGTTGCGGTTCGGTCCAAACTTTCTAACTCCCTTAATTTAACTATGTTTGACCATTTAATAAAGAGCCAAGTCCATTTTGTCCCAAAAAATGAAACCATGATTAAAGGTTTGCCCTCCAAAAAATTACTTCTATATTAGACAAAATAATGAGTTACTGTACAATTCTCATCATGCTCTTTGTTTGTGTCTCTAAAAGTTTTCCCCAAATTCACTTTCTGTCTCTAATAATCATTCAAAAATTCATTAATTCGAATCAAATTATCATTCAATTCATTTTATATCATCTTCATTCACTCTCAATTCGAAAATTGATCAGTGATTTTGGGCGTTTTGGAAATTTAGGGTTCCGACAAAAATTAAGGGATTTTATTTTTTTCGATTTCAGGGTACCCAAGCAACTAAACGTCTATACTTCTACTCACCGGGTTTCAATGCTGAAATTGCAATGAAAGGTCTAGCAAAAATGAAGGATCTTAGATTTATTGACATATATCTCCTAAAGGATAATATTGTTGAATTTGATAAAGTTAGAGAATACCTTCCAAGTTCCTTACGATTTATGAGATGGATTGGTTTTCCTTTTTCGAGTTTACCGAATACATTTCAAGGAAAGTATCTTGTTGAACTTGAAATGGAAAAGAGCAATATTGTTCAACTTTGGGAAGATGGAGAAGAAAAGGTAGAGTGATGGTTAATTTGTTGTTTTTCATGATTCGTAATGATCCTATATATCTATTGGTTTTTCATAGCACCAATATTAATTGTTTTTTGTACTGATGTTAGGTTCGTCATAAGCTAAAGTTCTTCACTATTTAGCATTCAAAGTTGAGGACCTTTGACTTTAGGTTGGCTCCAAATCTTGAGAGTTTGACTATTATCAGTTGTCATGATTTTGTAGAGCTTTATCTGCCTTCTCATTATCTAAAACTCAAATATCTCAACCTCTCTCTGTTAAAGTTGACAACCCTTCGACTTGTGGATAATCTGAATCTTGAGGCGCTTATACTCGAAAACCGTAATGATTTGGTAGAACTTCAAATGCCCATTGAAAGTCTAAAGCTCAAAGAGCTTAACCTTCAAACTTACCTCACTAATTCAAAGTTAAAGACCATTCACCTTGGGAATACTCCAAATCTTGAGAGGCTTACACTCCAAAGGTGCAATGATTTGGTAGAACTTCAAATGCCCGTTGAAAATCTAAAGCTCGAACATCTCGAACTCACTCAATCGAAGTTGACAAACCTTCACCTCAGGAATACTCCGAATCTTAAGATGCTAATACTCGAAGGCTGTAATGATTTGGTAGAAATTCAAATGCCTGCTGAAAGTCCAATGCTCGAATTGGTCGACCTCTGTCATTCAAAGTTGAAGACCCTTCACCTCGGGAGTACTCCAAATCTTAAGGTGCTTATACTCGGAGGGTGTAATGATTTGGTAGAACTTCAAATGCCCACTGAAAGTACTCTAAAGCTCAAAGAGCTCAACCTCAGTCATTCAAAGTTGAGGACCCTTGACCTTGGGCTCACTCCAAATCTCAAAAGGTTAAATCTTGAAAACTGTTACAATTTGGTAGATATTAAGGCTCCCGTTGGATGTCTGAGAAATCTTGCCTTCTTAGACTTAAGTGGTTGTGGGAGTTTCAAGTCTTTTTTGTTTGACAAACAGCTTGATTCATATGACGTTGGTTCTTTATCTGAGTTACATCTGATTGGAGGGCCCACAAATGTTTGCTCATTGCACTCCGACAATAAATTTCCAAAGTTAAAGTTTTCAAGTATTTATAAAGATGATCCAGGCAATATCCCAGAAGCACCCCGAGATCTTGACCAGTTAGAAGGTCTACAAGAGCTAATGTTTTCATCCACAAAGATTAGAAGTCTTCCAGATAGCATTTGTATGTTGATGCATATGAAAGCTATCAGACTTAAATCTTGTTGGCATCTTGAGAAATTACCGGAGGATCTTGGCCGATTACAGTGTTTAGAGGAACTAGACCTAACAGAGTGTATAGTTTTACGAGATATTCCAAACAGCATCTGTCAGATGAAAAGTCTGAAATATTTCCATCTCCCCTACTGTTTTCTAGTTGAAAAGTTGCCTGAGGAAATTGGAAGTTTAAAACGGTTAGAAGAGTTAACTATAGAAGGTACGGGCATAAGTCATCTTCCACAGAGCATTTTTCAGTTGAAACGTCTGTGTATCATTGGCTTTACATGGCAGCTTCAGTCGTATGGTTTAGAAGCGTAATACAAACATCAACATACGTATCTTTCACCTACACCTCTTACCATTCTTCAGCCAATCATTTAGAGAAGCCAGTTTGATTTTGCATGGCAGCTTCAATCGTATGGTACTTTCTCCTTTTTTTGATTACTCGTATAGATTTAATTTATAATTAGAACTTAGTATATGTGTTACTCATATGACTTGTGCTTTTTTAAATTCTTTCAGTCAGGAGGCCGCTGACTGGGAAGCAATCAGCACACAAAGGTGATTAATTTTCGAACAGAATACTTTTTATTCATATACTCCGTAAGTGATTCTTGCTCAACTACTTTAACCAGAATACTTTGTATTCATTTGTGAACCACTTCATCTTATCTGAAAACTTAAAGAGGTGGTTTTGTCTTGTTTGAACTTCCATTTTTCATTTATCTTTCTGAAAACTTTTCAAATACCTTCATGTAAGAACAATAATTTGGTACTCCGTCGAGTACTTTAAAAGGTCAAAGTTGTCAATAAACAGTTTTACTTAATTAATCCTTGCCGTTACTCAGGCCTTTGAATCAAACTAGAAGGAAACGGGACTGATGATTCAAGTCTCCAATACAAGCTATATACAGTTAAATCGAGGTATAGGTATTAGCTTTAGAAGTGTATTGAGTAAAGTTAACTACTTTTTATAAGCAGTTAAAATTTTTGAAGTTAGAAAAGTTAACTCATAACACAATTGACTTCTTCAGAAAGTCAACTGTGTTCATGATGAAAATGATCTGATTTTACATGATGTTGGAGATAATCATGTTATAATCATCTTCAGTAAAGGTTTTTTAGTGATTTAATATCATATACAAGTTTTGATTTGCATAAATATCTTCTACATTGGGACAAAATGGTGAACCATTAAAATATCTGACTTTTGAGTCAAACTATTGACTTTCATCAAATTCACTGTGTTTTTTTTTTTTATCCAAGTCAATAACAGAACAAATATTATAGTGTTTAGTGGTACTGACAGAATCTACTTACAATGTTCCAGGAATAAGACGTTATCATCAGAGTTTGATTTGAAGATGGGAACATGAGATGAACGTGAACTTAACAAATAAAACGACATCACTGAGGAATGTTTAATTCAGTTTGGTCTCAAGGGCATGGATGTGGTTGTCGGGCTTTGCTTACCTAGCTATAATGATGTTGTGATAATCCATATATGTAAATGTACATTCCCTCATTTTTGTTTATGCACCATATGTTAGCCTCTTAGGTTTCGTTTGGTTAGCCATTTCCTTGTTTTCTCGGTGCTTTGCTTTTGATTTGTCAGGTTTTGTTTTTGTTTTTATGTTTGGGTATTGTTCACAAAATTGCGGGTCTTCTTTTTCATCTCCGATTACTCGATAATTTCCACAAGCACAAATTCCACTTTTTATAGGCCCAAAAATTCTTTCACAAAATAATCCATCTTTTTCTGGTTTATTGGTTTTGTAATGAAAGGTATAAGGTTTTGTCACCTCTCCAACTATCTCGCCATTAGGCAGGATTTTTTTGGACCAAGTACTTATTTGTTGAGGAGAAACTAATCCAATTCGGAGTTGTTGATGTGTATATCGATCGATATGGCTCATCATCATTTAGCTATTGCATTTATTTTTCTTATTGTTGGACAGATGTATAGAACTAATTTTGGGATTGGGCACATTTAGGTCATAAAATAGCTGCGCGTTTTTTCAAATGTACCGTTTTGGTACGTGTACTATTTATTGTTCCACTTAATGTTGAGTACTTTCATGTTTTGTTCCATTTTGCACATTTTGATGACGTGTCACAGTTGAAAGTTTGACACGTCATCAAAATGTGTAAAATGGAACAAAACATGAAAGTACAAAACATTAAGTGAAACAATAAATTGTACGCGTACCAAAACGGTACATTTGAAAAAGTACGCAACTATTTAGCAGCCAAAACCATTATGTTTTGGTATTTTGATAAATCTATTTCTTTCTTGTTAAAGAAAAGGACATTACTTCTTTCAATGTACCACATGAAACTTGCCTTCATATTTAGCAGTGATATGGCGGGGTGTATCGATGTTTATTACAGTGGGCTACTTCTTTTTTGAACAGATTTGATCCTTAAGTAGGATTATTTGTTAATTCCATATAAAGGACTTTTTAAGAAAGTCAAAGTCTATTCTTTGTGAAAATGGTGGGAGTTTGATTTAATGTTTGAGATGATCATTTTTTTAAAATTCATAGATAAAGGTATTGAAAATTGTGGGTTGATCTTATCAAAGTCAAAGCCATTTGACTTTCATCTATTTTAGTTGACCTGTATTAATGAACATATCTTAGAGTTATTAATGATATTGAACATGTAGCTTACAATTTGGTTACCTATCATCTTGATTTTGTTAGAAAATTGGGCTTCATATGTCTGTTTATGGACTCGGATCTTGTCTGTGTCAAAACCGATTCAACAAGATCACTCGTACTAAATTGCTAAGATCTGCTATGTTTTTACAGTTATGTTTTTCACACTTTTAACCACAGAATTATCAAAATAGATGAACATTGCATATGCAGCCCTTCAACTTTTTATACAGACAGAAGGATATTTATTTTGATTACATACTATTTTAGGTAACAAAGTAAGTAAGTTAGAAGCCTCTTAACACTACGAATGCATAAAATTCAAACGCATAAGCATTCTTACTAGTGATACGCGTTGATGCTTAAAATAAAATGTAAAAATTAGTTTAAAAATATTCTATTAGTTCAAAATTTTAGTTCATTAACCAACAGCAATCAAGCCTTCACACTATGTTTCCCAATGACCAACACAAAGCATCTTTAACCCCTTACAATTCTCAGCAACACTAATCAATCCAGCATTGGTGCATCAACAATACGTAAAGCATTTAAATCAGGATGAAAGCTAAAGATACGCAATATAATTTTTCAAAACAGACGATGTACGCAATGAACTTTGAAAATTACCATTGTACGCAAAATACTTTCAAATTTAGAACGATGTACGTAATATGACCGGGAGCTAGTAGGTTACCAGGTCACAAAGTTTGAAAATTAACAGAAATGGTCCATGTGGCTTGCGTTGACTTTCACCGGTCATTCCTTAACTTTTTTTCAGTTAAAAAAGTTACAGTAATGGTCCTTATGGTTATTGACTTTCAGATTTAGTCCGTTTTTATACTTTTTCACCCGTTCTCTTACGGTTTTATCCGTTTTTCTGCGTTTTTCTTACGTTTTTTCCATTTTCTTACGTTTTTATCGTTTTTCAACCATTTTTGTTCGTTTTTCTTACCAATTTTTTATGTTTTTGTCCGTTTTTATCCATTTTTCTTACGTTTTGTCTATTTTCATTCGTTTTTGCCCATTTTCATCCGTTTTTTTACATTTTTGTCCGTTTTTCTTACAATTTTCTACTATTTCAGCATATTGAAAATTTTGAAATTTTTTTTCAAAAAGAAAAAAATTTTGAAAAAATTTGAAAAAAAAATTGGACTTTTTTCGCAAATTTGAAAAAAAATATTTCCAAAAAAACTTTTGAAAAAAAAAATTGGAAAAAAGAAATTTCTGAAAAAAAATTGAAAAAAAAAATTTCAAATTTCTTTTTCGTAAATACTTTTAAAAAAAATCTGGAATTTTTTTTTCTAAATTGTTTTTTTCGAAATTCCTTTTAAAAAAATATTTTTTTTCGAAATTTAGACATATTTAAAAAAAAAATTGGAAAAAAATTTTGAATTTTTTTTTTTCAAAAATAACTTTTTTTCCAAAGATCTGAAATAAATCCGAAAAGTCACAAATACAAAATATTTCAAAAACATTTGGAAAAAATTTCGAAAATATATTTTTTTAATGTCCAAATTTCGAAATAATAATTTTTGAAAAAAGACTTTCGAAAAAAACAATTTAGAAAAAAATTCCAATTTCTTTTTTATTGAAAAAAAAGTATTTACGAAAAAAAATTGGAATTTTTTTTCTTTTTTTCGGAAATTTTTTCTTTCAAATTTGCGAAAAAAAATCCAATTTTTTTTTTTGAAAACTTTTTTTTCCAATTTTTTTTTTCTTTTTGAAATTTTTTTTCAAAGTTTTCAATATAAGAAAAACGGATGAAAAACTGATGAAAATGTAAGAAAAACAAATAAAAATAGACAAAAATGTGCAAAAATGTAAGAAAAACTGACAAAAATGTAAAAAAAAATGGACAAAAACGGATGAAAATGTGCAAAAACGAATAAAAATAGACAAAACGTAAGAAAAATGCATAAAACGGACAAAAATCTAAAAAAAGGGTAAGAAAAACGGATGAAAACCGATAAAAACGTAAGAATAATGGACAAAACATAAGAAAAACAGACAAAAAACGGATAAAAACATAAGTGAACAGGTGAAAAAGTATAAAAACGGACTAAATATAAAAGTCAATAACCATAAGGACTATTACTGTAACTTTTTTAACTGAAAAAAGGTTAAGGGATGACCGGTGAAAGTCAACGCAAGCCACAGGGATCATTTCTGCCAATTTTCAAACTTTGTGACCTGGTAACCTATTAGTTCCCGGTCATATTACGTACATCGCTCCAAATTTGAAATTATTTTGCATACAATGGTAATTTTCAAAGTTCATTGCGTACATCGTCTGTTTTGAAAAACTATGTTGCGTATCTTTAGTTTTCACCCTTTAAATCACGACATTTAGATAACGACAAAACAGTCACATTAAGTTGTTCCAAATGAACCTCAACTAAACAGTTATCATCTCGAATCATCTCCAACGCCCTGTCCCACTTTCCACAACAGCAAATGAACTTCAAACTTTTCAAATTCGCTAATCAACGGTAGAATAATTGTTCATTAAAAACACTCCTCCTAAGTTTAATAACCTTAAGCGACTCCGCCTTGACGTCAGGATAGTTAAATAACCTCATTCTTAACAGACAAAACCTCAAGGTGACTAGAGTTGTCTAACAGCTCAAACATACCTAAATCACTAAATGAACAATAAACACCTGAAAATTCCTTCAACTTTTAGTAAAAACAGCCCATACCTGAATCAGTTAATTGATTATACGCACGAAGTTTGAGGTTCGTGATATTAGGACACATGGATGTGATACGGATCATATCATTATCGTTTATGCTAATAACGGATTTACAGTCGACACGGAGAACGAGTTGTGTGTGAAGAAAGCAATGGATAAAAAAGCGGATACTTTGTTTTAAGTTTAGTTTTTTCACAATGCCACAAGGTTTTTAATAAAATGATGATCCCCCACTGATGCAACCAATGAACCTTATATATGACCCTCGAAATGCAACCTTGGACCTTCTCGTGTGTTATGAACTCCCTGGATAGGATCGTAACCCTTTCGTGAACAACCACCTGAAGAAGCTTTTAACCCATGAAACCTCAGTGAGTGATCTCTTTTGTAAATGATGATCTGGGTTCACACTCACACCCTTTTACTGTGGGTTTTTGTTAAATGATAGGAACTTGTCATCCGCCTGATTTCATTGTTCTTTTCAACGAATAGCAATTATATGGTCTGGTTCTTCCATATCAAATAGGGATCCTTTTTTTCTCCATCTTGTAATTTTAAGCAAACACACGGTGTTCACATTAACTAACATCATTAGAATCATTGTCCTAGAAATATAAACTATCACTTTGATCATACAAGCATACGTTTGATGGCATCTTCTTCAACTCGGCCTATTCAAAAGAGCTTTAAGTAAGATTATTTATTTATTTATTTATTATTTTTTATTTTTTAGAAGTGAAGACACCCTTAACAACTTTGTTGGCCATATTTATCAGGCTCTTAAGCAAAAAGGCATTGAAACATACAAGGATGATGAGAAAATCGAGAAAAGGAAACCGGCTGATGACCAGCTCATCAAATCCATTAAGGAATCCTCACACATTTATCGTGAAGGGAGAATTGATATCGGTGTAGAGGAACCTAAGGTAATTGTAGAAATTGATGTAAAAAGTTACATGAGGTTAGCTCATCTTATTATCTTGAAGTACGTGTCAAGTATAGGCTAAGTGCGCAAATTTTGGATATGCTTTTCTCCCCTTCACATCCTCTTCTTTTTAGGAGTTATAGAGAAGGATGTCGTAGCCCTACTGAAGCAGGTTCGAAAGTTCTCCGTGGCTCAAAACAATGGGGCGCGAGTTTTTGTTCACATCTTTAGTATCATTAGTTTTGCTATAGAGAGGGGTGGGGGACTCGGATAGTATCTCACTTTCTCACTAATTTCTTGTAAATATCCCGAATTTGTAGTAAAATAAATAAAAAATAATATTAGTAGGTAGTAGTGGCGGCTGTGGCATCGGTAACTGTGGTATTAGTAGTAGAAAAAGTAAAAGAAATAATGAAGGGAAGACTATTTTAGTAATTCTCATTACTAGGAAGAAGGTATTATAATAAATTCATAACTTTTAACTGGTCATTAACAGTTAACGAAAAAAAATAAACCCGCAAGGGGTATTATATTTTGGACCATACGTGAAACTTTTCAAACTATTAGATTAAAAGTGAAATACCTGAAAAACCACAGGGACTAAAAATGTAGTTAACTATAAAACTGATTGAGATAACAAATTTTATGGTCATCACATTTATAAATTGCAATAAAAGGTCTAGCAAAAATGAAGGATCTTAGATTTATTATACATTTCGGTAATGAACAAAGAAATATTTATTGTTTAAACTGGAAATTTGTTAGTGAAAACCTTCCAAATCTTGTTGAACTTGACATACTTGGCGGCAATATTGTTCAACTTTTGGAAGATAGAGAAGAAAAGGTAGAATAATGATTAAATTGTTGTTTTTCATGATTCATTATGATCCTATATATTTATTGGTTTGTCATTGCACCAATATTAACGGCCTTTTGTACTCGTCTTAGGTTCTTCATAAGCTCAGGTTCCTGGTTAAAAACCGAGGACCTTTCACCTTGGGAATACTTATATTAAAACTCGATAGGTGTAAGGATTTTGTAGAGGTGGGTCATGGCTAGGGGCAGTGGTGGGGAAGATGCAATAGGTCCTCACCCCCCTTTTTTCTAAAAAAATTAATAAAAAACTAAAATGCATGCAATTTAAAAAAAGTGCGTATGCTAGTTCATTTGTAGCCAAGTACAGGAAAGTGGAGGAAAAGATGGAAAAAAAGTAAAATACGAAGATTTCTCCATGTACGAAGAATTCCCGACAAAAGCAAGACTTGTGGAGTATATTCGAGAAGATAAATTCATCAAGATAGTGCTATAAAGACTCAAGAATAAAGTTCAAGAAGGAAAACGAGAAATAAATGAAGAAAAGAAGCTTAAACGAAGAAATATTGGAAGCCTCGTTGTTCCCGATACACCTCCACCATTTTGACCATATCTTGAGCATAAGAACTCGTATTTAGGTGATTCAAGCGGCCACGGAAAGCTAAGAGAAAGATCTACAACTTTGGTGTTTATCATTTTCTGTCAACTTGCTCCAGCCAATATGTCGGGCCTCGCAACCGATTTGGCTGGAGGGCAGTCGAGAAGACCAGCCGATTGGCTGGGAGGCCTGGTTCTACCATTTCTTCATCAATAAGAGTCCTAACATGTTCCAATCATATTCCAAATGATTCTAGTCCCTTCCCACTCAGTTTCTAGCCCTTCCAAACCACTTGGCCTCTAAGAAAAGCATTGAATACCCTAGGCCTTGGTTCAGGTATAAATAGACCCATTTGGCACCTCATTTCATGCATCCCAACTTGAGAGAACTTCTCTCACAGCATCCCAACTTGAGAGAACTTCTCTCACACCATCCCTACCACCACAACTACATCCAAAGGTGTGAAATTCGAGCCTCCACCCTTAAGGACGAATTTCCACCAACTTATCTTCCCCAAAAGACCAGAAACCTTTGCCAAATTCGTGTAGTGTGCTCAAGGGATGATGAAGGCGTTTGGATATGATTTTTTGGCTTGGTAGAACTATTGTAATCGACTGGAGGCTTGAAGGAGTGCTATAATCCTTCACCCTTGCCTAATGTAATCTTACTTTAGGTACATCCTTGTTACTTTTATGATGTTCAATTCTATTATTTATGTTTGATTCTTTGGTTGTGTTGATTACGTGATTCTTGTGATGTGTTCTTGTCTTAGAATGTTATCTTGATACTTGTTTATTTCATATAAGAACTTGTGATAAAAGGATGTTTGGATAATTGTAGTGTTTGTTTGGAATATGTTGATAACATCATATTTGGTTAAATTGGAACTTGTTCTTGTTTGTTTTTTTGCTTGATCATTGTTGAGTTTAATGTCGAAAGGATTCTTAATAATGGTTAGTTCAAATTCATTAGTCAACGAATGATTTTGGCCATGTAATTTGTGACGATTGTGCAAGAGAATTAATAAACATAACAAGTAAAGGTTTAATTTGGATTAAGGCCGAAAGGAATCTTTTGAATATGTGTTCTCATTATCTTTCAAGTAAATGGAACTTATCGAATTAATAACATCAAAGTCTAAGGCCGAAAGGATTCTTTGTTGTTGTTGGTTTAGGCATAAGGCTCATGACATGACCACTTGATTGAGGCTTATGCATATTTGATTTATAAAATACTAAACTATTATTATAGGTTCTATCTTTGATAATATGTTTTCCAAACTAAATATCCTAATATCCTTGTGATCATTTGTCTAAACATGTATGTTCTTTGTGTGCTTGTTCATATTGCTTTTCTTAGTGGTTTGATCCGTGACAATCATAACCACGACCTTGTTACTTGCTTAAACAAACAAATGACACTAGTAGTGCAACCAAGTCTCTTGGGACGACCTTGATTTACCAAAACCTATACTACAACTTGACTAGGGTATACTTGCCCGAATGTGTTCCTAGTTAACCGGTAATTCTTGCATATAAATTTAAAGCTCGGTGAACGCATCAAGTTTTTGGCGCCGTTGCCGGGGATTTGGTTTTTGTTCTTTGTTGTTTGTTTGTTTGCTTGTTTGTTCGAATGCTATATTGCTTTTGCTCATGAATGATTGTTTCTTTGCTCTTGTTTGATTGCTCTTGATGTTTGCTCATGATGTTTGCTTCAATGGTTGTCTTTTTCTTAAAATATCTCATTTTCTCATAATTTCTGAAATGATCTTGGCATCAAAATCAAGTTTTTGATGTTGGGATTTTGTTTCTTGTGTTCTAAAATGCTCATTTCAATGATTGCTAAATAAGTGTGCTCGAAGTTATTTGCGAAAAAACCTCCAAAACCACCCAAATCACTCCAACCGATCGGTTGGAGCTCTCGGTAAATATTTTTCAAAGTCATTTAAGAATAAAAAATTAAAAAAAAAAATCTTAAAAATCTCCTCTAACCGATCGGTCACCCTGTAACCGATTCGGTTGGAAGAAGGGTCACATTTTGGTTCATCCCAACCGATCGGTAGATCCCCTGACCGATCGACTAGACCAATCGTAAAAAAGTTGATTTTCATTTTGTTATTTTGTTTTTGTGTCTAGATAAAATAAGTTTAAGTGTCTTGTGGGATCATTCTTAAGATACTTGAGCATTAATATTTTTATCTTTCTTCACCATTTTTCTATTTTAAGTTTTGTTAATTTTTAGTACATTGTAAATAAATAAGTAGATGTGTTTTTAAAAATAAATTGTTTCGAACTTTGTGGGTATGTTCACTGGAAACCCTCGCGAGACTACAACTTATCCACTCGGGCCACTGAGGGGTTTAAAGGCTTGTTGCACACGCTAAATGCAACCGTGATGCCTACGAAAGTGAGTTTTAGAATTTTACGCGTTTTTGTAGTTTAGTTTATTTTTGCATATTTAATAAGCTCTTGGAGGAATGATTGGTTGGATCGAGGACCTTACACTCTTGATTAGACAATGGATGAGAAATTGATTGATCTCACACGCTTATGCTAGCGTTTGCTTAGCATCTTATCATTTGGAGTTCAATCGCGATTTCTTGGCCCGTGAAGTTTCGTTTCTCTCGGTCTATTCTTATTTTAATTTTCCCTACTTTACATGCTTCGAAGTTTTCACAATTACTTTATTTTGTTTCTTTGTTATTTTTTCCTTTGTTTGTTTGTTTGGTAAATTATTTTGTAAATTGACTTTTTTTAGTCCCTCGAAAGTAAGGTTCACCCATTGTTAACAAAATATAAGAGAGGTATAATATTCTTCGCGCTGACCTGCTTCTCCGCTTCTTTGTGCGTTTCAATGGAGCTATCGAGAACTCGTGGGAAAAGAAAAAGTCATGTTTGGTTTAAAAAAAGAAAAAAAAAATCGTAACTAGATTATTTTTCAAAAAAAATTCTCGTAGTAATAGTATTATAGCAATTTTTTTAGGCATTAAATCATTTTTCTTTTGTGTGCTTAACTTAAGTGTGGGGGGAAATATTATTGTGAAAAACGAAACTAGTTTTTAATTCCAAAATTTTTGGGTCAATTTTAAAATTTTGTATACTTGTTTTCCCTCATGATCTAGTTGTTTTCACGCTTATAGGATAATATATTAGACTAACTGGATCAATCTGTAATCTTTGAAAAACTTAAGATGTGTCCCGATTAATATTGCAATCCATTCTGGGATCGATAACATTTTCTAGCACATATTTTAGCCCTTTCCACTAGATTGTGAGGATTTGAGCCTGTTTCATATATAGCATACATCTTTTATGCTTGAATCTTTTTTTTTTCTTCTCCCAAAGGTAAATTTTATAAAGAGAAACGAGCCAAAAAAAGGTAACAACAAAAGAAAGCACAAAGGGGATAAAAAAACAGAAAGGACACATCCCTAAGTGCTCCCCAAAGGCACAAAAAACAAATGGCAATCAAAATAACCCCTCAAGCATACATCTTTTATGCTTGGATCTTTTTTTTTTTCCCAAAGGTAAATTTTATAAAGAGAAACGAGCCAAAAAAAAGGCAACAACAAAAGAAAGCACAAAGGGGATAAAAAACAGAAAGGACACATCCCTAAGTGCTCCCCAAAGGCACAAAAAACAAATGGCAATCAAAATAACCCCTCAATCTATACAATACAAATGACCTAAGCATGCCTAGGATCACCACATATTCTGAATACATCAAAGAGTACATTGGGACCAACCATAGTAACTTGAAACATCACCATATGTAGGTGACCACTAGGCAGCATACAAAACTAATAGAGATAAGAGGGGCATCCAACCATACAAAGAAATTACAGCAAGACTACAACAAACATCCGTCTATAGATAACACTAAGAACCAGGAGCACATGTAACAGACTCAATCACAGCAACCTTGTCATAACTGTCAGATCTAATTCTTGTATAAATCCTAGAACCTCCATGCTTCCAGCAACTTTGTCTCTTTAAAAACCCATGCCAACCAAAACCCAGTGGGAAAAAAATTGAGCATGGGAAAAGAGTACAACAGTTGCATCCACCATCATAACCAGAATTATACATCAGCATGCACAAATCAGGCCACCAACTCCAGAAAAAATTCCAATGATGTTCCAACAAATATAATAACAGAAACCATCCAAAAAGCCTCCACCAATTCAAACAAATCAACCTATACCAAACACCCCCATCAGCAGACCAGTAAAATATGTATACTCTCACCGGATAGAATACCTTCTCAAAAGTAGGAATCATATTATTACCATCATAACTACCAGAACAATCAGAAAACTGGCAACCACTATCATCATTAGTACATAGCATACTAATGTTCAACCAGATAACCACCAGATCCATGTTTTCCCACCCACAATTAAACCAAAAAAACATGCAGCAAACAAAGGAGGACATATCAGTTAACATTACCATAGATATCCCCATTCTCACTTAAGAGATCATCAATCATACTCTTATATTTATGCATCTTATCAATTGGAAAATTCCATATCTTGGTAGCTTTGATGACATCAGGAGTAGCTTTGAGAGTTAAGCCTATAATCCTAAGCTTAACAGTCTCCACAATCAACTTGAACAGCTCATCAATGGTTCTTCTATGGTTCCCAAAAAGCCTCATATTCCTTTCCCACCATATGAAGTAGACAGAAGCTCCCAACACAAGTATTCGTATCACACTCCAAATAGTATTGTTTGCTGGTTTATTCACCATACCAGAAATAATTTGAGCCCAAGAATTAGAAATATCTTCAAGATTAGCCATACCCTTTAACCTCTCCCACAATCTTCTAGCAAAATTACAGCTGAAGAAAAGATGGTTGTGAGAGTCTTTACAATCATGACAAAAAGGACACCTCATATCTTGAATATTAAGCAACCTAGATATTCTATCTTGTGTCTTCAATCTTCCTTTGACAGCCATCCACAGGATGAATGCATGCCTAGGGATGCACTGATTAAACCAAACATGTATATGCCAAATAACATCATGGTAATTAGTTTTCATAGCCATCCAAGCCTCATTAACACAAAACTTCTTTTCTAATCCCTTTCTATCATACCAGACCATTTTATCATCCAAGTCATTCACAAATTGGGGAACACCACAATTAAGAACTTCCCTAAATCTAGAATTCCAACTACTGGGCCATTTCCAACTTCCATTAACAACCAAGTCAGCAACTTTAAACTTCATATTTACACTATTATGAACAAGAGAAGCGTAGTTAACCAGATTGCACAAAGGAACCCTAGTGTTCCATTTATCAAACAAAAAAAAACACTCTTTGCCATTACCAATTTTACACATAACAAACTCCCGTACTTTATCTCTCAGGGATAAAATTTGTCTCCAGCTCCAAAAGTTGTCTTGATTAGTTTTAGTCACCCATATACTGTCTCCTTTAAGCCCTTTGAGATTTCACCCATTTAACCCAAACAGAATCCTTATCAACAATCACATTCCAAAGATGTTTGGCCATTAACGCCTCATTCCAGATGTGAAGAGGTTTAAGACCCAGCCCTCCCTCACTTTTCTGCATATAGACTTCCTTCCAAGAGACACTATATAGAATGCTTTTATCTTTATTAGTTTTCCACAAGAACCTTTTTAACATTTTATCAATATCATCACATATACCTTGAGGAAGAATGAAAATGGAAGCCTAGTAAACATTTAAAGATTGTTGAGAACAGAAGCAATAAGCTGAAGCCTCCCAGCAAAAGATAGATGCTTATTCTGCCAACCATCAATTCTCCTCTTAACACTTTCCAATAGCACAGTACAATCACCCCTAGTAATTCTATTAGAATCCAAAGGAATCCCAAGATATTTCATAGGCAAAGTACCTTCCCTAAATGGCATTACCAACCTGATGTCCTGCTTAATCATTTCATTGACATTGCCAAAATAAACAGTACTCTTAGTCATGTTAGGCCTAAGACCAGAAGAAAGGCAAAATTCATCCAGAGCTTCTAAGAACAGAAGCTGAAACTTTATCTCCCTGACAGAATAGCATAAGGTCATCAGCAAAACACAGACTAACAATACCCATTTTCTTACACCCCTAATGATACTTGAGCTTCTTCTCTCTACTGACTTGTCTACCAAGCATAAGGGTAAAAACCTCCATAACTAGTGAAGAGGTAAGGGGAAATAGGGTCCCCTTGCCTAAGCCTTCTACTAGCTCTGAAAAACCCATGTGATTCCCCATTGACTGATATAGAAAATGATGCAGATCTCAAACACACCATAATCCAATTAATCATAACTTTGTGAAACCCAAACTTGTCCTGACAGAACTCCAAAAATTCCCATGAAACAGTATCATAACCTTCTGTATATCCACCTTAAAAGTACATCTACCAACCTTCTTTCTACTAACATAGCCACACATAAGCTCTTGAGCAAGCATAATATTATCACTAATGTGTCTACCCTCAATAAAAGCAGACTGGTTGATATTAATCAGATCCTTAAGAACACTCTTAATTCTATTAGTGATGACTTTACTAACACACTTATAGACCACATTGCAACAAGCAATGGGTCTAAAATCAGTAACAAGAGAAGGATTAACACATTTAGGCACAACAGAAATCAGGGTAGTATTAAGAGCACCCAACATTTTACCACTTTTATCCGAACTCAGAAGCACCAAAAATAGTTATCCAAATAGAATAACCCTAAAACGCTCTCTCTCTAGGGGCGATTCCCTGCCACCTCCTCTTCACTTTTTTCCGGCCTTAAACCACCTCTAAGATCGCCTCTCTGCTTCTAATTGATCCTCGGATTCGATTAGTTAGTATGCAATCGGTGTTAGGGTTGTGGTATATTAAAGAGGAGGCTGGTCGAAACCCTTAATCGTTTTAACATCTAATCTGCTTCTAATTCTTTGATTCAGGGAGCGATCTGAGTATTCAAGTGATTAATCTTATTGGTTATCATTGGTTTAGTCAATCGTTTTTTGTTTCTTAGGTTAAAGTCGATCATGGTGGTTTGTTAGGGTTATTCGCCGCCTATTATTCTTCATCGTTCCTTGTGTCTCCTGAATATCTAAGTCGGGTTTGATCGACTATACATATATAAGGATCGATTGGTTTGAAACCCTAAATTTGTGCATTAAATCGTTGGTTTGCGATTAGGGTTTCATTGGTTCTGGTTTGATCGTATGGATTAGATGGTTTTATTTTTCTACGATCTTCTTGATGGTTAGCGTAACATGTTCTTACTTTGAATCAATTCGGTTTTCATTGATCGAATTTATTTAACATGTTGCGTTATTATGGGTTTGATGTGCTTAATATTAACGAAACTCTTTTAGGGTTTTGTATATTCTATATTGATGGTGATTCTGGATCTGGTAGTTTCTTGGAGGTCAATCTGTTGCTACGGATTGTTTGGTATTCATTGTTTTATCATGTTGGTGCTGCCAAGAAGGTGGGTTAGTGAGAGATGGAAGTTAAGTTTTAGGGCAACTTATTCAAAAACCCTAGGTTCTGGATCGATAGGGTGGTCTGCATCTCTGTTGATCGTTGTTAGTGTGTTATCATGTCATATTTTTATGGTTTCATTGGTATGATTGCTTGATGCTGTTGGGAATTGTTATGGCATGATGAAGTGGGTGTTAGGGACTCGTATACCCTACTTGATGTTGAGTAGATCAGTTGCGTGTTTGTGAAGGTTGGTCTACTTCATGGTTTGGTGAATGGAAGTCAAGGTCCATTGAATACTCAAGTCTGGTTTAATGTTTTATGTGCATGCTTTGACTTGGTGGATGGGGCTTGTGTGGGTTTGTTTGTGGTGTTCGTTGCTACTACAAACTGATTTGTTGAAGGCTGCTTGGATGTTTCTACGTGGGTCTTCATGAAAGTTAAGATGGACCGCCATAGTGATATTGAAGGCTCAAGTGCTTTTCTTGAGTAGTATTGTAATTTTTTATGTACTTTTATCAGTATTGGTAGGTTCATTTTATGGTATGTTATAGGAATGGTGTGTCATTCCTATATTCGTGTCTGTAAGTGTCCTTAGGGACAGAGGTGAGGGATATCACCCTCATCCTATGTACCTCAATGTTTTTTGGAGTAATGCATTTTAACGGGGTGAATTAACCCTTTTACCCAAAAAAAAAACATTTTACCACTTCTAAAAATTCACTAAAAGCAGAACAAAGATCCATACCAATTATATCCCAAGAAGCTTTAAAAAACTTACTTGTAAACCCATCTGGTCCAGGAGCTTTATTATCTTCAATATCAAA
Organism: Chrysanthemum makinoi; assembly: GCA_910596185.1. Lineage (NCBI taxonomy): Eukaryota > Viridiplantae > Streptophyta > Magnoliopsida > Asterales > Asteraceae > Chrysanthemum > Chrysanthemum makinoi. The sequence continues at coordinate 27,535,377 of OU343222.1, read as the reverse complement.
CAAAGCAACTTTGATCTCTTCAAAAGTAATCTCCCTGGTCAGGAAAAAAGCCTTCTCATCATCAATCTTCTTGTTGAACAAGCCTTAGGGAAGACTTCTTTATTACTACCAAGAAAGTTCTGAAAATGAGAGACAAACAGACCAGCCACATTCTCCTCAGAGTACTCATTCCCCATCTCATCTTTAACACTAAAAATCCTGCTTTTACTCACCCTTCCCTCCAACAGATTATGAAAATAAGCACTATTGTGATCACCCTCCCTTAACCATTCCACCTTAGTTTTTTGCTGCAAAAACCTTTCTTCATCCAAAACAACATTATTATAGGCACTATTCAATACCATCTCATCTTCTTTAAGATTAATATTGTAGGGATCCTTATCCAACTCACACTGAACTTTCTGCAACTCTTCTCTAAGACTTTTAACCTTTTCAAAAACATTCCCATTCCTTCTATTTAAATCCCTAATATGTTTCTTCATATTATTGAGCTTTTTAGCAAAAGTAAACATAGCGTAGCCCTCCACATAAATATTCCAGTTATCTTTCACCACTTGCAGGAACTCTTTTTTTTTCCGTCAGGAAATTCATGAACCTAAAGGATCTCTTCTTCCAAATCTTAAAATTATGCATAACTAAAAGGCCAGGGCAGTGGTCAGAAGTAACATAAGGGAGAAAAGAGGCATAGGAAAACCCAAAGTTATCAAGGAAATCACTATTACCCATAATCCTATCTAGTTTCTTCATAATGCCACTACTAGGATCCTATCTTTTTTGAACCCACGTAAAAAACATACCATTCATAACCAAATCCTCCATATCTAAACTCTTCATACAACTCCTAAAGTCCCCAACTCCATGATTATTATCCACAACACCCTTAGAATGTTCATTGTCATACAGAGTAACATTAAAGTCTCCAAGAAGTACCCAAGGTATATTCTCCACATACACACTCTGGTCAACAAGATTATTCCAGAGTTTAATTCTATCTCTAGCATCATGATACGCTTACACAGCGCGTTCGGGGTTAAAAGAACTTCCTTTTCGTCGAGCAAGTTTTTCAACACCCTAGGCAGTGAACCTAATCATTGTAGTGTAGTATTAGGGTAAGCCTCGGGAATTGATATCGTTCTCTAGGGGAATAGGAATGCTAGTGAGAAGTTACTACGCTAAGGTTGGGGTTAAGGAATATTATTTTTTTATCTTTTTTTATATTTTTTTAGAAAATTGAAAGGTACGAATCTCGGGGTATTGGATTTGGGGGGTGGTATTTCTACCGATTACTCTATTAGTATCTATTCTAATTAACTAAGCTAAGGGTAGTCTATGTCTATTGTTGTGTGCTCGTATGATGATTTAAAAATATGTTTACTTAGGTGTTACTACTCCCTAGTTATCTCCTATTGATGGTTGAATTGTCACGTCCTTATTCTTAACGCGTTATGTCTCTAAGGTTGTAGGGTATGCGTTTATCCCTAACTCTTTGAAGCTACCAAAGGTTAATGACTACAAAATCTCTAGGATTCATAAACTTAACACTAAGGTATTCTTTGGATGTTTAGCCTACAATTACTCTAGGTGATTATAAACTAAGGTTCAACAAAGATTAATCAAGCATTAATAACACAATGAATGACCTATCGCAATACTAGGTCAATCACGATTAAGATAAGAGACAACCAATCAGTATTCAATAACTAAGTTTCATATTACCTAAGCAAACACACGAGTAAATTAGCCGGACATGGAGAACATGCAAGCATACACACAATCAATTGAAGACATAATTGAATTAATGAAGTAAAACACTTATCTTGATGTAAAATAGGGTATGGAACCCTAAAATACTGTACAAGACAACCTTGGTTCGGTTTAGGTTTTTACTCCACAAAACTACCTCCCTAAAACTGAAAAACTCGGATTCTATATATAATGTTACAAACTGCGACGGCGTCACTCTTTAATTGTGACGCCGTCGGGTCGCCGCCATTAGGTTTTCGTCTTGGCCACATTATCATTGTGACGGCGTCACCTTATGCTCGTGACACCGTCGCCTTCAGTCTCTAACGCCGTCTGGATCAAATCTAGGCCGTTTGAGCTGCGACGCCCTACTCTTTTAAAACCTGATGCCGTCACTTGTAAATAAGCAATTTGGCTACTGAGTCGTCACAAAACATGTTGCGACGGCATCGCAGTTAAACGCTGACGCCGTCCCCTTCAGTTTCAGCAGCTTGAGTGTCTCGATTCTTGACTTTGGCCATTTTCTTCGTATATTCGCGCCTTTTCGTCCAAATAAGTGTCATTCCAACAATTTTCCTTCAAGAGACCTAAAAAGTGAAAAGGAACGAAATTAAGTAATAACGTATACAAAATTGATCAATTAAGGGCTTAAATGACCCTTCAAAAAGGTACATTTTAAATCCTTATCAAATATATGTACACTTGGTACTTGCTTGTCCTCAAGCAAATGTGCTTTTAGCCAATTGATTTATAAGTTAGGGGTCATGAAGCATTAGTTTAGAATGATCCACAACACATATAAGCCCCGCAAAAGTCATAACAAGCATGGAAATTACATACTAGAACCTCACATGGGGTGTTTAGATACTCACATATCTCGGGTGTATATGAAATAAAACAAGTTGGAAATGGAAGATAAACACTCATTAACCGGTCCTAGTACATAGATTACCATAGGCTTGAGACTAGATCAAACCTCCATCGCTTTGGCATAAGCACCTCGGAAAAACTATCCAATAGGTCTTTTAAAGGGTTGTAACGTTAGGCTTATGGTAGGGAAACAAAGGGTTTGGTGGGATAGGCGATTTAGTGGTGGCAAGTCAAAGATCTTTACGCTACATGCGAAGAATGGCGTTGCTAAGCCAAGACTCAACACTCTAAACTCTAGATAACTGAAATAAACAAACATAAATTAAAAGATAGATGTAGGATGGTAGCCCGTATGTTTTTTTCTTTTTTATTTTTCTTTTTTTTCATACATTTTTACTCTACCATCCTCTACGATAACATCAAAATAGTAGGGATTTATAGGCACATCTCTACACTTGAGTTTTTATTACTCTAAGGCTGGATACAATGGCTCGGTTGCCACTCTCGATCGACCTAGGTTGAGCAAGGTTGAGGCCATTGTGGGAGGAAGTTTGCGTTCGATTGTTGGAGGCAAATATCATGAACTAGTTCGTCCATCCAAACTAGTTCGAAGCACACAAACTTCTAAAAAATTGTACTGTTTACCACTGTGGCAACTAGGTCGTCGTCAGGTCGTCGGAGAGAGAAAGCTGATGTGACACAGATGAACTAGGTTGCCACTGTGTTCAGCCTAACACTAATTTGACCCGAATTGAAAAGATCAAAACACTTGAAGTACATTATTACGCAAATAAAGGGAATTTGAATTTAACGTTCCTTCCCGTTATTTCATAAAATTTAACTTTTCCCATGAGTCCCAATCGTCCAAAAACTGTGTACAAAGGATATGACTCGACTTAGCAACTTATGCAAGCAACAAGATAATTAACTAAGGGTTTAGTGTGATATCAATGATGCACTAAAAGTGAGTGCATACAAGGTAGGCTAAGGAAATTTGGGTGTACATTTGGGCGTGGATTGTAAACAATGCTCTTCATTGATATTCCGGAATACTAAAACATCACGAGAACCGCGAAAAGGATAGGCTCTAAGGGGTTAACTAGGGGTATCGTGTACTAAAGATGAGTACAACGCAAGGGTGTGGGGGAATTACTCAACCGATGTGGAAGAGGTAATTATATTATGGGTATCAAACAAGTGTTATCCTAATGCCTCTTATCATTTAATTATTCCTAACTACACAAGTGTAGTCTCACTAGCGATCTCGGAATGCATCACAAAACAAGTTGTAGAATCTATTATACTACCGGTTCACACTCTAAGCATTAAAGATGAATGCTTTAATTCCTACTAATCTAAGGGCGATCCTCACATTTTGGGTGGAATTTAAGTGGTAAAGGGTTTTTGTGCTAGTCATATAACTTCCTATCCATGAGACGCTTTATTAAGACTAATGTTAGGAACATGTCTTATTATAAAGTGTAGGTCATTTCATTTGTAATAGGTCATTAACAATTATGGTTTATAAATGTTTGTATTTAGATTTACAGCTCATGTAGTAAACCCATGAGCTGTGATAGAAGGTTCTTCTAGAACCAAGGGGAAACACCCCTATTCATGTAAACACTATAAATACCCCCTCCCTTGAAGGGAGAGGGTGTTGGTTCTAATTGAAATAAACCTTTCATTAATCTTTCATTAGTTCCTTCCACTTTCTCTCTCTAAAACTTTGTTTCTCTAAAAATACACATTGATGTGATAGAATGGTGACCTAACAAGTGGTATCAAGAGCCAAGGGATTGTTTTGGTTGTGATAAAGATCAAATTTCATGTTTTTAGATTTATGAATTTTAGTGAGTTAGAAAATTTTAAAAAAAATTTCAAAATCGTTTTTATCTAAAAAGTGAGATACTTTATCATAGTTTAGGTTAATATTGATTAGATCTAATAGAAATCCATGCTTAAAAACGTGTTTTAGATTGAAATTTATGTATTTTTTGGACTGAAATACGTATCTTTGCGAGTTTGACTTGAATATTGGCGAGTTAGCCTTGAATTTCTGCGAGTTTGGAAAGTTTTTGAAGTTCTGCGAGTTTGTTTTTGAAGTTCTGCGAGTTTGGATTTGAATTTCTGCGAGTTTGGAAATTTTTTTGAAGTTCTGCGAGTTTGTTTTTGAAGTTCTGCGAGTTTGGATTTGAATTTCTGCAAGTTTGGAAATTTTTTGAAGTTCTGCGAGTTTGTTTTTGAAGTTCTGCGAGTTTGGATTTGAATTTCTGCGAGTTTGGAAATTTTTTGAAGTTCTGCGAGTTTGGTTTTGAAGTTCTGCGAGTTTGGATTTGAATTTCTGCGAGTTTGGAAAATTTTTTTAAGTTCTGCGAATTTAGTTTTGAAGTTCTGCGAGTTTGGATTTGAATTTCTGCGAGTTTGGTTTTGAATCTCTACGAGTTTGGTCTCTGTGAGTTTGTTCTCTGCGAGATTGGTCTCTGCGAGTTTGGTTTCTGCGAGTTTGTTTCCTGCAAGTTTGTTTCCTGTGAGTTTTTTTCATGCGAGTTTGTTTCCTGCAAGTTTGGTTTCTGCGAGTTTGGTTCCTGCGAGTTTGGATTCCTGCGAGTTTGGATTCTGCAAGTTTGGATTTCTGCTACTTATCTACCTAAACCTAACAACATCAACCTTAATTATCCTTAACGATCCACATCATTCATCAATCAACAACTATATCTCAACCACCATATCCACATAATCCTTACCCCTATTATCCTTATCAACCCCCACAACAATCTCCACAACAACCTCCTCAACAAGTTCAACAACGAATGTCAATGATTCCACAAATTCCTCAACAACAAACTTGGTTTTCTCAAATGTGTAAAGCTGTTACGAGTCAACAATCAATTCATGAAGCTGGTTCGGATACTCGTCCTCTAATGCTTACACCAGGAAATTATGTGCAACGGGCAAGTCGATTTCTAAGGTATATGGAACTCAAGAAACCTCATGGTAAGTATCTGAAGAAGGTGATACTAGAAGGACCGTTTCAAATGACAACTGAAACTGTTCCCGGAGATCCTACAGCTGTGCCTCCAAGACCCGATACTATCTCAATTGTTCCACTGAGCCGTTTAACACCAGAACAACTACTTCATCTTGAAGCCGATGAGCTTGCTATGCAACAAATACTTCTTGGAATTCCTAATCCGATTTACAAATGTATTGATGCACAGACAACTGCAAAAAGCTATGTGGGACCAAATTCATCTTTTGATGGAAGGCACTGAACTAAATAAGATCGACATGGAGTCTAAACTGTATCACAACTTTGATGTGTTTACCATTGAGCCTGGGAAATCACTTGAATCATACTATCATCGTTTCACAAATGTGGTCAAGGATTTGCATTGACATAAGATTGATCTTCCAACCATTGCCATTAACACAAAGTTTATGAACTCATTAGGACCAGATTGGCATAAGTATGTTACTTTTTTTCGACAAGTCAAGGATCTTCATGATGTCAAATATGGGTAATTGTATGATTATCTGAAACATCATCAATATGAGTTTCTCAAAGATAAAGAAGCTCGTGGCACACACGGTTTCCCTCCACCACCAATTGCTGATCAGATTGCTCTCATGGCACATGGTTATCCGAATCCGTACCCAAAGTCTAATCATGCTTTTGATCAACAACAACGTCACTTTGCTTATGCTCCACCCACACCTTCTCATCAAGTCAATCCCGAAGGTGATTCTAACACTGCATACTATGCTCAAACCAATAATGATCAAGATGATGCTTTTGAAGCATTGAAATCATGGAATGGCCTTTATTGCTAAAGCCTTCTCCAAGTTCTCTACTCAGTCAAACAATCGTCTTCGTTCATCATCAAATCCTAAAAGTCACGCAGTTATACAAGGTGGCAAAGTTGAAGTTCAGAACAAAACTAGTGGTTGTCGAATGATTACAAGTGGGTATTCTGGTAATTCTGGGAATGGTCAAACATCAGCAGGGGGATCGGGTAGTAATAACTTCAAGAGAAACGTTCAAGTTGTGGAAACAGGGAATTCACCGGCTTCAGGATATCTTGCTATAATTGCAAAAAGCAAGGACATCTTGCTAATGTTTGTCCTGAACCACGAACCAGAGGGGGTGATTACTATAAACAAGTCATGCTGATGGCTTACAAGGATGAAGCAGGAGGAGAACTCAGTGAAACTCAGCAAGGTTTTATGGCAGATACTCTCTCAGATGATGAATATGAAGATTTGGAAGCAAATGCTGCAGTTGTTTTGATGGCAAATATGCAGGAACATCCCATCCGTCAAACAGAGAATGGACCAGTCTATGACACAGACGGTCTATCTTAGGTACCTGACACTGATATATGCCTCATAAATGCAATTGTGTCTACATCTGCATCGATGAGCGACAATCATGTTCAACATGAATCATTATTTAATCATACTAAAGCCGATCAAATTAACCCCGTGGTTACATTTGATGACCTAAGTGATGATGAAAATAATCAACATATTGAACAGAGTGAAGCAATTCATGGTCTAGATTCAGAATATCTTATTTCATTACTTCTGCCAATGCAAGCCCAAACTGCAAAATGTAATGAGATAAACTAAAACCTTAGGGCTGAGATTACCTCCTTGACTGCTGAACTTGAGAGTTGTCGAAAACGTATAAATGATTTTGAAACTAAAACCATCCGAGAAACAAGTTTTGAAGTAGCCTTTCAAAAATATTACGTTAACGAACAAAATCTTCAACATCAGATGCATGAAATTGTTGCGTCAAATAACGAAAAGATTTCCAAAATTGAACAAGAAAAGTCTGAACTTCAGAAAAACATTGAAAATCTTCAAACGGATCTTTCCAATACTAAACAAGATTTTTCAAAAAGTCGATCAAATTTTTCTGAATTCAAGAAGAAATCTAAGAAACGCATTGATGATCAAATCAATGAAATTATTCGATTGGAAAGACGGTAAAAAGATTTTGGCACTGTTGTATATAAGATTGGCCACTCAGTAAAACAGATTGAAATGTCAACCTTACTCCCGAGTCCTGATGACTCAAAACGTTTTGCTCTTGGGTATAATCACCCACGTTTTCTTCACACAGCTCTCAAGGAAATACCCAAATTGTATAGTGCTCAATGTCTTTTAGATCCAAGCATGCAACTTGTTGTATTTGATTGTGAGGAACAATGGACACAAGATGATTGAAGTCGCTTAAACATGCGACAAAATGGAATTTTACCATATTATTACACAAGAGAAAATGCTTTTTACAAACTGAATGTCATTTCAACACCATCGTATAATCTTTCTGAATTAACTGAGGCATCTTGCGTGGAAGGTCCCGTTCACAGTGTTGCACAAATAAATGGTCCTTTACCGTCCTCTTACAAAAGCAAATCATTGCCAAAAACTCCTAAACCTTGTTTAGCATTAAGGTACTTTCAAACGTTTATGGAAGATATTTCATTTTTAGAAACGGCAATTGAGAAACATTCTGAGTTAAAAGCATCTAATTTTCAATCTGCTTATGCAAGATAGCAAAGACAAATATTTCAAACCCAAATTTCACCTCACGTCACACATTTGCGTCTGTGTGCAACACACTGGGAAAGGGAAATTCAACAAGAGGTGACTTCAATGATTGAAGCTTTTAACACACTTGAAAACTCAGTTTCACAAGAACAATGCAAAAACCAAGATCTTCAAAATGCCTTTGATCAATTGTTAGAAGATGCTCTTTCTGCTAATATTGCTTCTATGGTTATACATTGTGAATTTGTTTCTGTGAATGATACTATGTTTACTGCTGAGAATCTCAATATGGTTCAAACGTTGGAAATGGACAATCAGATGTTAAGGCATGAAATTGAGAAATTCAAAGAGGAAAATGAGAAAATGTTATCACAAAATGATGATGTCCAATCTAAACTTTCAATGGAGATTTCTGAACTTAAATGAAGACTTCAATGGTGTCAGTCTCAAACAATTGAATCTGAAATTGCTTTCCACAATCAAAAGGAAAAGTTTTCTTTGGACTTGATGATGAAAATGCGTCGTTAAAATGTCAAATTTTCAAATATGAACAAGAGATTGCACAAGTCAAAAAGGAATATCAAACGATTTTTGATTCTCTTAAAACTGTTCGTTCTGAAGCGTCAAAAGAACTTGATCACCATGTCGAATACACTCGACAAATGTTGGGTGAACAAGGAAGATTAAATTCCATAATTCAGGATTAAAAACACATCATCATTGAGCTTAAAGAAAAGCTAGCTAAACAAGAATCTAGCAAGTCTAGTAACACAAACGTGATTGCTCCTGGCATGTATATGATTGACAAAACTCAAGAAAATAATTTGATTTCTTCCATTTCTACAGGAATAGTTGCGTCCACTAATGTTAGAAGATCCGAGAAAAAGAGACAAAAAGAAAATACTAGGCTCTCACAACATAGGAAGAGCACTCGTTCGACATCAGAAGTTGAAGTTCATCTTAGGAAATCAAATACAAATCGTGTTGCATCTGCTTTAGATTCAAATTTGGCAACTTGTAATTCTAATGTCAGTGTAACGAATGATAAGGCTGTAAACATTTCAAACATTAATGCTTCTTGTGTTTTTTTTCGTAAAAGTATGATGTCTGGTAATCATGAAAAATATGTTGCAAATTCTCTGTTAGCTCGTTCTAAGAAATCTATAACTGGCCCTCCCTCTAGGTCCACTATAGTTGCAAAATCGAATTTAGGGAAGGTGCACAGTGTAGTTTCTGAGAAATCAGTAAACACACCCATTGCTGCAAAAACATCTCCTAAGACAGTGTACTCACCTAGTGACTTCACTAAGACCAAAGCGAAAACTAATTGGTTATGGCAACAATGGTTGCAGCGTACCTCAAGTTTTAAATGGATTCCTAAATGTGCAAATGTGTGTAACACTAACATAATTAACCCACTAACTCTTTGGGTTCCACTGCTTCTATCCTACCACCCTCGTTGTCTTCGTGTGTTGCAGGTGATTCAACTCGTTCTGTAGATTGTTGATAGCAGATGTACCCGGCATATGACAGGCAATCTAAAGCTGTTAGTAAACTTTGTTTCATAGTTCATCGGTACTGTCAGATTCGGGAATGATCATTTTGCTGCAATAATGGGATATGGAGATTATGTTAATGGAAACATTGAGATCAGTCGGGTTTATTACACCGAAGGTCTTGGACACAATCTTTTCTCAGTTGGACAATTCTGTGATGATGATTTGGAGGTTGCATTTTGCTCTAAAACATGTTACGTACGTGATTTGGAAGGACATGACTTACTCACCGGAAATCAGAGCACAAATCTTTATACAATTCCTATGTCCGATATGATTGCATCTTCACCGATTTGTCTTCTCTCAAAAGCAACTTCAACGAAATCATGGTTATGGCACAAAAGGCTTTCTCATTTAAACTTCAAAACCATGACTGAACTCGCTCGTCATAAGTTAGTTGATGGTGTTCCAAGGTTCCATTACACCAAAGATCACTTATGTTCGGCTTGTGAACAAGGCAAGAGCAAGAGATCTAACTTTCCCTCAAAACCAGAACCAAGTTCTCAACATGTTCTTCACTTGCTTCATATGGATTTATGTGGTCCCATGCGTGTACAAAGTGTAAATGGCAAACACTACATTCTGGTTATTGTTGATGATTATTCACGATGGACTTGGGTCTATTTTCTTCGAACTAAAGATCAAGCTCCAACAATGATTATCACCTTTCTCACAAAGATTCAGGTTCAACTCAAAAACACAGTTCGAATTGTAAGAACAGACAATGGAACTGAATTCAAGAATCAAACAGTTTGTGCTTACTTTGAGAAAGTTGGAATCACACATCAGACCTCGATTGCTCATACTCCTGAACAAAATGGTGTTGTTGAAATACGAAACCGAACGTTAGTGGAGTCTACTCGAACAATGTTGATTTTCTCACAATTACCGGATTTCTTGTGGGCTGAAGCCGTCTCAACTGCATGTTTTACTCAAAACCGTTCCATCATTCATTCGCGCCATAATAAAACTCCATATGAGATTGTTCACAACCGCAAACCAGATATGAGATATTTTCATGTATTCGGTGCACTGTGTTATCCGAAAAATGATCGTGATGATATTGGTTAACTTCAGCCGAAAGCCGACATTGGAGTGTTCATTGGATACTGTGAGAATTCCAAAGGATTTCGAATTTGGAATCGTTGAACTCGACAAATGATGGAAACCGTTCATGTCAACTTTGATGAGCTTACAGATATGGCTTCTGAGCAAAAACCGCTTAGGACCCGCATCCAACCGTCTCAATTTTCCTTCTTCATCAGCTGTTCCACCCATGGAATTCACTCGTCAACAATTGGAAACTTTGTTTGCTCCTCTGTTTGATGAGATTCCCGAAAATAGTGCTCCAGATGTATCGACTGTTTCCGCTGCACACCCTGATAATAATCCAATACTCGATACACCTGCTTCAACAACAACACCAACTGTTGCACCAGATGCACCAAACAGTTGCACCAGATGCACCACTACATGATTCTCAATCAACAGAAGAACACATTGCATCCAACACTGACACAGCTGATGAAACACAAGGTCAAGAAGTACCCGCTCCCGCAGATTATGAAGGCAATGCTTTCTTCAGTCCATTTGCTCCGGCTCCAATCATTCCTGACATTGGCGAGTCATCTTCACGCAATTTGGATCCATCTAATATGCATGCTACATTCAATCATCACCCTTCGACACATAAATGGAAAAAAGATCATCCCTTAGTGAATGTAATTGGCAACCCTTCTAACCCAGTCATGACAAGACAACGTCTTTACACCGATGCTGAAACTTACGTTTATGCTCTTACCGTTTGTCAAGAGGAGCCACGAAACATCAAAGAAGCTATGACATATGACAATTGGATTGAATCAATGCAAGAAGAGTTGAATCAGTTCAAGCGTCTCGAAGTCTGGGAACTTGTTCCAAGACCAGATGGGATTTATGTCATTGGACTCAAATGGATTTGGAAAAACAAACCGGATGCTGAAGGCAATGTTATTAACAACAAATCTCGTCTTGTGGCTAAAGGGTATTCTCAAGAAGAAGGAATTGATTATGAAGATTCGTTTGCACCAGTAGCTCGGTTTGAAGCTGTACGGATATTTATGGCATATGTTGCACACAAGAATATCACGATTTATCAAATGGATGTGAAAACGGCATTTCTAAATGGTCAACTCCGTGAAGAAGTTTATGTGGGTCAACCGGAAGGATTCGTTGATTCAGAACATCCTAACTACGTAGCCTCACTGTCGAGATTCCTTTACTTGATGGTACGGGTTCGACTATTGAGAAGATCCGTGTTGAATATGAATGGAAACCGCCTAGATGTGAGAAATGTCGGGTATTTGGACATACTTTGCTGGATTGTCCTAAGGTTGTGATTCCGACTGCTCAACATCATATGAACGTAAGTGATGGTTTTCAGACTGTTAACAATAAGAAGAAGGGAAAGCAAGTTGGGCCGAATCCGGGTCGAGGAGGTTCTACTAAATCTGTGGTGGGCAAGCATTTTGAATATCGGCCCAAAAAGCCTCCTCCTGAACCCAAGAAAGTAAATGTCAGTAAGAAGATGGCTTCTGATGTGGCTAGTACGAGTGGAACCAGGATCACTACATCTAATCAGTTTGATGCTCTTAATATAGACGATACAGATGTGGATACTGGTCGTACAATGGAGGTTAATGAGGATGAGTTGACTAAGACTGGTTATACATCACATGTACCGCTTGTGAGTGATTCAATGGAAACAATGGATGTTGGTTCTACGACCATAGTTGAGAAAATTGGTAAGCTTGAAAAGCTAATTATTGATGGGAAAGCTACTCTTGTGGATGATGATGGTCAACCTATTCCGTCTACCTCTTCTACTAAGAGAGTTAACCCTTTTTCTTAAGTGGGAGAGATTGAGGTGTCTGATTCTGAAGATGAGGTTGTTGCTAACCCATTTGATGAGTCTGCTAATATATTTGGTGGTGGCCAAGAGTTTGAAGATGAGTATGATGACTATGACTTCGATGACTATGCGAAACAGGTTCGTGATCTTCCAAGGAATTTGGATGCCTTTAATGCCATGTATGGCACAAAGTTTCAAGGTCCTAGGAAGTAATTTTATTTTGTTGTGTCATATGTTATCATTTGAGTAGTGGTTTGTTTTCTTGTTTAGAAACTAGGAAGTATCTTGTTATGTAAGCTTTATGCCTATGTAACGGGCTGAGATATGAGATTTCACTCATATCCATTGTACTTAAATGTTTTTTTGGTTAATATATTTACCAGGGTGCAGGATTACTCCCCTTTACCCAAAAAAACAAGCTCAAAAAGGCTCTTTATGGTCTTAAACAAGCCCCACGGGCCTGGTACGACAAACTGTCAAAATTTCTTCTCGCTATTCAGTTTACCAAAGGAACTGTTGATCCAACATTTTTCATTCAATATCACGGGGAAGATATTTTAATTGTTCAAATTTATGTTGATGATATCATTTTTGGTGCAACACATAAAAAGTACTCCAACGCTTTTGCAAAATTAATGAAACAAAATTTTGAAATGTCCATGATGGGTGAACTAAAGTTCTTCTTAGGACTTCAGGTTCATCAATCTCCCCGTGGCATATTTTTAAATCAGTCCAAATATGCTCTTGAAATCTTAAAGAAACATGGAATGACCAGTTGTGATACTTATAACACACCTATATCTGCAACCTCACCAAAGCTGGACGCTGATTTACATGGGAAAGTGATTGACCCTACAAAATACCGAAGTATTATTGGGTCTCTCATGTATCTAACAGCCAGCAGACCTGAAATTGTCTTTGCTGTATATCTTTGCTCTCGTTATCAGTCAAGACCAACTGAAAGACACCTCAATGAGGCTAAAAGAATCCTTCGCTACGTAAAGGGAACCATTCACTTGGGCATCTGGTATCCGAAGGATTCTGGTTTTGCACTAATCGCTTTTCGAATACTGATCACGCAGGGTGCTTAGATACACGCAAAAGTACATCTGGTGGTGTTCAGTTTCTCGGAGATAAACGTGTGTCTTGGCAGTCAAAGAAACAAGACTATACATCCATGTCCTCAACAGAAGCAGAATACGTTGCCATGTTAGCATGTTGTGCTCAGATAATTTGGATGAGATCACAACTGATGGACTAACTGATGGACTACGGCTTTGTATTAAACAAGACACCAATGTACTGTGACTCCAAGAGTGCCATTGCCATCTCCTGCAATACGGTTCAGCATTCCAAGTCAAAGCATATCGCTCTACGATATCATTTTATCAAAGAGCATGTCGAAAAGGGTACAATTGAATTATACTGTGTGGGTACTCAATACCAATTGGCGGATTTGTTCACCAAAGCCTTGCCACCCGCAAGGTTTACTGAGCTTGTCCATCAAATTGGTATGCGGTGTTTGACTCGAAGATCCGGAAAATTTACTCAAATGTTCTTAAAACATCAAACACCAACACATCTTTCTTTGTAAATAAATATTTCAAAATCAAAACACAAAATATATATATATATATGTGTGTATATATATATATATATATATATATATATATATATATATATATGTATGTATAAAAAAAAAGGTGCAAACTTCTCGTCTTCAAAATATGTTTAATTTTACTTCAACATTTCAAACAAGAACATATTTTTGAGGGGGAGTATTTTTGTTCAACAAAAACAAAAATTCAACGAAAGGACCATGTGGTATGCTTCAGTGCCTCAATCCTAATTAAAGGAGCGAAAGCTTCTTAACTGTTTGCAATACAACATCTTTTTTCAAAATCGAATGTTCTTCAAAATCAGTTTCTTCCCAAGGGAATTTTTAAAACATCTCAAAAAGCATATTTTAATCACCATGTTTTTCAAAAACAACATACATATGCTATTTTTGAGGGGGAGAAATGTGATTAAAATTGTTGATCAGGAAATTATGGAATCTCATAACGTGCTAGACTCATATATCACCAATGAACTGACGAACTTTGAAATGTCAGTAATCGAAAAGACTTGTTTCCAATAAAACTTGTCTTAGTAGAATGTACCAATCCGAGACACTCTTGATTGACATGAACTTTGACGGGTCTAACCTCCTTTTCAAGGAGAGTTTACATCTTCAAGGTAGTTATTAGAGCTAGTTGTCACCTAAAAGCTGATAATGGAACTCTTTAACTATACAACGTAACCGTGTCTCGCGGGGAATTGTCTATCAAGAGTCGATCAATTCAAAAGTGCGAGCTCTACCGTCACTGTGTAGATTTCAGTCAAAACTCATAAGCACATGTGGAGGGGGAATATTTCTAAAAAACCAAAAACTCTCAAGGTGTTACCAAAACATGTTTTTCATCATAAACATCTTGAGAGATTTTCAAGAAAAAGTTTTGTGGCAACATAGGATAGTCATGGAGTTAAAAGGTGACTAAGTTTAGGAATAAACTTCCTATGATCCGCTAGAGCCGGAGGGATCTACCCAAGGACACCACAAATAGTTAGTATTTAGAAGTCCTTAGGTATGATTGAAAAAGGAGAAAATGAGAATCGGAGAAAGAAGGAGTTGAAGAATTAAAAAAAAAGATAAAGAAAAGGGTGAAAAGAAATAGCCCTCCAAATTATTCAACTTAGGGTAGACACCGGGTTCAATTCATACGCTAGTGGTTGTCACAAGATGACACCGGTATTGAATACAAAGTCGTCATGGACCCAGTGACACAATGCACTAAACCTTCTAAGCCACTCAAGTTCTCTCAAAAGAACTTGTTTCATTCTCACAGGGAACCCTACGTAATCTATCGACTCTCTCTTAAAGATTGTTGGTATTGAAGAAGGAGACCCTCTCCTTAGTCTCCGCTTTGGAAAATCAAAGCGAACTATTGAGTTTAGAGCCATGAGATTCATTAAAAGATCTCTTAGGAACACCTAATATCTCATCACTTGATTGTTCAAACAATAAGGACACAAGTGACATATTCCAGAGTCCTACGCAGATCTTAGCAATCTACCTGAACATTTACGAGGGTATTCACAATTGTGATCCTCAGTGATTGAATGGAAATTCCTGCTAGGGTCAACATCAAACAGCCCTGACAGCAGGTCACTTCGGTAATCCCTTGTGGGTTACGCTTAGTGTTCGCGCGGTGGTCTCAACGGTCTCACCGTGGAGTGATACCTCGGTATACTCAGCTCACAACGACAGAGTGAAGATATTGAGTACTGGAAATTCTAGCAAGTATCGATCTGAGATTCACAAAGATCGTGCCAACGAACTGGGATGTATTTGTACAAAATATCCAAACTCTTACGTTGGAAACTTTATTGCTAACTGTTTTTTTGCAGGTACTTGTCACAGGCCATAACCACCATCATTGCTATCAACAGCTCATTTCCACATGCTCATACATACATCAGAAAAGACATTCTCATCAAAGATCTAAGCGAAGAAAAGTTCAGCAAAATTTCACTTTAAAGTCAGAAAATCAGAAAAGTCACAAGTCAAAGATTAAAGATAAAGAATGTAAACTTCACATGTATGGATCACAAACTTCATAAGAAGTATAAGCATGTTGGAAAAAGACGTAAAAGCACCAGAAAAAATGATGTTGATAAAAGGCATAATTCACAACTGATCGCAACAACAAGAACAAAGAACAAAGTTGCAAAGAATTAAAAGACGTCTCAAGCTATAAACACCAAAGAAGTTCAAGATGTCGAACGACCTTAGCAAGACAACAAATGATGACCAACCCTTAGGGGGAGATTTTTAGAAACATGTCTTATTATAAAGTGTAGGTCATTTCATTTTTAATAGGTCGTTAACAAATATGGTTTATAAATGTTTGTATTTAGATTTACAGCTCATGTAGTATACCCATGAACTGTGATAGAAGGTTCTTCTATAACCAAGAGGAAACACCCCTATTCATGTAAACACTATAAATACCCCCTCCTTTGAAGGGAGAAGGTGTTGGTTCTAATTGAAATAAACCTTTCATTAATCCTTCATTAGTTCCTTCCACTTTCTCTCTCTAAAACTTTCTCTCTCTAGAAATACACATTGATGGGATAGAATGGTGACCTAACAACTAATGTCCCACTCCTATATGTCATGAAAAAATTTAAATTTGGTGCCAAAATTACCCTAACCGATATTTCTCATGGTTTATTACACAAATGAAATTGGACAAAGCAAATAGTCAAGGATAAGCATAGTTTCAAAGTTCCCGTTTTATTTTCCCTCCCTACACTTAAACTGAACATTGTCCCCAATGTTCCCCGAAAGTATCAAATTTATGATAATGGAAGGTAATTAAAAACGAAAGAAACTAGTACTCCCCTGATTAGCTCGGTAGGATCCGTGTGAAGTGGTGGTTACATCTTTCTTCAAGAAGAATGTTTGTGTGAAAAGCTCCTTCCAATCTTATGTATCTTCTTGTTGGTAAATTAAACCTGCACACTTGAAGAAAACAAACGAAACCTTCGCGTAAAATCGGCGGTAACAATATATATATATGACTCTACTAAACTAGGATATAATGCTTGTGGAATGGATGTTTACAGATTTTCTGGACAATTAAGACCTCGAAAATTCCAAAAATTTATAAGTAGCTCAGAGAACGAGAAAAAGTTATAAGTTGTTTCTGCTCCTCCTGACGCCGTCAGGTTGCGATCCTAACGCCGTCAGGATATCCTGACAGAAACTGGTCTGCGATTTTCTGGAAAAAAATCCTGGAAAATATTTATCTTTAAGATCTGGAAAAATTTCCTGCAAACATCCATTATGACACGATACAAGCATTTGACTAGAACAAACACACATGTATATCTTTTAAATGATTGTAATTCTCATGTTCACGTTTTTTTTGAAAACGTGTGTAATCCTCCCTACACTTATCCCTTATGTAAAATACCATTAAGACGAGGTTAATGACAAAATAAAGCATTTTTACAAATTTAAACATGAGAAAAAACAATCAATAAAAGATACACGACACACAAACAAGCAAACAATTAAGCATGGGTTGCCTCCCACGAAGCGCTTTTCTTTATTTATAAGTCTTGTGGCTAGAGTCGAATTCGTGCCCCTACGTGACTTTTTTACCGTCACCTTCTTCCTCATGACGGTCTCTTTTGGGGGATTCCATGTTGTAGAAGTGCCCTATGATGCACCTTTCCAAGAGGTCGTCCTCTCCCCACTCGGTTCTATATTCCAGTCCTAAGTTCAAGCAATCCTTATAGAAACTGAATATCTTATTCATCACATAATCAACTCCCTTCTCCTTATCTTCCTCATTCCTATAGTAGACCGATAGCTTAAGTTCTTTTTCATCATTGGATAGTGATGAAAATTTTTCAATCTTAAAGGGCGTTTGGTAGGCTACATCATTGGTCTCATCCTTGAATCTCACTATTCCCAACGACGGATCATAAGTCATCCCGGTGTTTTCTATGAAAGGCTTTCCTAGAATTACATAGGACAAGCTAGGATCTATGGTCGTACTAATATCGTTCACAACTATGAAATCTGTAGGAAACATGAAACTACCTACATACACGGGCAATCCCTCAACTCTACCAAGAAAATTGCAACTAACACTAGGATTATCGGGATCTTGCCTAGTTGGGATAGGCTTCTTCATTACCAAATTATAGTTGGTGCTAGTCATGATATTTATCGGGGACTTGCGATCAATGTAGGCCTTTGCCACGAAAAGGTGTCTTATGCAACATGGTATGTTAAGATTCCAAGGGTTCCCAAACTTGATCCTAGGGCTTCTCCTAACATACATGTGACAGAGGTCACGTACTAAGTGTGGGTGGCGAGAGATTTCTTCTTCCGTAGGAAACTTATTGAAATAGTCATTGCCTACTTCATCTACTTCCTCGGTTGTTTCATTCCTAGGTGTTTACTAACCTCAAGTATCGTTTCATGGTTCGCTTCGTCATTTGTGCTATTAGGTTTCACTAAGGTGATGGTATTGACGAATTGAACGTGCTTAGCTAACTTACTTGGGTCCTTAATCTCTACACCGGAAGCTTCAGGAGTTGAGATAGCATTAACCTTCCTATCAATATTTGTCATGGCTTTCAAGAGGTTATCTATCTTCCTATCCATCTCGGCTTGTTGTTGGTTAAAATGGTCTGAGAGCTTAGCTATTTGAGCTTCTTGGCATGTGACTAGGTGTTGTAACATCCCTTCTATGTTTTTTTGGTTAGGGTCATGAGATGGGGGCCATGAGAAATCATTAGTTGTGAATTCTTTGGTTTTCCCCAATAATAGTCGAACTTGCCCTTCCATGCTTCTCGGGCGTCATTAAAAGTCCTAGGTCTGGGTGTTGTTGGGAATCTTCCTCCCGTTCCATTGGTACGCGAGGATGCGTAGTCAACGAGATGGTGTTCGAGGAGTCTTGTGCAAGCGCGAGTTTTATGAGGACCACTACATTACTCACACAAGGAAGAAACTTTGTTCACTTGGCGTGAAGACTTAGGATTTTCGTAGGAGCTCATTAGGAATTTAACTTGATCTTCAAGCTTAAGCATCCTATGGTCGGAAGATTGTGAGTAAATGGTAGGCAAGGAGATTGCCTTTATAGTTTTGGGCAACTCACGGGGGTCATTCCAACTTTCGTTGTCATAGAGAGCAAGGTCCTCTATTATACCCCACGATTCTTCCTGGTAAGATCACTAAGTTTTTCACCGGCCGCTTGGTCAATGGATCGCTTAGTGGGGAAGTTGACATGATCGTAGAAGAGTTGGACTTGAAGCCAAAGATCAATGTCGTGATGAGGGACTCTATGGAGTAAGTCCTTGAATCGAGTCCATGCTTCGTAGAGAGATTCACCTTGACGTTGTTGGAACATCAAGATATCATTCCTAAGCTTAGTAGTTCTCCCCGGTGGGAAAAATTGAGCAAGGAAACGAGAGGTGAGATCATCCCAACTTGAGATGGAGCCGGCGGGAAGTCGCTCAAGCCAATTACTAGCTTGGTCCTGTAGAGAGAATTGGAAGAGACGCAGACGCGTGGTCTCTCGAGTAGTAGCATCGAGGTCGATGGAATTGACAATTTTAAGGAAATCCTTAAGATGTTGATTAGGATCTTCGAAGCGAAGTCCATGGAATGCACATCCGTTTTGCACCAACCGGATGGTGTCAATCACAGGGCCGTAGTTTGGGCTTGGTCGGGAAGCTCGATGGTGTTCCTATAGCCTTGGTGGCTAGGTCTAGAGTATTCACCAAGAGTACGGGCTCTTGGCGAGACAATGATTTGAGGGGGGTTATCACCTTCCATAATGAAAAGTGATGGGTTAGGAACAAAGGTCATGAAGAAGGGGGGAGGAAGTTAAAAAATGGGAAAAAAATCATACTTGATAGGAATCAAGCAAGGAAAACTAAACGAGGTGGACTCCTAACTAGCTATTCTATTCCCCGGCAACGCCGCCAAAAACTTGATACGCTTACACAGCGCGTTCGGGGTCAAAGGAACTTCCTTTTCGTCGAGCAAGTTTTTCAACACCCTAGGCAGTGAACCTAATCGTTGTAGTGTAGTATTAGGGTAAGCCTCGGGAATTGATATCGTTCTCTAGGGAATAGGAATGCTAGTGAGAAGTTACTACGCTAAGGTTGGGGTTGAGGAAGATTATTTTTTTATCTTTTTTTATATTTTTTTAGGAAGTTGAAAGGTACGAATCTCGGGGTATTGGATTTGGGGGGTGGTATTTCTACCAATTACTCTACTTTTATCTATTCTAATTAACTAAGCTAAGGGTAGTCTATGTCTATTGTTGTGTGCTCGTATTATGATTTAAAAATGTGTTTACTTAGGTGTTACTACTCCCTAGTTATCTTCTATTGATGGTTGAATTGTCACGTCCTTATTCTTAACGCGTTGTGTCTCTAAGGTTGTAGGGTATGCGTTTATCCCTAACTCTTTGAAGCTACCAAAGGTTAATGACTACAAAATCTCTAGGATTCATAAACTTAACACTAAGGTATTCTTTGGATGTTTAGCCTACAATTACTCTAGGTGATTATAAACTAAGGTTCGACAAAGATTAATCAAGCATTAATAACACAACGAATGACCTATCGCAATACTAGGTCAATCACGATTAAGATAAGAGACAACCAATCAATATTCAATAACTAAGTTTCATATTACCTAAGCAAACACACAAGTAAATTAGTCGGACATGGAGAACATGCAAGCATACACACAATCAATTGAAGACATAATTGAATTAATGAAGTAAAACACTTATCTTGATGTAAAATTGGGTATGGAACCCTAAAATATTGTAGAAGACAGCCTTGGTTCGGTTTAGGTTTTTACAACACAAAACTACCTCCCTAAAACTGAAAAATTCGGATTCTATATATAATGTTACAAACTGCGACGGCTTCACTCTTTAATTGTGACGCCGTCGGGTCGCCGCCATTAGGTTTTCGTCTTGGCCACGTTATCATTGTGACGGTCACCTTATGCTCGTGGCGCCGCCGCTTCAGTCTCTACGTCTGGATCAAATCTAGGCGTCCGACTGCGCGACGCCTTACTTTTTAAAACCTGATGTAGTCACTTGTAAATAAGCAATTTGGCTACTGAGTCGTCACAAAACATGTTGTGACAACGTCGTAGTTAAACGCTGACGCCGTCCCCTTCAGTTTCAGCAGCTTGAGTGTCTTGATTCTTGACTTTGGCCATTTTATTCGTATATTCGCGCCTTTTCGTCTGAATAAGTGCCATTCCAGCAATTTGCCTTCAAGAGACCTAAAAAGTGAAAAGGAACGAAATTATGTAATAACGGATTCAAAAGTGATCAATTAAGGGCTTAAATGACCCCTCAAAAAGGTACATTTTAAATCTTTATCACATCATTTTCAACATAAACAAAAGATATAAAGAATTTCCTTTTGTCTTGTAACACCTCTACCTCAGGATGCACTACTTGGTTAGAACTAGAGAGGTGCTTAACAACTATAAAATCGGTATCCCAACCTACAACTATTCTAAACCCCTTACTACAATCAACCATATTAGATAACCAAGACCAGTTCCCAAAGACATTGTCACATATAGGAGTAACAACTTATTCAATGATTCTGGTCTCAATAACAGCACACATATTCAACCTATTTTCAGAGATCAACAATTTAACCTCATCCTGCTTGGATGAGTCGGTCAACCCCTAGTATTCCAAGCTGCAATCTTGATATTCATTTATACATAGATGATAGACCAGTATTATCATTACCCATACTAGCTGCCATAGTAACAACAGAGGGCTTGATACATTATTCTGAGTGATAAAATTGGCATGAGCAGAACTATCAAGTCCCACTTCATCTTGTGCACTTTTTCCACCTTTAACTCCATTAGCTACTCCACCCTCAGCACCTATATTCTCCTTCATCCTATATTCATAAAACTCCATCATTTCATTTGTCCAACTCTTTTTAACCAAGTTAGTTAAATGTTGACCAGACTCTATGAACAATTCAACTTCAGCAAATTGCTTTACCAAAGTTAAATCCTGGATTCTTTTAATTTCTTCTCTATAAGCCATATCATACACAACACCAAAAGCTTGATTTCTAGATACCCTTATAGATTCCATTTCACCAACCACCATTTCTTCAGCAATTTTATGGACATTTGGATTAATATCCCTATACCCAGTCCTAATTTCTTCTTTCAACTTTCTAACCTTCTCATGAAGTTTAGCAATCCTACCATTCTTAGCTACTTCAGTGTACTTCTTATGATAATATGCTTGAAACTCTTTAGGCCACCCATCTCTTATTTCCTTATCAATAGCAACCCCCATTTCACATGCCACATTTATATCAACTCTAATCCCTTCCAACTCATTCTGAACATCATCAACATTCTCATCCTCTAAAACAGCATATCTATTCTTAGTGGTAAAATTCTTCTGAGCAATATGTTTAACTTTAGGACCATTACCCTTAGTGAGAACCTTGAAACAATGGTGGAAAAACTTAGTGAGAAGGTAAGGAAGAATAATACTAAACCGGAAGGGACAAAACCCGCATAGGAATGTAAGGTCATCTTTTCTGATAAAGACTCAAAGTTACAAGCCAATTATCCCTTAGGAAGTTCGAATTCAAGTGGAAATTCCGGCGACGATGATGATAAGTTACGCCGTAACACCTCTTATGAGAGGCGTAACTATGTTTTTGACAGCGATCGTGGCATTATGAAGAACACTGATGATAATGACATAGTGGAGTTACGCCGTAACCCAACATCACAGTTACGGCGTAACTGGGATACGTGGGCGATTGAGTTTCTTGAGGTAGACGAATCAGGGACACAAGTTATAACGGATGGTCCGACGATATTAATTTTATGCCCTTTGTTCCCATCTAAAAGAAAGTATCATTGGTGAAAGAAAATACCCGTAGCTAAGGGCGACTGGTATGATCTATGGGCTTCGTTCGACCCTCGAAATGAAATTTGCGATGGAGGAACCGATAAGGATAGGGTAAAAAATAACAAATTCATGTGGGCTGCATATACTGACGAAGAAAGATTGGAAAAGCTCTCATTATAGGAAGAAGAAGAGCCACCTATCACTCACTGCTGCACTCCGATAATCATAACTGACGATGAGTCCATGCGAGCATGGCCTACGTACGACCCTTTCCGCGATTATTGCAACGGGGATGGTAGCCTGAAGGAAGAAGAATGGATGTGCCCTCACGAGCTTGAAAGACATAATGTCAAGTTCGGAGATTTGTCATTTGATGATTGGTATGCGATACAATTCGGGAATGCTAAAATCAACCCAAATCTTCTAAAAAGGCTCAAGATTGACTACATGGATCATTATCTGAGAAAAGAATTGGTTAATGATGATATCTATTGTGTGGAAGATCCTTTAAGCAACACTAATGACAAAGAATCCCGAAGTCATTGGTGTGAAAAGATAAAAACTCCTAGGGAAGTTTTATGGGCATCGTGCAACCCATATGATGATAAATGTAATGGGGGAAGCAGCTTAATGAGAGTTGGGGTGGATGAATTCTTTTGGACCTCAAACAACGATGCGGAAAGGACTAAATTGCCTTGGTTAGAAAATTTGGGATTTGATAGTTGGGTCAAGATCAAATATAGAAAAGTCGATGCGTTGACAAAGGAAAAGATCCGGAAAGAATATATGAGTAAAGAAAATCCGAAGGTCCTAACGATTTAAGTGACATAACGATTGAGACTACCAAAGAGTCGGTGAGAAATGAGAAAGAAGAATGCAAACGTATTCTGGTAGAAGATTTGCTCGACGAGGAATGGTTTAAAGGCACCGAGTCTAAAGATGATGACATATAGGGGATTTTAGATTACCTTGAGTTGCAAGGGAAAGAGGAATTTAATGACCCCGATGATGAAGCATACGAGCAAAGGAGGTACAAACTCCTTGGGATTCCGTATAAGAGGCCACCGCCGATTGTTGCTAAAAAATATGAGTTTACTAGATACCAATTGGGGCCAGAGGAAAAATTTTGCAAAATTCAAAAGATCGAGAGAGTACCTCCCCACTGCTACCAATTTCGCTTGGGTCTGACATAACTTAATGAAGGACATGGAGGAAGTTGGCCAAGTCCAAAGGCAACCATAAAGCCCCGAGGCTCTGATTCTAACTTAAAGACTCGTAAATAAAGAAAAGTGATCTTTTAGGATACAACCTGAATTATCCCTTTCTCTTGTTTTATTTTCATTTTTGTTGGGTTTTGTGTTTGCAGGAAACGAAGAAAAGTTGCTGCAGCAGCATGCTGATCCGACCAGAGTTACAGTGGAACTCATTCTAATGGTTACGCCGTAACAGGCCCTTTTGCAGCAGAACTTCAGAAGCATTACCGGTTACGGCGTAATCCCATTCAGTGGTTACGCCGAGCTACACTTTTACGGCGTATGCCAGGTCTTGCCTTTAGTTATGGTAACTCCTTCTCGAGTTACGACGTAACTACCCTCTGCATTACTTCTTTCATTTTAAACACAGTAACCTTGTATTAGTATTTTAAATGAACTTTGTGGGTATGTTCCCTGTAAGCCCTCACGAGACTACACTCGTCCACTTGGGACACCAAGTGTTTTAAAAGGCTTGTTGCATGCGCTAAATGCAACCGTGATTCCTACGAAAGTGAGTTAGGTTTATTTTTCATTTTTCATTTTTCTTTTTAGAATTATTCTAGACGGTAGTGTGATTTCAGGGATTGAAGTTTGCTCGTGAATGCTTATGCGAAGGCACAACTCTTTTTCGTGGGCCTTCTTTCTTTTTAGAGCAAATTTCAGGGAAGTTCTCGCTCTAATTCTACTTTTCTCTTCACCTTTATTTAACGCTTAGTACAAAAGGGACTTTGTACAATTCAAGTGGTGGGACGGGAGTAGAATTGTCTCTTGAACTTTATTTTGCCCTCGTTTTTCTAGTTTATTTTGAAAAATTATGCCATTTTTAAAATTTTGACATGTTTTTCTTAACCTAACTAGATTAGACCTTAGCCGAGCACATATAACTCTTGATATTATATGGTGAGATTAGCCTTATCCGTTTCCAAATTTTTACCCCAAATCCACCAAATTATGAGTGTGCCGGTAGCTTGTAAACTTTAGAACTTGGCCTTTGCATCATTTCGAGACCATAGACGAGGTATGTTGAGTTAGCTCGATGTATTTGGACTTTTCAGTTTAAAAAGGCAGTATTATATGATTATCACCCGAATAACCTACCATTGTGTGTCTATCGATTAGTCACCTCGACTTCTCGACCCCAATGTGAAACCCTTTTGTTGCGCTCACCTTTAGTGCAAGATACCCCTAGATACACCCATCTGAGCCATTCCTTTCATTATGTTAACCCAATATATTGTTTCGTTACACCTATACACCTTAGCCTACCCTGTAGTCTTTATTTGTGATTGGGAAGTCATAATTTGCCTAAGTTCAAGGTTCAAGTGGAAAGGTTCGGGAATCACGCTTTCATCGATAACATATTCTTAAAGATCATTGAAGACCCCCCGAATTCCCATTGTTCATCTCAAGTGGGGCGATATTATGTTTAGTTGTTATGTTTATGATTCAAAAAAAAATATTTATGTATTTGTTATTCAGTTGATTGTAAAGTGCGATGTTATAAGCATTATGTTATGAGCTTAATATAGATTTAGTATCGAGGAGGCCACCTCGGTCACATTTGAAGAATAGAGTTGGTAATTGCGCCAACAGTTGGAGAAAAGGTAGTGTGCCCATCATGACGTCCTCTAATGACAAATCTACCTAGTATATCATGATCCGGTTTCTTAACTTCGAAACTTGAACTTTGGGCGGACGGTAAGTGGTGATGACTTGGTTATAGATTTAGACTATTAGCTTGATTTTTATTTTACACCATTTATATATCCCATGTCTTATCCTACCCTTTAGTCATGAAGCGTGTCTAGGTGATGCAGCGAGCAATCTTTGGTGTCTTGGCCATGGATTTGGTCATGTACCATTGGTTTTTTCCACTTCGCCGTGACATGTTAGTAATGACGAGTCACCCTTAACCTTTGTCGTGTCTACCCATATTGCCTTCGAGAATTGTTTTAGCCCTTAACTCTATTGGTGGAGATTTGTGTAACCGCCAAGCTTATGATAGAATACATGCTATGACTGTGCGGTTGAGTGAACACCCCGAAATTGACACTTAGAATAGTTGAGAGATTTGAGTGTTTCGTTCCCATTTCGTGAGGTGTTCGGCTTTGTTTTATTCTAGCATAAGTTATTTGTAAACTTATATTTTCCAGGTAATGGGAGATATCTTTTTAGGAATCTATCTAATATGGTCTACTTGAGGACAAGTAGAGTTCAAGTGGGGGGATATTTGATAACATCAAATTATCTTGAATATTAAGTGTCAATTTCCCCCGATAATGCTTGTAATTTATATCATTTATATGGATTTATGCTTGTTTTCCATTATATTTCACTTTCAGGTAAATTACGACCATTGGAGCTAAAGAGACGCGGATTTGGAGAGTTTATTGAAGATTTATCATAGTATGCTCACTTTGAAGAAGTTATGGCGTAACTCCTCTCTCACATTACGCCGTAACTAAAGCGTGGCTCAGAAAACCAACTTAACAGAAGATCACGGCGTAATTCTATCCAAGATTACGACGTAACCATATTAGGTCAAATGAGGTTCTGCGCCGCTACTAATTACGCCGTAACTCATGCTACAACTACGCCGTAAACAAGATTTATTGAAGATATGGCGTAACTCCTTCCAGAGGTTACGTCGTAACCAGCATTATTAGTGCAAAATACGAAGAATTGTATGTTACGGCGTAACTCTTATAATTAGTTACGCCATAACCAGATCTGGCCTATAAATACCCCACGATTTCCAGCATTTCAAATCATCCCATTTCACACACAACATTCAGAGAACGTGAGAAGAATTCGAAGGCAGATCTAGAGGAGCATACGGAGCTTTCTCCAAGGGAGAAATCACTCCCCTACGATAAGCATTAGCGTTTTCTCTTTTCTTTACTTTCAATTCATGTATTTCATAACATTAAACATTGAATCGATTGTTATAGTTAATATGAGCGGCTAAGCACCTCTAGGTGTTGGCCTGGTTATGATTCCTTAATTTTTTTGTTTGCGTTTACATTGCTTCTGTATAATTATTTCTAAGTGTATGCATGCATAGTTTATTGGTAGCTACCTTTGTTTCGGTAGTTTTGAATGGCGGTAGTGGCTAGTTACTTAGGAGATATGACCAACTGACCCTAAGTGAGTAGACTGAGACGGGAAGGGTAAGATATGACCAACTGAAGACCCTTTATACTTGTGCGATTTGACCAACTGATCACCTACCGTTTGAATGAACTTAAGAAGTAAGGGGTGAGTGTTTAAGATGCTAGTGCTCGGGCACTCACTATTATGAATCTAGCATGTAGCGATACTTAATGACTTGGCTTACGGGACCAGGAACAACTGGACTTATGAGGGGACACCTGACTTCTCCAAGGGTACCCTTTCTGCGATAGGTTAGGACGAATCCGACCAAATCCGCCCTAGCGACTTTGACCCCACTTGAAGTAATTGGAAGTAATTAGACGTAAACACTACTAATTAGGATGAGTAACTAGGTTAGCACCTCTCTCCTCTATTGATCACAACCTTTGCCTTTATCTGCTTTAGTAGTTAAATAGTTAATTCCATATCGAAATCATATTTAAATCGGTGACACTTAGACTTAGTTTAAATCTACTCACATAGCTCTTGGAACGACCTCGGTTTTTACACTACACACGACCGGGTACACTACCCGTTAGTGCATTAGGGTAGACCATAGGTATAACAAGTAATTATAAATATTAAAACCTGGTCAGTAAAACCTGTATCAGGTCCTCACGACACTTGTGATTGCACAAGACTCCCCGAACAAGCTTTTATGGACTACGCCTCCACACACGTCGGAGGAGGTGGGAGAGTGTAAGTGGTACACTTTCAAGCCCGAACAAAAAAACTTAGGAAATTCCTACAACCCCTCATGGAGAAATCACCCTAACCTTAGGTGGAGCCAAAACTCAAACCCGCCCCAAAACTCATCTAGTCCACCCAATAGGTCCAACCGTTCAAATACCAGGAATTCCACTAGTCTTGAGGCAATTGTGTCGAGATTCATGTCTTCTCAAGAAACTCGATTGACTAAGCTTGAAGCCGATTTCAAGAAACAACAAGGCGAGATGACAACCAAGCTTGACGCCCTCTTAAAAGCCTTCAACGACCGGGAAATTGGAGCACTACCAAGTGACACTATAAAGAACCCAAAAGTGAATTCGATTTCATCGACTTCATGTTCTTGCTCACCTTGGGAGAGTGCATATCCATGCCCTTCGCACCTGAAAGTTCATCCGGTCAACGCCATCAACACGGGTTCCAAGCGATCCCTCATGAAGTACCATGGACCCGAACCATTGGTCCAACCAACTCTTGAGAAACTCGTCAACCAAGAACCCAAACCTAATCTAGAAGAGGTGTACAAGGAACTCCACCAAGAAAAATCAGTTCTTCAAGTCTTGGCTCATGCGCCTTATTATAATGCATTAAAAGAAAAATATGAGCAAGAACTTAAGTTAGGAGAACGTGGGTCCGCATTTGTGCAAAATAAGTTACCTAAGAAAATAGATGATCCCGGGCTATTCATTCTTTCGTGTAGGCTTGGAAATTCAAAACCTTTCGACACTTTAGCCGACTTAGGATCAAGCATCAATCTTCTTCCATTATCCCTCCATAGAAACCTTAACCTAGGTAAGATAGAACCAACATAAACCATCTTAGGTCTAACGAATGGTAGTAGGCATATCCGGTAGGGATAATAAAAGACATGGTAGTACATGTAGGTCAATTGACTCTTTTGGCGGATTTCCATGTGCTAGACATAAACAAAGACCCGACATGCCCATTGTTAGTAGGAAGAGAATTCTTAGCTACCGCTAGTGCCATAATTGATTGTAAGATGTCTAAGATAGCGGTAGGAGAAGGGAATGCTAGGTCAGTTTATGATGTCAAGAAGCATATCTACTACAAAGAGGAAGAAATTCCTTACGAGATCATGTTGGATAGAAAACCATCTAGATATGGACCTTTGACTAGTAAAGATTTTATAGGTCCTCAACGACCTTTCTATCTAGAGGAGGACTTTGTAAGTGACTCAACTTTCCATGAGAAAGAATTGGCTAGGGATATAGAAGTGAACCCGTTTGAGGATGCCTTAGTGTTTACGAAGATGACCGAGTTCCTAGGAACCTTGCCCGTTAATCTTAACATGAATAAGTGGAAAGTTGAGAGTGAGAAGCCTAAGCATAAATGGAATTAGGATATACCACCAAATGATGGAAATGGAGAATGGCATATTAGGATGACAATCTATGACCCCGATGGAGAAAAGTTTGAAAAGGCATACCGGACTAAGCGTACCACTAGGAACTTAAAAGATAAGTTTGATCCCTATAACATCCTTGAGGATAAACTTACTTACATAGGTACGTAGGAGCACGACTTCGAGTCTAGCTACAAGACTCATAAATAAAGAAAAGCGCTTCGTGGGAGGCAACCCATGCTTAATTGTTTGCTTGTTTGTGTGCCATATATCTTTTCATTATTGTATGCTCTCATGTTTGAATTTGTGAAAATGCTTTATTTTGTCTTTAACCTAGTCTTAATTACATATAAAGGTATTTTACAAAAAAGGATAAGTGTAGGGAGGATTACACGCGTTTTAAAAAGAACGTGAACATGAGAACTACGATTATTGAAAAAGATTTATATGTGTGTTTGTTAGAGTCAAATTCTTGTATCGAGTCATAATGGATGTTTTGCAGAAATTTTTCCAGATTTTAAAGGTGTAATTTTGCCAGAATTTTTCCGAAAAAGCGCAGCGGTTTATTCGAGGATAACCGACGGCGTCGAGATCATAACTCCGACGTCGAGGAGCAAAAATAGCTTATGAAATTTCTCTCGTTTTCTGTGCTAATTATAAATTTTTGGAAATTCTCATGTCTTAATTTTCCAGAAAATCCGTAAACATCCATTCCACAAGCATTATATCCTAGTTTAGTAGAGTCATATATAGTTTTACCGCCGATTTTACTCGAAGGTTTTGTCTATTTTCTTAAAGTGTGCAGGTTTTATTTATCAAGAAGAAGAAACATAATATTGGATGGAGCTTATCACGCATACATTCTTCTTGGAAAGAATTTAACCACTTCTTCACACGGATCCTACCGAGCTAATCAGGGGAGTAATAGCTTATTTCTCTTTTAACTACCTTCCGTTATTATAACTTTGATACTTTCGGGGAACATTGGGGACAATGTTCAGTTTAAGTGTAGGGAAGGAGAATAAAACGGGAACTTTGAAACTATGCTTATCCTTGATCATTTGTCTTGTCCTATTTCATTTGTGTAATAAACCATGAGAAATATGTGTTAGGGTAAGTTTAGCGCCAAATTTAAAAGTTTTCATGACATGTACGGGTGGGACTTTAATCTTAATAAAGCGTCTCATGGATAGGAGTTATATGACTAGCACAAAAACCTTTTACCACTCAAATTCCACCCCAAAAATGTAAGGTTCGCCCCTAGATCTATAGGAATTAAAGAATTCACCTTTAATGGTTCGAGAGTGTACCGGTAGTATAATAGATTCTAGAACTTGTTTTGTGATGCATCCCAAGATCGCTAGTGAGACTACACTTGTGTAGTTAGGAATAACTAAATGATAAGAGGCATTAGGATAACCCTTGTTTGATACCCGTATTATAATTACTTCTTCCACATCGGTGAGTAATTACCCACACCCTTTCGATGTACTCATCTTTTGTACACGATACCCTAGTTAACCCTCGAGCCTATCCTTTTCGTGGTTCTCGTGATGTTTCGGTTTTCGGAATATCAATGAAGAGCATTGTTTACAATCCACCCCAAATGTACACCCAAATCGCCTTAGCCTACCTTGTATGCACTCACCTTTAGTGCATTATTGTTATCATACTAAACCCTTAGTTCAATTATCTAGTTACTTGCATGGTTGCTAAGTCGAGTCATATCTTTTGTACACAGTTTTGGGACGATTGAGACTCATGGGTAAAGTAAACATTTATGGAGTGACAGGAAAGAACGTTAAATTCAAATTCCCTTTATTTACGTAATAAAGTACTCCAAGTGTTTTGATCTTTTCAATTCGGGTCAAATTAGTGTTATCTTAGAGGATGGTAGAGTAAAAGTGTATGCCAAAAAAAATAATAAAAAATAAAAAAAAGGGCTACCATCCTACATCTATTTTTATTTTTATGTTTGTTTGTTTCAAGTTAGAGTTTAGTGAGTCGAGTCTTGGCTCAGCAACACCATTCTTTTCATGCTTGTAACATAAGATTTTTGACTTGCCACCACTAAATCGCCTATACAACCAAACCCTTTGTTTCCCTACCGTAAGCCTAACGTTACAACCCTTTAAAAGACCTCTTAGATAGTTGTCCCTAGGTGCTTATGCCAAAGCGGTGGAGGTTTGATCTAGTCTCAAGCCTATGGTAATCTATGTACTATGACCGGTTAATGAGTGTTTATCTTCCATTTCAATTTACTATATTTCATATACACCCGAGAGATGATAGAATCCAAACACCCCTTGTGAGGTGCTAGTATATAATTTCCGTGCATGTTATGACTATTGCGGTGCTTTTACTTCTTGTGAATTATGTTAAACCAATGCTTTATGCCTCCTAGCTTATAAATTGATTGGCCAAAAGCACATTTGCTTGAGGACAACCAAATACCAAGTGTAGGGATATTTGATAAGGATTTAAAACGTACACTTATAAGGGGTCATTTAAGCCCTTAATCGAGCACTTTTATATCCGTTACTGCTTAATTTCGTTCATTTTCACTTTTTAGGTCTCTTGGAAGCAAAATCTTTGGAATGATGCATATTTTGACGAAAATGAGTGAATATATGAAAAAATGTCTAAGTCAAGATCAAAGACACTCAAGCTGCTGGAATTGAAGGCGGCGTCCCAAACAAAGGCGGCTTAGTCCTTCTACGTAATTAAATTTGTGACGACTCAATTAGACTTTTTGCTAATTTACACCTGACGGCGTCGGGTTTGAAGAGGAAGGGCGTCCACGAAGACTTTTCTTCCGGGCGACCTAGATCCGTTCGAACGTGGCGTCCTTCGCGAATCGGGCGTCCACAACCACAACGTGACGCCATCCCAACTATTACTTGGCCAAGACGAAACCCTAATGACGGCGATCTGACGGTGTCCCACCTATAAGGTGACGCCGTCGGTTGTAATAAACTATATATAGAAATCGAATTATCGAATTTTAAGAGGTAGACTTGTGGAGTAAAACCTAAAACGACTTTGGTCGGTTTGGGCCGTATCTTAGGTTCTCATACCCTATTTTACATCAAGATAAGTGTTTTACTTCATTGATTTCATTATGTCTTCGATTGTATGTGTGTATGCTTGCGTGTTTAACATGTCCGGCTAAATTTCTTGTGTGTTTGCTTAGATCTATGAAGCCTAGTTATTAATTATTGATTTGTTGTCTCTTATCTTAATTGTAATTGGCTTAGGAGTGCATTAGGCCATCGTTGTGTTTGAATGCTTGAGTAATATTTGTGAACCTTAGTTTATAGATCACTTAGCGGAATTGTAGACTAAACATCAAAAGATAACCTTAGAGTTAGTTTATGAAACCTAGAGATTTCGTAGGCAATAACCTTAAGGTAGTCTCAAAGAGTTGGGGAGAAAAGCATACCCTACGATCTTAGAAAACACAACGCGTTAAGAATAAGGACGTGACAATTTAACCACCAATAAAAGATAACTAGGGAGTAAGAGTATCTAGGTATATACATTTTTAATCATCATACGAGCACACATCAATAGACATAAGACTACCCATAGTTTAGATAATTAGATAGTAGAAGTAATCGGTAGAAGTACCAAACCCCCAAATCCTAACCCAGAGATCTTACCCTTAGCTTTCTAAAAAATATAAAAAAAGAAAAAAAATAATCTTCCTCAACCTCAACCTTAGCGTAGTGATACGCTTACACAGCGCGTTCGGGGTCAAAGGAACTTCCTTTTCATCAAGCAAGTTTTTCAACACCCTAGGTAGTGAACCTAATCGTTGTAGTGTAGTATTAGGGTAAGCCAAGGGTATTGATATCGTTCTCTAGGGGAATATGAATGCTAGTGAGAAGTTACTACTCTAAGGTTGGGGTTGAGGAAGATTATTTTTTTATCTTTTTATATTTTTAGGAAATGGAAAGGTACGAATCTCGGGGTTTGGATTTGGGAGTTGGTATTTCTACTGATTACTCTACTATTATCTATTCTAATTAACTAAGCTAAGGGTAGTCTATTTCTATTGTTGTGTGTTCGTATGATGATTAAAAATGTGTTTACTTAGGTTTTATTACTCCCTAGTTATCTCCTATTGATGGTTGAATTGTCACGTCCTTATTCTTAACGCGTTGTGTTTCTAAGGTAGGGTATGCTTATCTAACTCTTTGAAGCTATCTAAGGTTAATAACTACGAAATCTCTAGGATTCATAAACTTAACACTAAGGTATTCTTTGGATGTTTAGCCTACAATTCCACTAGTAACTATAAGCTAAGGTTCAACAAAGATTAAACAAGCATTAATAGCACAACGAATGACCTATCGCAATACTAGGTCAATAACAATTAAGATAAGAGACAACCAATCAATATTCAATAACTAGGTTTCATATTACCTAAGCAAACACACAAGTAAATTAGCCGCACATGGAGAACATGCAAGCATACACACAATCAATTGAAGACATAATTGAATTAATAAGTAAGACACTTATCTTGATGTAAGATAGGTAATGCGGAACCCTAAAATCTTGTACAAGAGCGACCTTGGTTGGGTTTAGGTTTTACTCCACAAAACTACGCTGCTGGCGAAAAGGTATTCTATATATATGTTACAAAGCTGCGACGGCGTCACTTTAATTGTGACGCCGCGGTCGCCGTCATTAGGTTTTCGCCTTGGCTTACGTTATCATTGTGACGGCGTCACCTTATGACTGTGACGCCGTCTCCTGATCTCGGCGTGTGCGGATCAAATCTAGGCGTGAGCGCGACCCTACTCTTTAAAACCACGATGCCGTCACTTGTAAATAAGCAATTTGGCTCCGAGTCGCGCAAAACTTGTTCCGACGGCGTCACAAGTGCAACCTGACGCCGTCCCCTTTCAATTCAGCAGCTTGAGTGTCTCGATTCTTGACTTTGGCCATTTTCTTCGTATATTCGCGCCTTTTAGTCCGAATAAGTGTCATTCCAGCAATTTGCCTTCAAGAGACCTAAAAAGTGGAAAGGAACGAAATTAAGTAGTAACGGATACAAAAGTGATCAATTAAGGGCTTAAATGACCCCTCAAAAAGGTACCATTTAAATCCTTATCACGTAGTACACTCCTTACTAGCATTCCTATTCTCCTAGAGAACGATATCAATACTTGAGGGTTACCCAATACTACACTACAACGATTAGGTTCACTGCCTAGGGTGTTGAAAAACTTGCTCGACTAAAAGGAAGTTCCTTTGACCCCGAACGCGTTATACACGCATCACAGCTATTCGGGCCAAGAACCAGTTAAGTCCGGTTAAGTACCGGCTCTTCAGGCCAAGTAGATCCAGCTAAGAAACTTCTATTCCGGCCAAGAACGGTTAGATCCAAATAAGAACGGCTATTACGGCCAAGAACCGATTAGAACCGGCTATTATGGCCAAGAACAAGTTAGATCCAGATAGGAACCAGCTATTCCAGGCATGAACCAGTTAGATCCAGCTAAGAACTGCCTATTCCGGCCAAGAACCAGTTAAGAACCGACAATTCCGGCCAAGAAATAGTAGGAACCAGTTAGAACTAGTTAAGAACCGGATATTCTGGCCAAGAACCAGTTAGATCCAATTAAGAACCAACTATTCCGGCCAATAACCAATAAGAACCAATTAAGAACCAGCTATTTTGGGCAAGAACCAATTAGATCCAGATAGGAACCAGTTATTCCGGCCTAGAACCAGTTAGATCCAGCTAATAACTACCTATTCCGGCAAAGAACAAGTTGGAACCAGTTATAACCAATTAAGAACTAGTTATTCCGGCTAGAACCAGTTAAGAACCACCTATTCCGGCCAACAAGCAGTAAGAACCAGTTAAGAACCAACTATTTTGGCCAATAACCAGTTAGATCCAAATAGGAACCAGCTATTCCGACCAAGAACTAGTTAGATCCAGCTAAGAACTGCCTATTCCGGCAAAGAACTAGTAGGAACCAGCTATTCCGGCCAATAATTAGTTAGATCTATCACTACACAAGTTAAATCCAAAAAATAATAATAATAAGTATTTTGGCGGGAAAATTTGAGTAAAATTTAATTTTTAGGGGAGACTAAACGTTAAATTTTACGCGAGACTCAAATTTTGGTTTAAGCGTGAGCAAAGAAACGACTATTCGGACCAAGAACCGTTAGATCGGCTAAGAACCGCCTCTCTTCAGGCCAAGTAGATCCAGCTAAGAAACGTCTATTCCGGCCTAGAACCAATTAGATCCAGCTAAGAACCGGCTATTGCGGCCAAGAACCAACTAAGAACCGGCTATTCTGACCAAGAACGAGTTAGATCCAGATAGGAACCAGCTATTCGGGTCACGAACCAGTTAGATCCAGCTAAGAACTACCTATTCCAGCCAAGAACTAGTAGGAACTAGTTAGAACGAGTTAATAACCGACTATTTCGGCCAAGAACTAGTAGTAACCAGTTAGAACAAGTTAAGAACCGGATATTCCGGCCAAGAACCAGTTACAATTGCTTACTGAAGCGGTTTTGAATGTAACTCTTCATGAAGGTCAAGATATGATTTGGTGGGATATTGATACCCAAGGTATGTTCTTAATTGGCATTACCAAAAAAACAATATTTATAAACAGACTTTGTTGGGTTTAAATACAGCCACTAGATGACGCTCTTCGTTGCCATGTAAAGTAAACATATCTATGTGGCGAGCTAGATTAGACAAGTTGCCAACAGGTTATAATCTAACACGCACAGGGATCGAAATCGCTTCTATTATGTGTCCAGTATGCAGTGCTTCAATGGAATCGATATCTCATGTTCTATTCACGTGTACGTTAGCAAGGGAGGTTTGGTCGACGGTATGTAATTGGTGCCAAGAACCAGTTAGATCTAGCTAAGAACTGCCTATTCCTGCCAAAAACCAGTAGGAACCAGTTAAGAACCGGCTATTCAGGCCAAGAACCACTAGGAACCAGTTAAGAGCCGGCTATTCCGGCCAAGAACCAGTAAGAACCAGTTAAGAACCAACTATTCCGGCTAATAACTAGTTAGATCCAAATAGGAACCAGCTATTTCGGCCAAGAACCAGTTAGATCCAGCTAAGAACAGCCTATTCTGGCTAAGAATTAGTAAGAACCAACTATTCCGGCCAATAACTAGTTAGATCCATCACTACACAAGTTGATTCAAAAAAAAAGAAAAAAAAAAGTATTTTGGGGGGAAATTTTGAGTAAAATTTAATTTTTAGGGAAGACAAAACGTTAATTTTTACGCGAGATTCAAATTTTGGTTTAACTGTTAACCGACTAAGAACAAGCTATTCGGGCAAAAAACTAGTTAGATCTGGCTAAGAACCGGCTCTTCTGGCTAAGTAGATCCAGGCATCCAGCTTAGAAACGTCTATTCCGGCCAATTACCAGTTAGATCCAACTAAGAACCGGCTATTCCGGCCAAGAACCAGTTAAGAACCGACTATTATGGCCAAGAACGAGTTAGATCCTGTTAGGAACCAACTATTCTGGCCAAGAACCACTTAGATCCAGGTAAGAATTGCCATTTCCGGCCAAGAACTAGTTAGAACCAGTTAAGAACCTACTATTCCGGCCAAGAACCAGTAGGAACCAGTTAGAAATAGTTAAGAACCGGATATTCCGGCCAAGAAACAGTAAGAACTAGTTAAGAACCAGCTATTCCTGTCAATAACTAGTTAGATCCAAATAAGAACCAGTTATTCTGGCCAAGAACCAGTTAGATCCAGCTAAGTACTACCTATTCTTGCCAAGAACCAATAGGAACCAGTTAAGAACCGGCTATTCCGGCTAAGAACCAGTTAGAACCAGTTAAGAACCGCTATTACGGCGAGAACCAGTTAAGAACCAGCTATTCCGGAAAATAACCAGTTAGATCTATACAGGAACCAGCTATTTCGGCCAAGAACCAGTTAGATCGAGCTAAGAATAGCTTGTTATGGCCAAGAATCAGTAGGAACCAACTATTTCAGCCAATAACTAGTTAGATCCATCACTACACTAGTTAATTCCAAGAAAAATAAAAAAGAAGTATTTTGGCAAGAAAATTTGAATAAAATTTAATTCTTAGGGGAGACTAAACGTTAAATTTTTACAAGATATTCAAATATTGGTTTAACTGTGAATCGACTAAGAACCAGCAAATCGGGCCAAGAACCAGTTAGATCCTGCTAAAAACCGGCTATTCAGGCCATGTAGATCCAGCTAAGAAACTTCAATTCTGGCCAAGAACCAGTTAGATCAAGCAAAGAACCAGCTATTTCGGCCAAGAACCGTTAAGAGCTATTACGGCCAAGAACGAGTTAGATCGGATGGGAAGCGACTATTCCAAACATGAACCAGGTTAGATCCAACTAAGCGCCAATTACGGCCAAGAACCGTTAAGAACCGACTATTACGGCCAAGAAATAGTAGGAACCGTTAGAACCGATTAAGAACCGGATATTCGACCAAGAACCCGTAGAACTAGTTAAGAACCAGCTATTCCGGCAATAACGGTTAGATCCAAATAGGAACGGCTATTACGGCCAAGAACCGTTAGATACGACTCACGAACTACCTATTCCTGCCAAGAACCAGTTAAGAACCGGCTATTCAGGCCAAGAACCACTAGGAACCAGTTAGAACTAGTTAAGAACCGGCTATTCTGGCTAAGAACCAGTTAGAACCTGTTTTGAACCAGCTATTCCGGCAAATAACCAGTTAGATCCAAGTAGGAACCAACTATTTTGGCCAAGAACCAGTTAGATCCAACTAAGAACAGGCTATTCTAGCCAAGAATCAGTAGGAACCAACTATTCCGGCCAATAACTAGTTAGATCCATCACTACACATGTTAATTCAAAAAAAATAAAAAAAAACGTATTTTGGCGGGAAAATTTGAGTAAAATTTGATTCTTAGGGGAGACAAAACGTTAAATTTTTACGTGAGATTCAAATTTTGGTTTAAATGTGAACCGGCTAAGAACCAGCTATTTGTGCCAAGAACCAGTTAGGTCAGGCTAAGAACCCGCTCTTTAGGCCAAGTAGATCCAAATAAGAAACGTCTATTTCGGCCAAGAACGAGTTAGATCCAACCAAGAATCGGCTATTCCAGCCAAGAACTAGTTAAGAACCGGCTATTCTGGCCAAGAACAAGTTAGATCCACATAGGAACCAACAATTCTGACCAAGAACCAGTTAGATCCAGCTAAGAACTACCTATTTCGGCCAAGAATCAGTAGGAACCTGTTAGGACCAGTTAAGAACCGATAATTCCGGCCAAGAACCAGTTAGAATTAGTTAAGAACTAGATATTCCGGCAAAGAGCCAGTAAGAACCAGTTAGAACTAGTTAAGAACCAGCTATTCCGGCCAATAACCAGTTAGATACAAATAGGAACCGTATTCTGCCAAGAACCAGTTTGATCCAGCTAAGAACTGTTTATTCCAGCCAAGAACCAGTTAGAACATGTTAAGAACTGGCTATTCCAGCCAATAACCAGTAAGTGCCAGTTAAGAACCGGCTATTTTGGTGAAGAACTAGTTAGATCCAGATAGGAACCAGTTATTCCGGCCTGGAACCAGTTAGATCCAGATAAGAACTGCATATTTCGTCAAAGAACCAGTTAGAACAAGTTAAGAACTAGTTATTCCGGCCAATAAGTATTAGGAACCAGTTAAGAACCAGCTATTCCGGCCAAGAACTAGTTAAGAACCAGCTATTCTGGCCAATAACCTGCTAGATCAAAATAGGAACCAGCTATTCCGGCAAAGAACTATTTAGATCCATCACTACACAAGTTAAATCCAAAAAAAAAATAAGTATTTTAGTAGGAAAATTTGTGTAAAATTTAATTTTTAAGGGAGACCAAACGTTAAATTTTTATGCAAGATTCAAATTTTGGTTTAACGGTGAACCGGCTATGAACCATCTATTCGAACCAAGAACCAGATAGATCCGGCTAAGAACCGACTCTTCAGGCCAAGTAGATCCAGCTAAGAAACGTTTATTCCGGCGAAGAACCAGATAGATCGAGCTAAGAACCGGCTATTCCGGCCAAGAACCAGTTAAGAACCGGCTATTCTGGCCAAGAACGAGTTAGATCCATATAGGAACCAGCTATTCCGACCGAGAACCAGTTAGATCTAGCTAAGAACTACCTATTCCAGCCAAGAACCAGTAGGAACCAGTTAAGAACCAACTATTCCGGCCATGAACCAGTAGGAACCAGTTAGAACTAGTTAAGAACCGGATATTCCGGCCAAGAACCAGTAAGAACCAGTTACAAATGCTTACTGAAGAGGTTTTGAAGTAACTCTTCATGAAGGCCAAGATCAGATTTGGTGGGATATTGATACCCAATGTATGTTCTCAATTGGCATTACAAGAAAAGCTATTTATAAACAAACTTTGTTGGGTTTAAGTTTAGCCACTAGATGATGCTCTTCATTGCCAAGGAAAGTACACATATATGTGTAACGAGCAAGATTAGACAAGCTGCTAACAAGTTATAATCTAACACACAAAGGGATCGAAATAGCTTCTATTATGTGTCCCGTATGCGGTGTTTCAATGAAATCTATATCTCATGTTCTATTCACATGTACATTAGCTAGGGAGGTTTGGTCGATGGTATATAATTGGTTCCAAGAACTAGTTAGATCTAGCTAAGAACTTCCTATTCCTGCCAAGAACCAGAAGGAACCACTTAAGAACCGGCTATTCCGGCCAAGAACCACTAGGAACCAGTTACAAACTGGCTATTCCGGCCATGTACCAGTAAGAACCTGTTAAGAACCAGCTATTCTGGCATATAAACAGTTAGATCCAAATAGGAACCAGCTATTTCGACCAAGAACCAGTTAGATCCAGCTAAGAACAGCCTATTCTGGCCAAGAATTAGTAAGAACCAACTATTCTGGCAAATAACTAGTTAGATCCATCACTACACAAGTTATTAAAAAAAAGAAAAAAAAAGTATTTTGGCGGGAAAATTTGAGTAAAATTTAATTTTTAGGGGATACTAAACGTTAAGTTTTTACTCAAGATTCAAATTTTGGTTTAACTATTAACCGGCTAAGAACAAGCTATTCAAGCCAAGAACCAGTTAGATCTGGCTAAGAATTGGCTCTTCTGGCCAATTTGATCCAGCTAAGAAATGTCTATTCCGGAAAAGAACCAGTTAGATTCAGCTAAGAAACCGGCTATTTCGGCCAAGAACTAGTTAAGAACCGGCTATTCTGGCTAAGAACGAGTTAGATCCAAATAGGAACCAGCTATTCTGGCCCAAAACCAGTTAGATCCAGCTAAGAACTATCTATTCCTACCAAGAACTAGTAGGAACCAGTTAAGAACCGGCTTATCCGGCCAAGAACCACTAAGAACCAGTTAAGAACCGGCTATTCTGGCTAAGAACCAGTTAAGAAAAAGCTATTCCGGCGAATAACCGGTTAGCTCCATATAGGAACCAGCTATTTCGGCCAAGAACAAGTTAGATACAGCTAAGAACAGCCTATTCTGGACAAGAATCAGTAGGAACCAACTATTCCGGCCAACAACTAGTTAGATCCATCACTACACAAGTTAATTCCAAAAAAACGTATTTTGGCAGGAAAATGTGAGTAAAATTTAATTTTTAAGGGAAACTAAAAGTTAAATTTTTACGTGAGATTCAAATTTTGGTTTAAATTTTAACCGGCTAAGAACAAGCTATTTGGGCGAATAACCAGTTAGATCTGGCTAAGAACCGGCTCTTCAGGCCAAGTAGATCTAGCTAAGAAACGTCTATTCCGGTAAAGAACCAGTTAGATCCAACTAGGAACCGGCTAATCCGGCTAAGAACCAATTAAGAACCAGTTATTCTGGCCAAGAACAAGTTAGATCCAGATAGTAACCAGCTATTTTGGCCAAGAACCAGTTAGATCCAGCTAAGAACTGCCTATTCCGCCAAGAACCAGTTAAGAACTAGTTAAGAACCGGATATTCCGGTCAAGAACCAGTAAAAACCAGTTAGAACCAGTTAAGAACCAGCTATTCCGGCCATTAACCAGTTAGATCCAAATAGGAACCAGCTATTCAGTCCAAGAACCTGTTAGATCCAGCTAAGAATTGCCTATTTCGGCCAAGAACCAGTAGGAAGTAGTTAAGAACTGGCTATTCCATTCAAGAATCAGTCGAAACCTGTTAGATCCAGTTAAGAACCAGCTATTCCGGCCAATAACCAGTACAAACCAGTTAAAAACCGGATATTTTGGCCAAGAACCAGTTAGATCCAGATAGGAACCATTTATTCGGCCTAGATCCGTTAGATCGACTAAGAACGCCTATTCCTGGCCAAGAAC
This sequence comes from Chrysanthemum makinoi, assembly GCA_910596185.1. Taxonomy (NCBI): domain Eukaryota; kingdom Viridiplantae; phylum Streptophyta; class Magnoliopsida; order Asterales; family Asteraceae; genus Chrysanthemum; species Chrysanthemum makinoi. The sequence goes on along the minus strand of OU343222.1, from coordinate 27,493,391 downwards.
TCTTGTTGGAACTTTGTAGAACGCTTAAGAACTAGTTATTCCAGCCAAGAAGCAGTATGAATCAGTTAGAAACAATTAAGAATAAAACAAACAACCTTGAAATAAATGTTTATCTGGAATAAACGAATGCGGAAAATTAAGTCCAACACAAATGCAATATATCATTCAAGCAAGTCTTAAATGGTATTTTTCACTTGGAGTAATTTATTACATGGATGGAAACCTTAGGTTTTTAACTAAGGATTTATCATGTATATATTATATTATGTATAGGACTAGTTGTTGCTTTTGTACAAGAACAAGATGAGTTGACAACAACAATATCTAATTGAGAGTGTTTAGATTATTGTTAATATAGATGTTTACGAATTATAAAGCATAAGTGTTGTATAAGTACAATGATTCTAGAGGATTATTTATACTAGTTGAAGTAGGATTTTATCTTTTATGATAAATCTGCTAACTAGTTATGCTCAACATAGAGCATTGTTGCATTACACATTAAGGAATGAGAATACTTTACACTTTTAGAAACTGTAAAGATGACTGTCAGTATGTCGTTGACTTCTAATACCTCATGCAAGGTAGGGCAACATCTCCATACTATAGCTCTTACAGTAGTATCAGCATATAAGATAAGACACTCATCTTATATTTCAAATCCCTCACTATATGTGAAATTTGAAAAAAGTATTCAAAAAGTTTACTCAAATGACTATTTAGTTTTTCCTGTAAAGAAAGGTTGAGAATGTTGAAAACATTGGACTTCAACTTACTAAATTAGTCTCATGCATATATGTTTTAGTATTTGGATAATTGGGATTGAAAGACAATTTTTACTTTATGATGAATAAAGATACTTGGTATTTTTTATTCATTCATATAATTATTGTTATCCTATATGTGACAATCCGTACTTTCAGGTCATTTCTCGACACAATTCATGTCTCATTATTTCAACATTTTTAGTAAACTTGGTTTACTTGTTTCAAATTCGTAACCTGGAGGTTTAGCGGCGAATTCATGATCATGACATAACGTACATTTCATATGGACTATGATTAGTCTACATTTCATTGACATCATGTGCATCTCATTATTTCATTCACGACATTTCATTTCATATTTTACGCGTAATTTTTATATTTTATAATCTTTATCGCGTGAGTTATTATTTTAAATATTTAATCCATTACTTTCAAAAATGATCCCGAGGTATTTTTAAACTTACATTTAGTTTATAAAAACTATATTTTTAGTTTTCCTAGTGTTTCAAATTTATTTGGTACTTAAATCATTAAAGTTTAATTATTACGTCGTTTTCTTAAAAATTATACGATAACTATTTTATCACTCAATTTTCACAAGGAAAGTATTTTTACAATTTTTATCACCTCAATACAATCTATTTTGATTTACTAAAAACTTACTTGTACATTTTTCTACACTTTACACATTTTACTTATACATTTTACAAAGTCTTACAAGCAAATAATACAAGTTACAATTTAAAAAAAAAAAAAAAAAAATGAATTGGAGACAACCCCTCCCCAAAAACCGGCCAAGGGGAGGGTAGTCATAAATGTGGTAAGGTTCTTGATTATACATGTTTTCACACTTCCTTATAAGTCTTACTACATTATTTTGTCACTCATTCACTTCACAAAATTTTTCCTCAAGTGTTAGAAAGTTTGTTTTTCCTCTCTTTGGTTCTCCATAAAACCGGCCACATAAGGGTTCTCCAAGGGATCATCATCTAAAGATTATCAAGATCAAGTGTTATTTCAACCTAGAATATATCCTTTTTATGGTTTTGAAATAAAAACCAAGGATATTTAAGTTAATCCTTGTTACCTACACCTCTTCATTTCTCTTGTAAGCATGTTTTCATCATTTTTATGTTTCCTCTTTCATTTCATATGTTTCTTATCATTTTTGGAGCTTTTATGCAAGTATTGTGATTTATACCATTTATGTCATGATTTTTAAGTTATATATATACCTAAGGTCATCCTATAATTATTCCCATGGTTTTGGTTGGTCTTGATGGTGATTAGGAACCCATGACACCCTAAGAAGGTGTATGGTAGGATTAGATTAGTTGTGGAGTTGATTTGAAGGGATTAGAATAGGTTTTGTCCGATAAAAACTATTTTCGATATGTATATTTTTATGTTCTGTCCTTAATTCGAGTTTCTGGAAAAACCAACAGATTGTACGAAACCTTGGCCTTGATTTTTAGAAAATATACTTTAAAACGAATCCGTGGCCGCTTGAACGGATAAAACGGACTTATATGCTTAGTGGTGAATTTTAAAGTTTGACGACGAAATGTATATTTTCAGAAAAATTTCAGCTTGCTGTTTTAGTAATTTCGGTCAAAACGAGCCTTAAGCTTCACAAATTATTTCGACTTCTCAAAAATATATTAGTTTACCTCGATACGAAGCTAAGGACATATATTCGTATGAAACGGATTTGAAGCGACAAATATATGCGCGTTTTCATAAAGTTACCGTAAATATTATTTTCTGAAAAACTATATTATTTTTACGTTACAAGTATTTCGTTAGGTGAAGGCTATGTTTCATTTGTTTTTAACCATGATGTGAAACTTTTAGAGCGAGATGTCTTCTAGTAAAATCAAGTTCACCGGCCATATTTTTCAAAACAAAAAGCTGTTTGACAAGCGGATTTATAGTAAATCATTTACGGATGTTCAAACTTGGCCGAAACTTATTTTCTGCACACAATTCAACAAAATCACCAACTTTAACCCTTAATATCTTTATGATCGAGACCTTTTGGACCGAAAACTCTGAACTGAAACTTTAGATATCGATACAAACTTTCCAAAACCGTCGAGGTTCGGCTCTCTAACGATCGGCGTACATCATTTTACGACTATTTTTCGAGCCGTTTTTGTTGATTTCATGAAAATTCCGGCGACATTGTTTTCGCGACGAAAAATGGTAATTTCACCAAAAATCATTATAAAACCATTGTAGGATGACATTTTGACGTAAAAACATGTAAAGTCATTTTGAAGGGTCAAGACGTCAAAAGAGTATTTTTCGACGACGAGTAATATTTTTAGAAACTCGCAAATGGTATAAATAACATACGAAGTGCATGCATAACATTACATTGCAACTCATGACATATCATATCATTCGTCATAGGTCGCGGATAACGCATCTCATTATACCTCGGTGTACTCACTCTTGTCATCTCGTCGGTTTACCAAGTGAGTTTCGTAGCCCTACTTTTACTTGTTTTCATAAGCTGTTTTGGGGAGATACATGCTCAAACTGTTTTCATTTGCGTTCATAAGTACTTTACATTTATCATGAGTACCATTGTTTCTAAATCAAAGGTTATACTATATAAATTGTTCTTGTTTGCGTGCTATGGTATCACGTCATTATAGCGTTCTAAATCGGTTGACTCTTGATAAATTGAGTTAAGTGCTATTGATTATGTGCTATTGTTTCTCGTCCGAGTTAAGTGCTATTGATTACGTGCTATTGTTCTACGTCGAGTTAGGTACTATTGTGAATTCATTTGACATCATATGTTTGGAACATAAACTACACACATTCTGGCAGTGGGTTGTGAACACACAGGTTGCAAGTCTTGTATGGGCGGGACTTGGGCGAGTGGATTTACAATGCCTTTCTGCATAAAAGCGATTTCGATACATTGAGCCATGCACTATTTTTGTGAATTCATTTGACATCATATGTTTGGAACATAAATTACACACATTCTCGGTGGGTTGTGAACACACGGTTGCAAGTTTTGTATGGGGGGACTTGGGCGAGTGGATTTACGATGCCTTTGCTACATAAGCGATTTTGAAAGTCTTTACATTTCAACGATTTGCAATGCCTTTGTGGCATAAACGATTTCTAAAGGCTTTACATTTTAACTCAAACTCTATGAACTCACTCAACCTTTGTGTTGACACTTTTAGCATGTTTTATCTCGGGTATCTAAGGCATTCACTTCATGGCATGCATTTGGACACATCATGGAGTCGCGATGACGACGCGTCTCACTTTGGTTTTACGTACTTTAAAACATCGTTTGAATTGTAACAAACTTATTTCCGCACAAGATGATTTTCATTTGGGACCTATTTTTGTAAACTCTGAGTGTTTTATTAAATCAAATGATGTATTTTCCAAACGACACTTTAGGTCGTTCAATATAACTGTGATTGTGATGCTATGACGGTCAATCCCCGTGAAATTCCATTCACCGCAAAATGTAATTTGGGGTGTGACAGATTGGCATCGAGCTTGATTATAGAGAACTAAGTTGCATCATTGACCCTAGACTATAACTACATCATCATAGCATCTCATCATTTCATCATAAGTGCGGGTTCACTTCACATGCGGTCATTACGTACATTTTTCGAGTTATTCACTTTCATTTCAAAACGATTGTCACATGGATGCCCTTAAATGCCTATCCCATTATCTTTTCCCCATACTCTAACGTGGAGAATTCCTTGTCATTCCCTATCACAATTTTTATATCAGTTGATTCATCATCGATAACGGCGAATCTTGAGATAAACTTTTAAATTGGTAAGACACTCTCACTCCTTTGTTTCACCACTAACATGTCGAGTTACACTTTATTCACACATTAAGTCACTAAACCATCATACATTGAAGCACTTACAACACCTCATAACCCATTCCTTAGGAAGCGTCGATCATTTTGAAAAATAACCTCAAACTTATCATTCTTATCACATTTCTTTGGAGCGTTTATTATTAACATCGGATTTTGCTACGTCTCACCCTTTCCTCTTATTTTGAAGAATTATGGCCAAGAAAGCTACAGTTGAAATGACCCAAGCAGCAATTCAAAAGTTGGTAAATGATAGCATTGCTAATGCTTTAAGAACTGAAAGGGAAGCGGTGGTCTGCCGCCGCTGCCGACTGGCTAGCTCTTTGTAGCAGTGCTAAGGCTTGCTACTACTACTGGAAATGCCGGAGGATCCGGAGTTAAGAAATGTTCGTACAAGGACTTCAAAAGTGGTGAGCCCACGAAATTTAGAATACCGAGGGAGCTACAGCAATGGTTCGAAAAATTGGAGTCAGTGTTTTTGCTTTGCAACTGTCCGGATGATAGTAAGGTTAAATTTGCTACGAGCACATTACTCGATGGAGCATTATCGTGGTGGAATTCTTATGCTCAACCGATTGGAATGGAGAATGCTTTCAAGCTTACTTGGGAGCAATTTAAGGATTTGGTGACTAAGAAGTTTTGTCCACGTACGGAAATCAAAAAGTTGGAGACGGAGTTCTATGAATTAGTAACCATTGAGTACGATATTGACACTTACATTCGGAGATTTCAAGAATTGGCTGTGTTATGCCCGTCCATGGTTTCGATAATGAGAAGTTGCTAGAGGCTTTCATCGAGGACTTCCAGTAATTCAAGGAGATGTGACTTCGTTCGATCCACAAACAATGGAGGAAGCTATTCGAGTGACTCAGAAGTTGATGGCACAAGTGGTGAAGAGGGGCAAGTACACCAACACCAACCAAAACAACAACAACAACAACGACGATAACCAAATCAACCACAACAAAAGAAAATGGGAAGACGACCAAGGAGATTATAACAACAACAACCAAAACCGTAACACTAACCATCATCAACAGCAGAATAGAAGACAAGAAGTCGCGGGGTCTATGTTGCGGCACCAACAAGGGGAAGAGCTTATGCAGAAACTTACATGATGCCACCAATGCACGCCATCATAATGGTCCATGTGGTATATGTTTTAGCCAATGCCACAAAGTAGGACACCGTGCTAAGGACTGTAAGGGCAAGACCATAGTTACGTGCTTCGGATGTGGGGAACAAGGACACTATCGGAACCAATGTCCTCAAAACCAAGGTCAACAAGTCGAAGGTGCTCATGGGAATGTATATATGTTAGAAGGAGCTCGTCAAGGTATCAACGACGCGGAAGACTGAAGAAGTTCGGAAACTAATAGTCTTATTTCTCCTTATGTACTATGTTGTACTAAGTTTATGTTTTCCATCGTACCCGAATCTTTATAACCTAAGATGTACTACTTTTGCTAAACCACTCATTGTAAAATATACTTATCTATCGTACTTTATTTTCTCTCCGATTTGTTATCATTTACGAGGATTTTAATTCTTTTTACTTAACTATCATTTTAGCGACACTTCTCCATGTCTTCTCTCCTCGATGTTCATCACAATTTTAACATCAGTTGACTCAACACCAAACAACATATGAGTCGATTAGTCCAAGCATTGCATAGTTACTCCTAAATTATACATAGCCTGATCACCTATGTCTAATTCAGGAAGAATCATGCAATGAAGGGAGTAGTAGTCTCATATGAGTAAGCAATTCCATAATCGGGCCAAATTTTCAAAAGATTTTCTTCAAAACCACTTGTTTCCAGTTTGATCCGCGTGGCAGTTCTTGTTTGATGAGTTGCAAAGATCGAGCTAGAAACAAGTTGTTACCTAAACCGATTTAGCCTAATCGTATGACGGTTCTTGTTTGATGAGTTGTGGGATTAAGCAAAAATCGGTTACCTAAAAGTCTTTTGAGGGTTTTGCTCGGGAATGGGAAAGTTTGCCACATCAAACCCTAAACCCGAGAGATCAACACGATTGAATTCAGGGACTGAATTCCTTTTGGATGGGCTTAATGTGACAATCCGTATTTTCAGGTCATTTCTCGACACAATTCATGTCTCATTATTTCAACATTTTTAGTAAACTTGGTTTACTTGTTTCAAATTCGCGTAACCTGGGAGGTTTAGCGGCGAATTCATGATCATGACATCACGTACATTTCATATGGACTATGATTAGTCTACATTTCATTGACATCATGTGCATCTCATTATTTCATTCACGACATTTCATTTCATATTTTACGCGTAATTTTTATATTTTATAATCTTTATCGCGTGAGTTATTATTTTAAATATTTAATCCATTACTTTCAAAAATGATCCCGAGGTATTTTTAAACTTACATTTAGTTTATAAAAACTATATTTTTAGTTTTCCTAGTGTTTCAAATTTATTTGGTACTTAAATCATTAAAGTTTAATTATTACGTCGTTTTCTTAAAAATTATACGATAACTATTTTATCACTCAATTTTCACAAGGAAAGTATTTTTACAATTTTTATCACCTCAATACAATCTATTTTGATTTACTAAAAACTTACTTGTACATTTTTCTACACTTTACACATTTTTCTTATACATTTTACAAAGTCTTACAAGCAAATAATACAAGTTACAATTTAAAAAAAAATGAATTGGAGACAACCCCTCCCCAAAAACCGGCCAAGGGGAGGGTAGTCATAAATGTGGTAAGGTTCTTGATTATACATGTTTTCACACTTCCTTATAAGTCTTACTACATTATTTTGTCACTCATTCACTTCACAAAATTTTTCCTCAAGTGTTAGAAAGTTTGTTTTTCCTCTCTTTGGTTCTCCATAAAACCGGCCACATAAGGGTTCTCCAAGGGATCATCATCTAAAGATTATCAAGATCAAGTGTTATTTCAACCTAGAATATATCCTTTTTATGGTTTTGAAATAAAAACCAAGGATATTTAAGTTAATCCTTGTTACCTACACCTCTTCATTTCTCTTGTAAGCATGTTTTCATCATTTTTATGTTTCCTCTTTCATTTCATATGTTTCTTATCATTTTTGGAGCTTTTATGCAAGTATTGTGATTTATACCATTTATGTCATGATTTTTAAGTTATATATATACCTAAGGTCATCCTATAATTATTCCCATGGTTTTGGTTGGTCTTGATGGTGATTAGGAACCCATGACACCCTAAGAAGGTGTATGGTAGGATTAGATTAGTTGTGGAGTTGATTTGAAGGGATTAGAATAGGTTTTGTCCGATAAAAACTATTTTCGATATGTATATTTTATGTTCTGTCCTTAATTCGAGTTTCTGGAAAAACCAACAGATTGTACGAAACCTTGGCCTTGATTTTTAGAAAATATACTTTAAAACGAATCCGTGGCAGCGAACGGATAAAACGGACTTATAACGAAGCCGTGGTGAATTTTTAAAGTTTGACGACGAAATGTATATTTTCAGAAAAATTTCAGCTTGCTGTTTTTAGTAATTTCGGTCAAAAGCGAGCCTTAAGCTTCACAAATTATTTCGACTTATCAAAAATATATTAGTTTACTTCGATACGAAGCTAAGGACATATATTACGTAGAAAAGCGGATTTGAAAGCGACAAATATATGCACGCTTTTCATAAAGTTGCCGTAAATATTATTTTCGGAAAAAAACTATATTATTTTTACGTTACAAGTATTTAGTTAGTGTAAAGGCTATGTTTGCGGCTGTTTTTAACCATGATGTGAAACTTTTTAGAACGAGATGTCTTCTAGTAAAATCAAGTTCACCGGCCATATTTTTCAAAACAAAAAGCTGTTTGACAAGCGGATTCATAGTAAATCATTTACGGATGTTCAAACTTGGCGAAACTCATTTTCTCGCACACAATTCAACAAAATCACCAACTTTAACCCTTAATATCTTTATGATCGAGACCTTTTGGACGAAAACTCCTGAACTGAAACTTTTAGATATCGATACAAACTTTCCAAAACCGTCGAGTTAAGCTCTCTAACGATCGACGTACATCATTTTACGACTATTTTCCGGAGCCGTTTTTGTTGATTTCATGAAAATTCCGACGACATTGTTTTGCGACGAAAAATGGTAATTTCACCAAAAATCATTATAAAACCATTATAGGATGACATTTTGACGTAAAAACATGTAAAGTCATTTTGAAGGGTCAAGACGTCAAAAGAGTATTTTTCGACGACGAGTAATATTTTTAGAAACTCGCAAATGGTATAAATAACATACGAAGTGCATGCATAACATTACATTGCAACTCATGACATATCATATCATTCGTCATAGGTCGCGGATAACGCATCTCATTATACCTCGGTGTACTCACTCTTGTCATCTCGTCGGTTTACCAAGTGAGTTTCAGTAGCCCTACTTTTACTTGCTTTCATAACTGTTTTGGGGGAGATACATGCTCAAACTGTTTTCATTTGCGTTCATAAGTACTTTACATTTATCATGAGTACCATTGTTTCTAAATCAAAGGTTATACTATATAAATTGTTCTTGTTTGCGTGCTATGGTATCACGTCGTATAACGTTCTAAATCGGTTGACTCTTGATAAATTGAGTTAAGTGCTATTGATTATGTGCTATTGTTCTACGCCGAGTTAAGTGCTATTGATTATGTGCTATTGTTCTACGTCGAGTTAGGTACTATTGTGAATTCATTTGACATCATATGTTTGGAACATAAACTACACACATTAATGGGTTGTGAACACACAAAGGTTGCAAGTCTTGTATGGGCGGACTTGGGCCGAGTGGATTTACAATGCCTTTGCTGCATAAACGATTTCGATACATTGAGTCATGCACTATTTTTGTGAATTCATTTGACATCATATGTTTGGAACATAAATTACACACATTCTGCGGTGGGTTGTGAACACAACAAAGTTGCAAGTTTTGTATGGGCGGACTTGGAACCGAGTGGATTTACGATGCCTTTGCTACATAAGCGATTTTGAAAGTCTTTACATTTCAACGATTTGCAATGCCTTTGTGGCATAAACGATTTCTAAAGGCTTTACATTTTAACTCAAACTCTATGAACTCACTCAACCTTTGTGTTGACACTTTTAGCATGTTTTATCTCGGGTATCTAAGGCATTCACTTCATGGCATGCATTTGGACACATCATGGAGTCGCGATGACGCCGCGTCTCACTTTGGTTTTACGTACTTTAAAACATCGTTTGAATTGTAACAAACTTATTTCCGCACAAGATGATTTTCATTTGGGACCTATTTTTGTAAACTCTGAGTGTTTTATTAAATCAAATGATGTATTTTCCAAACGACACTTTAGGTCGTTCAATATAACTGTGATTGTGATGCTATGACAGTCAATCCCCAGGAAATTCCATTCCGCTGCAAAACAGGTAATTTGGGGGTGTGACACTATATTTGCATGTTTAATCCTTGAATAATTTTATTGTTCTAAATATGTCCATTATCAGTTAAAAATATGGGAATATTGTTATGTAAGACAAATGTGAGTGTTGGTTATATTCTAATGAGAATGTGGATTGTTCCCGCCAAACTCATGTGTATTCACAAGGGATGCATAATGGAAACTCCAACATTCAAACATTTACTTTTGGATCCTTGTCATAAGTAAAATATTGAAAATTGTTTGTTAAAGTCGTCCTTAGACTTGAGATACAAGCAAGTTCTGTTATGTGTGGATATCACTTTTTGTAAGTATACGCAAAACGCTATTTGAATAAGGTAGTTATAAAAGCTATATTTCAGGGTGATGTGAAGCAGCATCCACAACACTTGTAGTCAATACAGGATTTGTTACTCCACTTGATATGTGCAGAAAGATACCATGGGCCCTCTCCTGAATTTATAAGATAATTGTTCGCCCGAACCCAAAAGGTAATGCAAGATGATACTTGATTACATTTGGTATATCTAATTAAATTCTATAACGACAATCTAAATGGTTAAGCTTTATGGAATGAGTTAGGATCCATATCCATGGTCTAACGGTATCTATAACAAAGGATGATTAAAAGCAGGACATTAATAACCATGCTACTGAGAAGATTTTGTGAAACTATATCTCATACACTTTTAGTTAAAAAGCGAGTGAGAGCATTGCTAGGCGTTTCCGTCGTTAGTTTTGTGTGCCATTCGACATTCCAACTCCCAAGTGGGAGCTGTTGGTTTGTGGGAGTTAAAACACATGAAAACGACTAGAATTGTGTAAGCCTATGGGGGCACACACGTTAAACACGAGAGTACGTGAAGATCGTTTAATTCTTGAATATACTTGACCTTTTTATGCATGAATGTGACCCTATCAAATCTAACGACCCATGGGATCTTTTACTATTTAACTTGGGTCGGATTTGTGTTTGCCTTGGGCCTAGAGACACATGATCGGAGAGTTTGGTTTCGTAGCTTGAGGAGCAAGTTTTGAGCCCAAGTTAATAACCGGTTCTTGAGCTATATAAACAAAGATACCCATGTATACATATATACGATAATGTATATCCCTAACTGACAACATACTATCACTAAATTCATATATTAGTAATTGCTCTATACTAATCAACAAATGTACCTGATTGGTTTTTATATATAAACCAATTGGGTGTGTGTTGGTTTTATTGAACAACCTTACTTGCATGTTCTTTTATTCAAGATGTTGAGGTTTTCAATTATTTAGTCCTTGCATGTTTCCTGGTCAAACTAGATAGCAAGGATAAGATTGGTTTCTGCTTTAGTATTTATCGGACTGAATAAGGGAAGGATATCAGACTGCCTTGTCCGATATCGGGTAATACATGGGACTGTTATCGGACTATTTCCAGTGGTTCTCGGGCAGAATAAAAAGATGGTGTTCTTTGTTTTTTCTAGTTCATGGTATTCAAGTAATTCAAGGGGTTGATTGTTTTAAACGTTCTCGACTAGCGTTTATCGAACGTACTTGGTTTAAGTGTTTGTGTGTGATACTCATAGAGGTATCTATTTTAGATACTTGAGTTTCTTTGGTTCTCTTGTTCGTTAATAGTGTGCAGTTGACGTCAAAGGTTAGTTTTCTATTTACCTTTTATTTATTATTGTTTATTATTTACGTGTTTACCTAATTGCAATTACTAGATCCAATTCCGCTGCGTACTCGTTTGCGTTACTTGGCTAACTAGATTATAAAATCCCAACATTTATCATATAGATCGGTTGAACACCCGATCTAACTGGTCCCAAGGCAACCCAACCCAAATCACATAATAGATCGCTTCTTTATTGAGCCCGTTCTGATTGAGGTATCAAAAAGATCGGTTCTGAACCGATCTATATGGCTACCCCCTCAAATAGATCACCCTTAGTTAGAGTGGTTGGCTACCGATCTTTTTAATGCTTTCTAACCGCTCTTTTTATTCTTTTTGTAGTGGTGATAATATTATAAAAGGAATTGAAAAAACAAAATTTAGCGCTAAAATTCAAAAACGTGGTAGAAATACTGGGTAGAAATTGGGATCGATCGGTATAGAAATAGAATTGAAAACTATATTGATCACACGGTTTAGAATTGTGAATTATGATCAAGAGCCAACGTAATTGAGGATTTTCAAGGTTTTTAATGGTGAAAAATGGAGGGAAAGTAGTTAGGGGTTTGTTGGAAGAGAGAGAGAGAGAGAGAGAAAGGTTTTTTAATTCATTTGGAATGTTAAGTTTGAGTTTTTCCTGGTTAATGTTGGAGCTCAGTTTCTGCTGTTCATGATATAAACTAGGTCAGTTATGATTCGGTTCATACTTTGGTTGTAACTTGTAAGTGGGTCAAGAAGACAACCCAAGAGAAAAATGAAGTTAGTATTTTATTTAAGTTTTGGTTTTTCACACTTTGGCCACAAGTACTAAAAGGAGTAAGAAATGAAGAAAAGAAAAGAGCTAAAGGACCTCTTGTGTCATACCTCCAAATTCATTAACAGATGATGGATTTGAAGTTTGAAGCCCTTAAACAAGTCTCTCAATCTTTGTTAGGCATAATAATTGTAGGTAATATAATAGTAATTGCTCATAGGCTATAACTGATGGCTTAATTACTGAATCCTAATTAATTGCTACACTACCACAAGGAATTCGAAAAACCCCGAAAATGTGGGTAATATAATAGTAATTGCTCATAGGCTATAACTGATGGCTTAATAATTGTTTTCGGTAGAAAGCGGGTTAGAATTATGACCCAGTACAAATGTGGATACTTTGTTAAATTTCATTTAAAGGGAATGAACAAATTAGCCGTTTTAATGGGAAGAGGGTTCAAGCGGATGGTCATTTGTTCACAAATGGCGATGGGTGGATTTGGAATTGGGTTCGGTTGTTGTTGATGCTGATGATATCGAGGATTTTTCGTCACCCGAGGATAATAATGCTAAAGGTAAATGATACTATTTTTTGGGATGTTTGGAATGTTTGGAATGCTAAAGGATAATTGCGTTTTATCTACTTTTGAGGGTGTTTGGGATTGCTTATTATCTTATTTTTTTTATTTTTTTTTTCTATGATGATTAGAACTTTTATAACGGATTACAATAAGAGGGCAGGCAAACGGGCAACAAGTCGCCGCAGACCCCTTTGAATGGCAAAACCAATTCTACTAAAATGAAATTTGTGACTTAGGGGTCGCAAAATAACTTTGCACAACCCGTTGAACCCTAGTCAAAAACTCCACACCGCCGAGCTAGGAACCCAAATGTATCAAAAGCAAAAGGGGTAAATATGTGTTGATTCTCTAAACAAGCTTTCTCATGTTTAGCAACTTTGCTCGATTCCGCTTTCAACGCCGCTTGTCCCGCAACAAACCCATTGTCCCTTAGCCCAACAAGAGGGACACTCCGTAAGATCCACACAAGCATGTTTCCCCGCCCATCCAAACACAAGTATATCACCGGCCGTAGAAGTAGACCTCCCTTCAAGCGGATCTGTCCGAAAAGTTCACGGGGCCTCTTTTTTAGAAGAAATTCATGCTCGTTTAAGAACATCATACAGAACATCCCTAACCAAATCATGCCTGTATTTGAAACCCGATAACTCCTTGCAATGGACCGCATGCTCGCCAAAGGAATCTAAACAAACCTTGCGGCTGGGCAAGGCTCATCGGCCGGAAATAGAGGGATCATTAGCCGGTACTTAAGGATAGTACGGTACTCGGGGGCGATATGTTGGCCTAGCACTTCAATGGGGATAACCGTCAAGAAATCTTGAGCATGAGGAGCTCGGAGACATTCAAACACCGCTTTTTAGGGATAACTCAAACTTCTCCCAAACTCGGACGATTCCGCTAAAAAGGGCACACGCCAAAACATTTTGGGCTTTAGGTGGGCGTGTCCTTGTTAGAGAAACCGCTAAGATCGAAATCAAGAAGGGACATGCGCAAGCGATCCATTGCATACCCATAATCAGAGTCAACCCCATCAATACCACATCCTCGAAGAATGTGATCCCAAACTCCAAGATTAGCCCTCGAGGCCACAAAAGCATAAGTAGATACATCCTCGGCGAAAATAAACCCAACCCACCAAACCGAGTCGGAAGGTATGCGAGCCTCCATTGAAAATCCCCAAAAAGGCCCCACAAACCACAATGGCCTCTATTGCCTTCCTGAAGGCCATTGTCAAAAAAACAGCCTTCCCTATATACATAGGTTGGCACGTTCGAGACCGAACATCGACTTTGCGACGCCCATACATGAGCGAAGCAAAAGGAGCTCGACGGGTCGTAGACCGGTGAGACAACTCATTAGTTCCACAAAGACGAGATGCCTTTTCACGCCAAACTACTAATAAACCTGCATCTCGGCACTGGCCTCCAAGGAGTTTCGCACCCAATGTCGGCCTCCCAATCCCGTGGGGAAACAAACCATCCTGTACCTTCACCCCATTGCATGAGGGCCAAAAAACTTTAGTTTTCTTAATGTTGAGTTCAAGGCCCAGGTGGGGGCCCTCAGCCATGATTATATCTAAGGCTTTAGCTACCTCTTTAGCAAATATAGAAGTTTTGCTTAGCAAATTAGTAACAGTTTTTCGTAGGTACCCTTTAGTTGTGCTAGTGTTACTTTGGTAATGTTGGTTATCAGTGAAGTTTAATGGTGAAGTAATCCGAATCAGATAGTATGAATCAGCGACTTTGAAATAGTTTGTCTAAAAATGATATCAATCAGTTATCAGGTATTAAGAGTAGTCACTAATGCCTTTTTTAGTAGGTTCAATTTGATTTCATAAAGAGAAAAACAACGTTTGTGATTCTGTATTCTTATCATGATGAGTTTGACAGCCAATTACATTATTTTTAACTCTAGTAGCAACGAAAAACTGGACTTGTTTTCTGTATGTTGTGGGTGGATGGACTTACGAGTAACCGTTGATAACTTCATTGTGTCTATTGCGTAATATATATAGTTAATCTTATGATTATGTAGCAAGTCTGGTGTATTTAGGGAATTGGGGCCATTGGGCACTCGGGCTACAACTTACAACCCCTTTGGACTGTCATTATACACCCTTACTTATGTCTTAAGATAAACAAGAAAGTTGTATTCGTTACCCATGATTTTTCATATCTGAATATTGAAATGTATTTATGTATTTAGCTCAGACATAAATGCTTAAAAAGCAGCAACTTGTGATTCTTTGTAATCCAACAAAGATCACAAAGATATCCACGAAGTAGCACCGCTGAATCAGATTTCTTCCGTTGATTAACTTAGCGTAAAAGGGATGGTATTTATAAGATTCCATCAAGCGGCAGTCACACGTCTTATAAACCAGTGTGCTAATTACTGTCACGTGCGCTTGTTTATCATTCCCATATTCACTGGTTGTTATTATTGCTAAATGCAGATGAGATTCTTCCAACACAACACTATTCAGTGCAGGTTCCATATTCCCGCTTACCGGACTAGGTGTTTTGAACAGAGAATCAGGAAAAAGAAAGCAAAATCTCTCAAATGTCTCAAATGCGCCAGAATCCGTAATCACAAACTGCAGCTAACAACCGTTTCCAAAGTTAACCGTCAGTCATCTTAGAAAGTTTCAAATGATTGATTCCGACTCTAATTCGATATTCCTTCAATCGTAAAGTTGCTACTAACAAGACCAGCAGTAAGTCAGAATCTTATTTGAACAAGGAGCATTCTATAGGTTTAAATCAGCAGAGAAAAGTAAATGAGTCACTCAATACTTTCACCAGAAAAGATTTATGCGAAGATTTTGAACACGAGAAGAGTTTCCATATCCCGACACCAGCACTCGATGAGGTCTGCGAGGAATGTTATGGACAATGTAGTAGATTTGGGTGACCCTCGCCCACCAGCTCGTAAGTATTTTTTCCATTATGATTTGAGGATCCAAGAGCTTGTTCGAAACCGTTTGTGCAAATTTTTCCCGTTAAATGCAGAAAACAGAGGTTCTGAGCTTCCCAAGACATCGAATATCGATTACATGTAAGTTAATTCTGCCATATTATCGATAGTTTTTACGGTGTTATTTGCATAAAAGTTTAGCTATTTTTTCATAAAATCGTTTATCATGATTCATGTTTTTTGTGTTGCATTTCTTGTGTTTCTAGGGGTCAATTTAGCAGTGGCGACAAAACAAAACATGCTGCTAAGCTTAAAACGAATAAAGCTGAGACAATCTCATCAAGGAAAAATTCAAGAAAATCAAAGACTCAAGAAACGTCACAAGGGTTCATGAATCCTAAAGTCAATACTGCGAAAGGGATCACAAAAGATGCTGGCAAAAGAAGGGTTCAAGCAGGTCATGGGACGGGGCATTGGTTCACTAATGGCGATGGGAAGAGGGTAAGTTGGAAAGTTCTTGTTCATTATTGTAGATTTCATATCGTGGAACTGTTAGAACAAAATACGGGTCGGGTTTTGGTTTGGATTGGCATGTCAAAACACCTTGACCCTAGCATGACATGTTTGTCAGCTATTTCAATCCTAAATTGTTTACATATAACCCAAACACATCTGTTTAACCCGCTTTTCTAAACCGGTCGACCGGGAAAGTTCAACCCATTTAAGTAATTTAACCCCGTTTAACCCACTACAAACATAATTTATCTAAATTAAAAAACGTTGGCGGTCAACTTTTAACACGCCTACCAAAACTGTTAGACCGACACGAACCGGCTTTATTTTGTATTGGTTTTGGGTCGTGTTTCGTGTTAGGAATTGCCACCCCTACTTCTTGATTGCATGTCTTTATTTTTTGTAAGATGTTAATAGAATTTTCTTTTACTTTCAGGTTTATGTAAGTAAAATGGGCAAGAAATGACGGCAAAGCGCTTACATTCACTATAAAAGGTACTCGCTCAATTATATCTCCAACTTTTTACCTTGTTTTGCTTTATAAAAAATTAAAAAGGTACTTTCTGATTAGGATGTTCAAGTTGTAGTCCAGACCCGATTTTAGTTTTAGAATTTGAAGCTTTTTAAGAACTCTTATAGTTATAATTGGATATCCCTTTGGTAGATTGGAGTTTTAGCCCAAAATTTGTTAATTTTGAAGCTTGATTTATGCAAAATCAGCAGTGTATTTGATGATTAAACATAAAAGGAAACATTTGCTATTTTTGTAACAAAATGGATCTTGATTTCATCTGTTTATGACTTCGGATCAAAACCGGGTCAAGAAGATGACCCGTAAGAATATAGTTCATTACAAAGTTATCTCTGTCAAAACTGTTACAGTAAAAGTTATAGTTGCAGGCTCTAAAGTTGTGTACAAAATATTTTTTAACCAGTGCGCTTTCAGGGCTCCCCAGTTTTGTAAAATTATATTATAAAAATGCAAGATTAGAACATGAATTTATGATGTCAATTGTAATATTTGGTTTTAGTTGTTCAAAGATCAATCAATCAATCCACTAAGATTAGTCAAATTGTCTATTTTATTGGAGTATTATTAAAACAGGGAAAAGAGTTTATGTGAAGAATTTCCGTATATTTACAGAATCTTAAGAATATTCCTCATATATTAGAGACTATGACCAACTAGCTCAAAATTTTCCATGATATCTCTGTTAAAAAATATATTGAAGCAATATTATTGGTGTAGGGTAATGAAATTGAATGTTAAAAAATGGTCCCTATTTACAGATAAGAGGAAATTTCTTATTGCAAATTATGGAAGTAAAGTTCATATTGGTTTGGGAAAATAATAAAATGTATGTTGAAGTCAAAGTAAAGAACGAGTGATTGATGTGAGTTTAGCTATATCTCTTAGATGAATCTTATCTTTCTTGACCAAATAATAGCCTTACGTTATCGAGTCTTTGTCTTCTCAATATACACTTGATCATCTTATCCATGTTTCTTTGCTGTTAGTTCAGATAATTTTCTCCACTAACAGATCCTTAGATAATATCTACAACAGAATGGCGTCTAGTTCTTCTTCATCCGTTCAAAAGAGCTTCAAGTATGATGTTTTTTTGAGCTTTAGAGGTGGTGACACCCGTAACAATTTTGTTGGCCATCTTTATGAAGCTCTTCAGCCCAATTGCATTGAAACGTATAAGGATGATGAGAAAATCGAGCAAGGAAAACCGATCAAGGACCAGCTCTTCAAATCCATTGAGGACTCAAGGTTTTACATCATTGTTTTCTCCAAGACTTATGCATCTTCATCTTGGTGCCTAGATGAGCTTGTCAAGATTATGGAATGTAACAAGACGACCGAGCAGAATGCTTATCCTGTCTTTCTTGATGTGGAGCCCACTGAAGTCCGCTATCAAAGTGGGGCAGTCAATGAAGCCTTTGCAGAACACGAAAAGAAGGAGGCTGCTGGAAAATGGAGAGAGGCTATGAAAGAAGCATCTGATCTGGCTGGGTGGGAGTTGAAGGCCACAACTAATGGGTAATTCAGTTTCATTCAATTTTCTTCATCATTTATCACTGATATTTTGCCTAACCTGCATTTATATATGTTAATCCCAATTGTTTATGTGCACTTTGATACAGGGATGAATCTAAACTGATCCAAATAATTGTTGATGTTATCTTTAACAAAAAATATTCCACTCTTTCGAACACTGATGGATACTTAGTGGGTATGGAGACCCGGATCAGAAATGCTCTTTCATCTTTAGATATTGGCACCGAAGATGTTCGCATGATCGGAATCAAGGGGATGGGAGGTGGGGGGAAGACAACTCTAGCCAGAGCTGTCTATGATCATATTTCTAATCATTTCGAAGGAAAAAGCTTTGTTCAAAATGTAAGGGAAGTTTCACAGCCTTCTTTGTCCGGTTTAAAGAAGTTTCAAAAACGGATACTAAAAGATGTGTTAAATAAACAAGACATCACTTTTAGTAGTCTTCATGACGGGAAAAACATGTTAAAAGACATGATGAGTCGTAGAAAGACACTTGTTGTTTTAGATGATGTTGATCGTATAGAACAGCTTGAGGCATTAGCAGGCAAGCCTGACTGGTTTAAATCGGGAAGCCGAATAATCATTACCACAAGAGATGAGCAAGTGCTGTTAGCCCACCGGGTGAACTTCGTTCATGACATCAATCTGTTATCGTCTACGGAAGCGATTTGCCTCTTCAGTAGGAATGCATTTCAAACAGAGATTCCAACTCGTGGGTACGAAGAGCTATCAAGACAAGTTGTACAATATGCTCATGGTCTTCCCTTAACGATCAAAGTTATGGGTTCATTTCTTTGTGGTCAAAGTGAGCATTTTTGGATAGGTGTCATAGAAAGACAAAAAACAATTCCACTAACGGCAACTATGGATAGATTGGAAATAAGCTTTGATTGTCTAGAGAAGGATTACAAAGAAATATTCTTAGATGTTGCATGCATACTAAAAGGTTGGCACAAAAAAGATGCAATTAGAGTGCTTGAAAGCAATGGATTTCATGCTGAAGTTGGTTTAAGAGTTCTTGACCAAAAATCTCTTATAACTTATAATGAATATGGGGACTTGCGGATGCATGATCATTTAGAAGAAATGGGTAGGAATATTGTTCGTCGGTCACACCCCGATGAACCTCAAAGACATAGCCGATTGTGGGTTAAAAAGGAAATCGAGTATATATTGACTAATGACCTAGTAAGAATCAAGTTATATTATAATAAAACTAAGAGTTAACTATATCTTTGGTCTTTGTAGTGGTTTTCCGGGTTTTTCATTTTTGGTCCAATAGTTTGAGAAGTTTCGTGTTTGGTCTAAAATGAAAGACTCGTTCGGGTTTGGTCCACAATTTCTACTGTTAGTTAAAACTTATGTTTGACCGTTTAATAAAAGGATATTATTGTTTTTTTAAGTGTATTATATTATTGCTTAATAAAAGGATATTATTGTTTTTTTAAGGATATTATTGTTTTCACTTTGTCTCTCTAATAATCAGTCAAAAATTCATTAATTCGAATCAAATTATCATTCAATTCATTTTATATCACCTTCATTCACTCTCAATTTGATAATGTTTTCAGTGATTTTGGGCGTTTTGAAATTTAGGGTTCCGAAAAATATTTAAGGGGTTTTATTTTTTCGATTTCAGGGTACCCAAGCAACAAAATGTCTGGACTTTTATTCACTGGATTTCAGTGCCGAAATTGCAATAAAAGGTCTAGCAAAAATGAAGGATCTTAGATTTATTCACGTAGATCTCTTAGAGGATTATTATTCATTTAAGAGCAATATTGCTCAATTTGATAAAGTTAGCGAATACCTTCCAAGTTCCTTACGATGTATGAGTTGGATGGGTTTTCCTTTTTTGAGTTTACCGAATACATTTCAAGGAAAACATCTTGTTGATCTTGCAATATGGCACAGCAATATTGTTAAACTTTGGGAAGATGGGGAAGAAAAGGTAGAATAATGGTTAATTTGTTGCTTTTCATGATTCATTATGATCCTATATATAATATCTATTGGTTTGTCATTGCACCAATATTAATTGTTTAATATTGATTTCAGGGTACTTATGTTAGGTTCTTCATAAGCTCAGGTTCCTCAGAATCGGGTTTTCAAAGTTGAGGACCTTTGACCTTAGGTTGGCTCCAAATCTTGAGCAGTTGACTATTGACTATTGTCATGATTTCGTAGAGCTTCATATACCTGCTGATAATCATTCAAAGCTCGAATATCTCAGTCTCACTTATTCAAAGTTGAAAAACCTTCACCTCGGGAATACTCCGAATCTTGAGACGCTAAAACTCGATGGCTGTAAAGATTTGGTAGAACTTCAATTGCCCGTTGAAAATCTAAAGCTCGAAAAGCTCAATCTCAGTGATTCAAAGTTGAGGACCCTTGACCTTGGGCTGAATCCAAATCTCGAAGCCTTAGATCTTGAAAATTGTTATGATTTGGTAGAACTTGAAATGCCTTCTGAATGTCTACCTCGAAAAGCTCTACCTCAGTTATTCAAAGTTGAGGACCCCTTGACCTTGGGCTCACTCCAAATCTCAAAAAGGTTAAATCTTGAAAATTGTTCTGATTTGGTAGAAATAAATGCTCCCATTGGATGTCTGAAAAATCTTCTCTTCTTAGACTTAAGTGGTTGTGGGAGGTTTAAGTCTTTTGTGTTTGACAAACGGTCTCAACCAGCTGAGGTTGGTTCTTTCTCTGAGTTACATCTGATTGCAAAACCCGACAATAGGTTTCCAAAGTTTCGGTTTGAATGTTATTATAATGAAGATCCAGCTTCATCGTTTGGAAACCTTGAAAGGCTTATTTCCATAGGTCTGATTGGAGAACTTGCATATGTTACAAACTTTGAGAGTTTTTCAAGAAGCATTTGTAGTTTACAAGGTTTAAGAAAGGTTAGAATATCTAGAGGAGCTAACTTTTTCATCTACAGATATTAGTGGTCTTCCAGATAGCATTTGTAAGTTGAAACATCTCAAATCTTTCAAAATCAAATCTTGTTGGCTTCTTTACAAGTTACCTGAGGATATTGGCAGATTAGAATCTTTAAAGAAGCTAATCTTAACTGACTGTAAGGTTTTACAAGGTATTCCAAACAGTATTTGTAAGATGAAATGTATAAACGAGTTACGTCTCTGCGGTTGTATTCGAGTTGTTGAATTGCCTGAGGATATTGGATGCTTAGATGGTTTGTATATGTTAATGATAGAAGGTACAGGCATAACCTGTCTTCCACAGAGCATTTTTAGGTTGAGAGGTCTACATATTGTTGGGTCGAAGCGGCTTCTTGATACACATGGTTTATTACTCAAGGGAGTATGAAGCTATGTTGCTGATGATACACATGATATAGTCTGCTACATATAACCCATACTAACACATGCCAAAGGAGCCAATACATGAAGAGCTATTCTAACAGGTACTTTATTTTGAAATTTTTAATTGATTATGGAAATATTCATTGTTTCTGCAATTTATGTGTTTTACTATGTTTCTAACAATCCATTTATGCTATTAGGAGATCATTCGTCAATCTGCACATAACAGTTAGTCAAGTGAAATCTGATCGGGTAAGTCATTAAGCAATTTCTCAACTCGAATGGTGTCCATTATGGTATGGTTTATCATATAGATTTTACGTTTTTTTAATATTTTGTTTCAACTTGATCTTTCAAGGTCCGGTTTGCAGGAAGCAATTGCCACTCAGCTCATATCTCTCCGCATCTATTCTCAGGTGCATTGAAATCAATTGTAGTGATTTTGGCTCAATCCGTTTCGGCCATTGATAGTTTTCTCTGGTACATTCCCAAATTACGATTGTTTATAAAGAAGTGTTTCAAAGTATGATTGTCATTTTACCTTTCAGTATTAGTACTTTTTAATTTATACACTGTTAGATCAAAGCTATAATCTTAACTTGGATGCTGTACTAGTACGAATTACTTTAAATCAATAAAGAATTTGAACTTTATTTTAATTCATGGAGCAGAATAAACACAGTTGACTTCTTAGAAAGTCAAACTGTATTTTTGATGAAAATGTTGGGACTATGATAAAAGGTTGGAGATGATCATGTTAAAAATAAACTTAAGAAAGTGTTTTAAGTTATGTAACATCATAAACTAGTTTTATTTTACATAAATAAGCTCCACATTTCGATGAAATCTTTAATCATGCAAATATTTGACTTTTGAGTCAAACTACTGGCTTTCATCAAATTTTTACCAAGGTTTTCATAGAATTGTACGGACACACATATTTTAGTGAATAGAAAGGCATTGAGCAGTCATATTGTGTCTTCGTCATGGTTGAGCTACAAACCGTTGAATATTAAATTAGGAAAACAGTTTAACATGGTAAAACTGAGCTAACATAAACCGTCGCTTACAACTAAAACCATACTATCATTGAACATGTAAGTGAGGAAGATGATGCCGTACAGGACATGGCAGCTTTGTTCCTAATAACTTAGCTTTTTTTGTTACAGTACATGGAACTGGGTTCATGCAGCAGAGTTAAAATGATTTTTAAAAGCTAAAAATGACTTAAATTTAGTTTAGGTAGAAAGCGGGTCAGAATCATAACCCAGTAAAAAATTGGATACTTTGTGTTAAAGTCTTGGTTTTTCACACTTGGGCCACATGGCTTTGAATAAAAGGTTTATTTATTTGCACTTTGGCCACAAGGCTTATTAAAGTGATGTCAAAGTTAGATATATATGACCTCCAGATGCAATCTTGGATCTTATCGTGTGTTGTGAACTCCCTGGATAGGATTGAATCGGGTTTGAGTAGCTGATGGGAAGGTTATTGTTAATGATGATGATGATTTTATATAGTTTTAAGGGTGTTTGGGATTGCTTATCCAAACATGTTTATTTGGTTTTGTAAATGAAGAAAGTTCTTTTAAGTTAAACATTTTGAAACTGCTTATTTAGAATAATCTCTTTTATTGAGCTTGTGTAACTTAGCAGTTTTAGTAAGCAAATTAACATTTTTTAAATAAGAAAAAAAAAAAGGACTACTTATGTGTGCTAGTAGATTCTGATATAACTTTCCTTCCAATAATCACAATCCGTTAGCCTGCATTATCCGAACACTAAAATTCTTGGTTATTTTTTGTTTCAAACCGTAATAACCAGATATCAACAGCAATCCCAACATATAAAATATTTGACTTTTGAGTCAAACTGTTGACTTTCATCATATTCACTGTGTTTTTATATCTCAATAACAGAACAAATATGATAGTTTTTACTGGTATTGATAGAAGCTGCTTAAAATGTTCTAGCAATACGATGTTATCATCAGAGGCTAGGAACACGAGATGAACGTGAACTTATCAAATAAAATGACATCACTTTGAAATGTTTCATTCAGTTTGGTCTCAAAGGCATGGATGTGGTTATCGGGCTTTGCTTACCTAGCTACAATGATGTTGTGATATTCCATATATGTAAATGTGCACGCCCTCATTTCTGTTTATGCACCATATCTTATCCTCTTACGTTCCGTTTGGTTAGCCATTTCCTTGTTTTCTCGTCACTTTGCTGTTAATTTGTCAGGTTTTGTTTTCGTTTTATGTTTTGGTATTTTGACAAATCTATATCTTTCTTGTTAAAGAAAATGACATTACTTCTTTCAATGTAGTACCACATGAAACTGTTTATCGATGTTTGTTACACTGTTAAGTGTTAAGTATGATTGTCAATTTGCCTTTCAGTATTACTACTTTTTTAAATTTATACACTGTTAGATCAAGCTATAATCCCAACTTGGATGTTGTACTAGTACTTATTACTTTAAATCAATAAAGAATTTGAACTTTATTTTAATTCATGGAGCTGAATAAACACAGTTGACTTCTTAGAAAGTCAAACTGATGAAAATGGTGGGACTATGATAAAAGGTTGGAGATGATCATGATATAAATAAACTTATGAAAGTGTTATAAGTGATGTAAGATGATAAACTAGTTTTATATACATAAATAATCTCTACATTTGGATGAGATCATTAATCATAAAAATACTTGACTTTTGAGTCAAACTACTGGCTTTCATCAAATTTTCACTGAGGTTTCATATATGAGTTTGGATATGATATTGGATACTTAAATCTCGTTTAATCACTGTCTCCTAATCAACTTATTGGCCAATTGTTTTAAGTTTTGATTTTTCACACTTTAGCCACTAGAACTTGCTTAATAGAAAGTTCAGAAATTTATTAGACATCAACACATGAAACCTTGGCCCTTTTCGCGAGTTATGAACCCAGAGGATACGGATCTTGACCCATTCGTGATTTTTATAACAAAATGAAATTCATTTCAATAAAAACCCGCCAAAAAACTTACAAAACACGAATCAAGTCCATCAAAATAAGTATCACTTTGAATTCACAGCAATAATTAGAATTAGAATGGGTGATTTTTTTTGAAGCACCTTCATTTTCATTAGGTTTTGATTTTGATTTCGATGATCTCCCCGAACCCCAAACCTCACCGAATAACACATCGAATCGTTATTCGGTAGATGTTCCAGTAGCTGCTGATGTGAAGAGTGTTGTTGAAGGTAATGATAATGATGAGGAGTTTGTGAATGAGACGCTTAGTGTTGCTGATTCAGATGATAATGACAATGAGGAGGAGGAGGTAGTAAGGCCGAGGCTGAAGTGGTTAAGGCGCGGGTGCAGTGCGGAGGATAGGGTATTCGGGTCTTGGTTCGGGTTTGAGATCGGGTTTGGGTTTGGGTTCGGTTGTTGTTATCATCAGGGAATGATTTGGGAAAATCCATGTTTGGAAAGAAGCTGGGAACACGGGATGAACATGATAAGTAATATACGATGGGCTAATGATAAGTAAAATTTGTTACTTTGTTCCATTTAGCCACTACGCAAAAAAGGTCTAATGATAAGTAAAATTTGCCTTCATGTTACGATGTTGTATCGGGCTATTTGGAAGAAAGTTTTGTTCAAAATTTCGACATCTTTTTTCAACATCAAAGTATATTTATGGCTGATAAGTTGTCAAGTGAATAATGTAAATTAATTTACAGTTCAAAGTTAGACATTTTAAACTAATGGAGGTCAGTTAACATTCTTGACTATTTGAGAAACTCAAACTATGTTCTTAGTGAAAATGGTTTGATTTAATGTTTGAGATGATCATATTTTTCTAATGAATAAATAAAGTTTTTGAAAATGATATGAGAAAATAGTCAAAACTTCATTAATTTACAGTAATATGCTCTAAGCTGGATTGAAATCATCAAAATCAAACCCATTTGACTTTTTAAGTCTGACTTTCTATCATATTGACTGGTTACCAAATAAGTTTTAATAAAGAACAGTATTGAGTCAAACTATTTGTTTTCATAAAATTTCACTTATATTTTTAGGGTTTAGGCCGTGCAATAGACGAAAACGTAAAGAAACCGATGAAAACTTAAAAAAACATGCGAAAACAAAAAAACGGGATGAAAACGTAAAAAAACAGACGAAAATAAAAAAAAAACCGGATGAAACTGTAAAAAAGAAACGTAAACGAAAAAAATGATGAAAACGTAACGAAACGGACAAAAACATAAAAAAACAGACGAAAACCAAAAAAAGGGAGAAAAACGTAAAAAAACAGACGAAAACATAAAAAATGACAAAAAATTTATAAAATAATGGGTTAATGGTCCAAAAAATATACAAACTTTCCACCTTTTACTATTGTGACAATAAACTTTTAATTTTCCTATTAAAACAAAAACTTTCTTAATGACTTTTATTGTAACCAAAACTGACACGTGGCAACATTAATTAACCCTTAACCCAAAAAACGCATTTATACTCGTTTTATTTTTCTGGGGGACCATTTTTGCCAACTTTCCAAACCTAAATACTAATATTAAACAAAAAAACACTTTATAAAACATAAAATAGAAAATCGAAGGACACCACCAACCAGGGCCGTCTCATGAATTTTAGTGGCCCTGTGCATGTTATGACGTAGGCCCTTCATAAACACTCAAATCCATATGTATGCATAAAAGGTTTAATCAATATCGTAAATATTGTTACAAATATAAACAAATACATCAAAGCTAGGCAATAAAGTACCTTCATCTCACTAAGCTATCTTTTTATTCCAACTAATATATGTTCTTGTGATTATGGCAATACCTAATTAACTTAAATAAGACAAGTTTCAAATAGTTGCAAGTCTACAGTCAAAAGATCGGAAAATTAAAAGACTTGAAAGGGCCTCTTTTTTATTAAACGACCAAAACATTTGAATAACCAAAATAATTAGTTAAGGCCCACAAATAAAGAAAACATAAAGAACAAGAATCCAGACACACTCAAATAAGAGCATAACACGTATGTACATATGGTAACATTTGTAAGAAATGGAGGCCCTCTAAACTAATGGGCCCTGTGCTGTCGCACGGGCTGCACACCCCATCAGCCGGCCTTGCCACCAACAATCAACTTCAATATACTCTAGACCAAAAATTAAATACTTTCACAAGAATGAATCTTATGTGTTCATATTCATACCAATCACCACCATAAATAGCTACCAGCCATCTCCCTCGTTATGGATATCCGTGTTTGGATCAGGATTAAAGGAAAGCCGCGACTTGGGTTGTTTTTGAGTCATGGCCACCACCGTCAACTACCACTGCAGCCATGGTCACGTTTAGGAGTTGTCTTGGTCCGAGCGCCACCACAACCTTCATCATCCTTGCTTCGTCTCTAACTTTCTCTCTCGAACTCGTGGGTAAGCCGTCACACCCGCGTCTGTTTGTTATTATTTATTCAAAACCGATTGGTAATCGGTTTAGTTTAGTTTTCGTGGATATAAAATCTTGGTTGAAAACTGATTTAAACATTTGTTTTATAAGTCTAGTGTGGTTGTGAGCCTAAAAAGGGTGTTAATGAAACTGAATTAAAAACGAGTTTTGAAAATGTTTTGATAATCAGATTCGTGTGGTAAATTCAGATCTAAAGGGTTGTTGTTTGTCGAGTTGAGTCAACTCGGGTGAGTCGACTTAGACTCGGGTCAGTTTGGGTTTTGCTTGCTGGCTCGTGTTGTAGGAAGTATGAAAAACATGTTTGGTGCTAATTCGTGTGGTAAGAAAGATTTCTATGGGTGTTGTTTGATTCTCTGGTCCTCGGTTGAATGTGGAAACCCACATGATTCATGGTTTGTCTCGAGTTGTGCCTCGGATTTGTTGGTTTTGTTTGTGTCTCGACTTGGTATAAAAACTAAATGACCACGGGTCGGTTTGATTATGGTGGTCACGATTTGGTTAGTAAAGACAAGGATAAAAAAGGGTCAAAAATTTAAATGTTACATGTAATGGTGATGGTGTAAGCATCTGTTTCCTTTTTTTGTTTAATATTAGTTTTTAGGTTTGGTAACTTGGCAAAAATGGTCCCCCAGAATTATGAAACGAGTATAAATGCGCTTTTTGGGTTAAGGGTTAATTAATGTTGCCACGTGTCAATTTTGGTTACAAAAGAGTCATTAAGAAAGTTTTTTGTTTTAATAGGTAAATTAAAAGTTTATTGTCACAATAATAAAAGGTGGAAAGTTTGTATATTTTTTGGACCATTAACCCTAAAATAATGGATGAAAACATAAAAAACGGGCGAAAACATAAAGAAACAGATGAAATCGTAAAAAAAAAAAACCGGACGAAAACGTAAAAAAGCGGACGAAAACGACCAGGGACAGTAGATGCAATTTGGGACAAACAAGAAGGAAGATCTATGTAATTTACTCAAAAAATATGCCACATAGGCATTTTTGCCGGTTTTATACATTCCCAACCGGTTGCCTGTAAACATGCGTGCAAAATGGTACAAAACATAAAAGTACGCAACATAAAATGGAACGGATTTTAGTTCACGTACCAAAACGGTACATTTCGTAAAGTACACGTCTGTTGTACGGCCTAAACCCTATCTTATGGGAAGTATACCAAAAAACGTATTTAACTGAGATTTCTAAAAGCCACTGTGTAGTCATATTGTGTGTTTGTCATGGTTGAGCTGTAAAATGTGGAATGTAGAATTTGAAAAACAGTTTGACATGGTAAAACTTAGCTAACAAAAACCGTTTAAACCATGTCAGTATCGATCACGTAGTTGATATGTCGTGATTTGGTTATGTTACCAAAGTCTATAAAGTTTTTATTTTTTATTTCAAATTGGTGAAGATGACACCATACAGGACATATCACCAAGCTTTGTTGCGGAAATTCAGCTTCTTACCCTGTGTAACCTTTGTCGTCATTTTGGGACACTTCAGTCTGTACTTCCCTTTTGTTTTTTCTCGAAACTTATTTCGTCATTTCAAGTGCATTTGTAACTCCTTGAAATCAGTATAGTTTATGGAGTTCAGCTAGTTAACTGAGCTTACTTTCAGAAAAAGTCAAACTGTTCTCTTAATAAAAAAGGTTTGAGTTAAATATGATGTTGAAGATAATAACGTGATTTTTTTTAGTAAGGTTTTATAAGTAACCACCATCAAATGTTGTAGTGGTAAGGTCTTTGGTTTATTTACAAGAGGTAAAGGGTTCCAACTTCGCTAGGGGTGTACATTTGGGTGCAGGAAAGGTTTGGAAACGGTCTTGGGATTAACCCGGTGAGGCCGCGTACATCTTAGTCAAAAGGCTCGCCTTTCACAGGTAACATGTACGGGGAGAAACGTCATTCATTTCCCATTTACACTCATAACTCCATATAGCCATATAGGTTTAAACTTTGAAGCCTAAACACATGTCTCGAATTTTGTTGGGCAATACTGAAGGTGGAAAATTGCCACAAGGTATTCGAAAACCCCCGAAAATAATGATTTCAATGTATTGTGGGTCAGAAAGATGACCTGGTAGAAAATGAAGGTATTTTGTTCAAGCTCTGGATTTCACACTTTGGCCACAAGGTTTTGAACTGTAAGTATATTTATTTGCAGTTTCGCCACAAGCACTAAAAATAGTTTGAAGTTAGTACATTGAAGTCGATTGTTCAATGAATTGAGCCACAATTTAATCAGAAGATTGGTTGATCGTGAATTAGTTAGAAAAGGTCCCAGATGGTAAACAATTTATTAAATTAAAGCTCGTTTTATGGAAAATAGGTGGTGTAATTGATGGTTAAACTTGTAAGTTTACATTGCATGTTTATTTAAAAGGAGGTGATTTGCACATTCCATTAATGGATTGGGATACTCAAAAGTATTGTGTATTGACATATATACCCTTAGATCACTTTACCCATATTCACTCCTGCAAGGTATAAATGCCAAGATATAATACTTTTGAGTGTTTCAATCAATTAATGAAGTGTGCAAATCACCTCCCTTATTTAAATGTTACATTGTGTGTATAGTGAGTCGGATCGTATTTGGGTTAACCGGATAAAAAGCTACATTGTGTGCTTGCAAGTACATACATATTTTCTACTTCTTTTTCTACTTTACATATGAGTATAAAAGAAGAATTTATAATTTCTTTCACCAAATCAGAAAATATTTTGATTAATTTTATTAAACACCTTTTAAAATAATAATAATAATAATAATAATAATAATAATAATAATAATAATAATTCAACTATTTCTTAATGAGTACAAAGGTTTAAAAATCTCTTATGTTAAAGACGAGGTTTTCTTTTATATAATAAAAGATGTTTAGGCATATCGAATGCACCTAAAAAATAAGCCAAGAATAAACCAATAAGTGTGTGGAAAGTTTATAAAAGTAATTAAATATTATAAGAGAAAGATACTTTTAAACCAATAAAATGATACTATATGATTACGAGTAATAAATAAGCAAGTCCAAGACAAAGAAATGTAATTATAAAAGGATTTCAAACTTGTGCTTTAGAGACACACGGTAAGAAGGCAAAGACTCACAAAAAAGAACTCAGAGATTCACATAAAAGTATAGTTTTCAAATAAAAATATGTTTTTGAATACTTTTGTGTGGTCCCTGATCTATCTTCTTATCTTATGTCTGAGCCCTTAATAAAAAAAAATTTTACAACTTCCATTGAAGTGTGAATTGACAATCTTATGGTCGTTTTTTTCTCTATATGTGTCACCATCTCATTCCAAATATTTTCCACCCTAAAAGATCACGTTCACATTGCTAGTTATATAGCAAAATGCCAAATAACTAAGGTATTATAAGTTGCTAATTGACGTAGTCACCTTAGATAAATGTAATCGTAATACTATTAATTGGGAATCAGATAAAGTTAGACAATACCTTCCAAATTCTTTACAATTTGTGAAATGGATTTTCCTTTTTTGAGTTTACCGACTACATTTCAAGGGATAACATCTTGTTGAACTTGACATAAGTTGCGGTGCTCAGATTCTTGACCCTCACCGGTTCAAAACTGAGGAACTTCAACTTGGGAATACTCCGAATCTTAAGATACTACAACTGAATAGGTTTAAGGATTTGGTAGAGCTTCAAATGTTTGACGAAAGTTTAAGCTCAAAAATCTCGACCTTAGTTATTTAGAGTCGACAAACCGTCACATCAGGAATACTCCAAATCTTGAGACGCCAATACTCGATGGATGTGATGATCTAGTAGAGCTTCAAATGCCTACCGAAAGTTTAAAGCTCAAATATCTCGACCTTAGTTATTGAAAGTTGACAAACCTTACGTAGACCAGCATCCTATGGCCCAAGAGCTCACCCCACCAAACTCGTGCCCCCTATAACTCCCACGACCTAACCTTTGAATTCACCAACATCACCTTTCAACCATCCTCTTCTGACCCAAATTGGTTTGGCCCAACATACTACACCGGCCTACAATCGACACCACAACAAAATACACCTGAATCACTATCAACAACCTAACCACCGTCACCCAACCCAAATACTCATCTATAACCATTACCGGACACCCTATGGTCACACGTGCTAAAAATGGCCTCACAAATCCTATTGACCATTTGTCTCTTAACATTATCACCACTTCACCCATTCATCGGCCTCATGTTCTTGCTCTTCATGACCCTAATTGGAAAAAAGCTATGTTAGAAAAATAAAATGCTTTAATTAATAACGGGACATGGGTAGTTATGCCTCGTCCGTCCTGCTAAATGTCAGTATTGTGTTATGTATGTGGCTTTTCACACATAAATTTAATGCAGATGGATCACTTAGTCAGTGTAAAGCTCGCCTTGTAGTGAATGAACGTAGTCAGTATTTGGGTATTGATTGTGACAAGACATTTAGCCCGGTTGTCAAACCGGCTACCATACGTATTGTTTTGAGTCTTTTAGTTTCTAGGAATTGGCCTATTCATAAGCTAGATGTGAAGAATGCTTTTCTTCATGGTGATTTATTAGAGATTGTTTATATGCATCAACCACCAGTCTTTGTGGATCCTCATAATCCTAATTATGTTTTTCGTTTGCAACGGTCTTTATATAGGCTTAAGCAAGCCCTTCGTGCATGGTTGTAGTGCTTTGCTTCTTATGTCATACAAGTTGGTTTTCACCACAACAAAATTGATTCATCATTGTTTATCTTTCATTGCAAGAAAAATATTGCATACTTGCTTCTTTATGTTAATGATATTATCCTCACATTTCTTCTGCATCTTTTTTTAAGAAAGTTATCTCATCGCTTCATGGAGAATTTGCTGACTGACATGGGCTCTCTTAATTATTTTCTTGGTATGTCTTCTCAATGTTCTTCAGCAGGTTTATTTTTATCTTAGAATACCATGCTAAAGAGCTTCTTGAACGTGCTCATGTGCAAAAGTGTAATCCTTGTCGGAAACCAGTTGATACTGATTCTACGCTTGGTCTTGATGTTGATTGGGCTTCATTCGACGTTCCATATCTAGCTATTATGTTTTCATTGGGGATAATTTCCTTTCTTAATCTGCTAAGCGTCAAGCTACGTTATTTTGATCAAGTAATGATGTTGAATATTGAGGTGTTGCTAATGTTGTTACCAAAACTTCTTGGGCACATAAGCTTTTGCATTAGTTACATGAACCTGTTTTACTGCTAATTTGGTTTAATGTGATAACATTGCCAGTTATGTATTCTCTCCAATAATTCAATTCAACATTAGCGCACCAAACATATAGATCTTGAAATTTATTTTGTTCATGATTTTGTGGCAAAGGATCTTGTGCGCGTCATGCATGTTCCATCAAGATATATGTTCTTTCAGTCTTGAAAGAATGAGTGTTTAAGTTCATTCACAACAAATGGCCTTGTACCTTGGATTCTCTGTATATCTTGAATCAGTTGCCATGTCATTAACTCTTAATAGGCCTTTGTTAGGTAACTGAGCTTGTTACACTCATGAAATTGATTCTAGATGGATAGGAATTCATAAAGTAGGTTCCCCTGTGTCTGAAGGGTAGAATGAACTTGGAGGGAAGTGTATTAAGCTTGGAATAGCGAGAAGTGAAAGATGAACCTACTTGTTCCAAGCTATACACTCCTAAAGAGGTTAGGTTGGAAATGTAGAAACCTGGTATAGCCCATGACTGGAATGGTAAATGGGTGGCTATAACCTACATAATTGATGCCTTCCACCTTTCCTCTTGATTATTGTGGATGATGGTTGAATGATCAAGGATGGGAGGTGGTTTTGGAAATGTAGACAGGTTATGGTCTTGGTGCACTTAAAGGGTGAATTCATTTGCTGTTTGTTGCTGCAAAAAGGGGAAATGCTGCTGATTGACAGTCAAAGTTCTGTTTCTATGTATAATCTGTATATGTGTTGTCTGAGATACTAGCATAGTTGTATATGATATCAGATAGTACAGTGTTTCATGTATTGCCTCTGGTTGGGAATGTCCAAACTAGTGAATGTCATATATCTTGTAATTTGTGTTGATATTAATATAAATTTTCACCCTTTGCACCAAAAAAATGAATGTGCATGCAAAAATATAGCGTTATTAGATTTTTTTTGATTATGATATCAATGATATGATATTAGGGTCGTTCACAGTGTTTTAAAGGCCTTAGGCAAGATTTGGAAATGAGGACATGATGGCTAAGGCTCTAAAAATTTGTTATTTCTTTAAAATACACGGTTATAATTATTTACGTAAAATCTCATTTCATAAACGTTACGAGTATTATCAAAATTTCTACCCCTAATACTCCTTCCCCATTCCCATTCCCAATGCCACGAGCCATTCACTCACTTCCCCTTATCTCTAACACAATCCTCTTTATTCCTATCTAAATGAAACAACCTAGAAAGTCTATCACAAAGCCTTCAATCATCCGCCTAGGGACGGAATCAGGAGAGTTCCCGCGGGGTCCGGGACCCCTATGGATTTTTTCAATA
This sequence comes from Chrysanthemum makinoi, assembly GCA_910596185.1. Lineage (NCBI taxonomy): Eukaryota > Viridiplantae > Streptophyta > Magnoliopsida > Asterales > Asteraceae > Chrysanthemum > Chrysanthemum makinoi. Next base: position 27,459,426 of record OU343222.1, on the reverse strand, counting down.
TAGTGTTAATTTTTGGAAGAAAACATCAAGTTTTTTTTCTTCTAAAAATACATCTAAAATGCACCAGGTCCATCAATTTAATTAACTCTATTATATCACAACTTAAAAATTTTCCTATCAAAACTTAATATCACCCCTATCCCCCAACACCCCTCTACATGGCGAAGTAAACTCTACACCCAACTCGTCTATCTCTCCCCCTACCCTAACAATATTCCGTCACACCCCAAACCCATTCCCCCACTACCTATTATCATATAACTCACCACTAACACCATAGATACTTTTAATTACCCTAAATACCCACCCTTTTTTCTAAACCTCCACCACCATTATCCAAATAAAGCCAAGTTTTTAGCCCACAATGACCCAATCTTTTGAAACCACCACCCCCCCCCCCCCCCCCCCCACCCACCCCATATTATGCTAGAACCAAATCCTATTTGAACCAAGTCACTTTTTTCCCCTCCCCAACCCCACTCCAAAATATTTTTTTTTCTAATTCTCTCAACTTGATTTAACACACTCGAAGGCATACTGAATATCGAAAAATAATACAATGGCAAGCTACCTAGAACCGATTTAAACAATGTTAGACACCCCTCCAACGACATCGTTTTACCTTTCCATTCGACCAACCGAATCTTGAACTTTTCTACTACAAGATTTCATGCATTTATCTACCTCATGTTCTCCCTAATCGGTAAACCCAGGTGAAAGGAAATCCCCCAACACCTCGCCCCATCCAAACAACCATATCCATTAATTCCAACTCATTGACCCAATACCATATAACTTCCTTTTGTTGTAATTTACCCTTAATCCGGATACCTCCTCAAAACACTTTAGGATGCACATAAGAGACTTAGCATTCTCTCTATTCCATTCACCAAAAAATATAGTGTCGTCCGCATATTGTAAGTGAGAAACTGTGACATTACTCGCGCCAACTCTAACCCCTCTAAAATTATCTTTTTCCACCACTTCATTACAATCGCATTGAAGCTTTCCGCCGCCAAAAAAAATGGAAAATAGGGATGCCAAGGGCGAGAAAAAAGCCATAACCCACCGGTACCCGCACCGTGATGGGTGGGTAACCCCGTCAATATTTACCAACAGGTGGGTCGTAGGGTGCAAAAATGAACCCACCAGCGGGTGGTGGGTAATGTATACCCAATGTGGGTAAACCATTCACACCCGTTTTAAAATACCCGCGGATATACTTTTCAAAATACCCGTGAACTCATATTTTTTTATTAAACTTACACTTATTATGTAACTTAAATATGTTTCAAGTTACTAGTAGATATATTTAATAGTCACCTAAACCTAATAAAAACGGAGCACACTAATTGTCCATTTTGAATTCCAAAACTATAAGAAGAATATGAGTCATTTAATATCAAATATATACACATAATATCTCAATCTTTAAGCTCCTGCTTTTTTATTGTTATATTCTTCAAAAGTATAGAGTTAAGAACACTCTTACATAAGAAGAAAAAAATAAATAAAAGTTGCATTCTTGGTTACCGCTGTATTGTATCAACATCAATGTATGATATTCTGGTTGTTTTCTTTTCTTTTTTCTTCCAAAAAATATGTTTTCATATTATTTGTTCAAAAAAGTTCTTAGGTCAATTCAGTCTCCGATGATCTCTGATTAATTTTGAACACAAAGTAGCCCAAATACTTCCCATTAAATCTTTAGGGTTCTTTAAAGACGAAGAGTTTTCACTTCAGTTATGAGGCGGTTCAACAGCTGAGGTACAAGAACCAAAAGAAGATGTTTATGTTAGTTAGGTTTGACAATACTTCAATATCCTTGTTCTCACTTAAGTACTTAGAAAAATATAATAAGTCAAGTGGTGGGGAAAACCCTAAAGCAAAAGTGGATAAAGCAAGTCTTCATAGGAGTCTCAACACCTTTCAAAGAGTTGGTAAACTAGTACAAAAGTTGTAAATAGTGTTCCCTAAAGAAAAGTTTATCTCTTACCTAAAGTAGAATTATTTAGTGTACTATTTACGTGATCATCGAATGCAAGATACGTATGTATAGTACCTTTTAGGAAACCCTAATTCCCTACCTATATAAGTGAATGTTTATAGTGGAGTAAATGCTAATTCTTGCAATTAATGTGATATAAATTCAAGAGAATTACTCTTGTTAGGTAACTCAAAAATCATTCACCGAGTTTACTTCCAAACTATAACTTTGGTTTTAGCTTGAGTGAAAGAGAGAACACCTGAATTGTATTCAAATGGGATTGTCTGTAAATTCTTTGATTTATTCAAATAAGAATTTAAATGTTGAAAATTATGAGTGTGTTTAGTTTGTTTCTACTATATAAAGATAAAAGCGTGTTTACCTGGTTATCATTCCCCTCTGTGTTACATACAACTTGATTAGTGCAATGTTTATTAATTATCTTGTTGGTGATTTGTAATATAATCTAGACTAGATGGTCATGAATACATAGATCTTTGAATATCATTAAGTTAACTCAAAGGCTACAATGCTAACTATCTCAATCATGCTTCAAGGATTTCAACCAATTCATGTGATCTAGCTATGCAAAACTGATGATTATAGTATTCACTAATTCCATGAGAATGGTCATCTACATGTAATTAAGCACTAACCTTTGCGCTTTAATTATGTTTGATTAAACATTAGGATTTTGTCCATCTCTAGTCACAGATAACAATGGTCATGTATAACTATGATTAAATCAATAAACATAATGATACAATTATTACTCAACAATAAATCTAGCTAATAAACTTAAAGATAAGAAATTTCATCGATAAACACATAATTTATCCAACAAGACATCAATAAACGTAAATCAAATCATATTAATATAAAGAATCTTTCTAATTAGGCAAACACTAAGGGTATTTAGCCTATAATATCATAAAGTAATAAACAAAAACAAATATCAAGTAAGCTAAACATGTTCACGAAGAAAATATTGCCAAACTAAAGAAGACTAATGTTTATACGCCTTTGGTTCTTCAATCCATAAGAGTTGCAACTCCAAAAGTCATGTAAAATACTTATGGAAACCCTAAAAGTCGAGTGGTGGAATGGTTCTATCCTAAAATTCGTGGAATGTGTTTGTTTGTATAGAGTTTTACAAAACCGACCATGGACATAGTGTATGTCACAAGATGTGCATACGCATTATGTACCCTTGCATATTCTACATGTGCGTATTTAATGCTAAATACGGCGCATGTCAGTTAACAAGCATAAGCTGTATGTGTGGTCTTTGACTTATGTTGACTTTGGGCATCTTGTGTACACGTCTTATGTACGTATATGGGCATATTTAACCTTCACTTTCTTCCAATTCTTCTCGGTATTCTGAATGTTTCTGTATCTTTTTGCTCCACAAAATATAAAGTAAATCAGTACTATATCTTATAGGCTATGTGGGTTTCCACACTAGTATTTAGGATCCAAACACCACTAATCATTATTTACATTTTATAAAGGTTTGCACACCACTGACATTGGTATATTTTTTCTCTCAGACACAATCATCTTATCATCTCTCACATACAATCTAAAAACTCATTCTCTCTCTCTAAGAAACCAAACTCACACCGGAAAAAAGAGCCATGCTAAATATACATTTTCTTTCTACTAACAAAACCTCTAGACCTTGGTTGACCTTAGCTAATGATTACCTATTGATTATCACCGCCAGCCACCACACCCACAGCCGAACCTCACCATTGCCGGAAACATCCCCTCCAGAATATTTAAAAGTAAGATCACTTTTAGATCTCGAGCCCCTCTCCAAGATCCAATATTTAAAAGTAATATCATATCTTTTGTAGAGAAAGATTGTTGTGATGCCTAAAATTTGGCTTACCGGAATTATTCGGCTTACCGGAATTGTTGTTTTTTGGAAAATGGTGGTTGGACATAAATGGGAGACGGAAATAAACAGGTGAAAAAAATAAATGAGATGAGAATCTCGTGATTTTAAATAGACAAGCAAATAATGAAAAAAAGGAAGATTTTTGGTGAGAGAGTGAAATTGGAAAAAAGAAAGATCTAGTGAGAGAGTAAAATGAATTTTGCAGGCGATGTGTTTTGAATTGTGTGTGAAAAATACATGTTAGCGTGTGTAAGAAAAATAATACATTTATTCAATAAATTAGTGATGGAGATGAGTATGGGGATTAGCTGCTCAAAATTTTATGAGTGGTGTTGTCAGTGGTGTGTGAAGCATACCACCCAAAAAAGCAATAACGAAAGGATACCGACATGTAAAACATGTAACAATATGATGATGATATCACACTTTCATAGGGAACAACAAATCTCACACTCTATTTTTGGTCGAAACGTAATGCATTTACTTTGTACATGATGAGATGAATACAAGGTCTTTTAGCTTAAATTGGATTTCATAACATATTTAACAAACCCAACAAAGACTGCAAAGTTGACTTAGGGGTTAAAAGATGTGTTAATTTACATAGCAAACTGTGTTAGAGGTGGCAAAATAGGTAAATCGGGTCGCTTCACGGGTCTAGATGAGTTTGAGTTTAAATGGGTCACGTGTTTGGATGGGTATTCTAGAAACATGGGTCCGGATCTAAATGGGTTTTGGTCATTTTCAAAAAAAGTTTTCTTTTTCTTTTTTTTTTATATATTTTTTTAGTGAAATATGAAGAAAGTGAAAAAAAGTAAATAAAATAAAATAAAAATAATTTTGACCCGCTAGACCTCCTTAAACCAATTGAGTAATTATTCTATAATTGCACTTTCTATCAAATAAACAATTAGACCCATCTCCCAACCTCTAATAAAGATTTACCCAACTAGACCCATGTTTAACCAATGGGTCTCAAATTTTCACCTCTACTATTAGTGTAGGACACATGATATAATCATAATTTGGCTAATCGAACTTAATGCATGGGTACCTGAAGAATTAAGAATAGTAGCAAAACACATTGTAGGGGTGTCCATGGTACTAGAACCTTCCCGAACTGGAACCGAACCGAAAGAACCGAGAACCAAAAATAAGGAAAAAGTGGAACCAAGAACCGTCCCAAGTTTTTTGGTCTGGTTCCGTTACGGTACTCGGTTTCGGTACGGGAATTTTCAGTAATTCCCAAGAGTACCAAAGTGTTAAAAAAATATGTTTGGATGGATGTGAATTTACGGTACTCGGTTCAGAGCCGAAAGAAGTTGATAGCCTTAATAGTATTCCACAACTTGACTTACAAACAAACAAAAAAACATATATCTGGTAATATCAAACTCATTATCCAAGAAAATAATTGCAAACTCGTTGAGAATATTATATATCAATCATGGTGACTAGCTTACAATAACTTGCATGGTGACAATATATCATGCAGTGACGCCATAATCGTTAATTGTGTCTTGACTTTTATCATTAATTTAATGAACAAACAAATACCAATAGTTAATTACAACTTCTTGTTAGTTGTTACTGAGCAACACAGAATTGTTCGATATTGGGCTATGAGCATACTCGATGTTCCAGTTTAGAAAAAACTTACTTTCGTATTGATGAATGACGTTTGAATCATTGAATGGAATCAATGGATTAAAGGTTAAGGTTTATGGGTTTTTAGGTTTAGGTAGAGTTTTTTCTATTTTCTTAAAAGGCCGCATACTTGCATGTACACAATATCCCAAACAAACCCTATAAAGTTACATATTTTCATAAAAGTCGGTTCTTTCGAAAAAGTACCGGAACCGAACGGTTCCGACCCGAACCGTCCCGAGAACCGAAATTTTAGAATTTTAGGAACCAAGAACCGTACCATGGTTCTAATATACGGTCCCGTTCCCGGTCGGTATCGGTACGGTTCCTCGGTTCTTTTGGTTCCTCGGTTTTTTTGGACACCCCTAAAACAAGTAACCAAAAACCCTTAATGATAGAGTGAAGGCATTTTTCATATATAAGTTCACAAGGTGATTTTCCATTTAGCACAGATGTAAAAAAATCTGTGAATCAAGTAAGTAGCGGCTAGAACACGCTCGATCGACATTTTTTAAAGGAATTCCTTAAAAGCAGAAAGGATCTTCTTATAAAGTTTGCCACAAAAGTTTTTTTTTAATTCAAAGAGGTTGCTTGTAATTTTGGAGGATACTATTTAAATAATATTTTCCGAGTTAGTGGTGAATTTTTGCATCAATAATTACACTAATTCAAAAATATAATAAATGTGGTGTTAAAATGTTGTGAAAGATAAGCTGATAAAAGTAACTGTATGGTGTACATTATGCATTAACACTTGTATTTACTTAAAAGTTTTTTTTAAAGCCAAATAACTATCTCATAATGTCCTAAGCAGGACTTGAACCTTCAACCATTTTGATTGGGGAACATTCACACACATAGGGTAACATTAGGACATAAGTCATTTGGTTACTTTTAATTTTAAAAATCAGGATCCTACTCAGGATCGTTTTTGTTTTTGTAACATCGAGATCGTAAGATTGGATTGGGATCCCAAGATCCTACTATAATGCCATTATCTTAATAGTCTTTATCCTAAATTATGAATATAAAAGGTTTAAGGAGATTAACATGTTGCTTTTTATATTCTATAAAACACAATCCATAAATTTGTAATTTTTCAGTTTGCAATTTGAGAAAAGTAAGATCGGATTGGATTAGATCTTAAGATCATATGGTCACGATCGGGATCTAATAAGATCTTAAGCTTGCTAAGATCCTACGTAGAATCCTGATCGTTTTGCTATGTAGTATCATAAAATCGTAAAATCGTAAAATTAAAATCGAGATCTTGGCTATGTTTGGCAAAAGTAGCTGTGAGCAGTAGCAGTGAGCTGTAGCCACAACTCACAGCTCACCGCTCACAGCTTCTTAAAGAAGCATTGGAAAAATGAGCTTTCCTAAAAAAAAAGCAAAGCTCACCGCTCCTTTGCCAAACGAACACTAAAAATAAAAAAGCTCACTTCTCACCGCTCATCGCCCTAAAAAGCTCCAAAAAGTTGTGCGCCAAACATATCCCTTAACAACCATGCTTAAAAGTTTATTATTTACATCTTAAATAATAACAATTGCAGCTAGTTAGCTGAAAAGTTAAGGGACTGGAAGTGGATAAAAGAAAAAAGCTCTAAAGTTGCAAAGAAGAAAAAAGGTAAGGGATAAAAACTGAAGAATAGCGTTGACCAGATCTGTTTTTCAGTTCGTTTCTGATCTATCCCCAAACGTGTAACACCAGTTTGTTTCTCATTGCACAATTTTTACTTACAAACACAACTAACTATCTGTTTTTCAATGGCGTCCACTTCAAGTTCATTGATTCAAAAGAGCTTCAAGTATGATGTCTTCTTGAGCTTTAGAGGTGGTGACACCCGTAACACTTTTGTTGGCCATCTTTATGAAGCTCTTCAGCGCAATTGCATTGAAACGTATAAGGATGATGAGAAAATCGAGCAAGGAAAACCGATCAAGGACCAGCTCTTCAAATCCATTGAGGACTCAAGGTTTTACATCATTGTTTTCTCCAAGACTTATGCATCTTCATCTTGGTGCCTAGATGAGCTTGTCAAGATTATAGAATGTAAGAAGACGACCGAGGAGAACGTTTATCCTGTCTTTTTTGATGTGGAGCCCACTGAAGTCCGCTATCAAAGTGGGGCAGTTAAAGAAGCCTTTGCCGAACACGAAAAGAAGGAGGCTGCTGGAAAATGGAGAGAGGCTATGAAAGAAGCATCTAATCTGGCTGGGTGGGAGTTGAAGGCCACAGCTAACGGGTAATTCAGTTTCATTAAATTTTCTTCATCATATATCTCTGTAATATTTTGTCTAACCTGCATTTATATATGTTAATCCTAATTGTTTATGTGCACTTTAATTAAGCTAATAATTTAATCTTTAATTAATGATACAGGGATGAATCTAAACTGATCCAAATAATTGTTGATGTTATTTTTAACAAGAAATATTCCACTCTTTCGAACACTGATGGAAACTTAGTGGGTATGGAGACCCGAATCAGTGATGTTCTTTCATCTTTAGATATTGGCACCGAAGATGTTCGCATGATCGGAATCAAGGGATGGGAGGTGGGGAAGACAACTCTAGCCGAATTGTCTATGATCATATTTCTAATCATTTCGAAGGAAAAAGCTTTGTTGATAATGTAAGGGAAGTTTCACAGCCTTCCCGGTTTAAAGAAGCTTCAAAAACGGATACTAAAAGATGTGGTAAATAAACAAGACGTCACTTTTAGTAGTGTTCATGACGGGAAAAACATGTTGAATGACATGATGAGTCGTAGAAAGACACTTGTTGTTTCAGATGATGTTGATCGTATAGACCAACTTGAGGCGTTAGCGCGAGCCTGTGGTTTAAGCAGGAAGTAGAATCATCATTACCACAAGAGATGAGCAAGTGTTGTTAGCCGGGATGAACTTCGAACGTTCATGACGTCAATCTGTTATCATCTATGGAAGCAATTTGCCTCTTCAGTAGGTATGCATTTAAAAGAGACATTCCAACTCAAGGGTACGCAGAGCTATCAGGACAAGTTGTAAAATATGCTCATGGTCTTCCCTTAACGATCAAAGTTATGGGTTCATTTCTTTGTGGTCAAAGTGAGAATTTTTGGATAGCGACCATTGAAAGACTGAAAAAAATTCCATTTAAGGATACCATGGATAGATTGGAAATAAGCTTTGATGGTCTAGAGGATGATTACAAGGAAATATTCCTAGATGTTGCATGCATACTAAAAGGTTGGGACAAAGAAGAAGCAATTAGAGCGCTTGAAAGCCGTGGATTTCATGCTGAAGTTGGTTTAAGAGTTCTTGAGCAGAAATCTCTTATAACTTATAATGAAGATGAGGAATTGTGGATGCATGATCATTTAGAAGAAATGGGTAGGAATATTGTTCGTCGGTCACACCCGGAGGAACCTCAAAGACATAGCCGATTGTGGGTTGATGAGGAAATCGAGTATATATTGACTAATGACCTGGTGAGAATCAAGTTAGTAAACTAAGAGTTAACTACATTTTCTTCCTTGTGGTTTGCTAGATATTTCATTTTTTCTCCAGTAGTTTAAAAAGTTCTGGGTTTGGTCTAAAATGAAACATCCGTCACGGGTTTGGTCCAAATTTCCTAACTCTGTTAGTTTAACTATATTTGACCGTTAGAGATAATTTCATATTTACCCAATATAAACCTCTAAATGTCATATTTACCCAATTAACAAGTGAATGATGCATATTGTACAATCATTTTTATGCATGTTTGGGGATATATGGAATTTAAGTATTTTTATTGGGGAAATATGGAGGTGCCCCTTGACCGTTATAATAAAAGGATATTATTGTCTTTTTAAGTAATATATTAGACAAAATAATAAGTTACCGTCACTTTTCTTATAAAAAACACATAACAAGTTTTCCCCAAATTCACTTTCTCTCTCTAATAATCATTCAAAAATTCATTAATTCGAATTGAATTATCATTCAATTCGCTTTATATCATCTTCATTCACTCTCTATTTGATAATGTTTTCAGTGATTTTGGGCGTTTTGAAATTTAGGGTTCTGACAAATATTTAAGGGCTTTTATTTTTTCGATTTCAGGGTACCCAAGCAACTAAATGTCTATACTTCCGTTCACCGGGTTTCATCGAAATTACAGTCAAAGGTCTAACAAAAATGAAGGATCTTAGATTTGTTTATATAAATCTCTATAAGGATTATTATACTGAGAGCAATATTGTTGAATTAGATAAAGTTGGCGAATACCTTCCAAGTTCCTTACGATTTATGAGATGGTGGGGTTTTCCTTTTTCGAGTTTACCAAATACATTTCAAGGAAAATATCTTGTTGGAATTGAAATGGAATTTAGCAATATTGTTCAACTTTGGGAAGTTGGAGAAGAAAAGGTAGAATAATGGTTGATTTGTTGTTTTTCATGATTCATTATGATCCTATATATCCATTGCTTTGTCATTGCACCAATATTAATTGTTTTTTATACTTATGTTAGGTTCTTCATAAGCTAAGGTTCCTCACCTTCTTCTGGTGTTCAAAATTACAGCCCTTTGACCTTAGCTTGGTTCCAAATCTTGAGCAGTTGACTATTTACAATTGTTATGATTTCGTAGAGCTTCATATACCTCCTGAAAGTCTAAAGTTCAAATATCTCGACGTGAGAAATTCAAAGTTGAAGACCATTCACCTTGGGAATACTCCGAATCTTTAGACGCTTATACTCGAAGGGTGTAATGATTTAGTAGAACTTCAAATGCCCGTTGAAAATCTAAAGCTCGATTATCTCAACCTGAGTCATGCAAAGTTGAAGACCATTCACCTTGGGAATACTCCGAATCTTAAGACGCTTATACTCGAAGGGTGTAATGATTTAGTAGAACTTCAAATGCCCGTTGAAAATCTAAAACTCGATTATCTCAACCTGAGTCATGCAAAGTTGAAGACCATTCACCTCGGGAATACTCCGAATCTTGAGATGCTTATACTCATAGGGTGTAATGATTTAGTAGAGCTTCAAATGCCCGTTGAAAGTCCAAAGCTCAAATTGGTCCACCTCAGTCATGCAAAGTTGAAGACCATTCACCTCGGGAATACTCCGAATCTTAAGACGCTTATACTCAAAGGGTATGATGATTTAGTAGAACTCCAAATGCCTGTTGAAAGTTTAAAGCTTGAATATCTTAGTCTTAGTCATTCAAAGTTGAAGAGCCTTCGCCTCGGGTATACTCCGAATCTTGAAACGCTTGATGTCGAAGGGTGTCATGATTTGGTAGAACTTCAAATGCCTGCTGAAAGTCCAAAGCTCAAATTGGTCTACCTCAGTCATTCAAAGTTGAAGACCATTCACCTCGGGAATACTCCAAATCTTAAGACGCTTATACTCGAAGGGTGTAATGATTTAGTAGAACTTCAAATGCCCGTTGAAAATCTAAAGCTCGATTATCTCAGCCTGAGTCTTGCAAAGTTGAAGACCATTCAACTCGGGAATACTCCGAATCTTGAGATGCTTATACTCATAGGGTGTAATGATTTAGTAGAACTTCAAATTCCCGTTGAAAGTCCAAAGCTCAAATTGGTCCACCTCAGTCATGCAAAGTTGAAGACCATTCACCTCGGGAATACTCCGAATCTTAAGGCGCTTATACTCGAAGGGTGTCATGATTTAGTAGAACTTCAAATGCCCGTTGAAAGTCCAAAGCTCGAATTGGTCTACCTCAGTCATGCAAAGTTGAAGACCATTCACCTCGGGAATACTCCGAATCTTAAGAAGCTTATACTCAAAGGGTGTAATGATTTAGTAGAACTTCAAATGCCTGTTAAAAGTCCAAAGCTCAAATTGGTCGACCTCAGTCATTCAAAGTTGAAGACCATTCACCTCGGGAATACTCCGAATCTAAAGACCCTTATGTTCATAGGGTGTAATGATTTAGTAGAACTTCAAATGCCCGTTGAAAGTTTAAAGCTCAAAGATCTCAACCAGGGCCGGATTTGAGCATGTGCGAGGTGCTCGACCGTACAGGGCCTCCATTTTTGTAAGGGCCCCTTGATTCTAGACGTAGTGATTGGTTTAATTCAGTTTCAGGCTTAAGACTGATAAAAATGTGTTCAAGAATGAAAAAATATTTGATTTTACAGCAAAAATGAGGTAAAAATCAACTACTTTGAAGTAATATAAAAAATGAGGCATACAGGTGTTGCCGGAAGTATGTTTGTTGAAGAAGATGCCCACTTTGTCTCATTTATATGTTTGCCCCTTGAAGTTTATAGCTTTTTCAAACTTATTATTTTTATTTAGTTTTTGTTTTAAAAAAGGGTGTAAAGGTTTACTAACTTAATAATTTTAATCCTTGTTTGAAAAAGCTATTTTGAATGGCTATAAGTCACTTAAAAAAACGTATTCGCACATTTAGTTATGTTACATATTGTCTAAGAACTTTTTAAAGACGTTTCAAGAGATAATGTCATAAATTTGACGGCAGCCACTGTTTTTATGCTTACTTTAACTTTAATTTATCTTTCGCAATATTATGAGTTTTTCACCTCTTAAATGTTCTCAAGTTCGAAAGACCTGTGGTGTAATTCTTGCACAGGGCCCCTAAAATTAACGGGACGGCCCTGATCTCAACCTCAGTCATTCAAAGTTGAGGACCCTTGACTTTGGGCTCACTCCAAATCTCAAAAGGTTAAATCTTGAAAATTGTAATGGTTTGGTAGATATTAATGCTCCCGTTGGATGTCTGAAAATTGACCGGTTAGTATTTCTAGAAGATCTTAATTTTTCATCAACAGATATTAGGATCCTTCCTGATAGCATTTGTATGTTGAATCAACTGAAATAGCTTAAGATTGTATCTTGTTGGCTTCTTGAGAAGTTACCAGAGGATCTTGGGCGATTACAATGTTTAGAGAAGCTAATCCTTACAGATTGTCAGGTTTTACAGGATTTACCGAATAGTATCTGTAAGATGAAAAGTCTAATATCTTTACATCTCGATGAATGTCGTCAGATTATGAAGTTACCTGAGGAAATGGGACGTTTAGGCTGTTTAAAAAAGTTCGATATAACACGTTCAGGCATAACTTGTCTTCCAACGGGCATTTTTGAATTAAATGGTCTGCGTATTATTGGGGAATATCAGCAGCTTCGGTCATTTGGTTTTACATCTGAGATACATAAATTCAGGAATGAAGCAGCTGTGATTATTACAGGCACACAAAGCAGTAGTCTCTTATCGCGTACTCAAAGGAGAAAACGACTAAACTGGTACTTCCTCTGTTTTCTGTTAATCATCATTATTTCAGTTTTTTTATTTTATTTTATTTTATTTATTTATTTATTTTTTTTTGAAATTGCTGAGATAGTAGTGAATATTTTTATTGTATTTCATTACCTTGTGTAACTTCGTTCCTTCTCCTTTCGTCATTGCATACCTTTTGCATGCATTAATGGTTGTTTTCATGTGCTTAGCCTCTGCTTCTCATCATTTGATTGAACCAAAGGATGATGCTCTCTTCAAATGCCATAATAAGCTGGACGTTCAATCACCGAGCTCAATAATGCCGTTCAATATTAATGTAAGCGTCAAAAGTTTGGATTGTCATTGGTGTCGCTGTTTGAAATTCAGTGTCAACTTCACTGTTGTAAAAGGGAAACATGTACTCATCACTTTCCATGGTAAAATTGCTGTTTACCGTTGTTGTTACCACAACTGGAATTCGAAATACACTTTAAAGTCAAGTAAGTTGAGTTAAAAAAGTTCATCCAACATTATAGTTGACTTTGTAAAAAAGTCAAACTGCATTCTTTTGGAAAAGAAGGTGGAAATTTGATATTAGTTTTGCGTATTATCATGTTAAAGTTAAACTCAGTAAGGTTTCATAAGTTAAAGGATACTTTAATCATAAACACGTTTTAAAACTGTATAATAAAAATGGATGACAAATGAATAAAAGGAAAGAGTAGAATTGAAGGACCTATTATGTCATACCTCCAGTTTACTAACTGGGATGATTAAACTTTGATGGTAAAATCACTTCATATAGTCAAATCATTTGGTCTTAAATGTTAAGTTTGAGTTTATTATTGGTTTATGTTGGAGCTCAGTTTCTGCAGTTATTGGTGGTTGTTGAAGTTTGAAGCCCTTAAACAAGTCTCTCAATCTTTGTTAGGCAAAATAATTGAAGGTAATATAATAGTAATTGGTCATAGGCTATAACTGATGGTTTAATTACTGAATCCTAATTAATTGCTACACTACCACAAGGAATTCGAAAAACCCCCAAAATGTGGTTTGTTTTGGGTAGAAAGCGGGTCAGAATTATGACCCGATAAAAAAGTGGATACTTTGTTAAATTTCATTCAAAGGGAAAAAAATTAGTTTTTTTTTTTTTTTTAATGTGAAGAGGGTTCAAGCAGATGGTTTTCGGGTTCGGCTACGGTGGATTTGGGTTCGGGTTCGGGTTCTGGTAAGAGTAGTGGATTGATTTTGTTCTGGTGTTGTTGATGATGATGATATCGAGGATTTTTCGTCACCCGAGGATAATAATGCTAAAGGTAAATGATACTATTTTTTGGGATGTTTTACTGAGCTTCTTTGTTTATCTTATTATTGCGTTTTTATCTAGTTTTGAGGGTGTTTGGGATTGGTTGTTATCTGATTTCGTGAGTGAATTAGCGAATATAGAAGTTTTTCTTAGCAAATTAGTAACAGTTTTTCGTAGGTACCCTTTAGTTGTGCTAGTGTTACTTTGGTAATGTTGATTATCAGTGAAGTTTAATGGTGAAGTAATCCGAATCAGATAGTATGAATCTGCAACTTTCAAATAGTTTTTCTAAAAATGATATCAATCAGTTATCAGGTATTAAGAGTAGTCAATAATGCCTTTTTTAGTAGGTTCAAATTGATTTCATAAAGAGAAAAACAAAGCTTGTGATTCTGTATTCTTATCAGGATGAGTTTGGCAGCCAATTCCATTATTTTTAACTCTAATAGTAACGAAAAGCTGGACTTAGTTTATGTATGTTGTGGGTGGATGGACTTACGAGTAACCGTTGATAACTTCATTGTGTCTTTTATGTAATATATTTAGTTACATTTATTAAAATGTAGGCATGTAGCAAGTCTGATGTATTTAGGGAATTGGTGCCGTTGGCGCCCCTTTGGACGGTTACTGAAGAAAGCTGTAATCGTTACCAATGATTTTTCATGTCTTAATAACGAAATGGGATTGTGTTTATTAGCAGGGGATATCTTATGTAATCCATCATCCCACTTTGTAACTCATTACTGTATTTAGCACAGACATAAACGCTTAAATATGCAGCAATTTGTGATTCTTTTTAATCCAAGAAAGATATCCACGATGATTAACTTTGCATGTAAAGGGATGGTATCTCAAACCAGTGTGCTAATTACTCTCACGTGCGCTTGTTTATCATTCCTGTATTAGATGAGACTCTCCGAACACAATACTATTCAGTCAGTAACAGTTCCAAATTCCCGCTTACTGGACTAGGTGTTTTGACCAGAGAATCAGGAAAAAGAAAGCAAAATCTCTCAAATGTCTAAAACGCGCAAGAATCCGTAGTCACAAGCTGCAGCAAACAACTGTTTCCAAAGTTATCTATCAGTCCTTTTAGAAAGTTTCAGCTGATCGATTCCGACTCTGATTCTGATATTCCTTCTCCTAGTAAACTTGCTACTAACAAGATCTGCAATAGGTCAGAATCTAATTTGAACAGGGGAAAAAGTGTAGGTTTACATCAGCCTTGAAAATTAAGTGAATCACTCGATACGTCAGCCAGAAAAGATTTATGGGAAGATTTTAGACACGAGAAGAGGTTCCATATCCCGACACCTGCACTGGATGAGGTCTGTGAAGAATATTTTAGTTCCATGAAAGAAAAAAGTAAAGTTCGGAGTAATATTGGAAAAAGTAACTGTAATAGTCATGTTATGGACAGTGTAGTAGATTTGGGTGACTCTCGCCCGCCTAGCACATCAGTATTTCTTCCATAATGATTTGAGGGTCCAAGAGCTTGTGTGAACCCGTTTGTGCAACTTTTTCCCGTTAACTGCAGAAAGTAGAGGTTCTGAGCTTCCGAGTACATCGAAGATCGATTACATGTAAGTTAATTCCGCTATATTACTGGTAGTTTTTTGCATGATTAATTTCATATAAGATGGTTGTATGCGAATGACTCTATAAAGTCGGATATAATTTCTTATGCCGTCTTTCTTGTGTTTCTAGGGGCCAATTCAGCAATGGTGACAAAACTAAACAAGCTGCTAGAAGTAATAAAGCTGAGACAAGCTCATCAAGGAAAAATTCAAGAAGATCAAAAACTCAAGAAACGTCACAAGGTTTCACGAATACTAAGGTTAATACTGCAAAAGGGATCACAAAAGATGCTGGCAAAAGAAGGTTCGAGCTGATGGTCAAGCTACAGGGCGTTGGTTCACAAATGGCGATGGGAAGAGGGTAAGTTGGAAACTTCTTGTTCTGTTATTGTAGTCATTTCAAATCTAGAAACTGTTCAGACTTCAGACCAAATACGGGTCGGGTTTGGGTTCGGATTGGCATATCAGAACACCTTAGCCTGAGCACGACATGTTATTGTCTTCTCTAAGAACTATGCTTCCTCATCTTCGTGCTTGGATGAGTTGGCTAAAATTATGGAATGCCAGGAGATGACCGAGCATACTGCTTACCCAATCTTCTATGATGTGCAGCCCACTGAAATCCGGAAACAAATTGGGGCAGTAAAAGATGCCTTTGCCGAAAATGAAAAGAAGGAGGCTGCTGTAAAATGGAGAAAGGCTATGGAAGAAGCAGCAGGTCTGTCTGGCTCGGTATTGGAGGATATGCTTGATGGGTAATTACTTCCTTAATATATCTGCAATATAATTTCATTAGTTTCTTTATGGGGTGAGTTATGTAATAGATATAAATCTCAAATTAAGTATTCTTTTCATCTGAGAATTTTAAAACAGCTAATTGTATATAACTTAAACATACAGGCATGAAGCTAAATTCATACAAAAATGTGTTCATGACATTTCACGAGATTTGCATTCCGTTGACTTCATTTTAGATGAAGAGCTGGTAGGCATGGGGACACGGATAAGGAATGTGGTTTCATCTTTAGAAATTAATGTTGATGATGTCCGCATGCTAGGGATATGGGGGATGGGTGGTGCGGGGAAGACAACTTTAGCCAAGGCTGTTTTTGATCAAATATCCTTTCAGTTTGAAGGTAAAAGCTTTGTTGAAAATGTAAGGGAAGAATCAAAACCATCTTTGTCTGGTTTAAAGTCATTGCAGAAACAAGTACTTTCAGATATTTCTAATGATCAAGGCGTCTCCGTAAGTGGTGTTCTTGATGGGAAAAACAAGATGAAAAAAGCGATGGGTGGTAGAAAAGTACTTGTCGTTCTTGATGATGTCAATCATAAAGACCAGCTTGCGGCGTTAGCCGGTGACTGTACTTGGTTTAAGCCGGGAAGTAGAGTTATTATTACAACAAGAGATAAGCAAGTACTGGTAGCCCACGGAGTAGGATTGATTCATAATGTGACTTTGTTATCTCAAGCGGAAGCGGGTTGCCTCTTCAGTAGGCATGCGTTTGGAAGAGAGAATCCGATTCAAGGGTACGAAGAGTTATCAAGAAAAGTTTTACAATATGCTGATGGTCTTCCCTTAACGATCAAAGTTATGGGTTCACATCTTCGTGATCTAGATGAGTCTGAATGGAAAAATGCCATAAAAAGACTAGAAAAAATTCCATGCAAGGATACTATGGAAGTATTGGAATTAAGCTTTGATGGTCTAGATAATGATCACAAAGAAATATTCTTAGATGTTGCATGCATACTAAAAGGTTGGCGCAAAAAAGATGCAATTAGAGTGCTTCAAAGCTGTGAATATTATGCTAGATATGGTTTAAGAGTTCTTGAGCAGAAATCTCTTATAACTTATGATAAACACGGGTTCCTGGGGATGCATGACCATTTAGAAGAAATGGGTAGGAATATTGTTCGTCGGTCACACCCCGATGAACCTCAAAGACATAGCCGATTGTGGGTTAAAAAGGAAATTGAGGATATATTGACTAATGACCTAGTAAGAATCAAGTTATGATATAATCAAACTGAGATTTAACTGCGTTTTTGGTTCGTGTTATTTGCTAGGTATTTCATTTTTGGACAAATAGTTTGAAAAGTTTCGGGTTTGTTCTGAAATGAAACACTCGTTGCGGGTTAGGTCCAAACTTTCGAACTCCCTTAATTTAACTATGTTTGACCATTTAATAAGAGCCAAGTCCATTTTTGTCCCAAAAATGAAATCATGGTTAAAGGTTTGCCTCCAAAAAAAAAAATGACTTCCATATTTGCTACGCCCAAAATTGTGCGACTCCACCAAAAAAATTGACACGTGTCCCAGAAAAGTACACGTTTTGAATATTTAATTATTTTTTTGTTTGACTTTTTCAAAAAAGTACAAGTCACACAATTCAAAAAACCATGGTTTTATTTAGGGTTATATGGTATACACACCATCTAATATTTTAATAATAAAACAATTTTCGAAATTAGAAAAAGACACAAGCATTTGCAGGTAACTTTTTGTCTGTCAAGCACACATAAAATTTCTCTTTCTTCTCCAATTTTACTCCATACTTTGCAGGGTAACTTTTTGTAGCCATTACAGTTTTGATTTTTGGAGTTGTGTAGATGACTTCAAGATTTCATATTTTTTTTCTTCCCATTTTATTACATTCAAAGGTGTAATTCTTTAAATTTTCATCGGAAAGAAACCAAGTTTTGAGTTCTATGATGGTGGGGTCTTTGAGTTTTTGAGATTTATGAATTTGTATTTGTATTGTACTCTTTGAGTTTGTGAAATTTCATCACCACCCTCACCCGCCAGGCCGCCACCTTCAATCCTATCACCATCTCAGTCGCCTCTTCCCACCACCAACTGCATCCGCCACCGTCTTCAACACTACCAACACCACCAGCTTCGCCGCCGCAGCCCAACCAAACGCAACAAACCAACCACCGTCTCGCATGTCATTGAAAACATGAACCCATATCTATGTTAGATCTGATGTGAAGATGGTGGTTGCAGGTGGGTTTCGACCCGATCCATATGAGCATCTATAGGGTCTAGGGATTGACGATGGTGGTGATGTATGGTTTCTGTAGCTTTTTGACGTAAAAGATTAAAAAAAAAATATTGTGCATAGTTCACCTATATAGCTTTATGAGGCAAATATGGATTTGGCTCTTTAATAAAAGGATATTATTGTCTTTTTTAAGTACTACTATATAGTGAGTTACTGTACAATTCTCATCTTGCTCTTCGTTTGTGTCTCTAAAAGTTTTCCCCAAATTCACTTTGTCTCTCTAATAATCATTCAAAAATTCTTTAATTCGAATCAAATTATCATTCAATTCATTTTATATCATCTTCATTCACTCTCAATTTGATCAGTGATTTTGGGATTTTTGAAATTTAGGGTTCCGACAAAAACTAAGGGGTTTTATAATTTCGATTTCAGGGTTCCCAAGAAACAAAATGTCTATACTTCTGGTCACCTGGTTTCAGTGCTGAAATTGCAGTAAAAGGTCTAGCAAAAATGAAGGATCTTAGATTTGTTTATATGAATCTCTTTAAGGATTATGATACTGAGAGCAATATTGATCAATTTGATAAAGTCAGCGAATACCTTCCAAGTTCCTTACGATTTATGAGATGGTATGGTTTTCCTTTTTCGAGTTTACCGAATACATTTCAAGGAAAATATCTTGTTCAACTTCAATTATATTACAGCAAGATTGTTCAACTTTGGGAAGATGGAGAAGCAAAGGTAGAATAATGGTTAAATTTATTTGTTGTTTTTCATGATTCATTATGATCCTTTATATCTATTGGTTTGTCCATGCACCAATATTATTATTATTATTATTATTTTTTTGTACTTATGTTAGGTTCTTCCTAAGCTCAGGTTCCTCAGAATCGGGGTTTCAAAGTTGAGGACCTTTGACCTTAGGTTGGCTCCAAATCTTAAGCAGTTGACTATTGACTATTGTGATGATTTCGAAGAGCTTCATACACCTGCAGATCATCATCCAGAGCTCAAGCATCTTGACCTCACTTATTCAAAGTTGACAAACCTTCACCTCGGAAATACTCTGAATCTTGAGACGCTAATACTCGAACGATGTACTGAGTTGGTAGAACTTCAAATGCCCGTTGAAAGTCTAAAGCTCGAAGAGCTCAACCTCAGTCATTCAAAGTTGAGGACCCTTGACCTTGGGCTGACTCCAAATCTCTAAAGGTTAAATCTTGAAAATAGTTATGATTTGGTGGAAATTAATGCTCCCATTGGATGTCTGAAAAATCTTCTCTTCTTAAACTTAAGTGGTTGTGGGAGGTTTAAGTTATTTGTGTTTGACAAACGGTCTCAACCAGCTGAGGCTGGTTCTTTATCTGAGTTACATCTGATTGCAGAACCCACAGATGTTTGCCCACTGCACTCAGACAATGATTCTCCAAAGTTTCAGTTTTGATGTTATTATAAAGAAGATCCAGATTCATCGTTTGGAAATCTTGAAAGGCTTATTTCCATAGGTATGTGTACTTGTACAAACCTTGAGAGTTTTTCAAGAAGCATTTGTAGTTTACAATGTATAAGAAAGCTAACACTTGAAGGCAGTATTACAGAAGCACCCCGGGACCTTGACCAGTTAGAATGGCTAGAGGAGCTGACTTTTTCATCTACAGAGATTAAACATCTTCCAGATAGCATTTGTAAGTTGAAACATCTCAAGTCTCTCGAACTTAAATCATGTTTTCTTCTTCAGAAGTTACCTGATGATCTTGGCCAAATAGAATCTTTAGAGACGCTAATCATAACGGATTGTAACCGTTTACGAGATATTCCAAACAACATGGGTAAGATAAAATGTGTTATATCACCAAAGGTCTACAAGCGCTATACTCATGGCAGATATAAACAGAAGCGATAAATGACGCAGTTAACAGACCGAAAGGAGCCGATACATGCAGAACTAATGTAACAGGTACATTCTCTGTCTCTATTTTTTTGTTGATTGCCTTACATGACAACGACTAATGTGTCTATGTTATATATGTATTTTACCATGGATCCTAACATTTGTACCACTTTTTGCAATTAGGTAGTTTGGTAAGTCGAGGCAATATAATGCCAATCTGCACACAAGGTAATGTACCCAAACTCATCTACGGTTCATAGTTGAGACTAAATGATCAAATCAAATAACATGTTTTGAGTTTTTTTTCCTTCCATTTTTCGTGTTTACATTTACTTATTAACATTCAGTCATTATTTTTTCTAACTTGAAATAATTGTTTATGATTTTTTCCCAGGCATTGTCGATTGTTTTCATGTCGCTCATCCCTTCGTTTAAATGAAGCAAAGGATCATTGTCGCTCATCTGTTTTGGTCATTGATAGTTTTCTCTGGCACACTCTCAAAGTATGATTTTTTGTACAGAAATGTTTAAAGTTATGATTGTCTTTTATCTTTCAATATTCGCACTTTATAATACACAGTTAGATTAAGCTATAATTACCTAATTGGATGTTGCACTAATTACTTAAAACCCATATAGAATACAAGTCAGATAGTTTAATTCATTGAGTTCAATAAACACTCTTGACTTCTTCATAAAGTCAAACTCTTTTATCGTTCAATATTGCTATATTAGTACTTTTTATTACACTCTGAGATTGCGATATAATCCCCATCTTGGGTTTTGTACTTATTACTGTAAATCATAGTAGAATTTGAAGTTAAATAAGTTGATATATGGAGTTCAATAAACTTAGTTGACTTCTAAGAAAGTCAAACTGATTTCTTGGTGAAAAAGAACAGAAATCTATACGATGCTGGAGATATTCATATTATTAATAAACTTAAGAAATCTATACGATAAAAGTGTTATGAGCGACTTAAGATCATATACAAGTTTTGATTCACATACATAAGATCTACATTTGGATGAAACCATCAAACATAAAAGCATTTGACTTTTTGAGTCAAACTATTGGCTTTCATCGAATTTTATTGAGATTTTTATGAAATTGAACTGAAAAACATATGTCAGTGAAAAGAAATTATCAGGGCTTGAACCGTTTATGTTTTTGTAAACCATTGAGTAGTCATATTGTGTTTTTCCATGGTTGGGCTACAAAATGTAGAATGTGCAATTTGAAAAACAGTTTTGACATGGTAAAACGGAGCTAACGTAAAACGTTCCTTATAACTAAAACAATGTCACCATTGACTACATAGGTAATATGTTTTGATTTTGATATGATAGTATAGAGTCTAAAAGGTTTGTATTTTTATCATAAAATTGCGGAAGATGATACCGTACAGGACATGGCCCCAAGCTTTGGTGCTGAAACACTTCTTCGTTACATTATATCGAACTTCTTTCTAGGCACATAGTGAAATAGTCTGGAACAAATTATTTTAGCCTTTTATTTGTGCTGTTTTGTCAATCACATTGTGCAATTTTTGTTGTTCTTCTTGTTAAGCCTAGTTCCAGCTTTACTCTAGTTGAAACCCGACATGACTTTGCTGATCCAAAATGCGACATTTCTTATTCATGCATTGTAATCTATATCATGTTAATTATGTTTATGCTCATAAGTGGGACTTGATTAATTATAAACATGAATGGCCTGTTTGTTTTTTGTGTGCTAAAGTAGGGATGAAATTAATATAAAACTTGTTTTAACATTTTTTTTGTTTTTCATGTTTACAGTTTATTTTAACATTCAATCGTTGTTTTTTTCAGCTGGAAATAATTTGTTTATGATTTTTTTCCTCAGGTATTGTTGATTGTTTACATGTGCTTAGACTCCGCATCCCGTCACAGTATGGAAGAAAAGGATCATTGCTGATTGGAGATTATGGTTATTGATAGTATTCTCTGGTACACTCCCAAAGTATTATTACTTGTAAAGATTTAAGAAGTGTTTAAATGTGTTTTTCAGTAATAATTTTTTAATATGCTGTTAAATTAAGGTGTAGCCTCAACTTGGATGTTGTACTAATTACTTTTAATCAATACAGAATTTAAACTTGGTTTAATTAATGGAGCTCAACAAAAACAGTTGACTTCTTAGAAAGTCAAACTGTGTTCTTGATGAAAACGGTCAGAGTTTTATTATTAAACTTAATAAAGTGTTCTAAGTGATATAAGATTGTAATAAACTTTTGATTTACATAAAAAAAATCTCTACATTTGGTTGAAATCATTAAACATAATAATTATTTGACTTTTGAGTCAAACTATTGGCTTTCGTCAAATGTTCCCTGAGATTTACTACGTAAGTGATACTGTTATGATACTATAGAGTCTAAAACGTTTGTACTTTTATCATAAAATTGCGGAAGATGACAGCGTACAAGGACTTGACACCAGCTGTATCATTGTGTTGTTTCATTTTGCGACTCGAATCTCAACTAAATGGAATTCATACTAAATGAGTTCACTCATCCACTCACTCATAATTTTGCGATGTCGATGTAAATTATTATATTTATATCACGTAAGATTTTCGTAAAACGTTGACCGGTGGTGTTCATAATTTCTTCAGTTTTTGAGATTGAAAAGAAATAAAATACACTTGGACGTAAGAGTAGAAAGTAATGTGGTCAACCAAATACTTGTGGTTTCTTAAAGCCCAAAACTGAATTACTTATGGGTAGGGCTGAGCATCGGTCCAAAACCGACCCGACCCGACCCGAACCGATAAAACCGAAAACCGAAATTCATAAAAAACCTAAAACGAAACCGAACCGACGGGTCGGTTCGGTTTTGTGTCGGGCAGTCGGTTCGGTTCAGTTCGGTTTAGGTGAATTTAGGTATGTTTTGTCGGTTTTGGGCCGAACCGAACCGACCCAAAACCGAAAACATGTAAAACATGAAACTGAAACCGAACCGACGGGCTGTCGGCTCGGTTTTTGTCAGTTCGGTCGGTTTTGTCGGTCCGGTTCGGTTTTGGACCTTTGATGCTCAGCCCTACTTATGGGCTATTTCCTGGAAAATAGTTTTCCCTTGATGTAAAATAGATCTAAATCATCCACTTTGAAGTAGGCGTATTATACAAACTAGACGAGTACCCGTGCATAGTAACGAGATTTTATAGCGACAGATAGCTTTAATGATAAAAAAAGTTGATGAGTTATAAACGAAAAATAACAAATTTTTAAGGATTAAACATAATGTTTTGAAACCCGGTTCGACCCGGGTTGTTCAACCGGTTGAACCGTTCTGATCGAAAAACGGGTCAATATAAACCGGGTCAACCCAACGGTTAGGTCGAAAAAACGGGTCAAGTTAAACCGGGTCAACCCGTCAGGTTTGAAGCGTCCCGAGTCAACCTGGTTTTCAATTTGTATTAATTGTTTCCTTTTAAGTGTTGCCATAATATAGATAAACATTCCGTTAATATAAAGTTTCATTTATTGTGATGTTTTAAGTTTTTTCTTACCTAATATAAAATTTTCCACATTTCACATATTACCTTTTCACTTTTCCACATTGCCATTTTACTTTTATATGTAGTATAGAGTATAGATAGATAGGATGTGGCCTCTTTGAAACAAAATACATTAGCTTTTCCTAATAAGCTTTTTTGTTAAGTGTTTTCAAAACATTCTAAATTTCATTCATATGCTATTGTTTTCTTAAGGGCACTCTAAGGATGTACCTATTGTGTGCTTGTTTTTTAAAACTTGTACAACACTATGCTGGTTTATACATGTTGTTCTCATTCTATGTTTTTCAGTTAGAGTACTAGGTATCCTCGTGTCGTCATGCTTGTGTCATGGTGAAAAGTGTTGACACATCAGCACTTGTCAACACTTTTTACCATAACACCAAAATTCACCATAACACTAAAAATCTCATCCTTCCTATAACACGAGCTTTTGGTGCCGTCGTGCACAATTAAACCTCACATATTATTTTTTTCATTTATTTAAACACATTTAAATAAACTAACATATTTAACTAATATTAAAATTTGTATTAATAAAAAACAAATACACCAAAAAAGTACATTAAATTAAATGGGCATCCTTATATATCGGTGAATTATGTAAACTTAACATGCTACAGAGTATTACTGTTACCAAAATGAGAGTGTTTGCAAGTAAAAGGAAGTTATATCATATTTATGGATTCGAATTGTTCCAGTTGTATAACAAATTTCCATTGGGCTGTGGCCCATAGCAAAACAAAGTAACAAGTACAAGATAATAACATATAGTATCATGTTCTCAAGTTGGTTTTATAAAGAAAAGGAAAAGTAATGAAAGAAAACAAAAAATTTATCATGTTCTTGAGTTTTTTTATAAAAGAAAAAGAAGTAAAAATGAGAAAATTTTAGGCTATTTGGAAGTAAAGTGTTTCCTCTCAAAAGTGGGAGGAAGTTGTTTACTTTACATTACTTCATTTTCTTTACAAACAAAACTCAAGAACACACCGGGGTTGTCTTACACATATTCATATGCATGGTTATTGCATGCCTCCCTTTTACAAACACTCTAGATTTTACATTATGTTTGATGTTCCTCAAAACACTCTCCATTTTACAAACAATTGCACCCGAATCCCACCTTATTCCTCCATAAAACCCAAAGATCTAACACAATAAAAAAAAATGGAAAACACTAAAAAAATAAAAAGGAAAAACGCTAGCACCGGTACCCTCTTCGCACCGTCGGGTCACGTTTTCCGGGACCATTTGGGCTGGTCATGACGGCTCAAGACGTGAAAACGCGAGGCCCGGTGTGGTTGTGGTGTGCTTCGGTTGCGTTTTCTGGAAAAAACGCCTCTCTTGGCGTAGGATACCCTCCCCTCTTAAACAAAAATGCTCCCTCCAAATGTCACTCTCAACTGTACCTTTTTTTTTTTGTCTTTTTTCTCCCAAACTTTTTATTATCATTTTGTAGTAGAGTTCATTTATTGTTGAGTTACAAAATGGGCATTAAATCATTTTCCTTTCATTCTTCTGATTACTTCAACCTCCTATATTTCTCATTATCTATCTTTATTTCTTTCATTAAATGTGTCACCTAAAGTTCTTACACAAAGTAGAAAGCAACGCATTACTTCAACCTTCTATTTTAATATCATTGTAACAACTTCACCTAACGAAATTAATTGTCTCAGCTCGTCTCTATATTCTTTGTAACAAGATTTTATTTTTCTACTTTCCTTTCAGCTTGTAACCAATTTATCCATATCAATTAATAATTTCTCATTCAAACAAATACCTTATGGCTTCGACTCCAGATAACACAAGTTTCCTTGATCTTTTATGTAGCTTCACAAGTCCAAACACACATTCACGGCCCGTTATTGATAGTAACAAGACTTATAATGGGTTTGCCGAGCAAGAATACTCACATTCAAGTAAAGATGAAAGTGATACTTCAAGTAAAATTGGAGAAAATTCTGATGATGGCTCAGGTGAAAGCCAGGTGGAATTTCAATCATATGGCGAAGGAGTGATGAAATTTATGAACGACGTTGGAGATTATAATGATGATGATAGACACGTGCATGAAGATAACATTCACATTGATTTTTGGAATGAATGAAGGAATAAAATTAGGCTTGGTATGCGATTTGAAAGCAAACCACATATAAAAAAAAAGCCATAACAATGTGGTCTGCTACACAAAACCGAGAATTTAAGGTTGTTGAAAGTCGAATAAATACATGGGTACCAAAATGTACCGTGGAAAAATAACACAATTGTGAAACATACCGTCCTTTTTTTTAACATGAAAAATACCGTTCTAAATATGCATATTTATTTATTTCAACATCTACCATGTTAATGTAGCCATGCATATATAGAGTTTTTTACAAAAAATGTGCTATTTTTATATTGGGTTAATGGTCTAGAAAACATACAAACTTTACACTTTTTACTATTGTGAAAATAAACTTTTTTTTTCCTATTAAAACAAAACAACTTTTTAATGACTACTATTGTAACCAAATATGCCACGTGGCACAATTAATTACCACAGTTAATTACCACTTAATGACTAATATTTGGTTACAATAATAGTCATTAAGAAGTTGTTTTGTTTTAATAGGGAAAAAAAAGTTTATTGTCACAATAGTAAAAAGTGGAAAGTTTGTAGTTTTCTAGACCATTAACCCTTTTATATTTGCTTGTAAAAATATGGTGGTTTTTTTCTTTAGTGTAAATATGGGTTTTTTTTGGTATTTTGGACCCAACAAGCTTGTCTCTAGCATATGAACTTTACAAATATAACTGTTAACTTGTGAATGAGTTTGTATATATATTACTAGCCTATAAACCCGTGATAAATCACGGGTAGCTTATACATGTGAAAAATTAACACATGAAATAAAGTGATAAATGTTAGTGATTATCAAATGATTAGAGTTGTTTGCATAACAATTTGATAGGTACGCGAAGTATGTGAAAAGATCAAACAAACACCAATAAAACCTTGGATATAATTATATAATTACATGAAATAGAAAGTTTGCATTGGGCTGTAGAAATATAATATAGTCCCTTAGAGATATAATATAGTTCCTTAAAGACGAATAGCTTCATCAAAAATTAAGTAGCATTCCATGATAGACAAAGTTCGAGGCACCATTATACTAAAGTATATACCAAAATTTATACCAATAACATGGCTAATTAATCATAAAATGATGCATCATTTACCTGTTGTAGATTAGACACACAATATAAAACAAAAGTCAAAATATGAACATAGTAAACATAGATGTTAAGCCATAACATATAAACGGTTCGGATATTCACAAACGAAATTGACTTGAAATTCATAATAACATATTCTTAGATGCTAAAATCATAGCTAACAAAACTTACATCCTATTAACAACTCTTATTCCAAAGATGCATCAAACTGTGATGTGACATAGAAGAGGATTTACTTATAAGATATGGGCGGAATATTTGCTAAATATCTCACTTAATTACTGAGACAAATATTTTTCGACACTATGAGTGTACGGTATACTTTCGTTAATATATACAAGTTATCATACTTACGAAAAATTACTTTGACCTCACAATATATCAATATGTTCCGACTTGATATAAAACATTAGTTGCAACTTTTCATTTGAGGTTACTATTCGGTCTTCTACTAATCGGCCTCAATGCATTTAGCATTTTCTTCATTTGCAAAAATTGTCATTTAGACTCGTTCGAAGCTCAGTACATAGCAACCTGCATTCTTGTAGCATTAGCATGTAACTTGAAAGAAACCACTTGCATATGGAGAGAAAAAAGAAAACTAAAGCATTTGCAATCAGCTTTAGAAAAAGAAAAGCATCTCTATTCATGGCATGTTCAATCTTCTTATATCTTCAATGATACCCAAACCTCACAGTTATCAAATAACCACCATAATCATCCTCTTTCTATATCAAGATGTGCCAATCATGATGTCGTTAAACATATTGATTACATAGATGATGGCCATCTTTTATATATTTTCTGAGGTAAGCAAAAACAATTAAAAAATAAAATACTCCGTACGAAGCAAGAAAATCAATCTTTTGTCTTCCAGTTTTAACCCGCCTTCTTAAATAATGCAACATGATGATAAATAGCATATAAAATGCAACATTGCAACTTCATGTCAAAATATCATTGCCATCCAACCAACAAGTTGTGTTCATGATCTCCTATTGTTCAAAACTGATTAATGAAACTATTTAAAAAGGGTTGTTCAATAAGCAATCTGAAACAACTTTCGCCAATCCAACTATCTAAAGATAATGTATAACACGAGTAGACATGCCTATAAGTAAAGAAGCCAAACCCATATAGTAGACATGACTATAAGTAAAGAAGCTAAACCCACGTCTATATATATCTATACAGGTGCAACATGTAATCTATAAGATTTAATCAACAAATATTTGCACTTATTTCTATTCATAAATTAAACACATGACATTTCTATGTCTTACTTGCACAATGATGGATTAGTGAAAGATGCGGTGATCTCATTCGAATTGCCATGTAGAAAAATATTGCATGGAATAACATATTTGAACAGGATAATCTAATAACCCGACACCATGTTTGTACTCATGAATAGGAAATTAAAGGTTATGGAGAATACCTTAGGTGTCCATGGGGATTTAGCAGACTCTTAAACTCGATGAGTTGGTCAAAGTCAAAATTTCTTGAGAGAAACATTACCAATCTCGGTGTTACTAATTTTGTCGTATTAAACATAAATTGACCCTACATGAGCACATATATTAGAGCAAACTCTGTAAATAGCCTAATCGAAATAACTTAGTTTAAGAAACAAAACATGTCTATGAATATTTCTTAAGACATTTCGTCGAACACCTTTCATGCACTCCTTAAATAACATAAGTCATCATAAAAAAAGCTAGCTATCAACCTAATATCAAACTCTTTTCAAACAAAATATGTGAAAATAGATCTTAAAAACCATTAAAAGAGAATGTCGCAATTGGATCAGAAGAATGAAAGTAAAGACAATCAAGCAAAAAAAAATGGATGTTACTTGAATGAACCAAACCAAACCTGTGTTAGCACAAAGGAGACGCCTTAAAATTGATACTATCTCAAAGGACCTTCAATTCAACCTGTTATAAAATAACGACATCTATGAGGGGAAAAAAAGTAGTGTACCAATGACGTTAATATATTACAGTCAATAGAAAGAAGAGAATGAGGATAGAGATGAAAGATGAATAGGCTTGATAAACTGAAAAAATTGTTGATATGTAATTAACTGAAATTTGAACAGCTAATGCAGTTTCTCAAGTTTTAAGCTTAAATTACGGGAGTAGTTTGACCTTCTTTAGTATCTACCAAACTGTACTCAATTGTAAATTAAATATGTGTTGTTGTGGCTTTTTTGACGTGGCTTTTATGACATGGCATATATGCCAGCATGGCTTAAATGAGGTGGCAAGGTTTCAAAAAAACCTTCTTTTATTATATATATATATATAGATTCTTTTATAAAATCTTTATTATATACAAATGTGGATACTTTGTTAAATTTCATTTAAAGGGAATGAACAAATTAGCTGTTTTAATGAGAAGAGGGTTCAAGCGGATGGTCATTTGTTCACAAATGGCGATGGCCGGGTAGATTGGGAATTGGGTTCGGTTGTTGTTCCATGCTGATGATATCGAGGATTTTTCGTCACCCGAGGATAATAATGCTAAAGGTAAATGATACTATATTTTGGGATGTTTGGAATGTTTGGAATGCTAAAGGTAAATGCTAAAGAATAATTGCGTTTTTATCTAGTTTTGAGGGTGTTTGGGATTGCTTATTATTTGACTTCGTGAGTGAATTAGCGAATATAAAAGTTTTGCTTAGCAAATTAGTAACAGTATTTCGTAGGTACCCTTTAGTTGTGCTAGTGTTACTTTGGTAATGTTGATTATCAGTGAAGTTTAATTGTACAGTAATCCGAATCAGTATGAATCTGCAACTTTGAAATAGTTTGTCTAAAAATGATATCATGGTCACAATCAGTTCCAAACATTAATATTAACTGATTATTTGCCGTGTCAAAACGTAATTATCAGATATTTAGAGTAGTCACTAATGCCTTTTTTAGTAGGTTCAAATTGATCTCATAAAGAGAAAAACAAAGTTTGTGATTCTGTATTCTTATCAGGATGAGTTTGGCAGCCAATTACATTATTTTTAACTCTAATAGTAACGGAAAACTGGACTTAGTTTATGTATGTTGTGGTGGATGGACTTACGAGTAACCGTTGATAACTTCATTGTGTCTATTGCGTAATATATATAGTTAATCTTATGATAATGTAGCAAGTCTGGTGTATTTAGGGAATTGGTGCCGTTGGGCGCCCCTTTGGACGGTTACTGATGTCTTAACAAGAAAGCTGTAATCGTTACCAATGATTTTTCATGTCTGAATAACGAAATGGGATTGTGTTTATTAGCAGGGGATATCTTATGTAATCCATCATCCCACTTTGTAACTCATTACTGTATTTAGCACAGACATAAACGCTTAAATATGCAGCAATTTGTGATTCTTTTTGATCCAAGAAAGATATCCACGTTGATTAGCTTTGCATGTAAAGGGATGGTATCTCAAACCAGTGTGCTAATTACTCTCACGTGCGCTTGTTTATCATTCCCGTATTCACTGGTTGTTATTATTGCTAAATGCAGATGAGACTCTCTAAACACAATATTATTCAGTCAGTAACAGTTCCAAATTCCCTCTTACTGGACTAGGTGTTTTGACCAGAGAATCAGGAAAAAGAAAGCAAAATCTCTCAAATGTCTCAAGTGCACCAGAATCCGTAGTCACAAGCTGCAGCAAACAAACTGTTTCCAAAGTTATCTATCAGTCCTTTTAGAAAGTTTCAGCTGATCGATTCCGACTTTGATTCTGATATTCCTTCTACCAGTAAAGTTGCTACTAACAATATTGACAGGTTCATAACGAAGCCAATTCTTCTCTAACAAGTTTCTATAATTCGACATGGTGTGGTTTTGCTCTTATTTCAAATAGTACACTCCAATTTCAATGCCCAATCCTAAAGCCCGCGAATTACTCATTATGGGCAATTCGAATGCAAATCATTCTCGAAGCGAATGGTTTATGGGAAACAATTGAGCCAACTGAAACGACTCAACCCGATAAGAAAAAGGTGGAAATAACCAAGAAAATATGATCAACCGACTTAAGGAAGATCACAACAACAAAGGTGGAAATAACCAGAAGAACATGATCAACCTGGACTTAAGGAAGATCACAAAGGTGGAAATAACCAGCATAACATGATCAACCTGGACTTAAGGAAGATCACAACAACAAAGGTGGAAATAACCAGAAGAACATGATCAACCTGGACTTAAGGAAGATCACAAAGGTGGAAATAACCAGATCAACATAGACATAATGAAGATCACATAAGAAAAAGGTGGAAATAACCATATCAACATGGACATAATGAAGATCACATAAGAAAAAGGTGGAAATAACTAGATCAACATGGACATAATGAAGATCACATAAGAAAAAGGTGGAAATAACCAGATCAACATGGACATAATGAAGATCACAGAAGAAAAAGGTGGAAATAACCGAAGGAAAATTGATCTACACGGATATAAGGATGATCACAAGCACTACAAGAAATTACATTTGAGAGGATGAATCAAGAAGACTTAAAGACCTACGTCCACGGCGATTGTGATTAAGGGAGAATATTGGGTTAATCCCAATCGACCCAACCCAAGCCAAGTCAACACCCATTATGACCGGTCAAAAAAGTCAACAAAAGTCAACCACATGCGAAAAGTCAAAAGAAGCATTATAGAAAACATTTACCAGCAGTTATAAAATAAGCGCTCTATGCCTCTGACCGAACCAATGGTTCATATGTACCGTTTCATTTAGTATATATACTTCGAATTCTAATATAAGAAACATGATGACAGATTTTGTACATGATGACTGATAAATAAGAAAACTTTCTTGATTCAAATCGTTTATTTGTTATTTTGGTATATCGTTGATTAAAGATTCGTAAAAACTGGGCCAACAAACAAGACCTGCAATAAGTCAGAATCTAATTTGAATAGAGGAAAAAGTGTAGGTTTACATCAGCCGAGAAAATTAAGTGAATCACTCGATACTTCAGCCAGAAAAGATTTATGGGAAGATTTTAGACACTAGAAGAGGTTCCATATCCCGACACCTGCACTGGATGAGGTATGTGAAGAATATTTTAGTTCCATGAAGAAAAAGTAAAGTTCAGAGTAAAATTGGAAAAAACTAACCGTAACAGTCATGTTATGGACAGTGTAGTAGATTTGGGTGACTCTCGCGCACCAGCACATCAGTATTTCTTCCATAATGATTTGAGGGTCCAAGAGCTTGTGCGAACCCGTTTGTGCAACTTTTTCGTCAAGCAACTGCAGAAAGTAGGGTTCTGCTTAGGTAGGCGAGTACATCGAAGATCGATTACATGTAAGTTAATTCCGCTATATTACTGATAGTTTTTCACATGATTAAGTTCATATAAGATGGTTGTATGCAAATGACTCTATAAAGTCGGATATAATTTCTTATGCCGACTTTCTTGTGTTCTAGGGGCCAATTCGGCAATGGTGACAAAACTAAACAAGTACGCTGAAGTAATAAAGCTGAGACAAGCTCATCAAGGAAAAATTCAAGAAGATCAAAAACTCAAGAAGCGTCCACAAGGTTTCACGAATTCTAAGGTTAATACTGCAAAAGGGATCACAAAAGATGCTGGCAAAAGAAGGTTCAAGCTGATGGTCAAGCTACTGGGCATTGGTTCACAAACGGCGATGGGAAGTGGGTAAGTCTAGAAACTTTTCAGACCAAATATGGGTCAAGTTTGGGTTCGGATTGGCATGTCAGATGACCTTAGCCTGAGCACGACATGTTTAAGTAAATAGGTGATTTAGGTCAGTTATGCCAATCTTAACCTGTTTACACATAAAGTGAACATTACCTATTCTAAACTGATGGGGGGTCGACTTATAATCTATTGAAACCATTATAAAAATAATTTATCTATAATTAAAAAAAACTCAAACGG